>OZ014530.1:140966553-141566553 GCA_963966105.1 Volucella zonaria | reverse complement strand
ACCATCTCTCGTCTGTAATCATTAAAGTTATCAGACATATCGTAATTACGGTATCTTATATTTTTTGGCGTACCTCTTTTAGTATATTCTCCTTTTTTGTTGATGTAATATTTAGCAACAAATTCTACTAGCGTAACGTTATTTAATTCCTCTGGTCTTTTTTCATACTTATCAAGCCAATTTTCCTTCCATATGTCTGTACAATCATCATCCAATTCATTTAATTCTTTTAACGTTTAACGATATACGAGGGCGGGTCAATAAGTCCGTGACTTTTGGATTAAAACACAGATTTTTTGATAAAAAAATAATTTTATTTTTCAACGTAGTCTTCCTTGAGCTCTATACACTTTGTCCAACGCTTCTCCAATTTTTTTATCCCTTCCAAAAAAAATGATTTGTCGAGGTCCTCAAAATAGGCCTTTGTTTGCGAGATGACTTCATCATTGGAGTCAAATCTTTTTCCACCAAGCCATTTCTTCAGGTTTGGGAACAAGAAGTAGTCGCTCGGAGCCAAATCTGGAGAATAGGGTGGATGAGGGAGCAATTCATAGCCCAATTCATGGATTTTTGCCATGGCAACTGCACATGTGTGCACCCTTGCATTGTCTTGGTGGAAAAGAACTTTTTTCTTGGCCAAATGAGGTCGTTTTTTTTTCAAATCGTCATTGAATCGGTCCAATAAGTTGGCATAATATTCCCCATTGATTGTTCTTCCCTTTTGAAGGTAGTCAATGTGGATTATCCCGCGTGCATCCCAAAAAACAGCCGCCATAACTTTATTGGCTGACAAACCCACCTTGGCCTTCTTTGGCGCCGATTCACCCTTAGAAACCCACTGTTTTGACTGTTGTTTGTTCTCTGGTGTGTTGTGATGGATCCATGTTTTGTCCACGGTTACAAAACGGCGCAAAAACTCCTCCATATTGCGATTAAACAACGCCAAACCTTCCTGTGAAGTTGTTACACGATTGCGTTTGTGGTCGACTGTGAGCAAACGCGGCACCCATCTTGCGGAAAGCTTTCTCATGCCCAGGTGATCATTCAAAATTGAAACCACTGAGCCATGCGAGATCCCTACGGCTTCCACAATCTCTCGCACTTTCAATCTTCGGTCGGCCAACACCATATCGTGAATTTTTTCGATTGTTTCGGGTGTAGAGACCTCAACTGGGCGTCCAGGACGTTCGGCATCTTCAGTGCTTGTACGGCCACAACGAAATTCAGTAAACCACTTTTTTATCATTGAAATCGATGGTGCAGAGTCCCCATAGTATTTATCAAGCTTAGCCTTGGTCTCGGTAATGGTTTTTTTTCGCAAGAAATAATGCTTAATAAGCACACGAAATTCACTTTTTTCCATTTTCTCCTCAAATTAGTGAGTAGTCTGATAAAAATAGCTGTCAAACTAACTGACGCAGCATTTTGACAGGAGTCAACTGACAGATGCCTGTTGACAGGAGCAGTGTTGCTGATTCAGTAGAGGTCAGAAATTCAAAAAGTCACGGACTTATTGACCCGATCTCGTATGATTGGTATTGTATATAAACGGTAGCTGTTGATGATTTAGCCATAGGTTTGCGTAATAAAAGCCATGCAGCTTCTTGCGCTGGCATTTAAACAGAGCGAAGCATATCAATACTCATTTTCTTAGTAATATCAACAATATCAAATTCTGGATTTTCGTCCATTATTTGAATAATTTGTCGTTGTAAATTGCTAATACCTCTATTATGTTTGTTAACATACTATATTCAATAAACTAAGCAGCATAAGCATACTCATCTTGAATTATTTGAAAACTCATGTTAGACTTTAAATGATGAAAAATAAATGGGTTAATTGAATTATGCCATATTTCTGAAGGTTTTCTGTGATAAAATAATTCTGGGTGGTTGATTCTGGCACTTATAATATTATAATAATGCTGATCTGAAGAAATATTATGGTGAGTGTAAAAATTATGAAAATCTGTATACAGACTTTCCAAGTTTGTTCTAATCAGTTTATAATGTTTTTTATATTGTTTAAAATTTTGTTCCGAGAAATCAGAATCAATATCTTTCATAGGTACTGTGTACCGAGAACGTATGAAAGATACACCAAATCAGCAGTTATATTTTTTGTTAGGATCCATTTTTTTGTAGCAAGTGAAAGTGTGCTTATGAGTTTGCAGTTTAATATTTCCAGATGCATCTGCCCCAGATCCGGAAACTAACTCATCGATCATTTGAATGACTTCTTTGTCATTACTTAACAAATTTTTCGGTTATTCAAAATATATATGAGCATGAGGACTGCCACGATGTTGAAATTCTATCCACTTGAAGTAATGAATAACTCGATACTTTCCAAATGGGCCTTTTTTCTTATATTGCAAAATTGTTAACAAACAATAACTAGTTTATTAAAGTAAATAGCAAAAGTAACTGAATCGTCATTAACTAGTTAGGCTTTGTGAACGTAATTCATGTTTGATATAAACTCATCAGATATTTATTGTACTTCCATCTCGTTATTTTTTAGCTTATACAATAATTTTAATAAATTTGGTCAACCAGTTTCATTTGCACCGAGTGTCATAAAAGTAGTTGGCCTTCTTAATTGCCTAATCATTGCCAAAAGATCTTTTTTTCTTTCAGCCCAATACCAAGCGGAGTTCGGTATGCACCTAAGAAAAGCAAGATTAGTTTCTAAACAGTGACTAATATAATTTTCAGACTGTACCTACTCTTTAGTTATTGTAGTGTTATAACAAAAATGTTTGAAAGCGATATTGACGCTTTTGCTAACCCTTACTCTCATAATTTTTGCAGCCAAATATAAAATATGTTGTGGGTCAGCACCGCTTTGATCAGTACGGGGTAGTTCACTGGTGGCTTATATAAATGGTGTGACAGTTATTTCTCCTCTGTAATTTCGAAGTTGACCACCGTATATACATAGTTGGAAACGAAAGCTTTTCAGCATATTCATCAAATATGTACATAAAATACTAAGAGAGTAGTCTGTTGCTATATGCAAAATCTTGTGTTCATTCCACAAAAAAGTTTGTTGTTGAGCAGTTATATTATCTAATCACATTTTCCATTGGTTTCTCTCAGGAAGTTGGACTCCGATGGAGTAGTAAAAATTTCTTCTGACTTTGAAGCCACACACAATCGATTGCTCGAAAATAAAAATTCGGTATGATACACAATATTATTTGACGTTAGTACACTCTGACAGAAAATCCAGAACATGAATTTTCCTTCTGAAATGAAAACCAAAAGCAAAATTTTGCTGTAGAAGAGTGTCAATGCAGTTTTCAGTAATTTTTTCTCTCCGCAGTATAAAAAGAAAGTATCTGTCGGCCAATGGAAAACGCCATTAAAGACAATATACAAAATTTTGAAATGTCACTTTTTGTTGGTTCCCAACAAATTTTAAAAATTTTTTAAAAAAATTTGGAGCCCCCGACCACCACTGGAGAACACGAAGGCGAATGTCAACATCCTCGCAAGGCATCGTCACCCTATGACATATATCTCAAAATCCAAATGAAGCCAGCAGTTATCCCACTTTCACCAAATCGAACATGGCTGTTTTAAAGACAAGGAGTAAGGGTTCATTTGTTTTCTAAGGCGATTACGCCGTACACACATGGCTAATAGGGGGTATTAATTATATTACATTTATGAAACACAATATATGTAAACCTACGCACACACACACTCCCTAAAAGTAAAAAATGTTAATGTATTAACGAATTTTAAGAAATTCAAAGTCAAGTTCATATGTTCATTGACCTTATGTAGAATCATGATGCTATGTTAATTTTACAGTAGCAACTAAAAGCGAGGCTTCACGGCAACTAGGGTGAAATTTATACAGTCACCTGTCAGTTAGCAATCATTATATTGTAGTAAGCCAGACAAAAAGAACAACTTATAACGTGATCGGAGAAGTGATACACCAAATACTAGAGGGAACCTACTATTCAATTGGTGGGGTCAGTACAGTGTAATGTATACACTCGGCCTAAAGGCGACGGATAGTCCTTCATTTCCTAGATACGGCTCCTATTTAGATCTCCTACTGTTCGATAGACACTAGCCAACATTCTACAAACTTTTTGCACACTTTCCTGTATGGCTGGTCTCTGCGGTCTCCGTACAGAAATCACTGAACGAAATTGAGGAAATGGAAGTTTTGTTCAAAGTTTTCCCTACAATTATAGTAGGATGCGTTGGGCACACTTCTCTGGAACGTTAAAAACAACACTCTCCTCGGTTCGCTATACTTACTGTTCAACAGAAATCTATTAAACGAGGAGATGGACAAAACGATGCCTCGGTATCAGTCCAACGACAATGAAGACTTATTCCGCAACAGAAGTATTGACGCACAGCACTGTGGGTGGCCGCGGCTCAAGTGGTAGTGTATTGGCTCCCAATCGGACGGTTTGGGGTTTAATACCAGCCGTGACCGAAAGACTTTTTTTCAGGCAACTAAAATCTTGTAAGATGAATGGTTGCATGAATACAACATCAAGTCAATTTACACTAATAATTTAGTCTCCCCATTAAATGCTGGATGCCACCCATGGAGCGAATAGCCACTGAGCCCAAACATCTTTCTTTCTCTCTCTATCCCATTTTCCAAAAAACTTAACACATGCTGAGGCATTAGAGTGTTTCCATACCCACTTGAGTTCTTTTTTTTTAAGAAAAAAGAAGTGCAAGTAGACTGCTGTGAAGACTTGAAACTTGTACAGAAAGTTTACTAACAGGCAAAACTCGGAGGTAAAGACACTTAAATCGTCGATTAAAAATCTCTTAAATATTAATAAACGAAGGTTGTAGAAATTCTGTAGGTTTGTATTCGAATAAAATTTGGGCTGTTTGTGCTTGTGCATAATTTCTACATCCGAAACGAAATAGTACACTGGCGATTCGGAGGCTCAACCCGAGGGGTGAAACTCTCACCCATCTCAGTGACGAGAATATGGCAAATAATGTCATCGCCGATGTGAGGGAACAGCACCCGTTCATTTCGAAGGAAGAGCTCCAAAGGATCTTGGTCACAATCAGAATTAAGAAATCAGTGGGAATCGATGAACATTTATACCACCGTTTAAATATATTAAATCGGTTTTGTTTTTTTTTTAATTTTTACATTACTCACGCTACTCATTTTATAACGATGCTATTTCCGTTTACGTTGATCGGCTTTGGAACCGCAACAGTCACCTGAAATGGCTAAAACTTGTAGAGCCGTTGAAATCAGTAATCCATCCCGAATAGTCTTCGACGTCTACTCAGAGGGACAACGTAAAAGAGGAAGACCCCGTACTATGGGCATCGGACATCTAGGAAAGTAAGTTATTACATACCACGAAAAATTTTATTTCTCTGGCTCTATTGCCTAATAAGGCTTAACTGACCAAGTTATTGAACACCCATCATTTTGTTTTTGTACACAATTTTTGGCAGCTCAGTGTACTTCACGGAGTATTCGTAGTTCCCAAACTATTAGTATTCACCGTGAAATTAAAAAATATTTTAAATCTGGGACGACATGACATAACAGTCTGTTTTTAAATTATTTATTTAATTTGTTTTTATTTATTGCCTTTAAAAGAGTTTTCGAACTTTGATTTTATAAATAATTTATTATATTGTCGAATAATTTCGGTTTTCCAATAATGTTAGATGATATTCAAAGTCCAGCCAGCATTATTCTAGGATCTTCCACTGCTGCTTTAATTTTGCGCAAAAACATGACGGCTTCACGTCCGTCAATCAGACGATGGTCATATGTAAGCGCAACATACATCATGGGGCGAATTATAACCTATTTGAAAAATAACATTTAAGTATACTAAAATTTTAATATGTAATGATTATACTTGTCCTTTAACAGCAACAGGTCTATCAAATATTCCATGCATGCCTAAAATAGAACTTTGGGGCGGATTGATAATGGGTGTTCCCATTAACGATCCAAACACACCGCCGTTACTAATTGTGAAAGTGCCTCCATCCATATCTTCTACAGCAATCGCTCCCTTTTTAGCCTTTTCACCTAAAGCTGCAATAGCAATCTCAATATCGGCGTAATTCATACCTTCTACATTCCGAATAACTGGAACCACCAATCCTTTAGGTGTAGCAACGGCAACAGAAATGTCAACATAGTCACGGTAAACGATTTCCTAAAAATAAAATAATAAACTTTAGACTTTTTGTTGCATTTGTATCGCATGTATAATACATAGAAATAAAACAAATTAACCAAGAGCATATGAAAAAACTAATGACTTGTGCAGCTGCTCTTTGTTTGAAGATTGTAAACGATTTACCTACAGGAGCTATTTTAGCTGCCTTTAAAAGATTTGTATTGGAACAACAGCGCTCGCCAGCAAAATCTGACTTACAACTGCAAAATAACACATAATATGGTTAAAGTTAAATGCAGACAACGAAAAAAACTTCTTTGGCGCAAGCAGCTGGCTGCACAATACCACATTAAGAAATCTGGTAAGCAAAATAACGAAGTTTCGGTGCCACTTAGCCAATTACGAATACAAATATGATAAAATAATTTGTTATTTACCCTATTATTTAGGTAATATGTGGAAAAGAGGTGTAAAAGTCATCAAATATAATTTTAAAAGAGCAATTGGACATGTAAAACTAACGGTTGAAGAGATATCAATAGAAGCTTCAATACGCTCGCAGGCTCTAGGTGCAATAAATGTAAAAAATAGCGAAGACGCACTAAGGTCAGGGACCAGCGACAAACATAAAAGTGTTGCACTTGCAGGCTTGTAGCTCCAAGCGTAGATGAATTGTGGAGTTGTAAGGTTGTATTCCATAAACATTTTTCAGCACTTATAGAGCGACAAATTCTAATTACTAATCAAGCGATTATTATTAAACCGCGCTATACGTCTACTAGTTCGTAGCTGCAATAATAAAATCACTTGTGAAGAACAAAACTGCTATTACACCTCGTCTTACAGCAATTAATCATTTCACGTTCTTCTTCTCCTTTATGCATTTGTTTCATTCATTTTTGTATCTCTTTTATCTTTCATTAATTTCAAGTAAACTTATGATAATAAAATAGAAGTTTGAATGAAGCAGATAGGAAAAAAAGAGGATGCATATACATTACAATAGAAGTACAAATAACTTTTTATGATAAGGAGGATCAGCAAGAAAACACAATATACTCGTAATTAGTAAACAGCATTGAATGCACTAAAAAAAAATAAACAAAAAATTAGGAGAAATGAATTGATGGGAATTGAAGCAAAGTTAAATACTGAAAAGATAACATGACCAAGAATAAAAAAATACATATGCAAATAGAAATAATTTAAATAAATTCAATGCTAAAGCGACAAAGTAAATAAATAGCAATATGATGGAGTAAGTAATATCCCAATTATTAAATTGAAACAACCGATATGAATTCTCAGATATCGCAAACTATCTCAATCTGGATCGCTGTAGCGTGGACATCTCCTAGAAACTAAATTTCGAGAACATGTGTTGCTCCGTTTTTTTCCGCAGAAACTTGATTATAACAGTCCAGCATTTTTTCTACTATATATTGTATTATATATGTAGGAATGTGCCTGACAAACCAATGGTAAATCACCCTATCGACGAGACAGGACAGTTAACTAAACGAACGAACGAGCGCACGAATACACGGACAGACAAACTGACACGAACCCACCAGAGAGATAGCATCAAGATAAATGAGGAAGTTCATTAACAGAACCCATCTAGGCCGACCGCCAAGCTGATTAATAAAACTTTGTAGTATTTAATTTGTTTTTTTTCTTATAAAACTATTAAAGACACAAATAGTAGAACTAGAAAAGGAAATAATCCTACAAATTGGGGGCTCAAGCAAAATTCTAAGTTTAAGCAAGTGTGTTAAGTAATTAAAAGAAAAAAACAGAGAGCAAAAGTGTAAAGCATAAAGACAAAGAAAGGGTAGCAGCTACATTACATATGCTGATATAAAGTGGGGTACACACGGTAAAAACAAACGAAAAAAAGAAAAATTACCGTAGGCAGAGAAGAAGAAGGGTAAATAAGAGAAGAGAAGGAAAACTATTGTGCTCAGACGTGTGTGTGTGTGCAGATGTGCAGCGGTAAACAGCAGTTGATGAGGAGACGATTGGCGACAACTTTTTTTTTTAAGAAGACCACTGTAGCAGAAAGGAACAGGGTGTCACGGTTGCTGAATTTAAACATTTGTATTTCATTTAAAGAATTTTTAATTATTATTTACTTTGTAATATTATTATCACTACTCTCATATCATTTCTTTTTCCTATTAAGCATTGAATATTGTATCTCCTTTTTTTCATTATTAATTTGAATTATAATTTCCAAATACTAGTATTAAAATGGATTTAGTAACAGTGTTAGCTCTGACTGGTAACGAACTTAGGACAAAACTAACGGAAATTAACTTGTCGATAACGGGACGGAAAGCAACGACTGATCGGCTCCTGCAGCATTTCGGTTTATCATGTGACGAAAACGATGAAGACGCATGTAGTGATGGGGTGACGGATGCCGCAGTAGAAGCAACAGTCGAGAGACGATTTTTTACTCTTCGTGATATTGAGGATTCATTCGCAACATTTGGCAACACGGGATTTCCTGAGATTACTCAGTGGATTCAGGAATTCGCAGACAATGCTGTAACGGTATGGTGGAATAAACTACAGAAATTCTTATATGCTAAGCAATTGCTCAACGGACCAGCCAAGCTTTTCAGGATTAAAAGATTGGACAGCTCTGAAGGATGTATTTTTTGACGAGTTCGGGGTGAAGATATCGTCCGCTGAAGTTTACAATCGGTTGAATACCTGTACATCGCCGAATAAGATGACGCTGTACCAGGCTAGAACAATAGTGGAGCTGAAGGAATAGCTGAGGGTGTACGAGAAGGTTCGCAGCTTAACACAACAGTCGCCATACGCCAGAGGAAGCCACCGGACGCCGTTAGGAGGAAACTCGACAGTGAAACAAGAAGTTGCAGACAGGAAATGTTTTAGATGTGGAGATACAACGCACATCGCAAAGGACTGTCAATCGAGAACATTCAAGTGCCCTCTTGTGGGCGTCCAGGTCATCGTTTATTCGAGTGCAAGACAACAGAACCGCGAAGAAAACCAGAAGGAAGTAACGTTCATAATGTTTTGTTTTGGAGAAAAACGGAGTGGTGGCTCCACAAGTATGCAAAGTTGTTCAAGGGATTGCTAGAAGATGAAGGAAGTGGAAGCATTTTCCAAGTTAAATTCCGCGTTTAGATCCATTTGGGTTGCTGCCGAAGAAGGAGAATTAAAGAATGAAACGAATATAGAGCTAAATCATCTGCAAGAAGACGAGAAGACAGCTGTACTGGAACTTATCGAATACACTCCCAGGAAAAATAGCTAATCACCAGTCGAAATGAAATTAATTAATATTAACAGATAAAATTCCAGTATATCAAATCCACGACGAATGTCATATGCAGATCAAAAAGTGATGGAACAATAGGTAGCTGATTGGTTACGTGAGGGAATAATTAAGAAAAAGGATGGGACGCAGAGATTTTGCCGTGATTTTTTAAAGCAAAATCAAAAAATTGTACGGGATTTCAATCTCAAGGAAGTATACGTCGTTTGTGAAACACAATGGCCAATTTGAGTTCCGTTGTGTACCGTTTGGCATCTCCAACTCACCAACAGTTTTTTCAAGGTACGTCTTTGCGGTATTAAGGAATTTGATTACCGACGGAACAATCGTGGTGTATGTGGACGACATTATAATTCCTTCCAAGGATGAACAAGAAGGTTATTCATAAGTTAAAACTGGTACTAGACATAGCTTCGGAAAGCGGGCTACACATCATGTGGAAAAAATGTCAATTCTTGAAGAGAAAAGTTTAATTTTTGAGAAAAGTACTATGCGACCATCAGTGTATCTTGTCTGTTACTGAAGGAACCCAAAAAGTCGTATTATATTCCAGGTGTTGCAAAATAAGTTGCGGAAGTCGTAAGAAGCTGCATAAAATGTATAGTTGCAGACGCCAAAGTCGGAAGGAAGGAGGGATTTCTGGTACCTATCGACAAAGGGGCTCGGCCATTGGGAACGTACCACTTAGACCACGTTAGCCTTATGGAACTGACAAAGAAGAGGTACAATCATATCCTTGTAGTAGTGGATGCGTTTTCGAAGTTTTTCTGGCCGTATCCGACGAAGAACACCGATTTCATCGAAAGGCTGAAGAGACAATCCGTCACCTTTGGTAATCTGAAAAAAATCATTACCGACCGTGGAACTGCCTTCACGTCACACGCCTTCAGTGAGTATATACTGCACTTGTTAATCCCAACAGGAGTACCGCCAGGAAATGGACAGGTAAAGAGAGTTCATAGAGTAATCATGTCAATGTTGACTAAGGCGAATTTAGAAAGTAGCCAGAACTGGTGTCGAATGCAAAAAGTACTGAACAACACTCCGTCAAGGGTCACCCAGTTCACTCCATTCAAGATCCTCACCGAAATGGACATGCATTTTGCCGATTATCTGGATATCGGAAAGCTTTTCGAGGAAGCATTTGTGGAACAGATAGATGTTGAACGGGAAGCTGTGTGAGAGAGAGAGTCAGAGAGAACATTAAGCGAGTTCAGCAGGAAAATCAAAGAAGTTATGACAAAAAGAGAGTACCGGAACAGAAGTACGATCTAAACGATCTAGTCGCAATCAAGCGCACCCAGTTTGGTTCCGGGATAAAACTGAGACCTAAATCCATCGGTCCCTATAAAATTACAAAAAAGTTAGCAAATGGGAAATACGATCTATCGACCACGCATACACGGACAGACAAACTGACATGAACCTATCACAAGAGCTAGCATCATGATAAATGAGGGAGTTCACTAACAGAACCCATCTAGGCCGGGCGCCAAGCTGATTAATAAACCTTTGTAATATTTAATTTGTTTTTTTTTTTTTTTAACTATTAAAGACACAAATAGATAGAACTAGAAAAGGAAATAATTCTGCATATTATATGCCTTAATGTAACTAAAAAAGATGCAGAATATGTGAAATTAAGTGGTAATCGATTTCGAAGTAACAAGCGTGTAGGACAACAACAATGGACAGGACAGCGCTAGTAAAGCTCCAGTGGGAAGCAGCAACCCATAATCAACAGTGGCTGGGTCACTTACGCAAATCGAAGACACTAAGGGCGAATGTATTCTGGAAATGAGCTTTCAAACTTTCTACAATAACTGAACGCGCTACAAACAGAAAACGCAGACTGAAAATTAATGCAAAATAAAAAGCAAATAGCCAATAGGCATTAAATATGTATGCTAAATGGATAACTAAATTCTTGTAATAAAGGTTGAGGGCGGAAAAGTCATTTCAGTTAGATCTTTCAATGAATTTGAACTTACGAGAGGCGTTCAACATATTCTCGATATCGGGGTGAAGCTGTGGTTGTATATATAAATTGGCTTATTTATCAAGTAATACTACTATTTTAGTGCATTCATGTAAAATTTCATATAAATGTGATTATTAATTCGCGTAATTAGTTAAACAGAATCATAATGGCAACTGAGACGATGATGGTGAAAATTGAGCATCGCGCTGTAATTAAATTTCTCACTAAGCAAGGAAAAAATCAAAAAAATATTCATGAAGAGATGGTGGCTGTTTACCAGGGTTCCGCACCTTCATTATCAACTGTGCAAAAGTGGTCAAGTGAGTTCAAGAGAGGCAGAGAGAGCATTGAAGACGACCCCCGCTCCGGCGCCCCGGCTACTGCTTGTACGGGAGAAAGCATCAAAGAAGTCGAAAAACTTGTTCTTGAGGATGCCCGAATAAAGGTGAACACGATGGCAGAGATCACCAAGCTTTCAATTGGTACCATTCACACCATTCTTCATGACCATCTTAACCTTTCAAAGGTCAGTGCAAGGTGGGTGCCACGAATGCTCACAGCGCCTCAGAAAAAAGTGAGAATCGCATGCTGTAGAGAGCTTTTGGAGATGTGTAGTGAGAACGCGGACGGTGTTATGGATCGAATTGTTACTGGGGACGAAACATGGGTCCACCACTATGACCCTGAAAGCAAACAAGAGTCCATGCAGTGGCGTTAAAAAACAACAGACCCCCCGAAGAAGTTCAAAGTCACTCCGTCTGCCGGGAAGCTCATGGCCACAGTTTTTTGGGACTCAAAGGGAATCTTGCTCATTGAGTACAAAAAAAAGGTGAAACCATCAACGCCACATCCTACGCTTCCACTTTGCATAATTTGCGGGAGGAAATTAAAAAGAAAAGACGGAGTAAACTCGCAGCGGGTGTGTTGCTTCTTCATGACAACGCTCCTGTTCACACGGCGCGAGTTTCCAAGGCTGCTGCGCGAGATTGTGGTTTCGAAGAAATCCAACACCCACCCTATAGTCCAGACCTTGCCCCTAGTGATTATTTCCTATTTCCGGATTTGAAAAAATGTCTTCGTGGAAAAAGATTTTCGGATGATGAAGAACTCAAGTCGGCAATAAATGGGTATTTAGCAGAGAAAGAGGAAATTTATTTTTTTGAGGGTTTTAAAAAGCTTATCTCAAGATGTAACAAATGCATTGATGTTAGGGGAGATTATATTGAAAAATAAAAACAATTTAAATTGAGTTCGCATTTTCCTTCATATCAATACCGAGAATATATTGAACGCCCCTCGTAAATATTCTAATGAAATCATCTAGTATTTTATTCTTTTATGTTAGTTTATAGCAAATAAATAGTTAAAATGATTTAATCGATGATACATGTTTTTACAAATAGTTCCATTTTGAACGACAAACTTTTCATTGTTCACAAGAATGTCAGGAGCTTGATAAAGAACCTTGAGGTCTTGTCACTCAAATTTGAATTTATACTTTACAAAAATCGGTCACATTATGCCGGATTTTTTTTTTTTTTTTTTTACTAAAACTAATCATATTTACGCTGAAGATGGTGTTGGCGTTTTGTGGAAGAAAATTACAAGATTCACGGTGATTTGTGTGTCGATTTCTTGAGGGTAAATGTATTAATAGTTTCTGTTGAAATTAATTATGAAGTGTTTGTCTCTTTAAGTATGTTTCTATAGACGTACATAAGAGTGCATACACAGAGCGTCCCCTAATACGTCAACGATAATTTAGGAAATGATTCCTGGGTATATTCTAAGAAAAAAAATCGTTCTACAGTATGGGTCTATCTCCAATGTTGACATCATTTATCGAGGATTTAAGAAAAGGCTTACTTTGGTGTACCCTGACCCATGTTAACGGAAATTGCTCTTTTATTGCTAATGGTAAAAACTTCGTGTAGGACTTCGTTTTTAGAAGAAGTAAAAACCTTTGTTTGGGTCTTTAGATATCCAATTTCTAAGCTGCCCCATTTTCATTGCCCATGGTAATTTTTGACTTTGAGGTCACTTTTCTCCAGAAAATGTCTTATTAACATAACGTTTTACAATTTTTCTCTTATGAAAGTAACAATAATAAAAAAAAATCATCAAGTTTGCACAAAAACCCATATGATACTTGGGAAAACCGGCAGCAGATGAAATTTAAAAAAAAAGAAAGAAAAAGATTTTGCTTTAAGCTCCAAAGGCTATGAATAAAAAATGATTTTATGTGCTTTTGGATGATTTTTATTTTATGTATTACTAAAACAGTTATAACAGGTGCTCAAAGTGTCCTCCTTGGTTTTTTATGCATGCTAGAGCCCGTTTTTGGATTTCAATGCGAATGTTTATTGATGCTAATACGCTCTTCCAATTAAATTAAAGTTGCTATTTCGGTTAAATAACCAAGTTCTTTCCTTCTTCCCCATACAAAAAAAATCCAAGGTCAGGACCTTTCAACCAGTCCATTTCTTCCTATCGAACGGTTACCGTACTCTTCATCTAGCCAATTCTTAACCTCAAGACCATACGGGGCTGGAGCACCGTCCTGTTGAAAATATGATGAAGCTAGTTGAATCAGTGGAATGTCCTCCAATAGTTCTGGTAAATCATTTCGCAAAAACTCCTGATAGTTTGTAGAACTCAGCATATGTGATAGTTTGAAGGGGCCGATTAACTTGTTTCCAAGTACACCTGCCCACATATTGACGCTGAATTTGTATTGGAATGATGTATGTCTACTTGTATGTTATGTGGATTGTTCGCAGCCCATGTAAGATTATGAAAATTTGTGATCCCATCTCCTGTAAATTAAGATTCGTCCGTCCAAAGAATTCTGCTAACAAACTCGTTGTCATCCAAACTCTGCTTCAGCAACCAGTTAGAAAACCCAAGTCTTTTTTCCAAATCATTGGGAAACAGTTCTTGTGGTATGGATAAAGATATTCTCCATGCAGTACATTAGAAATTTTATGCCTGGAAACATTGAATTGCAAAGCTAAGTGTCTTTTCCTGGTTGACGGATCAGTTGTAACAGCTTCTAGTATTCTTTCATCAGCCGAAATCCAACTGCGGAGCTCCCACATTTGGTCGTGTATTTGAAACTGATCCCGTTTCTCGAAGGCTTCGATACGTATTTCCAAATACTCATTTACTAGGAAGTCGTCGGTTGGGAAAAAATTCATGGTATATTTTTCGCGCACCAGTTGAACTTCCATTGAACAGCCCATACACGTAAATAATGTCGGCGTATTCTTAGTTTGTAAATGCAGACATTTTAAATTCTAAGCAACTGTAAGCCTAATGTAAACAATCAAGGTTTATATTTTTATCGAGGTGAAGTTTACGAAGGAGCAAGTTTAGAAATTATTAAAAATTCCTACCGAAATTCTAAGTCGGTGGTCGCAACTTTAAGAGCGTTCTTGATCATTTTAGGTGCCGAAACTTAGGCTCTGCAAAATATTGAAGAAAATACTGAATTTCATCGAAAAATCAATTTCAGCGATAAAACTTATTTTGTCAATAAGCAAAATATGCGTTATTGGACATCAATAAAAACCCACATTTGCGAGACGAGTTTGCATCCAAAAAAAGTGACCGTGCGGTGACCGATGAAAATGATCGCCATGTTACGGCCAATGGAGTTCGCATCGTGTCATGTTGGAAGACCATTTTTCGCCAGAATTGGATGACTTGACATCATTGATATGTGGTTCCAATAAGATGGCGCCACAATTGATCTATTGAAGGGGAAGTCCGGTAATCGTGCAATCCCTAGAAATGGTCCGGTCGATTTCATGTCGTTAAATTTCTTTTTAGGAGGCTACATTAAGTCGTTGGTTTATGCCGACGAGAGGAGCTCAGGAACAATATCGAATGCGAAAGGAATCGATCGCTATAGACGTGCTCGCGGTGGTCATATAAAGGAGATCGAATTCCATACTTAAGTTTAACATGTGTACTGTACCTGGAATAAACTTCAGCCCGATATCTCAATTATTCTTTGTTTTATTTTAATACAAAATTGTTATGTCTTTATTGAAAAACCCGATATATGTTTCATTTTTTGATTCCACGGGTTCTTATAACATGAAAATCGAAAAATCTAGAAATTTAATTATTGCTGAGAATATTAATCTTAATAATTTAAAAAGTACCGAAATTCCTTTGAGCTACTTGGCGTTTTTACCATCGCATGGCCTGGCATGTTTTATCAACGAGCTTACTAGGATTGTATCAGGCAGTTGTTTATATCATGAACGCTTCATCAACATTTCTTTGAGTTACTGAAAAAGTGTTGTTGGTCTAATGATAACTGATCATGTTATGACAGGGTTCTCGGTAAACATTTTTATTTTAGATGGTACCTTGAAAATAGGTCGCAAGGAGTAAAGATGCCTAAAATTAAAAGCGAAATTAAGTTCATGAATTTGGGACTAATTGGGATTTTGGGCCAATTTATTTCCTAATCGATATTAATCTACTATTTGCTCCCATTTTTAAATGCACACACCTGCTTTTGCAGATTATAAGTATATTTTATGGCCTGATCAGTCCTTAGGGTTTAGTTGCTGAGATAGATTGGGATCTTAAATTTATTGTATATTAGGGTTCTTTTTATACCTGCGAGGAAAATAAACTTGTTCCTGTGATTTTTTTTTATGAAAATGAAGTATAGCAGAAAAATAAGAAAATCTTCTAAAATACAAAAGCCAAGACCAAAGAAGCGAACAAATGTTTTTAACCCAAAAACAACAGAAACTAGTTTTAGTGCCTCTGCGAAAAAATGCAAGAGGAAATTTAAGTTCCGTGTGATATGTCTGTTGAATATCGAATTTTGAACTTTATTACAGTGTTTGCAGCCATTTCTGAATACGTGAAGTGTAAAATCTGTGAAGTAAATGTTAAGTTTGAAACTGCTTCTGAACGAGGACTTGATTTTAAAATTGCTTTGTTGGGCGATAAGTGTGCAGTTCGTAGCAGCTGCGAATGAATTATCTACTTTCAAGCATGATTATCAGCCATTACCACAGGATGTTGCTGAGGCAATGCATCCAATTTATACAGATCTCAGCAATGAAAATTTATTAGAAAGGTGAGTGGGTGGTTGCACCCAAAACAACAACATGCGCTACAATTAACTCATATGGAAAATCTCTCTAAAAATAATTCCGGCTGGTCTGAAAACTGGGTATGCAGCCGGGTAGCTCCCGGCATAGAGCATCACTCTTGTATTACATGAATGTAATCATGGGCTCTTGGGCATTCATATGACGAAAGAGAGGATGCACAGCGCGTGACGATCTCCGACCACAGGGTGCATGAGAGCACACGAGAGGGAAGAATGATTCGCAGACTACATCAACTCGAGGTATTAGAAGCTACCGAAGAGGCGGAAGGTTTATTAAATAGTATGCCGCTGTAATAGACGACTCGATGTAAGTTGAACAATTTTTTTTTATTGTATGCTTTTGAAATTTTAAACGCGTTTTTCTCAAAATTGTGGTTTTAAAGTCGGTGAATAAGATTTCTCGGAAACGGCTGAACTGATCAATCTCAAATTTTAACGCAAGGTTTTTTCTCACCGACAAATATTTTCCATTTTATAAACAATTTAATTCGGCGAGCATGGCATACTCCGACTTCAAGAACCTCTAAAATGATTCATATATAAAATTTTGTAATTTCAATAGATTCTATTGTTACAAAACTTAGGTATTATTGAAATTAAATAAAACATAATTTGTTTATAGTAAAATAATAGTTATTTATTTATATTCTTCATAAACAATGTAATTTTATTAAAAAAAATTAAACGTAAAAAAAAACAACAATTCCAACCAAAATAATGTTCTTAACTATAAAAATTAACTAAAAACTGAAAGATAATAGGATCCTTCTACTCATAATATAAAATAATAATTTTTTTGGCTGTGAAGGTATGTATAACAGTAGTAACTGTCGTCGAAACAACTATGTCAACCCCAGCTTTGGTCGAATTATAAAATGTGAGAATCTCCGGTTTGTTCTTTTCTCCTGTTGATGCATACCATATATCGAATTATCGTGGTGCATTGTAGACATGGCAAGAACCACTTTATTCTTCTTTGGTGCATAGGACACAATTGTGATATCTTTTTGAAATCCAAAGACTGAAGAGTTAGGATGTCTACCAGTTCTGACGAAAGTTTCCGGAACCTGTCTCTTATTTCCAGTTGACATAAGACAATGCTCATTTAGTAAATGTAGCATCAGTTCATACCTCGTGAACCAGTTATTGAAAGTAATGTTCCGGTGGGTACCACTAAATGAAATCTCTCCACTACTTCAAACGGTTTATTACTAACTGCAAATGGTCCCGATGGTTGTTTGCGTGTGTACCCTTCCAGGTTCAAAACGTAAAAGGTTATAGCATCCACTGTAGCCAACATTTTGATTCCATACTTAGCTGGTTTACTTGGGATGTAGACACGAAATAGACATCGTCCTCTGAACGCTAGTAACATATAGCTATAGTCAGGAATTCGCTCGGAGTGTATGAATTTGGACAACATTGAACAAATATGCTTCTAAGCCCTGCCATGGTGTTTAATTTTTTCCGTTCCTCTCTTGAAGCTTTATCATCGTATGCTGGAAACTGGAATCTTTGCAATGACATGGTGGTACGAAATATGTCAACGCCAGTTCCATCAGTCCGCCAAACATATTTCAAACTTTGGCGATTAGATTTAGTAAAGCCAAAGTTTGTAAAGTAAGTCTTGCATATAATAAGCGATTGAAACATTCGAATTTGAAGCGTTATCATTTGGAATATTACTATGACGTTTGGCTTGTTTTCGGCGAATTTCTACATTAGCGTGCATCAGAATTTCATCAAGAATGTTTTGAGTGAAAAAAAAAACATTCCAGCATTCATACTCTGTATCAGCTTCCTTTGCATTATGTTTTACTTGATCAGTAACAATGTTTTCAGAACGTAGCCTTACATTAGGGCGGTGACAATTTTTGTACCACTTTGTACCATCTTTAGATTTATAAAAATGTCGGGAAGTTGAAATTCTCTCTCTGAGAAGAGACAATGGTAAAGCATATACAGGGCCACTGTCCGCTTGGCTTGTTGGCTCTTCTTCCTGCCTAGATATGGATGAAATATCCATTGGTATATCACCTTCCTGTTTCGTGTCAGAATTCAGATCATGCTCACTACAGTGATCGGCTTCTTGTTCTGCACTAGGCTTTCCTGATGAATCAGTTACCAACTCCAGCATGGCTTGAATCTGTTCTTCTTCTATCTCAATGTTCATGTTTATCAAAAACTAAAAACGAATATAAATAAAACATAAATAACCAATAAAAACACTTAAAAATAAACAAAATAATTTTACGTAAAAAAAAATCATTAAGTATGTGACAGGGTGTAGCATACCCGACAGTAGTTTGCACACGAATATTCTGACGGACGTCCCACACTATACTGCGATAACGACACAATTTCCCCACGCACACAATTGCCTCTAGCTACTGAGCACGCCAGTGTTGCAGATGAATATTTTAGATTATACACAACTTTTTAATTTTATTTTGTCTGAGTATAAGATACCCTGACTCATGCTCGCCGGGCTAAGGCCTAGATTTTTGTCAAAAATAGATTTTTTTTTTTTTTGAGAATCCACCATTTTGTCAAAAATTATTATTTATTCTTATTCATTCGATCAAATACGAGGTGATACATTATACTAAGGAAATTTGTTTGGTTTTTTCATTTCAGAGGATCCAGTCCAAAGAAATCGTGCTCACCGCAAGACGCTTTTTTTTTTGAGGAGCTCCAGGAGATCACCTATATCAACTTTTAATATACAGTAGTGTTCACAGAAATAGCACATCCGCTCTGAACTTCGAAGTTACTGTTATATTTTTTCATGCTATAGCGTCCGATGTGTGTTAGCAATAAAAAATCGTTGTGTGATCTTTAAAGACAACAACGAAACAAGGAAATATGGTATTCCTTTTAAAAGAAAGTTTGGTGATAATACGCGTCGATTGTTAGTGGTCAAACGCGCGCTTAAGCTGTTCAGAGAAATAGCACAGGTTTTCTTAAAGTGATTTATAGAGTACTTTGCTGGAGTACAAGAAGTTAATTTTTAAGATATTTAATGTATTTGAAAAATCCAGAAATTAAATTTAGAAATGGGTCGCGGAAAACACTGCACCTCAGAAAAGCGAGAATTTAATTTAGGCAGCCAATAAAATTCTGAAGCCACCGCCAAGAAAGACCACTAGTCATATGGACAGAACAATATAGCGTCTCAGCAAAAAGGATCTGTTTTTAACATCTGCTGAAATCAGAATAAATAAAGGATCGATATAATATTAAAGTATCATCAGTAACCGTATGACACCGTCTTTTGGAGGCTAATCTACATGGACGCATCGCAAGGAAGAAACCAGCTGTATCGGAGAAAAAAAGATTAAGATTTGCAAGAGCTCATGTTGACAAACTAGTTTCTTTCTGGAAAAACGTTTTGTGGAGCGATGCATCAAAGTTTAATAGGGTTGGATCTGACGGAAAACCCTATGTACGACGTCACCCAAGACAAGAATTCAACCCACTGTTAACGATCAAAACCATTAAACAAAGAGGTGGCAGCATAATGGTTTGGGGATGCATGTCTCAACACGGCGCACACTGGGGATTTTTGTATAGAGATACGGAAAAAAGTATGTTTCTTCAAGAAAATTCATATTTTTACTACTGACCCAGTTGTGTATGTTTCTATATGGAAAGAACATGATTTAGAGCAATGTTCTAGCCGTTAGAAAAAAAGATAAGAAAAATGTGGACTACCGAAAAATATATAAATAAAAATATTTGTTCTTAACATAATTAATTTATTTACTTATTATGCTCACATATACACACAAATTATGCAATTTAATTCGAGAGCTTTTCCAAATTTCTTCCTTAGAAAAGAGACTTCTTCGCTTAAATCACTGTTTTTTTTTTACTAAAAGGTGTCAAAATGTGATATCAACGGGTCTGATGTCACCATCATTCGATGCATAATGTCTTCGTTCGTCGTAATTCGGCTACATTACCTGGAGTGTCTGGCTCTATACTTCTTGTAGTCTTTGTTTCTACATTCCTGAGCCTCTTCAGACAATAAACCGATAGGAAAAATACACTTTTCCATTATATGGTATCCTTGCCGTGTATGAGAATTCTGTTTAGGGTAGGTGGGATAATGTACGTAAGGTAACAAACTTTTTTGCTGTCTGTAAACAAAAATCTCAACATTTTTTTTGGGTTCACTGACTCACGTATGGTTATAGCTTCAAGAATAACACCAAATATTTTAACTAAGTCTTCATTCACACCTATGATCTCAGAAATCAAAGTTGGATTGACGAAGAATCTTCGTGACGTATTTCCAGAATTTGTTCTACCCGATCCTTGCTTGATAGTATTTACCTGTATTCTAATTTTATCTTTAAGCTCTCGTTTTATCAATTCTTTTCTGGCTTCTTTTATTGGACGAGTATTTGAGTCGACTCTTCCTCGTTTAAATTCAATGTTGTAGGCTACACGCAGAAGTTTTGGTGGGGGCGAAAGCCCCCATTTATTCGGCTTAATACAAGCTATAACTTAAAATTAAACTTAAACTAAAACTTAAAACTAAGGTTGGTTATTGTGGTGAAGGAGAACGGATTTGAGGTAGGAAGTGGTGCGGTGGAAGTCAAAGACGCTAGAGTTTGAATTAATTTTTCGTAGCATGCGGGAGATTGGTTCGTTCGCGCCATAGGTGGTGTGGTGGGTTGGGAGATAGAAGAGACGAGGGGTACGTAGATTACGAGGGTTAGTGTTGAGGAAAATAGAATTGTGAAGGGACGTGCATTCAACCTGACCTGAAAGAAGTCGATGAATGAAGAGAAAGTCGGCTGCATCTCTGCGTTCCTCAAGGGTGTTTAGGTTAATAAGGTTGAGACGGTTTTGATAGGGGGCAGATTAAAAGAATCATCCCAGGGCAAACCTCGAAGAGCGAATCGAAGAAAACGGCGCTGGATGCTTTCGATTCTCGAGATATGAACGCGATGATATGGGGACCATACTTGACTGGCGTACTCTAGGAGGGGACGAACAAAGGTAATATAGAGGGACCTGGTCACGTATGGGTTGGTGAATTCTTTGGACCATCGTTTAACAAAACCTAGTGCAGAGTTGGCTTTAAGGATTATCCCATAAATATGCAAACGGAAGTTGAGCTCCCTATCACACAAAATGCCGAGGTCGCGAAGAGATTCAACGGGGGAGATAGGTTGGTTGTGGAGAAGGTAGAGTCGGGGAGGAGATTTGAGCCGCTTATGTGAAAAGGTGATGGATTGGCATTTGGTGATATTAAGTTCCAAACAATTTTTGAGGCACCAGATCGAAAAACTATCAAGGTCTTGTTGAAGAAGGAAGGAGTCATGGGGAGAGGAAATGGTTTTGAAAAATTTGGTATCGTCGGCATAAAGGGAGACGCACGAGTATTTGATGATCCTATCGAGATCATTTATGGTTAATATAAAGAGAAGGGGACCGAGATGGCTACCTTGAGGAACTCCAGAGGTGGCCAAAAATGGAGCGGAGTGGGCTGACCTAAAACGAACACTGTAAAAACGGTTTTCGAGGTAAGAGGATATCCATTTTAACAGTATGGGTTCAAAGCCGAGGGCAGACAATTTGAAGAGTATTAATCGATGAGAGATTTTATCGAAGGCTTTGCTAAAATCGGTTGCAACTACATCGACTTCGTTGCCGTTCTCTAGGGCAGAGATGGCAAAGGATACGAATTCAACGAGATTTGTGGTGGTTGACCTACCCTTTAGGAAGCCATGTTGTCTAGGGGAAATAAGTGATTTGCATTGGAAACTTAGAGCTTCATACAAAATACTTTCGAGGAGTTTGGGTATATGGGAGAGTTTAGCGATTGGACGATAGTTTGTTATTTCGTTCTTTGATCCCTTTTTGTGGATTGGGGTTATAAACGAGGTTTTCCAAACCTGAGGAAATTCTCCTTGTGAAAGGGATAGACGAAAGAGATCAGAAAGGGCAAGAGAAAGAGACGAAGAACATTTTTTAAGAAATATGGCAGGGAGGCCATCTGGACCGGGTGTAAATTCGTCATTGAGTTGGTGTAATTTATATTCGATATAGGAGGGGTCCAAGATGTGAGAGAGAAGTGGGCCATTGGAGAAGTTCAGTAGGTAACGAAAATAGGATGGATCTGGTACAAAGGATTCGTTGGTGAAGGATTGTTTAAAAAAGCTGGCAAATAGGTTGGCAATGATGAGTCGATCGGTTGATGACTTGTTGTTGAAAGAGAGGGAAGGAGGTAACCATCGGACTTTATTTTGTAGTTAACAAATTGGTAAAAGGACTTAGGGTCATTTATAAGGTTGACTTGCGCATTGTTAAGGTAACGCTGGTAAAGGGAATCGTAAAGTTCGGTGAAATGAAGATAAGCACCAAGATAGTTGGAATAGTCGGACAAGGATCTGGTACGCAGGAAAACTGCCCATAACTTGTTTCTCTTGTTTCGTAAGGAACGAAGCTTGCGATTATACCAGGGAGGACTAGTAGATGATGTTTTAAGGCGGGAAAACGGAACGTAAAGGCTGAAAGAATTAAATATTTCTTTATAAAAAATGGATAAGGCATCATTTACGCTTAGGTTGTGAAAGTTAAAGGGGGATCTGCTAAGATAGTCACTGATTTTGTGAAAGTCATAGGATGAGAGAGTTGTGGGAGGAGTGGACTGGAAAGAAGAGTTATGAAAAAATGAAAGTAGAAGGGGGGGGTGGTAGTTGTCGATTGTAGAGAGAGATAGGGGACAAAGTGAGACTGAGGAGTTGATTGAATCTGTTGTGAAAATAAGGTCCAATTGCCTGCCCATATAGTTGGATACACCACTGACTTGGCATAGACTTGAGTCTGTTAAGCGATCTAAGAAGAGACATTCCTTAGCTGAGTTGGCATTTGAAGCGATGAAGAACGATTGATCGTCTGATGGAATCCACTGTAGCTGAGGAAGATTAAAGTCGCCGAAAACAAAGATATCGTCAGTAGAGTCAGACAGGTCAATTAAATAGTCGATCGCATCGACAACAAGTTGGTAAGATTCGGTAGGTTGAGCTGGCAGGATGTAGCAACATAAAACGTAAAGGGACTTGAAGGGGAGTGATATTTTTATAGCGACAAAGTCGACTTTAGAGGATGAAGAGATGGTAATGGGGGAAGAGTTAAGGCTGTTGTGGATCGCCAGTAGGACGCCTCGACAGGGGGAATCATCATGTGGGCGGGTAGGATCGTCGTCGCGAAAAACATTAAAAGTAGGGGGGAACAATTCCTGGTTCTTTATGTCGGGAATCAAATTGGTTTCGGTCAAGGCGTAAATATCAAAGGGAAGAGAATGCGATTGACGTAGGACAGCATTGGTTTTAGAGCGAAGACCTCTTACATTCTGGTAGTAAAATGTAAGAAGACACTCCATCAGCTTGTTACGAGCATGGAGTGGTGAAATGCCGAATTTCAGTGCTTATCATTGCCAATGAAACAACCAGTGGCACCTAGAATTGATTTAGGTGGAAAGAGTAGCTATTTAGCAACACGTTGGTGGTAGTCTTCCACTGTAGGCAAATGTAGCTTAACTTGTAGCACAGACAATAAATTTATACAGATGTCTCATGTCTGTAGAAAAAAATGGTTCACTTTTGGTCGGCTAGCCGACACGAGCTTTCGGAGTAATATAAAGGTTTTTTATTTTCTCTCTTTTTTGCTTTGTTTTTCTCTCACCACAAGTTGTGGGCAGTGGCACAGGGAATATGAAAAACAAGTGCAAGGGGCTTGCGGGAAGGGATATGAAGACTTGGCTGTTTGTTTTCATTCGACTGCAACAGGAAATTACATAATTTTTCATGAATTGGTATTTTGTTTGAGTGTATGGGTATGTATGTAAGAAAGAACAATTAAAAGGCGGGAAAAGTGGAATATTTCGTTACATTTTGTAATTGAAGTTTGACAAGCAAAATATTATTCAAAGTAGGTAAACACATTTATATTTGAACAACAATCTACTAAGAAAAATGTCCTGGAGGAGAACAAAGTGCGCAATAGCACATTGCTGTGAAACCGAAAATGAGTTTTCGGATAGCAAATTATTTCGTGTCCCTAAAAAAGTGTTATATATGATGAATGGTTAGCTTTGGCGGACGAGTCTCGTGAACATATAAAATGCCTTAAAAAACCTTACATTTGCAGCAAACATTTTGAAAATGGCTTATTGGGAAAGAAATATTTAAAAACAAACGCTTATCCCTCTCTCTTTTTAAAACGAAGCGAGAGTGTTCCGAACTCTGGGGACGGTTCTGTTTGCTTTGACCCAGTCAAAGCTAAGACTACGTATGAAAATTACAGAGATTTAAAACTGAGTTCGAATGAAGCTACAATTGGAGAACTAGACTTTGCTTCTAAAAATTTATCAAGGACAAAATTCAATGATCACATTGAATTTGCTTGCGTCAATGGTCAGGCTCATGTTAAAAGGCAATCTTTTTACATTAGGAGAATTGAAAAGCTCAAGAAATTGAACAATGTCTTGAGAATAACTATTAAAGAAAATAGAAAATCGAAACTAAATATATTAAAGAAAATTCGTCGTTTAAAAGAGGACAAGAAAAGGCTACAGGCGCGTGAAAAGCAAAACATTCAAGAGAAAATCTATTCATTGCTTGATATTCATCAAAATGCTATGACATTTTCGAAGCTCATCTTATCACAGGGTAAAAATGAATACACCGAAGAGGAGAAGTGGATTTCGCAGTGGATCTCAACTTGAGATGCACTTGCCGCATCCATCTTCGTTGCACAGGTGGATTAAAATTAAAAGTCTGTCACCTTGCATAAATAGAAATGTTATGCAGGAAATTAAGGAAATAACCTCGAAATTACCTCCAAAAGAAAAAAAAGTTGTGGTTATATTTGACGAGATGAGCCTTCAGATGGATCTAACCTATAATAAATTTAAAGGTGAAATTGAAGGTTTTGTTGATTACGGAAGAAATCAAAGATATAATTCATACGCTAAGTCTGCATGCGTCTTTATGATTCGGAGCATATGTGGAAATTTTAAGCAAATTTTATATCACGTCGTTTGTCCGAGCAATATACCCACCAAAGAACTTGAAGTTGAGGTATATAACTGCCTTGAGCTGAAATTAAATATAAGAGCTATTTGCTGTGATCAAGGACCCACTAATCGTAGTTTATATAGAAAGCTTAGTATAAATGAAAAAACCTCAAGCTTTATTTACAAAAACAAATCCATATATGGAATGCATGATATCCCGCATCTATTGAAGAGTATTCGAAACAACTTAGTAAAATACAATATGACCACTTTTGATGGAATTGTTAGTTGGAAGGTAAGTGAATACCTTTATAATACAGAAAAAAATAATACTACCAAAATATGCCCAAAACTGACAGTGGCACATATTGACCCTACTGAATTTCAAAAGATGAACGTGAAGCTGGCTGCACAGGTTCTAAGCAGATCTGTATCCTGTGGAATTGAAGCTTTAATAAAACTGAACAAATACCCAGGCCATATAGCCCAATTTGCGACATTGACAGCTGAATTTATTAAAAAAATAGATCGCCTTTTCGATCTTTTAAATGGAAAACCAACTCTTGTACGGAACAATAAAAATATCCATTTTATAATAGAAGTGAAGGATTATATATTAAATATTAAACCCATTAACACAACAAATAGATCATTCTGTTTCAAAGCTTCGGCTCTAACTATAGGGAGCGTTTTAAGAATAAGGGAAACGTTATTCATGAATCATGATGATTTATATTACATTTATGTAAATAAATTTAATCAAGATCCATTAGAAAACTTATTTGGGAAAATAAGAGTGCGGAACATAAATAAAAGTAACCCCAGTGTTGCTGAATTTAGCTCATTGATAGCCAAAGTTACATCGATTAAATTTCTATTTAAATCGGAATATTCCAATTGCGAGGAAGACGTTTCGGAATACTTGCAGGTGGATTGGAATGCCGTTTTGCAGAATGATACAGAGGAGAAAACTGTGCAGGAGAAATGTTAAAAGACAAGCACGATTTCAATCTAACAGAAGTACTGATAAAATTAAAAGAATATGAGAATTCGAAAGAAAATACAGTTCTCCTGTGGCCGTCCGAAAAATATTTTCAGGTATGCCGTCTTCATACACAAATATTCTCCGCATACTTTGAAAAACTGCCTTTTGCATCTAATTTAAGAGAAAACATAATCAAAGAATGTATAAATATGAAATTTCCGAAATGGTTTGATACCTCTAGTGTACGAGGGCGGGTCAATAAGTCCGTGACTTTTGGATTAAAACACAGATTTTTTGATAAAAAAATAATTTTATTTTTCAACGTAGTCTCCCTTGAGCTCTATACACTTTGTCCAACGCTTCTCCAATTTTTTTATCCCTTCCAAAAAAAAATGATTTGTCGAGGTCCTCAAAATAGGCCTTTGTTTGCGAGATGACTTCATCATTGGAGTCAAATCTTTTTCCACCAAGCCATTTCTTCAGGTTTGGGAACAAGAAGTAGTCGCTCGGAGCCAAATCTGGAGAATAGGGTGGATGAGGGAGCAATTCATAGCCCAATTCATGGATTTTTGCCATGGCAACTGCACATGTGTGCACCCTTGCATTGTCTTGGTGGAAAAGAACTTTTTTTCTTGGCCAAATGAGGTCGTTTTTTTTTCAAATCGTCATTGAATCGGTCCAATAAGTTGGCATAATATTCCCCATTGATTGTTCTTCCCTTTTGAAGGTAGTCAATGTGGATTATCCCGCGTGCATCCCAAAAAACAGTCGCCATAACTTTATTGGCTGACAAACCCACCTTGGCCTTCTTTGGCGCCGATTCACCCTTAGAAACCCACTGTTTTGACTGTTGTTTGTTCTCTGGTGTGTTGTGATGGATCCATGTTTCAGTAAAGAGGTCAGAAATTCTTATTGACTTATTGACCCCCCACGTATATTAGAATATTAGAATATATACGTATATTAGAATATATACGTGGTATGTCCCAACATTTTCTACCGTGCCGAACTCTTACTCTTAAGGTACGTTTTGAGTTTGGGCAATAAAAAAAGTCGCACGGGGCCAAGCCCGGAGCCATTTGACAAAACCACTGATAAAAACATGTTTCTTCTGGGATTGATTTAATTGAACCCGTCGTAAACAACCTAATTGGACCCTCTCAGTGCGGTTTCACGCCAGGAAAGTCCACAATCGATCAGATTTCCGCACTCCGGCAGATCCTGGAGAAAACCCAAGAAGTCCAGATGGATACCCACCACCTGCTTATCGATTTTAAGGCTGCCTATGACAGCATTTATAGAGACGAGATATATAGAGCGATGTTTAGTCTTGACATCCCTGCCAAAATCGTCCGTCGGTTTGCCTAATGTCGGCTATATGATTCTATTCAGTGTACTGTGTGAACGTGTAGAACCTCTTCGGTCCACAAAAATACAAAACCTCAGTATTTTTCCAAACCTCCACCCGATTCCGGCAAATAGATACGCTCTCATAATATGGTTTTTCAATCTCTTTCGCCAGCTGTTTCCAGCAGTGCTGCACTCCAAGTTGGTTTAGATCCCATTCCACTTGTTCGCACTCCATACTATATTCGGCCGTCCAAATATTTTGCGTATAGTTTTGAAAACTCCATTTTATATAACTTGAAAGAAAAGGGAGCAAATACGTACTCGTAGATATACATTTTCCGAATAAGTTCGATCTTGCTCAATGCTTGGAAATTTATCAAAAAATTTGACAAAAATCCTGTAATGTCTCATGAAATAAAAGACAAGTTCACATCTAGTATTGTTACACATTTTATTTCTTGTTTAATTGAGAAGGGAATTAGAGGGATGGTGCGAACCAGACTGCCGATAGTTTATCATGCTCTCTAATATTCGGTCTTGTTCTTACTCAGTGCAAGTGTGTAATCATACGTAAACACTAGTACATCACAAATCAAAATAGGGAAATCGCTCTTGCGCTTATGTACATATTATATATCTTCAACCCCATAACATGTATTAGCCCTTAACACCTCGTGCTTCAAATACCAATCACTTTTATAGTGTGGTGCAACGTCATACCCACCCCCTCCAGCACTTCCACCATCACGGACCTTCGATTTCATGATCTTAAAAATTATATTCCTACCCCCATTTAATTTACATTGCATAACAAGTTACAAACAAAATAACTAGCACACGTACATAAACCCAAGCAAACCGGTTATATTGGGCGACGTCATTGTTTTTGCATATGAGGTAAACGACTTTGCATGTGTGGGTGACAAGTGGCAAGAGCAAAAAGCGAAAAAAAATAAAAAGATCTTTCTGCTCTTTGTGAGAACATGCAGCTTTTTAAAAAGTTATTTTTTTGGCCTGATTTCATTTTCATAGGACAGAACTTCCCATATGAATGAGACATCTGTATAGATTTATTATCTGTGCTTGTAGGTCTACGAATATGAAGGAATACGATTTTTTTTTCTATTTTCATAAAATTCATTATAAATTAAATACCAAATTCTTCACAGTATTTGTTCTTGCGGTTTTAGTATAAAAAAATATTATATTTTAAAGGAAAAATAAAAAAATTAGAAGTTGGCTCTAGCAGGAAAAAAAAATCACCTTTGACTTTGAAATTTTTCCTCAGTCTGTTTAATACTACATACAAATGATACATTTTCCATAGCTATAGAAAAAAAAACCATAGGTTGGATTACAGTTTTTCTTACTGATTTTATTGTAGGTTCTATTCTAGAATTTAGAAATATCATTAGACAATGCATAGAAGGTTTGTTGCAAATTTGAATTTTTTCCGCCAAATTCCCAGTGTGCGGCGTTGGTCCAATTGTGAAAATAGAAGGGCGTTTGGATCAATATAAATACAAAGAGATAATTGAGAACCATATGGGGCCCTATTGCGACGAGTTTCTCCCACTTGCATGGAAATTCATACAAGATACTGACCTGAAGCACACCCCAAGGTCTGTAAGGCAGTGGTTTGCAGACCAGAAAATTAACGTTTTAGAATGGCCGCCACAAAGTCCTGATCTTAATCCTATAGAAAACCTATGGAACGATATAGGGAAAAAGCTTTAGGACGAAAAACCATAAAGTTTGAGTCCTTTATGTTACAGCACCCCCACTGAACGATGTCGGAAACTTGTTGAGTGTCTGCCATCCAGATGCAAATTAGTATGAAGGGCAAAGGTTATCCAACCAAATACTAGCTTTTGCAATGATAAAATTGTACTTTTAAATTAGTTTCTACGTATTAAAGAATGATGTGCTATTCCTGTGAACAGTTAATTTATGCATTATTATGAATTCTTCGATTATTTTTTATTTTTTACTGTACTTAGAAATATTATTTTATGTTCTGATAAGTTGATAAAGACAAATACATTTGAAATAAATGAAAAAATAAATATTAAATCATGTTTTAGCAAGAAGGGACGACTTTAGAATAAAACGGATAGGGTGTGCTATCTCTCTGAACACCACTGTAATTGTTACTATAATATGTGTACGTTAATATATTAAAAGGTTTTCTCAGGAAAAGTTCTTGAAAAATGGATGTTTTTGGGCCTCCTGACTGTATATGACTCCTTAAAAAATGCAGTAGGGCGAAAACAAACGGTTTCTGTGTTCCAATAGATCCGAAGCTCATCCACCGTCATAAATGACCTGCCGTCATAATAACTCTCACTAACCCGTCCTTTTCACCCTGCTCCAAAAAAAGTTCTTCCAACAACTTGCTCCAAAATTCACCACTTTCTACAGTTACAAGAATACATACATATATACGAGTATTTTTATGAATATACATCCGACACAGATGATAGTGTATAAATTGAATTATACTTATAATCTCTAGCTCTTTATCATGCTCTACTACGACCATTCGGGACCAATCTTATTAACTTTACAGCATTCACCAGAAATATCGTTACTTTGGAAGAACACTGGCACAACTTAAAAATTTGAATATTCTGGTTTTACTCAGTAAGGTATTGGAAACTGTTTGACAAATCGACGTTAAATGGCAGATGTAGCATGTTTATAAACATCCGCCAGCGGTATTGCAATATCCTTCAACAACAGTTATTCCAATTTAATATTTTTCAACTTGTCTTCTTCCAAAGTAACGATATATGCAGTTAACTCTTGGACAATTTTAGATGATCTTTAATGGTAGTGATATCACTTCAATACCAAATTTGCCAGAGAAGTAAAGAGCTTAATCGTCACACGATTTTAGTTCAATATTAAGCTCAATATTATTGCCCTCAAACATTTTGCATAATATCTGGAGTCTTACTGGATGGAGCATCCCCATACCTTAGATGTAGATCTTCTAAGCTTCGTCGTTAGTGAGGTAATAATTGGAGCTAGAACAGCATAGGATTTTGTATTGCAGTTAATAATCAATACGTGCATTGCATTGCGTTTGCAATGTTTTTATTAAATTCATTCAATTACAAAAAATAAAAAAAAATCCCCCCCTCTGCGAGCCATTCTGACGTGTGCTGCAAAAACCGTAAGAGTTACACGAATATAATGTGTGGTGGAAAAAATGTATCTCTTAAATAGTTCTACAAAAAAGTCCACGATAGCATATATCTATCTTTAATGTGTAAGCCAATATCGCCAAAATTCGATATGAATCGATTTAATATTTGATTATATCATCGAACATCTCACGTACAGATGCAATGCGACATTCTTGAAAACAAAAACTGGCATATATGTATTCCAAAAGAAAACGGAAACAGAAAACAATAATTGTTTATCCTCCCATTCCCAATCTATCTATACGAACACAGTGATCAATGCGAGCACATCTGGAAATTGTTGTTGTCGCACGAACCTGAACGAGATCTCTACTCTCTAGACTCATCTAGAGATTAGAGACCAAGGAAAATCCGAAAAGAAGAACATTTTGTTTTCATAGCATTTATAGGTATACACAGTTGAAATATCGATGTGCACTGTACACATATTCAACAAAATAAATGAAACATCTGATATTCGTTCTCGAAGTGAGTATTTTACCCATTGACAACAAAACTTATGAATAGAATACCAGTAAAAAATGTATACATATATATGTGTATGTATTCAAAGACGAAATATGAACATACAAGCAGAAAATAAAACCAAATAAAATAAACTTCATGAACCAACCAAATTTAAAAGAGCAAACGTGTCGTAGTACAGTTTAAGCAAGCTGAATCAAACTGGGACGTAATAGTAACATACATACAAAGTGAGTTCGCCGTACTATGCAGGAACTGCCCAAAAGGTACGAAAGGGAATCATAACATTTGCCTGTGTATTTTTGTGTTTTTGATTTCTTTTCCTCTTTCGTTTGTTCGGTCAGATTTGAATCGAGCTTTGAGCGTTCGGTTGTGTTAATATTGTATGTTTTTTTAAAAATTGTTTAAGTTCAATGCAAAATTAGATTGAATTGTTTGTTTAACTTTAAACGAAAGTGAGGCAATAAAAATAAGTGGAACTACGTGTATATCAACTACATTGGTAAGTTTACTTAAAATCTTAATAAGAATTATGCCGCGAAAGCGTAAGTCTAATCTTTCCCAAAGCTCTATTAAAGCTCGAGCTATGAAAGTTGCTAGACTTAACGAGACGTTTCCACAAGCTGAACTGCGAAGGCTTGAACAGGCGGTGCGTGAGGCAGCACACAGAGCTGTTGAGTCACCAGAGCATTCCCAAGCTAGGCGTCAGCAGCATACTGAATACCTGGAATCTCGGCGGGCTGCGCAAACACCAGAACAAACCCATACTCAGCGTCAACAGAACGCTCAATATCTGGCATCTTAGCGGGCTGCTGAGACACCAGAACAATCCCATACTCAGGGTCAACAGAACGCTCAATATATGGCACCTTAGCGGGCTGCTGAAACACCAGAACAGTCCCAAGCTCGGCGTCAACAGCATGCTGAATATCTGGCATCTCAACGGGCTGCTGAGACACCAGAATAGTCTCAAGTTCGGCGTCTTCAGCGAACGACATACAATGCGTCCCAAAGAGCTACAGAAACCTTTGAAGCAGCAGAATCTCGCGCACTGCTGATGCTGAAAGGACACAACGACGACATTCACAAGAAACACGTGGAGTGTTTTCGATAAATCTCTACGATGAGACTCTTGATTATGAAATCCACCAGCTTATAAAAATAGAAGCAAAGAATGCAGATTTTGCGGTGCTCTTAAATGGAAAGAGGAAGCAGCAGGCATATGTTGTTCGGGTGGAAAAGTAGCTCTTCCTTCTATAGACGAGCCAGTTGAAGCTCTTAAAGAGCCTTTCTGTTATGAAACAGACGAGTCTCGCTATTTTTTTAAAAACATAAGGAAATACAATACATGCTCCCATATGACATCTTTTGGGGCGGATAACATTGTATCAATGCCAGGATTTTGCCCGACTTTCACAATCCAAGGGCAAGTGTACCACACAATTGGCTCTTTGCTTCCTGCTACCAATACGCAACCAAAATTTTTGCAAATTTATTTCATGGGGGATGAGGAAGCACAAGTCAATAGACATTCTGAGTACGTACACGCTAAAAAAAAAATAACTTCTACATGATCACACATTTTAGTGCATGAATTTAAAATAGTTAAAGATAGAGTGACTATCGATAATTACAAGATTGTGGTACACCCAGATCGCGTACCACGTGGTGAACACGAAAGGCGATTCAATGCCCCGATCTCAAACTGCCGTAGTGGTTAATAGTGAACAAACTATGTCTTGCGACATCGTTGTTCAGGCGCAAGGTGGCCGACTCACTAGAGTACCGGAAACCTAACAAAAAAGTGTCCTGCAAAGATTTTTATGCGTATCATATGATGGTACGCCGCAACAATTTTAATTTATTGCTTCGATGTAGACTTCTCCTTCATCAATTCTTGGTGGACGTGTACGTCAAAATAGGGAGTAAGCGCTTAAGGTTTATTGCTTTGAACCAAACGAAACTTCGGGCAGAAAACTATATTCATTTACAAGACGCGATAAGGAATGATGCAGATTTAGATCCAAATAACTCGGGTCAAAGGGTGATTCTGCCGTCATCATTTGTAAATAGCCCGAGATATCTTCATGAATACACGCAGGATGCGTTCACATATGTGCGTAACCACGGGAGGCCTGATCTGTTTATTACAATGACATGTAATCCCGCCTGGCCAGAAATTACTATAGAGCTCATGCCAGGCCAAAATTGAACGGACAGAAATGTCTGCCTGTTAAGCCAGAGTATTTAAAATAAGGGTTCAAAAGTTAGTTGCTCTTCTTTCGAAAAGTAAAATATTTGGTGACATGAAGTGCTTGATGTACTCGATTGAGTGGCAAAAAAAACGAAATCATAAGTGCGGAGATACCGAACCCAGAAACTAATCGAAAGCTCTTCGTATGATTCACGGACCCTGTGGTGCACTAAATCCTTCATCACCATGCATAAGGGAAGGAAAATGTTCCAACAAATATCCAAGGGCGCTTTTAAGAGATACTTAAACCAATGGGAAAGGCTATCCTCTGTACAGGCGTAGAGCACTAGAAGATGGTGGACGTACGATAACACTGAAAACCCCAAATGGAATACAGGAAATATTGGTTGACAATAGCTGGGTTGTCCCACATTCTCCTTTTCTCTCCGAACTTTTTAATATAAACATATAAATATAGAGTTCTGCAATACGGTACAGGCAATAAAATATATTTCTAAATATATAAATAAAGGTAGTGACCAAGCTTTTAACATCCGATAGCAAGGGAACGTAAATATTGACCCGAAAGATGAGGTGCAGACATTTCGAATCGGGCGATATGTTAGTAATAACGAAGCACCGTGGCGGATCTTGGGTCTACCTCTGCATGAGAGATACCCAACAGTCACTCATCTTTCGGTACATCTGCCCAATGGCGAGCGGATTTACTTCACTGAAAACAATTTTAGAGAGAGAATGTCCGCACCACTTAGGACGACACTTACTGCATTTTTCCTGCTGTGAGAAAATGACGCATTTGCAAAAACTTTACTTTATGTTGACGTACCTCGCTACTACACATGGAACAGCTGTGGACGGCTTACCAGGTATGAAGGCAGGAGATGATCTTGGCCGCATTTACACAGTGCACGTTAGCAACTTCGAATGTTACTGTTGGCGAATGCTGCTGAATGTAATACGGGGACCCACTAACTTTTTGGATTTGAAAACAGTGGACGGCCAAAAACTTGAAACATGTGAGAAGTTGGGGTTGTTGGAAGATGACAAACATTGGGATACCACAATAGAAGAGGCCGTGCTGTGCCGCCTCTCCGTCGAAAATAAGAGAACTATTTGCCATATTCAATTATGGGATAGGTATAAAACTGCGTTATCAGAAGATATCTTGCATAGATTTGAAAGGATGAATCAAATCAGCAATGATCTATGTTTCAATGAAGCATTGGGTCTTATCGAAGATAAAATAATAACGATTTCCGGAAAGAAGTTGTCCGACATCGGTATGCCTACACCACAGCGTCGAGGAGAGCTATCTACCAATTTGGTCAAAGAGCTAAGCTACGATACCACATTGTTGGATGCTGAGATCAGCGAAACTGAGCCACGCCTGCTACCCGAGCAAAAAGACATTTATGACAAAATATTATTGGGTATATAACTTAATTGGTTTTATTTTTTTTAATTTGAACGTTTATTTAAGAAAAACATGTACAATAGTATTATCAAAGTATTACCCATCTGAAGCTATGACTTTTTCCCATCTTTCTGGCAATTTGTGGATCCCATCCCAAGAGAACTGCGCCGGCTTTGGCAGCCAAGAATGAATCAAGCCAATTTTTGATATTCTGCTCTGATGTGAACCGTATTCCAGTGAGGGCGTTTTGCATCGACGGGAACAAATGGTAGTCAGAAGGGGCAAGATCTAGGCTATAAGGCGGGTGGGGTATGACTTCCCATCCACTGTTTTCCAAATAGTTCTTAACCGGAATAGCAACGTGGGGCCGAGCGTTCTCATGATGGAAAATTATTGCCTCGTGTCTGGTCGCATATTCCGGGCGTTTTTCGGCCACTGCTCTCTTCAAATGGATTAATTGTGTTCGGTAGCGTTGTCCATTGATGGGTTCACCCAGTTTTAGCAGCTCATAATACAACACACCCATCTGATCCCACCAAATACAGAGCATTACCTTCGTGCCATGGATATTCGGCTTTGCCGTTGATTTGGCTGGTTGGCCGGGTTTCACATATGATTTTTTGCGCTTGGGGTTGTCGTAATGGATTCATTTTTCATCACCAGTAACAATCCGATGCAAAAATGACTTCCTTTTGTGGCGTTCCAGCAACATTTCGGACATGCAAAACCGCCTTTCGACGTCTCTCGGCTTGAGTTCATGTGGAACCCAATTTCCTTGCTTTTGAATATATCCAGCTGCTTTTAAACGTTTTGAAATGGCTGCTTGAGTGACACCCAAAGATTCTGCGAGCTCTTCTTGTGTTTGGCAACAATCTTCATAGAGTATTGCTTCCAGTTCTTCATCTTCAAACTTTTTTGGCTGCCCAGGACGTTCATCGTCTTCCAAGCCAAAATCACCACTTTTAAGTGCAAACCACTTTTGGCACGTTCGCTCAGCTAGCGCCTGTTCACCATAAACTTCCACCAAAATACGATGACTTTCGGCAGCAGTTTTCTTCATGAAGAAGAACTTCCCGCAAAAACACTTTTTCAGACACAAAGTTCGACATATTTGAGTGAAAAAAATTTATTGTTGTTTACGCTTCAAATGAATGACATATAGTCAAGTTATAGACCCAATACAAGTTGAGCGTGGTGAAGGCGGCCTTTTTTTTCTATGCCCCAGGTGGAACAGGCAAAACTTTTTTGCTTAATTTGCTTCTAGCAAAAATTCGTGGGGATCGTAACGTTGCACTAGCTGTGGCTTCCTCTGGATTTTTTTTTTTTTTTTTATAAACTAGCGTGCGCTCAAGGAGTTAGTACCCTTAAAATGTTTGCACACAGCGCGGGCGAAGGAAATTTAGGGAGGTAAGAAGGATAGGTACCGATGTATCGCCGCAGCATTACTGAGCGGTGGACGGACGGCACACTCAGTTTTTAAATTACCTCTTAATTTAGCCAGCGAGAAAACCCAAACGTGCAACATCAGCAAGAGCGGCCCCCACGGCGCTCTGTTGCAAAATTGTAAGCTGATCGTGTGAGGCGGGTGCACTATGTCACACAAACGCGCCATCGTTGTCTACAAGCCATACAAAGCAATCGAAAATTAATGGGTGGTGTGGTAGTGCTATTGGCAGGGGATTTTAGACAGATCTTACTTATTGTCGAGAGGCACTGCAGCAGACGAAATTAACGCATGTCTGAGAGCATCATACCTGTGGACCAAAGTTGAAAAGCTTTATCTCACCACTAACATTCGAGTCCAGTTATTCAGCGATGTCGAGTCAGGAGCATATGCTCAAAAACTGCTAAAAATTGGTCAATGCCGTCTTGAAACCGACCAAGAAGGTTTGGTTCGTTTCACACACCAATTCTGTCATGTTGTGGAGTCGGAAGACGACCTTATTGCTCAAGTTTTTCCAAATCTGCAACACAATATTCACGACGAAAATTGGTTGTGTGAAAGAACCATACTGGCATCAAAAACTGAGACTGTTGCGAAAATAGATAAAAAAAATCTAGGACGAAATAACTACCGAAACATCAGTGTACAACTTCCTCGACACAGTCATGTTATCCGATTACACTACGAGCTATCCCGTGGAATTCCTAAACTCTTTCGAGTTATCCGGGCTGCCATCCCATAAATTGGAATTAAAAGTATAGTAGGTATACCGGTTTTGTTAATGAGAAACTTAAATGCGCCAAGGTACTCGGTTGCAAGTCACAGAACTGGGAAGGAATATTGTGAGGGCCACAATCTTTACTGGCAAAGCGAAGGGAGACAATGTGCTTATACCACGCATCCCAATCATACCAAATAACTTACCATTTAATTTTAAGTGTCTACAGTTCCCATTAAAAGTTGCATTTGCAATGACTACCAATAAATCACTGGGTCAAACCTTAAAGGTAGCAGGAATACATTTGGGCACGCCATGTTTTTCCCACGGCCAGCTCTACGTAGCAATCTCATGTGTTTCTACATCGCAAAATCTGCATGTTTATGCAGAACAAAAAAAAAAACAATTAACGTAGTTTATAGAAGTGTATTGCAGTAACTACCTATTTTGCATATTATGAATCATTACCAAAAATTCTCTGTTTCAATTTACATACATTACATAGAACAAGGGCCTCTCAAAGTAACTCTGTCCGTCTATTACGCCTTCACGCCTAAAGAGCAGAATCAATTTTGATGAATTTTGGTATAAACATAGATGAGACCTAGGCAAAGAAAATTGGCTACTCGAAGTACTAATCCTTCACAGACAAAGTCGCGGGCAGAAGCTGGTATGTACATATACTCATGGACCCACAGAACGAGAACAACCAAGAAAGTAGGGTACCGGTTGGTCAAATTCACCACGGGAGTACTCCCTAATCTATGAAGAATTGCTAAAGAAGGTGCGCAATAAAAAATCAAAGGGACTAAATTGTGTCCCAAATAAAAAATTAAAGATCGTCTAAATGTGCAACTACGTGTGCCTTGGAAGCCCCAAAATCTGGTAATTGCTTTTGCTAAAGAGAAAAGGGAACCCAGAAGATGCTTCATTTTATCGTTTTGGCTATTTGTCTGGTTGACACGATCGGAAAAATCCTCATGCAAAGTTTCAACAAAAAAAAAAAAAACAAAAAAAACCCTACATACATATTACATATTATACATATATTCACAATTTTTCATTACTGCCTCAAAGCGTACAGCTCTACCCCACCACATGAGTAGTTGACTAAAATTCAACATCAAGCCAACTCCCAATAAGAATTTAGTCTCCCCATGAAATGTTGGATGCCACCAATGGAGCGAAATAACCACTGAGCCCAAACATCTTTTTTCTCTCTCTATCCCATTTTCCAAAAAACTTAGCACATGCTGAGGCATTATAAGTGTATTCATACCCACTTGAGTGTTAAGTTCTTAAAAAAAAAAAAAAAATTTCAAATTACCACTTTCAACAAATACACAATGAAAAAAATAATTGTGCAACACCAACAGAATATACGAGTGCCACAGCATCTAAGGACTGAAACGAATAAAGTAAAAAAAAAATTATTATTTCCATAAATCATGTAATTTTTTTTCATTTGTTTTAAAACTCTGTTTTTATTAAATTCATTCACAATTACAAAAAATAAAAAAAATTATTTGGGTTCCCATTCTTTCCTCAACTTTTTGGTCGCTCTTTTCCATTTAGCACTAAAATCTTTTACGCCCTTTGCACACTGCTCACTTTTCCTCAATTTAGCTTTGACCAAAGCCCAATACCTTTCAATAGGACGACACTGTGGAACATTGGGAGGATTCATGTCTTTTGGGACAAAGTCGACATTTTTAGCAACAAGAAAGCTAAACGTCGTATGAGCATAGTGAGCTGAAGCTAAAGCTGGCCAAAATAATGTTGAACCCTCGTGTTTGTTTAAGAAAGGAATCAATCGTTTTTTTAGGCACACGTTAATGTATACTTCTCCGTTAATTGTCCCCGTTGTAATAAACGATGAGCTTCTGTGTCCACATTGGCAAATGGAATTTTTCTATCCCAATCGATGCTGTTGATTGCGGAAGAATCTCAGCTTCAAACGAGTTGTAAAACTGCGCACCTGGAAGAGTAGTAAAGTCGACTTTGACATAAGTTTCGTCATTCAAAACCAAGCACACTTTCTTGTTGCCGATCAACTCGTATGTATAGCTTTCGGGCTCGTGTTTTTATGACTTTTTTTTTTTGCTTTTCAGTAACTTTTGGTATTTCTTGTTTTTTTCGTGTTTTTAGACCGTTACGTTTTTTAGATCTTTGTACCATTGTTTGGTTGGTATTACATTTCCAAACAACATCTCTGGATGACATGGTACCCACTATTTTCCTGTCCAAATTTGTATCATGTGCTCCACTTTTAGCTCCACTTTTCTGTTTTCGCTTAACTGTCAACGTCTCCAAATATCGTTTAATAACAGAATCCACTGTACTGCGTGCTATGTTTAAATTTTTTGCGATGAAATGGTTTGAACGCGAAGTATTTTCGAGCCATTTGTCGATGATCTTTTTACGGCGTTCCTCGTATTTTGTAAATATTTTAAACCGCACCGAACTAAAGTCAATAACCAACTGAAACTAGAGAATATACAGGCTAATTTGGGTACAAAATGGGATTGCAATTTTTACGCATTGGAAGTATAGCCCGTATTACAATTTACAGATTTTATTCGTTTCAGTCCTTACTCTAGGAAAGACCAATATTCCATTAGACGAGTCTACGAAAACAACGTGTGAGAACGCCAAAATCTGTCGTCAAGAAATTTATAAGATTCTTTAATTTTCTTTAGTTTTTATAATTTGAAATTCTTTGTTTAGGTTAAAAATAAAAAGTCAGATGCAAATGCGACGAGTCGACTGGTCGAGCTCATGGAGGAAAATAAGCACCTCGCCAAAAATTTTAAAATAGGCCCAGACAAAAACGTAGGATGGGAGTCTGTAGCTGTGAGCTTAAACAGTCTTGGGCCACCCTTCAGAAAAGGCAAAGTATGGCAGAAAGTGAGTGAATTTAAAATTTTAAAATATACAATTTTTTTTTTTAGTTCTTGTCGTTAGGTCTGGTCTGACGCCATGTTAAAGTCAAGCAAAAACTTATTTTCAACAAAAGAGAGGGCGAGGCTACAGGAGGAGTACCTTTCAAAAAAAAATTTTTAAACGACTAGGAAGAAGCCATTATAAGGCTTCTGTCGTTGGACCAGGTTGTTAATCCAACAGGATACGCCGCAAGTGGTTCATTTTATTCTGCGTTCCGGAAAACTGCAGTAATCGCCTTCTCACCGACCCCACTGAAGTCTGCAAATTTGCCTTCATTTCCAACAGCACCAACCACAAATCCATCATTGTGTCCAATGCTACGCCTGCTGAAATAAATTATGAAATTACCGGGGTCGATGATGACACCGAAATTAACTGATTCAGCAGAACTGGAAATACCAAGGATGGAAAATTATGAAGATTTATTCTCTGAAAATGTGAGGCCCAAAACAAAAGGAAAATGTTTTTGAAAAAATGCTACAAAAACTAACTGAGGTCCAAGAAAAATTGTTTTCTAGCATAAATGAATCTTTAAAAGACATACAAAAAAAAGTCTGCAAATGGAGCGTGGCGATAGACAAAAGTTGTATTCAAATGGTTTAAAACTTTCAGACTTGGAAATCTGTAAGCAGATTGACATTGAAGAACGTAAATTGAAGCTTCTTAATACAAATAACAATACATAATTTGAATTTAATTTTAAAGTTCTATGAATCGCTTAAGTTTTTTTTTATAGTTTTATGTTATCGTTGCCTAAAAAAATACAAGACTGAAATAAATATTTTATTAAAAAATGTTGTTTAAAATTTCATTGCGTATCTGTACGGCTGGTATTTGATTGGTCTTCTGAATTTGGGATGCTTTCATTCGCAAGTTGAACTATATTTTCAGGTGGATCCAAGTTGTAATGTACGCAAATATTAAGCTGCGGATACATTTATAATTTGTGTAACTTTTTCTGGAGTATAGTGCAATTGACATCGGAACCGATTCTTTAATACTGCTATTGTTCTTTCGATGATGTTTCTTGTTCTGGAGTGTTTAGTGTTAAACATGCTTTGCCTACTGCCTTCTTCTGGGGCTCTATAGGGAGTTATAAGAGAAGGCTCAAGCATCTCCTGCAAGAAAGTATTTTTATTTTAAATGTCTTATTAATCTATCGCACAACCAAAGCCCAAGTATTTCTTTTTCCTCCGTCATAATGCCTTTTCAAAAACCCTCGAAACTCGCTAGCATTCCATACTAGTGAATCATGCCTAGCTCCAGCATGTCTGGCATCCACGTATCTTATACGCATTCTATTATCACAGACCTTAAATATACATACAATATGATATATAAATATTTATATATGAATATACATGTATGTAAGTACATATGTAAACATATGTGTTTTTCGCTTACCAGCATAACGTTAATATTAAAAAATCCTTTCAATTGTAATATCTATGTTGATCTGTTTTCTGAGGCGCGAAAATTTCAACATGGGTGCCGTCGACGCACCCGATAACACCTGGAATTCCAGCTCGTTGAAAAAAAATTAATGTTTGCTTCAGTTTTTCCTCGAGAATGTTTAACATTTCCTTAAAAATTTTGCTAAGAGTAAGTAGGTTGGGCTAGTCTCAAATTGAAGTCCAACCCCTTTTTGGTAGCTTCTTTCAGCGAAAAATCTAAGGGTAGCAGCTAGTTTTAAAATCGTTGGAATTGCTACAGAACATTGCTGACGAAAACTGTTTTCGATCAAACTATCAAATCTTTCTTTTTTTTTCTTTCTCTTCGTCGTCACTGCTGCTCCATGGAAAATAACTTGCTACACTATACACTTTTCTGCTTTTTTTTTTTTATATTTAAAACAAATTTACACAAATTTTCAGAAGCCAAATTATTTAATTTGTAAACAATTTGTATGTGTCAAATGTCAGCTGTTTTAGTGGATCGTATTGTGGAATGTAAGAGCGAGAGAAACGCTGGCGTTTTAGTTACGGAATACCACTGAAACGGAATAGTAAAACGCCTATCGGAATAAGGGTGAATGGCTGTAGCACAAACTGCCACTACTTGCGCAAATAAAAAAAATAACTGCTGGCTATCTATAGAAAAATGGAAGAAACAATTCAGGCTATAGAGCACACGGTATATTTTTCGGTATAATACATATAAGCCTTAAGATATTTTTCAATTTTTTTTGTTACACAATCAACTGCAAACTACCGACTGTTAGAAACATTATCCTATAAAAGTATCGAAACATACGTCTTCGTGTACTAGGTATTGACTCTGATACCAGAAGCCACATTAGTGTCTTTCCAAGAAAAATCATATGCTTATGCAGAATACGGGGATCTGCACGGCGATAGGACGCATTACTTATTTGAAAATATATCATATGTGGAACAGAATATCCGATAAATGGCTGCTTCGTGACTGATGGCATATGTTGGTCCTTTTAACGAAAGTGCACCGTGGCACTTTTACGCAGTCTAGACGCACGAAATTAATATCAAGCTGAAAAATTAATGCATTACGTTCAGACTGAGTGATATATGTATATGTAATGATACCTCTCAATATGAGATCAATAATTAAAATTCAACAACTTTAGAGACATTACTCAGGCATATGTTTATCCAAACACGAAGCCTATTGTGGCCCTGTTTATTGATGTTTATTCCATTACTGCATTTAAATGCTCGCTTGCGGGTTTTAGGTAAAGATGTTATCGGATCAGAAGTAAACAGTAAAGCATGGATTAGATCTTCCATTGTTTTCGAGCGACTTGTTTTGCCTAGATCAAATTCTCGATAACGTATGTCCTTGTTGCGAACCTCCAAAACGTCCACTGACAAGATTTAATTAATGATTGCAGCCCCCCATGAACTACTGTCCTTTGCGCGCTAGATGGTATAAGATACCATTCATAGAATGTTTAATTATTAATTATTAGCTGTTTCTTTTCAGTACTTTTCAAATATCTCATGTAAAAATGAAGCAAATTTGGAGTTTGTCCTATTTGCTTGTTGTACCCATCTCACATGATAATTTGTTAAAAAAAAAAAAAAAAAACAACTTTACGACAACGATCACCATATACATGACTGTCGTCTTGGGTACATAATTTAGTGCAGACATGCTCCGAAACAGGTTTGTCTTTTTGGTTTTGGTCGTGTTCTGAAACTAACACATCACACAACTCCCTTCTCGGTATCGGCAGAGGCAGCTAGGGACAGAAAAATCCTTATGGAATAGGTATATCTAAAAATGTTAAAATATTGTGAAAAACCAAAAATTATTATATTACGGCTTAGTTCAAACTTTTGGCAACGTTTTTACTCTACATTTTGATATATTTTATACATAAACAATAATACACAAATAAATAGTAACAGTTCCATAAAAAATAAAAAAAAACACAACATCTTTCAAAAACAAAAAGTTATTTTAATCCATCAATTTTCACATTTAAATGACTTCGTTTAATTACTCCGTTTTTGGCACTCCTAAGCAAGACTTTGAAAACATTCACTTTGCAAGCTGATTGCACAGCGAAAAATAACACTATATAGAAATGGTGTCAACCACTGTAAAAATCTATTGAGCAAACTGTCTAAAAAACTTGCACTAATTCTTCCATGAAAATTTTAGTTTGCGCGTTTAAATTGCATAAAAGTGCTGCGGGCCATTTTCCAATCGAATTTCCCTTAACCTCTTGAAGAACCCAATGCCGCCAACATCGAAACTACGAGGGCGGGTCAATAATTCCGTGCATTTTTGAATTTCTGACCTCTTTACTGAAACAGCAACACTGCTCCTGTTAACAGGCATCTGTCAGTTGACTCCTGTCAAAATTTAAACTTGCTGCGTCAGTTAGTTTGTGTTTGACAGCTATTTTTATCAGACTACTCACTAATTTGAGGAGAAAATGGAAAAAAGTGAATTTCGTGTGCTTATTAAGCATTCTTTCTTGCGAAAAAAACCATTACCGAGACCAAGGCTAAGCTTGATAAATACTATGGGGACTCTGCACCATCGATTTCAATGGTAAAAAAGTGGTTTACTGAATTTCGTTGTGGCCGTACAAGCACTGAAGATGCCGAACGTCCTGGACGCCCAATTGAGGTCTCTACACCCGAAACAATCGAAAAAATTCACGATATGGTGTTGGCCGACCGAAGATTGAAAGTGCGAGAGATTGTGGAAGCCGTAGGGATCTCGCATGGCTCAGTGGTTTCAATTTTGAATGATCACTTGGGCATGAGAAAGCTTTCCGCAAGATGGGTGCCGCGTTTGCTCACAGTCGACCACAAACGCAATCGTGTAACAACTTCACAGGAAGGTTTGGCGTTGTTTAATCGCAATATGGAGGAGTTTTTGCGCCGTTTTGTAACCGTGGACGAAACATGGATCCATCACAACACACCAGAGAACAAACAACAGTCAAAACAGTGGGTTTCTAAGGGTGAATCGGCGCCAAAGAAGGCCAAGGTGGGTTTGTCAGCCAATAAAGTTATGGCGACTGTTTTTTGGGATGCACGCGGGATAATCCACATTGACTACCTTCAAAAGGGAAGAACAATCAATGGGGAATATTATGCCAACTTATTGGACCGATTCAATGACGATTTGAAAAAAAAACGACCTCATTTGGCCAAGAAAAAAGTTCTTTTCCACCAAGACAATGCAAGGGTGCACACATGTGCAGTTGCCATGGCAAAAATCCATGAATTGGGCTATGAATTGCTCCCTCATCCACACTATTCTCCAGATTTGGCTCCGAGCGACTACTTCTTGTTCCGAAACCTGAAGAAATGGCTTGGTGGAAAAAGATTTGACTCCAATGATGAAGTCATCTCGCAAACAAAGGCCTATTTTGAGGACCTCGACAAATCATTTTTTTTGGAAGGGATAAAAAAATTGGAGAAGCGTTGGACAAAGTGTATAGAGCTCAACTGAGACTACGTTGAAAAATAAAATTATTTTTTTATCAAAAAATCTGTTTTAATCCAAAAGTCACTGACTTATTGATCCGCCCTCGTAGCAGACTGGTGGCATCACTGTCAAAGAGGAATCAGGGAGGCCGCCCTTGATATACCGCCCTAAGGACACCCCTGGTTACATGATAAATGCAGACAGCTAATCTAGAAAAAAACAATGGATGTACAGAGCTGGTCTGCGGAAAAGAACGCGAGGGGCTCGCGAGCTCTACGAGCAGAAAAGAAGGAAAGCAAAATAAGGAGTTCGAGAAGCGCTTAGTTGAGATATGGCTACCAGAAGAATGAAGTTTAGAAGTTCAGAAGTTTTACCAAAGAATAAAACGAACATGTCAAAGCTGTAAAGCCCGATCAGAAATCTGCAAGAAATGTTGAAAAAAACTCATAGTAGAACCACAGTCGATACTGAGAATCTGGAAAGATTTAGGCAGAGCGACCCATTCAACCTGGGCGAAGGCATCCAACAATGGAAAAACCAAGCACGAGTATATGCACTCAACAAAGGGAAACATACAACATCGACGCCTAGGATAAAACGTAACGATAGGTAGCTACAATTTTGAAGTAGCAAGGGACTTCATCTACCGCGGCTCCGATATCAACTCCGACAACTACACCGCCGCGGAAATCTTGCGAAGAATCACTCTGGCCAGTCGCTGCTTCTTTGGGCTTATAAGGCAGTTGTGTAGTAAAGTCCCCAACCGAGCAACAAAGAAGACATTATCCTGCTTCACGGCGTAGAAACTTGGATATCGCCGAAAGCGTATGAAAATGCTCTAGGGCGCTTTGAGTGAAAAGTTCGTCGGGAAATTGTTTTTTTTTTTTTGTTTTATTTATTTCTTATTCTCTGTGTTCATTATTTACAAACTCAACATAAGCTATGTTATATTACATTTGAGAATAGGATAGTGGATTTGGTATTTTTGTAGAAAAATAATATTAATTTACACATCATTATTTAAAAATTCATATTGAGGGTGATTAAAATTAAAACAAATAAAAAGAAAAAAAAAGAAAAGAGACATATATTGAGAAATCAATATATCAGAGTTAATTGTTTCAGATTATCGGGTCTATCAGATTTTCTATCTGTATGTGATCAAATTTAAATAGCCAAGATTTTATATTCCTGAGAAAGTTACTTGGTGATCTTACTGACTTAGTGGAGTTCGGAAGCTTATTAAATAATCTATATGAAATTATAAAATAGGAATTACGATAACTTGTAGTACGAAGTGAGGGAGTATTGACATCAAAGTTTCGATTTGTTCCTAGGACATATCTAGCCAAATTTCTGCTGTGGAAATAGCCACATCTCAGGAAAAGTACTTTCAATACCTTGAAATAAAACAAATGCCTCAAACTTTTAACTGCTTAAACAATGCCATGGAATGGTGTAAGCGGTTTTTGCACACTTTTCTTACTACGCGTTTTTGAAGAATAAGTAATTTCTTAATTTTGTTTTGGTAGGCCCCATCCCAACAACAAATTCCACACTGTAACTTCGATTGAAAAATACCGTAATGTATCATTCTTAAGACCTGCATCGAGCATGTTTTCATGCTTAAATAGTAGAAAATACGTAAGGTTGAGAGAAAATATTTCATCAACGTATTAACGTGCTCTGCCCAGCTCAATTTATATTCTATAACGACGCCAAGATACTTAAATTGCTCAACAACATCAATTTTAAAGCAATCCCTATCGCAGGGCACACTTTCGTTAAATAATGTACCATTCAGACTCACACAGACTCTATTCATTGATCTGAATCTTAAACAATTCGTGGAATGAAAGAAAATGTCGACATCCGCTGGTAATCTTGCACTGAAACTTGGAAACATCAACTTGGTTTTATTGCTGACTTGCATCTTATGCTTAGTAAACCAACTTCGTAAAATGTCTACATCGCGATTTATTTCAGAAATAAGATTTATTGAACTTTCAGATACATAGGAAATGCCCAAATCGTCTGCAAATGCAGTGAATTTACCGATAGTCTTTTGATTGAAAAGAGAGTTTATGTATACAAGAAATAGGATAGATAAGCCCAAGGACTGAAAAACTTATTGTTATTTAAAAAGTGTAAGACTCTCTTTTTAATTGCTTTTTCAAAAACTTGGGCAAAAGTGAGATTGGCCTGTAATTATTTTTTTCTTTTGGATCTCCTTTTTTGAAAAGAGGAACAACAATTGCACATTTTAGGTCATCAGGAAGTATACCAGATACTACACTTAAATTGAAAATGTAAGCCAAGATATCCACCACATTGAACGCTACTTCTTTCAGTAAATAATTGGATATAACATCACTACCACGAGACTTAGAGTTGTTGAGGGATTTTATAATTTTCAGTACCTCGAAGAAAGATATATCTTCAAAATAAAAACTGTTAGAGCAAATTTTATCATCCTCGATTCTGGAGCTCGAGCAATAGTTGCAAGTAATAGTATTGCTGTTTGGAATAGCGGATGCAATAGAGGCGAAGTAAATGTTAAATTCGTTAGCAATCATCGTATTAGCAGTGATTTCTGTAGAGCCATTTCTCAAAATGAGTCTTATCGCATTTAGAACGTCGATGGATTATTTAATTAATTACACCCCATTCCTTTCTTAGATTCTCCAAACATTTTTCAAATACCCTTCGATAAAATCTATCACGACATTCTTGGACATCTTTTTTAAATTTTTTACTTAGGTTAACGTAGCGGTTTCTTAAAGTTGCATTCTGTGGATGTTTAATACCCAGTTTATTCTTTAAATTAATTTTATTTAAAATATTTTTATTAACCCAATGTTTAAGTTTTTTGTTTTTTGATTTTTGAGACCTGTCTAAGTAGCTAGATTCCTTAATGCTATTATTTAATATTTTTAAAAATATCTCATACGCCTGAATTACCTCCTTCCTTCTCGGCATACACCTCATCCCAGCTTTCAAAACGAAGTTTGTCATTAAGAACATTAAAACGAATAATAGAATTATCCGAAAATGAAATGTTGCTGTTTCTATTTTCAACTCTACTTTTGAAAGCTTTTATTAAAATACCTGTATGCAATGATCCGTAATCTGCAAATCGAGGTTTAATCCCGAACAATGAGCTAACGGTATATTGCAAAATCGCCGCAGTACATGGTCTAGGCAAGTTCCAGAACAAGGCCGTAGGCTCATTAATTAAGGAAACTAAACCAAATTCGGCCAGAGTTGCGCAGTAAAAGTCAACAAAGTCACATTGTGACAGAATGTCTAGGTTAAAATCTGCAACAAGCAGGCCACAAGGGTGTGGCCGTGGTGTAGTGGTACTAGCAATCGCTTCTCACTCGGAAGGTCAAGGTTCGAATCCTAGCCACAGCAAGTTTTCATTTGTGCAATTGGAACTCAGTCAGAAAAATCTGCGTGTGAAGGCATAACACTGACATGTAGATTTGGCTGTTGTAGAGTTTTCAAGCACAAAACAACCGTTAAAATTCACAACCTGAATCATTCCGAGAGAAGAAAAATCTCTCCGTCCTATTCGGACTCCCACCCCTGGAGAGTCAATATCGAAACCAAACACACCTGAGTTTCAAACCACTACATCACAACAATGCTTTCCTTTCTCTTCCTTCTAACTTTCCACCCGCGCCCTGGAAACAGTAAAAGGGTATCATAACCCCTTAGGCGCGCGTAAATTATAAAAAAAAAAAAGATCGGAAGACCTCTCACTATCCAAAAAACGTGTTAATTCATCAATAAATAATGCAAAAGTGTAAGCATACAATTTATAAAAACAAACCAGAGTAAAAGCTAGGTTACAAAGTTAAAATTGATAATATAATATTCATAGACAAGCTTTACGAAAATACCAACACCTCCTGCGGCATAGGAATCATTAGTCTTTGCAAAAAATGTATACCCGGGAATATTAAAATCGTCAATTTCAAGTTTCTACATGAACAACCAATAAACCAACATTTTTTCAAGGACTTTTGATATTTTGATGCACAATAAATAAAGAATTAGTATGATCGACATCAAAAAAATTCTTATTACTAAGGCAGGATTTAAATTATGATTATGTTTCAATAATAAAATTCATTATATAAAATAGGTTAAAAGTGTTGGGACAACCCACACTAAAAAGGAAAAAACTTCTTACGACTTCTTACTTCAGAACTTTTATTGTAACGACTGAAACAAATGTTCATACAGTTCTGCTTATACAGGGTGTCCCCTAATTAGATGACGATAATTTGGGAAATGATTCCTGGGCATATTCTAAGAAAAAAATCGTTCTACAGTAAGGGTCTGTCTCCAATGTTGACATAATTTATCGAGGATTTAAGAAAAGGCTTACTTTGGTGTACTCTGACCCATGTTAATGGAATTTACTCTGTTAGTACTAATGTAAAAACTTCGTGTAGGTCTTTATTTTTAGAAGAAGCACCAGCTTTTATAACGGCGTTTAAATAAAGTTGATATCTTATTAGAGTCTTTAGATATCCAATTTTTAAACCTGTTCCATTTTCATTGCCAATGCTAATTTTCAACTTTGAGGTCACTTTTGTCCAGTAAATGCCTAATTAACATAACGTTTTACTATTTTTTTCTTATGAAAGTAACAATAATAAAAAAAAAATCATCAATGAGTTTGTAGAAAAACCCACAGATTTTATGATACTTGGAAAAGATACTTGGATACGTGGACAGAAGTACAAATTGTGTAAGTTCCCCCTTTTAGGTTGTACGAGGGCGGGGCAATAAGTCCGTGACACAGATTTTTTGATAAAAAAATAATTTTATTTTTCAACGTAGTCTCCCTTGAGCTCTATACACTTTGTCCAACGCTTCTCCAATTTTTTTATCCCTTCCAAAAAAAATGATTTGTCGAGGTCCTCAAAATAGGCCTTTGTTTGCGAGATGACTTCATCATTGGAGTCAAATCTTTTTCCACCAAGCCATTTCTTCAGGTTTGGGAACAAGAAGTAGTCGCTCGGAGCCAAATCTGGAGAATAGGGTGGATGAGGGAGCAATTCATAGCCCAATTCATGGATTTTTGCCATGGCAACTGCACATGTGTGCACCCTTGCATTGTCTTGGTGGAAAAGAACTTTTTTCTTGGCCAAATGAGGTCGTTTTTTTTCAAATCGTCATTGAATCGGTCCAATAAGTTGGCATAATATTCCCCATTGATTGTTCTTCCCTTTTGAAGGTAGTCAATGTGGATTATCCCGCGTGCATCCCAAAAAACAGTCGCCATAACTTTATTGGCTGACAAACCCACCTTTCCCTTCTTTGGCGCCGATTCACCCTTAGAAACCCACTGTTTTGACTGTTGTTTGTTCTCTGGTGTGTTGTGATGGATCCATGTTTCGTCCACGGTTACAAAACGGCGCAAAAACTCCTCCATATTGCGATTAAACAACGCCAAACCTTCCTGTGAAGTTGTTACACGATTGCGTTTGTGGTCGACTGTGAGCAAACGCGGCACCCATCTTGCGGAAAGCTTTCTCATGCCCAAGTGATCATTCAAAATTGAAACCACTGAGCCATGCGAGATCCCTACGGCTTCCACAATCTCTCGCACTTTCAATCTTCGGTCGGCCAACACCATATCGTGAATTTTTTCGATTGTTTCGGGTGTAGAGACCTCAACTGGGCGTCCAGGACGTTCGGCATCTTCAGTGCTTGTACGGCCACAACGAAATTCAGTAAACCACTTTTTTACCATTGAAATCGATGGTGCAGAGTCCCCATAGTATTTATCAAGCGCACACGAAATTCACTTTTTTCCATTTTCTCCTCAAATTAGTGAGTAGTCTGATAAAAATAGCTGTCAAACACAAACTAACTGACGCAGCAAGTTTAAATTTTGACAGGAGTCAACTGACAGATGCCTGTTGACAGGAGCAGTGTTGCTGTTTCAGTAAAGAGGTCAGAAGTCACGGACTTATTGACCCGCCCTCGTATGTACGAGTACTATGTAGGGAGAGAAGTGGACTGAAAGTCTGTCATCTTAATGCGCGCACATTATATATTAATTTGATTATATTCGTTACCTATTTGTCAATACTAGAGTAAAATACCATAAGATTATGTCAATAACATTCTCTATTTTGAATTGTTGAAATTCGTAACCATTGTATTATAATAAGTGCTTAGTTTCGTGTGCATTCTGGCCTGATAAAAGTATTTTTCTTAAATATTGTCAGAATTTTCTCCAATGTATGAAAATAATCTTATTATCGTCCTTAAGGATTTCAATGCTGACTAACTAAAAATCGATTCGCGCAATTTAAATTCATGACTTTATTTCCTCTTTACGACTGCAAGTAATAAATGCACAATTTTCCAGCTAATTGTGATCATATTTTATTTGACCTCGCTATACTCGTAATAACTTACCCTACCCTGCTTTTGCTCAACTTTTTGACCGGCTCTGCCTTGTTCATACAGGGCGGTCCGGCTTGGGATACAAGTATTTTGGAATCTGATTCGTTGGCTCATGTTATGAAAAAAATCGTATGGAAGGGGATCTATATTCAACATCCACTGAGTTACAGGGTGTTTAAAAAAGGGTATTCAGCTGTATAGCTACCAATAATTATTTAGTTATAACTTCGGATGTATTAAACCTAGAGCAACCAAGCTGGGCTAGTTTGATAGCCAATTGATTCGTATTGAAATATTATTACCACCCATGCTTTCGTTTTCGAGATATTGGTCTTTCAACTCAAAATTTTTTGATTTTTTTCTAGTAAATTTTTGGGGAAAATCGCATTTATCTTGGGAAAGTGTGCTCATATTTTTTTTCTTTTTTTTTATTATTTCGGTTAACCAAAATGTTACCTACAAATTCACCAGGTTTTTACCTGAGGGTTACAGTTTTGCGGGTATAAGGTTAAATAAATTAATTCCCTATATGATATACTTCACCATTGATTACATTTGGGGAATTCATCCGTTGTCCCGTTTATAGTGCTGCTCTTTCTGTGTACTGGTCAGCCACTTATAAGTTTGGCAAGTCGAGTTCGGATGGACAACTGACTTCATCAATTGATCCACTTCAAATTGTCTGCTCTCGGCTTTGAACCTCTCTTATTAAAATGGATTTCTTCTTACCTGGTAAACCGATATTACCCCCCGAATGACTCGAACTGCAACCAACTTCAGACTGCTATAATTTCCAAACCGTTCATGAGAGTGAGCTCAAATTTTGACACATGACAGATAAGTTTATTATTCACAAACCTTTTAACGATTTGCGTCAGTTGTGTTGAAAAATTTTTATCCGCGATGGAATTCAAACGTGATAGTGTGTGATTGTTTTATATTTGGCTGGAAAACCATAAGTAGCTATCGTTAGAGCCCTCCAGCACCTGAACGCGAATAAATCATTTGTGTCTCGAACCATAGCTCGTTACCGTGATACTGGCAGCGTTGCAAAACGCCATGGAGGTGGTCATAAAAAAACAGCAACATCGGCAGAAATGTGAAGGCTCGAATTGAGCGAAATCCGCGTTGAAGTGGAAGAAAAATGGTTCATGAGCTCAACATATAGTTGGAACGGATGCAACACATACTGAAAAATGAGCTTGGGCTCAAGCCATTGAAGTTCCAAAAAGCACACGATCTTACTCCGCAACAGAAAAAAGTTAGAGTGGAAAGAGCAAAGAAGTTGCTACGCTTGCACGAAAGTGGTGAGTTGCCGAATTTGGTTTTTTCCGATGAGTCGCCATTTGTTATCGAGCAATATGTCAACAAACAAAATGACTGAGTTTACTTGCCATAGAGGTCCTTCGAGAATTTACATCTTCGGGCGGCCACCAGAAAGCAGGCAGCACCGATGGTGATGGTTTGGGCCGATGGTCGCTCTCCGCTCGTATTTTTGAACCGTGGCGTCAAAATTAATGCGATCGTATACTGTGAAACTGTCTTAGAGGCAGTATTGAAGCCTTGGGCAAACAATCATTTCGGTCGGAGACCGTGGAGATTTCAACAAGACTCGGCACCGTCTCACAAAGCGCGCGTCAACCAAGATTGGTTAAAAAACAATGTTCCACACTTCATTTCTTCGACACAATGGATTGCAAATTCTCCGGATGCAAATCCGTTGGATTTCTCTGTCTGGGGTATTTTGAAGGTGAAGGTTGGCACTAAAAAATACCAAAGTTTGGACCACCTCAAACAAGTACTTCACCGGGGATAGGCCAAAATACCACAGAGCCACTTGCGTGCAGCGTGCGATGCTTTTGATGTATTTTCCAACATTTTTTGCTTTGGCACAATAAAATTTATCAAAAAATAAAAAAATTATAGCATTTTAAAAATCTAGAGTTCGAGTCATTCACCCTGTAGTGTTCGGTTTAGATCCGCCCTTTCTGTTCCATTCCTGGCCTCATCTGGAGTTCCATAAGGCAGTCATCTTGGCCTTCTTCTCTTCATTCTTACTATTACCGTTGTTGAGAGGGTCATTAAACACTCCCCCTTCTCCCTTTACACTTACAACACAACATTTTTTAAAACTATTTCCTCTCCCTCTGGCTCTGCCCTTCTTCAAGAAGACCTTGATCGGTTTTTAATCTGGCGCCTCAAAAACTGCCTGTCAATCTATAACCATCTCACGCAAATGCAACTCGTCTCCTCCCCGACTTTATTTTCACTATCGTCAACCAATTTCCGTTCGCATATCGATAAGATGATCCGCAAAGCCAACTCATCACTTGGCTTTACTAAACGGTGGAATTTCCCAACCCGTATATAACCAGATCTCTCTATATTACCTTTGTTCGCCCCCTGCTTGAGTACGCCAGTTAAGCTTGGTCCCCCTTTCACCGGATTCATGTTTCCCGAATCGAGGGTATTCAACGTCGAATCCTCCGGTTTGTTCTCCGTGGTCTGCCGTTTAACGACCCTTTAATCTTACCTCCCTATCAGGACCGCCTCAATCTTCTAAATATGAATTCTCCATTTTCTTCAATACCAACCCCCGCAATCTACGTTGTCCTCGTCTCTTCTATCTACCGGTCCACTGCACCTCTTATGGCTCCTACGAACCAATCTCCCGAATGCTCCGAAAGGTCAACTCAAACCTCTCCCTTTTTGATTTCCACCTAAGCACTCCTCGTCTCAAACAAGATCTCCTCTATCACTTCCTAGCTCTTAAGTCTTTCTGTTAGTTTTTAGTCCTAGTTTTTTTTAAGTTACAATAGATTAAGCTTGTATTAAGCCAATAAATGGGGGCCTCAGCCCCCACCAAAATTAAAATTAAAATTCCGGAAGGGCTGTGCACATTTGTCCATATCTGTGCAAATTTCTTTTCTGAATATTCCTTATCAGTATTAACGTAACTGTAAACGGAGAAGGTGGATGGTTTGAATGTTTTACCAATTTTTGGCACACAATCAATAAGGACGCCTAAGCCCAATCTGGTAAACGTTTAAATTGAACCGTCAACATCTTTGTTGAGGACGCTACCGACGGTGATGGAGACACCATCCAAACTTCTTTTAATAATACTGGCAATTGGTATTTTTAATGTATTTTATGTTACATATTGGGCTTTCATCTGCCCGGAATAAAGAGCCAACAAAAAACAGGATTATGATCGGAGCTAAGTTCGGTTTTGGTAATTGGATTTGAAACATAATTCGTACAATTCGTGACAAACAAGTCTAACACACAGGGAATGCCACGGGATGGAGAGGGGAAAGACAAGGACAAAGAGGAAACAAAATAGCAAAATGAAGAACAAAAGAAAGACCAAGCGTTAGCCCGAGCACAATTCCAATCTCTAGTTCTTCAGTTCAGTTTACCTCCAACTACGAGGGTACACCCAGAAGTACCCGACTTGACGCATAGATGGCGGTTGTTGTTTAAAAACAATGATAATTGTAGGCAGTACCAACCTTATAAGGCTTAAATTTGAAGTTTGACGACGTTATATTGTTTAGTATTTGTTCGGCAGCTGTGGCGAGCACATAACCGCAGCGGTTATGTTTCTCTACGGTGAGTCTGGTTGTGTGCGTGAGAAAAAACATGTCGCTGTCACGCAAAGCCTGAACAAATTGTTTTTTCTGAGAGTCTTTCACCAACCATCGATGCGACAGCATCCAATTTCCCCAATAGGTCCAATTAAATTTAGTTTTATTTTGTATTTAATAAAGAAATAATAAAATCCTTTAATCGTCGTTGAAAGTTGGAGTTGATTGTTTTTATTATTTTGGGAAAGCGACGACAATTCCACACAGCCATCAATAATGAAAGCTCTCAATGAATTTTTAAATATAGAAAAAAATTGGTCATCGTTATGTGATATAATACTTTCATTTTTTTTTTTTTTTTTTTTTAAGAACAACACTCCAGTGGGTATGGATTTATAATGCCTCAGCATGTGTTAAATTTTTTTTGGAAATGGGATAGAAAGAGAAAGAAAGATGTTTGGGCTCCGTGGTTATTTCGCTCCATGGGTGGCATCCAACATTTAATGGGGAGGCTAAATTCTTAGTGGAAGTTGGCTTGATGTTGATTTCTGGTCAACTACTCGTCTTACTTGATTTTCGTTAACTGAAAAAATGGATGATATGTCTTTCGATTCAAACACCGAACCTTCTGATTTGGAAGCCAGTCCACTACCACTTGAGCCACGGCCTCAATCCAACTAACATCAAAACGGAACTGGATTCTATTCTGGGGGAGTCTGCTCCTTCGTTTGCAGCAATAAAATATTGGGTGACAGAGTTTAAGCGAGGGCGTACGAGTTGAAATGTTAAAAAAAAAAACACAAAATGGTTATTGGATGACCGCCGATTGAAAGTGCGTGAACTAGCAGATATGGAAGCCATTTCAAAAAGCGCTGTACATCGCATGTTGACTGACAAATTAGACATGAGAAAGCTGTGCACAAGATAGATGTCGCGATTACTCACAATGAAACAAAAACAGCGTCGTGAGGATTTTTATTTTTTTTATAAATTGCGCACGCTCAAGGGGTTTAAGTACCCTTAAAATGTTTGCACACAGCGCGGGCGAAGGAAAGCCAGGGAGGATGGAAAGAGAGGTACCGGTGTACGTTGGTTTTAAATGTTTGGAGGTTATAATGACTAGGAAAAAAAGAGCTAGGCAGGGCATTTCATAAACGAGTTGTACGGCTTGGGAACGAATCACGATATTTTAGAGTACGTCCGAAAGTGGGCTTGAGGGTATACTGATGAGCATTCATAGCGAGAAGGGTGTTACGGTTAAAAGTTTGAAGTTCGAGTGAGACACTACGTCGGTGTTCGAGGGTGTCCATTGTTTGAGTGATATAGAAACATGAGGATATTTCAATCGAGTATTTAGCTAAGTTTCACAGCAATAAGGCCGCGTTTTTGCGTCGATTCATGAGTCCATCACTTCAAACCAGAGACGAAGGAACAGTCAAAACAATGGACTCAGAGGGGAGAATAGGCTCCAAAGGCGATAACAGCTCCATCTGCAGAGCCAAGGTCATGGCGTCAGTTTTTTGGAATCTACGTGGAATAAATCTCATTAATTATCTTCAGAAAGGAAAAACAATCAACGGCGTGTACGAGGGCGGGTCAATAAGTCCGTGACTTTTGGATTAAAACAGATTTTTTTGATAAAAAAATAATTTTATTTTTCAACGTAGTCTCCCTTGAGCTCTATACACTTTGTCCAACGCTTCTCCAATTTTTTTTATCCCTTCCAAAAAAAATGATTTGTCGAGGTCCTCAAAATGACGAGGTGACATCATCATTGGAGTCAAATCTTTTTCCACCAAGCCATTTCTTCAGGTTTGGGAACAAGAAGTAGTCGCTCGGAGCCAAATCTGGAGAATAGGGTGGATGAGGGAGCAATTCATAGCCCAATTCATGGATTTTTGCCATGGCAACTGCACATGTGTGCACCCTTGCATTGTCTTGGTGGAAAAGAACTTTTTTCTTGGCCAAATGAGGTCGTTTTTTTTTCAAATCGTCATTGAATCGGTCCAATAAGTTGGCATAATATTCCTCATTGATTGTTCTTTCCTTTTGAAGGTAGTCAATGTGGATTATCCCGCGTGCATCCCAAAAAACAGTCGCCATAACTTTATTGGCTGACAAACCCACCTTGGCCTTCTTTGGCGCCGATTCACCCTTAGAAACCCACTGTTTTGACTGTTGTTTGTTCTCTGGTGTGTTGTGATGGATCCATGTTTCGTCCACGGTTACAAAACGGCGCAAAAACTCCTCCATATTGCGATTAAACAACGCCAAACCTTCCTGTGAAGTTGTTACACGATTGCGTTTGTGGTCGACTGTGAGCAAACGCGGCACCCATCTTGCGGAAAGCTTTCTCATGCCCAAGTGATCATTCAAAATTGAAACCACTGAGCCATGCGAGATCCCTACGGCTTCCACAATCTCTCGCACTTTCAATCTTCGGTCGGCCAACACCATATCGTGAATTTTTTCGATTGTTTCGGGTGTAGAGACCTCAACTGGGCGTCCAGGAGGTTCGGCTTCTTCAGTGCTTGTACGGCCACAACGAAATTCAGTAAACCACTTTTTTACCATTGAAATCGATGGTGCAGAGTCCCCATAGTATTTATCAAGCTTAGCCTTGGTCTCGGTAATGGTTTTTTTTCGCAAGAAATAATGCTTAATAAGCACACGAAATTCACTTTTTTCCATTTTCTCCTCAAATTAGTGAGTAGTCTGATAAAAATAGCTGTCAAACACAAACTAACTGACGCAGCAAGTTTAAATTTTGACAGGAGTCAACTGACAAATGCCTGTTGACAGGAGCAGTGTTGCTGTTTCAGTAAAGAGGTCAGAAATTCAAAAATGCACGGAATTATTGACCCGCCCTCGTATTATGCGAAATTATTGCAGCGTTTGAAAGATGAAATCAAGAAAAAACGGCAGCATTTGGCGAAGAAAAAAGCTTTGTTCCATCAAGACAATGCAGCAGTCCACACATCCGTCATCACGATGGCTAAAATCATTGGGTTAAAGTTCGAATTGCTTTCTCATGCACCCTATTCGCCGGACTTAGCCCCCTCGGATTATTTTCTATTTCCGAATTCGAACAAATGGTTCGGTGGTAAAAGATTTGCCAACAGTAAAGAGGTGCAGTTGATGGGTATTTTAAGGAGTTCGACGATTCTCACTATAAACAGGGTATAGAAGCTACTGAACATCACTGGGAAAAGTGTATTGAGCTAGAAGAAGACTCATAGAGAAATAAAGATATTTTTTCCTAAATTTTTTGTGTTTTCTTTGTTACGTCCGGTACTTCTGGGACTACCCTCGTATATATGTAATTGTTTTGGGTGGAAAAAAGTTTCCTTATATCACATTTCGAAAAGCCCTCCTTTCTGTGTCAGGCGTTTACACCACCAGGAAAATAAACACAATAGGTTTTGACAGGCTGGTGATTGGCAGGCTTAACTTCAGCCTCTAAATTTTGAAAATAAGATATATATTTAAGTGATAAGAGCGAATGTTGAATTGATCTTTTGATTAAGATTGGTACTCCACCACCCTTGCGTCTAGTTCTACATATCTACACAAGAATACTTGTATTCAGAGGTAGACAGATTTATATTAGAACACAACCCAGTTTCAGTTACAAGCACAATGTCGACATTGCTGCCACGCAAAATTATATGTAAATTTTTCTTACGGATTCCCCTAGCATTCCAAGTTACAATATTCAAATAGGTATTACTTGTCATTCGAATACGAACATTTTGCAGCTATTGCAAAATAACACTAAATTGATCAGCTTCTGTTTTGCACATACAAACATGATTGATCTTTGATGGGCCACGTAGGAGAAACGTATACAGCAGCGGACGACACAGGAGAGATAAAAACTCAGAGATAGAGCTGAGTAAAACTGCTTACCTGTTTGAGGAATGCTTGACCAATCCTCTTCTCCGATGTTTACCCGATCTTCATGTGCTTGGTTCGACTAATGCAAGTGACATTAGTTGCTTTGTGTTTCCCGTTGCAATTTATACATTTAATCGAATCATAAGAGGGAGGGTCAATAAGTCCGTGACTTTTCGAACTTCTGACCTCTTTACTGAAACAGCAACACTGCTCCTGTCAACAGGCATCTGTCAGTTGACTCCTGTCAAAATTTAAACTTGCTGCGTCAGTTAGTTTGTGTTTGACAGCTATTTTTATCAGACTACTCACTAATTTGAGGAGAAAATGGAAAAAAGTGAATTTCGTGTGCGCTTGATAAATACTATGGGGACTCTGCACCATCGATTTCAATGGTAAAAAAGTGGTTTACTGAATTTCGTTGTGGCCGTACAAGCACTGAAGATGCCGAACGTCCTGGACGCCCAGTTGAGGTCTCTACACCCGAAACAATCGAAAAAATTCACGATATGGTGTTGGCCGACCGAAGATTGAAAGTGCGAGAGATTGTGGAAGCCGTATTGATCTCGCATGGCTCAGTGGTTTCAATTTTGAATGATCACTTGGGCATGAGAAAGCTTTCCGCAAGATGGGTGCCGCGTTTGCTCACAGTCGACCACAAACGCAATCGTGTAACAACTTCACAGGAAGGTTTGGCGTTCTTTAATCGCAATATGGAGGAGTTTTTGCGCCGTTTTGTAACCATGGACGAAACATGGATCCATCACAACACACCAGAGAACAAACAACAGTCAAAACAGTGGGTTTCTAAGGGTGAATCGGCGCCAAAGAAGGTCAAGGTGGGTTTGTCAGCCAATAAAGTTATGGCGACTGTTTTTTGGGATGCACGCGGGATAATCCACATTGACTACCTTCAAAAGGGAAGAACAATCAATGGGGAATATTATGCCAACTTATTGGACCGATTCAATGACGATTTGAAAAAAAAACGACCTCATTTGGCCAAGAAAAAAGTTCTTTTCCACCAAGACAATGCAAGGGTGCACACATGTGCAGTTGCCATGGCAAAAATCCATGAATTGGGCTATGAATTGCTCCCTCATCCACCCTATTCTCCAGATTTGGCTCCGAGCGACTACTTCTTGTTCCCAAACCTGAAGAAATGGCTTGGTGGAAAAAGATTTGACTCCAATGATGAAGTCATCTCGCAAACAAAGGCCTATTTTGAGGACCTCGACAAATCATTTTTTCTGGAATGGTTTTAGCGCGTTGTATGTAATTGCAGGATTTCTGGGTACTTTAATGGGAGGCACAAACACACTTTTTCAACCTTCACTGGGTCTAAAATCTCATCGTCAGTATTACTATCCAGAAGACACTGCAACAGACTCCTTTTTTGCGATGTGCCTGCAAAATTTTTTTTCCGAAGACTTTAGTGAGCCCTCAGGCTCTGGGTATCTGTTCCGTTTGGAAATAGTGTCATTGCACTGCGCGAATAAGCGTCACATGTATTCAGAAATATCAGATCAACTGAAGAATATTTGAATACAGTACAGCGGACGCTTACAAATTAAAACTATCAGATATTCGAATCTTCCAGAAATTTAAACCTGCGTTTTTTTAATGCATTGAATGCTCGAGGTTCTAAGCTTTGTACTGTATAGTACACATTTGGGAATCCCCATATTTGTATTTATTTTGCTTAAACAAGGCAAAAAAAAAAGGGTAATCACCAAATTATGTATGTGGTGATTCCCTTCGCGTTTTTTTTTTGTCATACTCAGGTACATATTTGGTTATACGCCTGTGTATATTTGATTCGCATGTACATATTTGGCTCAGTCTCGATCAAAAAGTGACTGTAATTTATTTAAAATGTCAAATAAACGTAAAAAAAACACTTTTTCTTTGGAAACCAAAGTTACGATTTTAAAAAAGTTTAATGAAGGCGTTCAAGGGATTCGTTTAGCTCTAGATTTCAATGTGACAAAATGTGCCATCAGATATATAAAATCGCAGAAAGAAGCGATATTAGATGCTGTTGCCAACACCCAAATTTCAAAATCGCCACGGTATTCGCTGCTAAAAATTGGTGGCGAGATACGTTGTAGTGATGTTGGCGCTGTCACTCCGTTTATGCACAGATTTCGTGCAAAGGTAGCTGAGATGGGGCTAATGGAGAGACAAATATATACTCGTAATGCCGATGATAGCGAATTATTTTTCCATTGCCTACCAGAGAGAACATATGTCGCTGTTTGTGAAAAAAAGGCCCCTGGATACAAAATACACAAAGAACGTATTTCAATTTTACTAGGCGCAAATACTGATGGCTCACACAAATTAAAGCCATTGGTTATCGGAAAAGCAAAAAAAAAAAACAAGGTGCTTCAAAGGATTTAATAATCCACTTCATTATGACTTTTCGAAAAATGCTTGGATGACGTCGCGGATCGTTCATGATCACAAGATATTTATTAAAGAAGTGAGGAGAAATAATCTTATATCTTGGTTGCATGATTTTTAAAATATTTCTCATGTAACAGGTCATGCGCTTTTCAGAAGAAAATAATTTGCCTCCAAAAGCCCTCTTGCTTATTGACAACTGCTGTGCTCATGCACCTATTGATAAACTTCAAAGTGACAATGGAAACATAGTTGCATATTTCTTTCCACCAAATGTGACAGCAGCTGTGCAATCAATGGATCAGAATCCCATAAAGTTAACAAAATTGATCTACAGAAGTAAGCTACTTGCTCAATTAATCGCTGAATGTGGTGAGCTGAATAATCTTTTTAAACGCCATTCAAACTGCAAAACAATCTTGGGATGTGTTGCCACAAAGAGTGCTAAAGAATTTTTGGTCCAACTTTGGACTCGGACCACTACGACAGCGACGATGATTATTTGCCACTAGCACAATTGGTGCAAAAAAATCAGGACTGCAATGAAGTTCTTCGAATAAAACAAAATCTTTTAACAGAAATTGATCCCAACAATTCCATCTGTACAGAGGAAATCGAAGAATGGAACAAAGATGTTTTTGAAGGCGCATCTGAAGATGAACTCAGTAGCGATGATGAGGCTTCAGATAACAACGAAGACGATGTTGTCGATGTCGTACCAGTTATTTCTCATTCTACAGTCATTTAAAACGTTAATAATTTAATCAAATGCTGCAAAAAGAGGGAGTTGTTTTCCACTACACACATGACCAATTTTTTAGCCCTCCGTAACGATATCGGTGTATCATGTTCAATTAAACCAAAAAAAAAAACAAACAAACATTACTGATTATATGCTACAAAACGATTAATTGTTAATTAATAAAACATATTTGTGTGAAAAAAAAAAATTTACTTTCCAGAAATTAGAACAATTCGTAAATTAAAATTAAACTCTCTGTAGCAAGATCGTCAGGAGTTTTTTGGAAGTGCATTGAAAATCGTGCAGTGCCTGGTATAAAGGGTCCTGAAACGAGTCACGACGACAAAGAGTCCATGGTACCTTCTTTAGTTTTATGCTCGAAACAAACCCGTAATTTCCCATGTACATATAGTATGCACGTGCGCAAGAAAGAGACGAATATTTTTTTATCTCTTTGCCTGGAGAGTGCATAAACGACATTTGACAGTATCAATGATTTGCTGTATTAATTTAGATGGAACAAGTAAAGGGTCAAAAGAAAAAGATATTGTACATGAGGTGTGTTTGAAATAGGTTTAGATAAGGGGTTGAGTAGAAATTGAGATGTGGTATTTAATATAGGGGGCTAACGAAGTTACAGAATTCAATTACTGTAGGAGTTGCCAGTGGGTCTATGCGTATTCCCTTTGAAATATTCTGCCATAATATTAGTAGGATTCCATCTATGAAAATTTTCAGTTGCATTTCACTATCCCAGATATTGTCTTTATTGATTTGTTTAGCAATATATTAAAGAAAACACCACATTATTCACTATGGACTTAATATTGCATAGAAAAATAACAAGACAAACAATTTCCTCGTGTTTTACAAGTGCTTTGCTTACATTTTTAAAAGCACGATTCGATTTAAATTAGGTCATCTAAACACTTCATAAGCACTTATTTCAAAGGTTACGTATTTTTTTTTTTTAAATTTTAATCCAACACGTATTCAAGTACAAAAATTTCTTTAACAAATTTATTAATCTTATTCCGTACCGAATTTTAACTCCCCATAAGAAATTGTTCCTTCCAACGAGCTGGCAGAAATTAATGTCCCGAATTGGGTACAAAAAATATCCGCTAGAATGAATTTTCGTTCGTAGTTCCAATAGGATTAAGGGAAGTAGATAAAACCTAAAAACCCCTATAAAATCATAGCTTCTAATTGTTTAATTGCACCTAGGTGTATAATAATTGTTTGTATGTATCACACACCGGATCAGTAAAGTTTCACTGTAAATTTTTAAAAAGATATCGTATTTTTTTCTTGACAGCAGCGAATCCATATTATGAACATAAAGAAGTATACATACATACGTCGTCCCTGTTATAAAAATATTAATTGTTACGTTTTTCGTTACAAGTTTTTCATTTGATATGGCTCATAGGATCATTGTTTTCGGTTTAGATTGATTAATTCGCCAAGATGAGTAAAAAAAAAATCAAAAGATTGCTTTTTGATATACGAGGGGCGTTCAAACTATTCTCGGTATCGGGGTGAAGCTGTGGTTGTATATATAAATTGACTTATTTATCAAGTAATACTATTATTTTAGTGCATTCATGTAAAATTTCATATAAATGTGATTATTAATTCGCGTTTTATCTCTAGTTAAACAGAATCATAATGGCAACTGAGACGATGATGGTGAAAATTGAGCATCGCGCTGTAATTAAATTTCTCACTAAGCAAGGAAAAAGTCAAAAAACTATTCATGAAGAGATGGTGGCTGTTTACCAGGGTTCCGCACCTTCATTATCAACTGTGCAAAAGTGGTCAAGTGAGTTCAAGAGAGGCAGAGAGAGCATTGAAGACGACCCCCGCTCCGGCGCCCCGGCTACTGCTTGTACGGGAGAAAGCATCAAAGAAGTCGAAAAACTTGTTCTTGAGGATGCCCGAATAAAGGTGAAAATGATGGCAGAGATCACCAAGCTTTCAATTGGTACCATTCACACCATTCTTCATGACCATCTTAACCTTTCAAAGGTCAGTGCAAGGTGGGTGCCACGAATGCTCACAGCGCCTCAGAAAAAAGGGAGAATCGCATGCTGTAGAGAGCTTTTGGAGATGTGTAGTGAGAACGCGGACGGTGTTATGGATCGAATTGTTACTGGGGTTGAAACATGGGTCCACCACTATGACCCTGAAAGCAAACAAGAGTCCATGCAGTGGCATAAAAAAGGAACAGACCCCCCGAAGAAGTTCAAAGTCACTCCGTCTGCCGGGAAGCTCATGGCCACAGTTTTTTGGGACTCAAAGGGAATCTTGCTCATTGAGTACAAAAAAAAGGTGAAACCATCAACGCCACATCCTACGCTTCCACTTTGCATAATTTGCGGGAGGAAATTAAAAAGAAAAGACGGGGTAAACTCGCAGCGGATGTGTTGCTTCTTCATGACAACGCTTCTGTTCACACGGCGCGAGTTTCCAAGGCTGCTGCGCGAGATTGTGGATTCGAAGAAATCCAACACCCACCCTATAGTCCAGACCTTGCCCCTAGTGATTATTTCCTATTTCCGGATTTGAAAAAATGTCTTCGTGGAAAAAGATTTTCGGATGATGAAGAACTCAAGTCGGTATTTTGCAGAGAAAGAGGAAATTTATTTTTTTTGAGGGTTTAAAAAAGCTTATCTCAAGATGTAACAAATGCATTGATGTTAGGGGAGATTATATTGAAAAATAAAAACATTTTAAATTGAATTTGCATTTTCCTTCATATCGATACCGAGAATATATTGAACGCCCCTCGTACTCTAGCCAATATTGAGACTTAGGAGTGGTAGAAAATCCTTACGAGAAATCGCTAAGATTGTTGGAAATTCAAAGTCGACGGTCAAAATGGTATTAAAAATGCGAAGTAGTAGACGACGACCTAAAATAAACTGCCGGATTAAGCGACAAATTTTTAACATCGTTCGAAAAAAATCCGAAAACTACCGTAGAAATCGCACATAAAATCGAAAGTGACATCGAACCATCAATCCATCCTGGAACAGATCCTACAGTTCTAAGAACCAATGGGTATCACAGTCGCGTCGATAAGTGAAAACCTTTAACTGGTGATGTGAGTAAAGGAAAACGCCTTGATTTCGCTGGAAAAGTTTTTGGTGAAGGTTATCTTTTTAACAGAACGTAATGTTTAGCGACGAAAGTAAGTTTAATATATTTGGGCTAAAACTCTAACATATCGTACCAACTGTGAAACATGGAGGAGGATCGGTAATGGTTTGGGGGTGCATTTCGGCGGCTGGCTTTAGAAATTTAGAGTTTATATATGGAAATATGGACCGTTTTATATATGTATCTAGAAATTTTAAAGAAAATTCTTCAAAAAAATTGGGGTTGTCACCAAAGTGTTATTTCCAACAAAACAACGACCATGCATACTTCGAAAGTTGTTAGGCAATAGCTGCTTTGTAATGTACCGAAACAACTAAATTCTCCTCCTCAGTCTCCCGATTTGATTTGAACATCTTCGGGAAGAGCTAGAGCGCAGAATAACTTAATAAGACCAATTTAAAAATGTTTTTCACGGCGAATGATCTAAAATACACCCTCCGAGGCGACAAGAAAACTTGTGGCATTAATGAATAGCCGGCCGTTATTCGAAGTGAAAGAGCCCCACAAAGTACTAGTTTCATAAAAATATATTTTTTTTAATAATTCCTTAGAAAGTGTGTATACTTTTTTATGTTTAAGAAATCATTATTTTGCTTTTTTTCTTTCCTTACAGATGTATATATAGAAATCTATAAAACTAGTGTTTTAGATGAGGTATGCATATTTATTTTTATCACTGTATATGCCGAAGCGATGGGTAGCAGTCTTATAAAACAATGGATTTACAGCCAAATATTTATATCATTTGATATATGTTTATATTGAATATCGTGGATTGAACATCTTTAATTAAAAATGTTAAAAATGTTAAAAAGGTCTTCGACATTCTAATGTTTTTTTCTTTCTCTTTTAGGATTCTTCGTTTTTGTACAGCAACAAAATCGAAAAAAAATACATATAGCATTTGTATATTTATATAGCCTAACACACATATGTATATTAAGTCATTCAGCAATTAACTTTAACCCAAAAGCAAATATGTTTAACCAAAGACCAAATATATCAAGGAATTGTACTCAAACTATATATAATACAATTGTTCTTCCGCATTTTAACTATTGTTCATCGACCATATACATATGTACAGTACTGTGCAAAACCTAAGCAACCACCTGGAGTCAGCACTCCATAGTAAATCTTTTCAACTTTCTACCCCACCAAATGAAAAGAAAAGGATATGTAATGATGTGTAATAGAGTGTATTTTGAAATTCACAACTTTTTATAAAAGTAAAAAAAAACGCAAAAACAAACAAGCTGTGTAAAACCTAAGCAACATTGTAACCCACTGTAAAAAAAAAAGAAGCTAACAGTACTTTTCCAGTCAGGTTACACATTAAATGTTGCAAGCTCTTTGTCTTTAATCTTGAGTGATTGTCTTTAATCAGTTTTCTTTTAAGTCAGTCGCATAATTGACATTTTTTAATAAGACAAAGTTACTCTTTTTCTCTTATTGTTGATGAATTTAAGTCTGGAGATAATCAGGCAACATAGCTGAACGTTATAATATTAATAAATCGATTATTTCACGTTAAATAAAAAATAATAATGCAACAGGAGTCGTTGAAAGTCAAAATGTCGGTGGTAGGCCGCGTAAGACAACATTGTCGAACGGATAGAAAAATTTGTGGTGTAATTAAAAAAACAACCGTTCATAAGTTCGAATGAAGTCGTAAAATTACTTGATTTAAACATTGATGCTAGCACGGTGCGAAGACGTGCAATTAAAAATAATCTTCGAAGTTACAGGCCGTGCAAAAAACAGATGCTCACAAAAAGACATTTAAGGAACAGGTAGTGCAATTAAATTCTTTAGACACAATTCAAACTAAATCTTTTTTCATATTAGGCTAAATTTTGCAAGAAAATACTAACACTGGTTTCCTGAAAAATGGAAAACAGTTCTTTTCAGCGACGAGTCCAAATTTAATTTAATTAATTCTGACGGGATTTGTTATGTGAGACGTGGTAAAGGGCAGCGACTAAATCCTAGATTCTGCACACCCACTGTAAAGCATGGTGGGGGTAGTGCGATGGTGTGGACCTGTTTTTCGGCAGGAGGTATAGGTCCATTCTACGAAATAGACGGAATCATGGACCTATTCAAATACAAATCCATTCTACAATCGGTAATGCTACCACATGCGGACTGGGAAATTCCACTTCGTTTGGGTGTTTCAACAGGATAACGATCTGAAACACACATCGGAGTTGGTAAAGCAGTGGTTGGCGGATAGTGGGATTGAAGTCCTTGATTGGCCGGCCCAATCACCCGACTTGAATCCCATCGAAAACTTTTTTGGTATCCTTAAAAGCCGTGTCTCTGGACAACACTTTTCCAACAGGTCTAACCTATCCAATGCTTTGAAAGTTGAGTGGGAAAATATATTCCAGTATACACTTTCAAAGTTAATTACTTCTATGCCTCGTCGTTGCGCCTCTGTTATTTAAAATAAAGGATATTACACGAAATATTAAAAAAGTTGTTTAGGTTTTGCACAGCTCATTTTGGCTACTTTGTTGGTTTTTGCGTTTTTTCTTAAATCTGAAGTATTACTACTTTTATAAAAAGTTGTGAATTTCAAAATACAATCTATTACACATCATTATATATCCATTTCTTTTTATTTGGTGGGGTAGAAAGTTAAACAGATTTACTATGAAATGCTGACTTCAGATGGTTGCTAAGGGTTTGCACAGTACTGTATATGTGTCCCTTCAAATACTCCAAAACAGGGCTATGAGGATCATTTTTAAGTGTGACCGACAAACTCCCATATTAGACATGCTACAATCCTTACGATGGCTAAGTGTTCCCCAACGATTAAAATTCAATGCCCTAGTTATCATTTTTAAAATAAAACAAAACATGTATCCTGAGTATCTGCAAAACAATGTGCTTTATATAACGAGCGACAGGTATAATCTACGGAACCTTGGCGACTTGCGGCTACAGAAGAGCAGCTACTCAAAACAATTCACTATATAAAGGTCTTCAATTATTCAACCGGCTTCTAAATGAAATTAAGAATGTATTAAACCTAAATGTTTTCAAAAGTAAAGTTCTTATTAAAAAATAACCTTTTTTCAATTATTGTAATTTAATTAGTATTAAAAAGAGTTTTTTACGAACTAATAAAACCTCTACAAAAAAAAAATATACATACATATATTTAAACCAAAAGCAAACACAAACTTATTTCAACCCATTTGTACATTTGTTATTTTCTTTAACATTTAATAAGTTATGGCCAATGTTGAGGAGACAACGTAAACCGTTTTAATTAGACATTATCACATCGAAGTTAGATGCACTTGTCGCTGAATTCTCAAGTTGGTGTTGCGAGTATACATATAGTTTAGAAGTTTATAATTAAATATTTCATATTGTGCATATAATATGTACATATGTATGTATGTGTTATACAGGGTGTCCCCTAATTCGTTGACGATAATTTGGGAAATGAGTTCTGGGCATATTCTAAGAAAAAAACCGTTCTACAAGATTTAAGAAAAGGCTTACGTTGTTGTATCCTGACCCATGTTAACGGAAATTACTCTGTTAGTACTAATGCTAAAAACTTCGTGTAGGACTTCGTTTTTAGAAGAAATATCAGCCTTTATAATGGCGTTTAAATAAAGTTGATATCTTGTTTGATTCTTTAGATATCCAATTTCTAAGCCTGTTTCATTTTCATTGCCCATTCTAATTTTCGACTTTGAGGTCACTTTTTTCCAGAAAATGCCTAATTAACATAATGTTTTACTATATTCTTTCTTATGAAAGTAACAATAATAAAACAAAACATCATCATCAAGTTTGCACAAAAACCCACAGATTTTAGAAGAACCTGCAACAGGTAAAAAAAGGAATTTATGATTTTCTACCAACGTACCAACGTTTCTAACAACAGTTGACAAAACATACTCATAAGAGCGGTTTTAAACGAATTACTAATTTTCCAACATTTTTTTAAAATTGCAGAGCTACTAAAGAGTTTTAAAGCGTGCTCTTTTATTTGACTACTTGTCAAAACCCTCATTTCCTTACCATGTTCCTTAAAAGTCCTCAGAGGAGTTAGGTTTAGGGTATGAAGGCCTATTTGGAAAATATACCTTACAGAAATGATATAAAAGATTGGGGAAAAAAATTAATTCACCAGTTTAATTTTTTACGCTAAGGTCACGGGTTAGTGACGATATCCATAATCCTCTGTCTTAAAATCCCTCTTTCCAAAATCCCTCGTTCCAAAATCCCCTGTGCCAAAATCCCTCGGGACAAAATCCCCCGTTTTTATATTGGATCCATAACTTAATTCGTGCGGTTTGCTAAGAGATGGCGTAACTTGTATTATTCCATTGTTATTATTTTATTGGAACATGCGTTGGAAAGCTACTGTCATTGTACGTCATTTCAGTATATGTCATTAATTTCAAGCGTAAACATCCAAAATTTTTTTTCACTCAAATATGTCGAACTTTGTGTCTGAAAAAGTGTTTTTGCGGGAAGTTCTTCTTCATGAAGAAAACTGCTGCCGAAAGTCATCGTATTTTGGTGGAAGTTTATGGTGAACATGCGCTAGCTGAGCGAACGTGCCAAAAGTGGTTTGCACTTAAAAGTGGTGATTTTGGCTTGGAAGACGATGAACGTCCTGGGCAGCCAAAAAAGTTTGAAGATGAAGAACTGGAAGCATTACTCTATGAAGATTGCTGCCAAACACAAGAAGAGCTCGCAGAATCTTTGGGTGTCACTCAAGCAGCCATTTCAAAACGTTTAAAAGCAGCTGGATATATTCAAAAGCAAGGAAATTGGGTTCCACATGAACTCAAGCCGAGAGACGTCGAAAGGCGGTTTTGCATGTCCGAAATGCTGCTAGAACGCCACAAAAGGAAGTCATTTTTGCATCGGATTGTTACTGGTGATGAAAAATGATTCCATTACGACAAGCCCAAGCGCAAAAAATCATATGTGAAACCCGGCCAACCAGCCAAATCAACGGCAAAGCCGAATATCCATGGCGCGAAGGTAATGCTCTGTATTTGGTGGGATCAGATGGGTGTGTTGTATTATGAGCTGCTAAAACTGGGTGAAACCATCAATGGACAACGCTACCGAACACAATTAATCCGTTTGAAGAGAGCAGTGGCCGAAAAACGTCCGGAATATGGGACCAGACACGAGGCAATAATTTTCCATCATGAGAACGCTCGGCCCCACGTTGCTATTCCGGTTAAGAACTATTTGGAAAACAGTGGATGGGAAGTCATACCCCACCCGCCTTATAGCCTAGATCTTGCCCCTTCTGACTACCATTTGTTCCCGTCGATGCAAAACGCCCTCACTGGAATACGGTTCACATCAGAGCAGAATATCAAAAATTGGCTTGATTCATTCTTGGCTGCCAAAGCCGGCGCAGTTCTCTTGGGATGGGATCCACAAATTGCCAGAAAGATGGGAAAAAGTCATAGCTTCAGATGGGCAATACTTTGGATAATACTATTGTAAATGTATTTCTTAAATAAACGTTCAAATTTTGAAAAAAAAAAAAACCGCACGAATTTATTTATATACCCAATATTTTTGTGTTTTCATTTCTGGCGCCAGAAATGAAAACACAAAAATATAAAAGCGGGAGAACAGTAACTTTTATATACTATCATCAATAGCAGTCCTGAAAAGGTTATATCGTAACCAGCCCAAGACCATCACTTTTTCTGGACTTTGTGTCTCGATTATGGGTGTGAATTATGATGTACTTGTTACTATTGGAAGATGCAAGTGTTGCTTATGGGGTGAGAATGTAGTAGTGTAGCGGAGTACTACAAAGGCAGACACACTGCAATACAGAATAGAAGAATAGAATAGAATGGGGAAGATAGAAAATACACTCAACAACGCATTCTGGTGAAATTCACACAGAGTCGCTTTATTTATTTGCTTTTACAATGTTGTTTTTGTTACTTAAAAAAATAGATAAATAGGCGCCACAACACGGCCATCCTAACTATCTCACGCCCTCGTGTATTACAAAATAAAGGAGAAGAGAAAACTAGAATTATACATTGTTTAATCTGGAAAGACAATTTGATTCAAACTTATTAGCATAAAGTAACTTAGGATTAAAAACTATATTGATAAATAAAGTTGAATTTTGCAAAAATTTTGTGTTTTACTATAAAACGGCGCGGACTTTTCAGCCGATGTGTTACTGTGCTGACCCCACCAACTGAATAGTAGGTTCCCTCTAGTATTTGGTGTATTATTTCCCCAATCTCTATGTTTGGCGTTGAAATATCGGCCGATAATAAAATAGTTCTCCTCCAATTCCAGTCTTAGGAATCGAAAAAGTGTCTCGAGCTCTGAGATGAATAAGGTGGATTGAGTAGCTTTAAGTGAATAAACAGACACCATGTATAACCGCTTTCCACTACGGAGAAGGATGTAAAAACTTCGTGTAGGACTTCGTTTTTTGATCCCCTGTATCAAAATCCCCTGGAAAATCCCGTGTTTTCAAAATCGAAATCCCCCGTTTTTTAGAAAATGTGATTAGATGTTATAGAAAAAAATTTCTTGTTTTCTTGTTTTATAAGTATTTATTAATTCAGGTTTATGTGTATATACATACGCATATATTATAATATATTATACATATAAAAAAACAAAGTAATTTAAAAAAAAAACAATGTAGCAATTGTGCGTTCTTACACAGTCCATATATATATAGATAGATAATTTTATCATTATTACGACTAAGCGCAATGTTGGACGCAATTGCCTTCAGGAAGTCTATTTTTTCAGATGATTCTCGATATTTAATTAGTTTTTTTTAACTTCTTGCGCTTTATTTCCAGTGATCGTCTTGGGCTTGTTACGATATAACCTTTTCAGGATTGCTATTGATGATAGTTTGTAAAAGTTACTGTTCTCCCGTTTTTATATTGTATTTCTGGCGCCAGAAATGAAAACACAAAAATATAAAAACGAGGGATTTTGGAAAGGGGGATATCGTCACCAACCCGTAAATATCTTCACATTTTTTATGTTCAATTGTCATTTCTACATCTTGCCCAAATTCTTCTGTCTCCCAAAACCATTTTAGTTCTTTGTCTGTCTTTAAGTGTAATCATTGACAAAATGTTTTTGTTTGTAGTTTTAGTTCTTAGTTCAGTTTTTTTCGGATAAAATCCATCCAAATTGTGTGTTTTGAGCCAGTATGCCTTCCTTTGTTTTATTTACTCTTTCTAAAATTATTTCCGGAAATGTGTCAGCTCCAATTAAAAGATCTATTAGGCCTGGTATATCAAAAATTGAATCCGCTAAAATGTAGTTTTTGTTTAAGAAATGGTTTATATTACCGATTTTTAAGAATTCTTCAGACTGAGTGTTCGTTAGTGTTTTAAGGACTAGTGCCTCACAATGTAATTTGTACTTAGAAGGGTTTCTTGAAGTTAATTCAAACATTACTTTGCTCTTGCAGGTTCCTGCTTTGCAGTTAGCCATGCAAGAAATCGTTACGTCTGCCTTGCATTTAGGGCAGCCTAACAATTGCGCTGCACGTTCTGTTATAAACATGGCTTGAGATCCAGGATCTACTAAGGCTCTTAAAAAATCAAATGTGCTATGAATAGTTCTGGCTTTTACAATTGCAGTTGCAAGTAATGTGCATCCTACTGAAAGTTGACGTGTAAGTTTGATTTCCTCTGAATTTTCGGATACTGATATATGGGTCCTTTGAATCGTTTTGTTTGCTAGGTTTTGGAAAATGTAGCAAGGAATGATGTTGTCCTTCACATAAAGCGCATTTCGAAGTACTATAGCACTTGTCTTTAGTTTCATGATTAAGACAATTTTTGCATATCTTATTTTGCTTGATATAAGAAAGCCTTTCGGAAATACTCTTTCCTCTAAATTGAGCACATGTATATGTTGACCCTTACAATATCTGCAAGTTCTCAGGTTTGTATGGTGATTTTTAATCTGCTTCTTTTCAGCTGGTTTATTTTGCACTGGTTTTTCTAGCCCTTGACTTCCGGGTTGTCCTAAAGCTTCCAGAGACTGAAATCTGCCTTCTAAAAACATCAACACATCTCTAAGAAACGGTGTTCCACGAGGATCTTTAAGTGATTGTTCGTATAGCTTATGCGTCTCTCTGTCCACCTTTTGAATTAATAAATAAGCTATCAATGGACCCCAGGACTCGGTTTCAACTCCAAAATTGTTAATAGCATGCATACTTTGTTGTGTTATGTCATGCATTTGTTTTATCAAATACGCCGATTCCCCTGATATGTTCGGTTGATTTATCAACTTGTCAAGATATGCCGAAAATAGTATTCTTTTATTATTATATCTGCTGTTTAACATTTTCCATGCTGCGTCATAATTGTTATCAGACAAAGTAAGATGTTGAATTAGTTTTGCAGCCTCACCCTTTATTGAGCCTTTAAGATAGTGCATTTTTTCCACTTTTTCTAGTTTATTATTATCATGGATAATCTTTTCGTAAATTTCCTTAAAAGCTATCCAGTTCTTATATTACCCGTCAAATGTTGGAATATTTATTCGGGGCAATTTAAACATCATAGCTTTCGTTGCTATCACCTTCGTTTTTCTTTCAATGCTGTTCAACTTTATCGTGAAGCTGCGGTATTCTTCTTCCAGCAATTCGTAACTTTTGTCGGCAACGTATGTATCATCTTCGCTAGCGTGCAGTAAGATTTCTTCATGCAAGTGGGATATGTTCTTCCACATATCTGTGGCTTCATTTATCTTAAACCGACAATAACTAAGCAATTTTTCTCCTTCGTTTATAGTCTCACATTCTCTTTCAATGTATTTCCTTAGTATGGACATTCTTATGCCCTGCTTCTTGTATGAATTTCACCAGAATGCGTTGTTGAGTGTATTTTCTATCTTCCCCATTCTATTCTATTCTTCTATTCTGTATTGCAGTGTGTCTGCCTTTGTAGTACTCCGCTACACTACTACATTCTCACCCCATAAGCAACACTTGCATCTTCCAATAGTAACAAGTACATCATAATTCACACCCATAATCGAGACACAAAGTCCAGAAAAAGTGATTCCCATACCAACGTCATAACTCAGTGGAGAATCCACTTTACGTTGCCACAAGCGAAACATTTGTAAACACCTCAATGCATTCACCCCGAAGTGTGCTATATGGGTCAAAGCCAAAATGCCGATTCGACAATAACAACGCAGGGCATGCATTAAGTATCGCTGCACTTCGCCAGCAAGCAGTTATACACAAAATGAATCAAATTACCGACCAATCGTAAATCGAAATCAATGAATGAAAAATGCATTATGGAAATTATTTTGTACTAAGGCTATTGCGTAAGAATGCAAGCAAAATGATCTACAAATTTAGTATAAAAGGCAGTGGTTGGAAAGGTCAAAATCAGAGATAGAGAAATACTCCAAACAATAGAGGTCGCAGCCCTTGGTTACACAGCGGGCCTTTATTGTACTATAAATTATTTAAATAATTCAATACAAAAGACCTAAATAGTAAAGGTCGCAGCCCTGGGTAACACAGCGGGCCTTTAACTATATAAAAGTAAATAAAAACTATTATAACGATTTCATCAAAAGTCTTTTCTCTCTCTCTATTACACGGAAAGCACGGAGCAAGCAATCGTAATATAACACATTTATTGCGAGCCTGGCAGTGTTATCTGTCCAGCGTAGCCTTGGCGTGGCAATGAGTTAGAGAGAGACATACATATAGTGCTTACATAATTATGCAGCGCGTAGAAGGTTCGTGCCAACGTATACACATAATCGATGGAATTCTGGTAATTGGGAAGTTAGTCTTGATATAGATTTCGTGCATAAAACATCATGTTACGCCTAAGGAAGCGCTTGGTTTGCGACGCAGGCGCTACAAATGTTGAACCAGCTGGAGAAAACGAAGATCCTTCTCCGACATATACATAAATCCGCTGGTCCAGATGTTATAACATATATCTCCCTTGTTCCGAAGAGGTGTTCTTCCTCGCTGTCATCAATCCTACTTTTTAGGACTCTTTCTGAGCAGATGGAAAACAGCAATTGTCCAGCCCGTCCCTCTCTTCTTACAGACCCATTACACTTACTTACGTCCCTTCTTTCCAAGGTCATGAAAACGCTGATAAACTGTCAGCTAATGAAATATCTCGAAACACGAAAACTTCTTAATGACCGGCAGTATGGTCTTCCTGGCAACCGGTCCACCGGTGATTTGATGGCATGTCTCACCAAAAAGTGAAACCAAAGCGTACATCAATCTGGCGAAAGCAAGATAGTTGCACTTGATATTTCTAAGGCATTTGACAGAGTTTGGCATCAGGCTCTTTTGTCGAAAATGAGTCCTTTGGGAACGATGACTCTCTTCTTCAATGGATTAGAAACTACCATTCGGAACGTTCAATTCAAGTTGTATCTACAAAGTAGACAAACAACTTAAATTACATTATATTTCTCACACTTAATTTTGCTGAGTGCGGGTCTCGCATCTCAGGTTGCCGTACACACTTTTGTTAAAATTCACTTTCCCATACCAAAATTAGCTGAATGCGCGTCTCGCATATCAGATTGCATCACAATTTTTGTTTTGTATTATATGTTACATTTTAAGTTGGAATGAAATATGTAAATATTCATGGTCTATTTTACAACTGTGAAATCAAATGTCTTTTACTGTGCTTTGACCGTTGGTCCTTCGAGAGAAATTAAAGTAAAACTAGCGGCTCTATAGCGAAGAAGTGAAAAGAAAATAATAATAAAATAAAATAAACAATTAATCGCGACTCTATCAAACGGTGAAACATTTACTGCGTTTTCTGCCCATGTCTTTTTACCTATGCTCGAACTTTGAACTGTTTAGTGGACTTTAACTGCGAACCCTACCAAATTTTGAACTGTTTGGAGGACTTTAACTGGAATAGTGTTGTGAAAAAACTTTAAACTACGAGTACATAATTAAACTCAAGCTGATATTTTAAAATGGATAATCAAGAATTCAGCATCCAACTTGAACTCGGTAAGTCGATCCAAACTCAGTATGTTAATTGTCTTGGAAGACAATCAAATATTTAATAACGAGAAAAGAGACACTGCAGGAAAATTGGAAAACGTTTCTGGATAATGACGTAAAAATCCAGGACTTCAAAGAAAAATATCCTGATCATAATTATTTTACAAATAATTTCAAGCAACAGGTTCAGGCGGTTGTAGACAAAATGATGAACGATATAGACAATCGGATTAGAATAATTGAGAAATATACAATTGAAGAAAATCAAGAAGATAAGCTAACTAGCAAGCAAGATTTCAACCTCAATACAGAAGTAGAGTTTTGTTCAAACGAACAATTACTACGTATTAAGAAGCAGGGCATAAGAATGTCCATACTAAGGAAATACATTGAAAGAGAATGTGAGACTATAAACGAAGGAGAAAAATTGCTTAGTTATTGTCGGTTTAAGATAAATGAAGCCACAGATATGTGGAAGAACATATCCCACTTGCATGAAGAAATCTTACTGCACGCTAGCGAAGATGATACATACGTTGCCGACAAAAGTTACGAATTGCTGGAAGAAGAATACCGCAGCTTCACGATAAAGTTGAACAGCATTGAAAGAAAAACGAAGGTGATAGCAACGAAAGCTATGATGTTTAAATTGCCCCGAATAAATATTCCAACATTTGACGGGTAATATAAGAACTGGATAGCTTTTAAGGAAATTTACGAAAAGATTATCCATGATAATAATAAACTAGAAAAAGTGGAAAAAATGCACTATCTTAAAGGCTCAATAAAGGGTGAGGCTGCAAAACTAATTCAACATCTTACTTTGTCTGATAACAATTATGACGCAGCATGGAAAATGTTAAACAGCAGATATAATAATAAAAGAATACTATTTTCGGCATATCTTGACAAGTTGATAAATCAACCGAACATATCAGGGGAATCGGCGTATTTGATAAAACAAATGCATGACATAACACAACAAAGTATGCATGCTATTAACAATTTTGGAGTTGAAACCGAGTCCTGGGGTCCATTGATAGCTTATTTATTAATTCAAAAGGTGGACAGAGAGACGCATAAGCTATACGAACAATCACTTAAAGATCCTCGTGGAACACCGTTTCTTAGAGATGTGTTGATGTTTTTAGAAGGCAGATTTCAGTCTCTGGAAGCTTTAGGACAACCCGGAAGTCAAGGGCTAGAAAAACCAGTGCAAAATAAACCAGCTGAAAAGAAGCAGATTAAAAATCACCATACAAACCTGAGAACTTGCAGATATTGTAAGGGTCAACATATACATGTGCTCAATTTAGAGGAAAGAGTATTTCCGAAAGGCTTTCTTATATCAAGCAAAATAAGATATGCAAAAATTGTCTTAATCATGAAACTAAAGACAAGTGCTATAGTACTTCGAAATGCGCTTTATGTGAAGGACAACATCATTCCTTGCTACATTTTCCAAAACCTAGCAAACAAAACGATTCAAAGGACCCATATATCAGTATCCGAAAATTCAGAGGAAATCAAACTTACACGTCAACTTTCAGTAGGATGCACATTACTTGCAACTGCAATTGTAAAAGCCAGAACTATTCATAGCACATTTGATTTTTTAAGAGCCTTAGTAGATCCTGGATCTCAAGCCATGTTTATAACAGAACGTGCAGCGCAATTGTTAGGCTGCCCTAAATGCAAGGCAGACGTAACGATTTCTTGCATGGCTAACTGCAAAGCAGGAACCTGCAAGAGCAAAGTAATGTTTGAATTAACTTCAAGAAACCCTTCTAAGTACAAATTACATTGTGAGGCACTAGTCCTTAAAACGCTAACGAACACTCAGTCTGAAGAATTCTTAAAAATCGGTAATATAAACCATTTCTTAAACAAAAACTACATTTTAGCGGATTCAATTTTTGATATACCAGGCCTAATAGATCTTTTAATTGGAGCTGACACATTTCCGGAAATAATTTTAGAAAGAGTAAATAAAACAAAGGAAGGCATACTGGCTCAAAACACACAATTTGGATGGATTTTATCCGAAAAAAAACTGAACTAAGAACTAAAACTACAAACAAAAACATTTTGTCAATGATTACACTTAAAGACAGACAAAGAACTAAAATGGTTTTGGGAGACAGAAGAATTTGGGCAAGATGTAGAAATGACAATTGAACATAAAAAATGTGAAGATATTTACGAGTTGGTGACGATATCCCCCTTTCCAAAATCCCTTTTCTTAAATCCCTCTTCCCAAAATCCCCTGTGCCAAAATCCCTCGTTTTTATATTTTTGTGTTTTCATTTCTGGCGCCTGAAATACAATATAAAAACGGGAGAATAGTAACTTTGACATACTATCATCAATAGCAATTCTGAAAAGGTTATATCGTAACCAACCCAAGACGATCACTGGAAATAAAGCACAAGAAGTTAAAAAAAGCTAATTAAAAATCGAGAATCATCTGGAAAACTAGACTTCCTAAAGGCAATTGCGTCCAACATTGCGCTTAGTCGTAATAATGATATAATTATCTATCTATCTATATATGGACTGCGTAAGAACGCACAATTGCTACATTGGTTTTTTTTTAATTACTTTGTTTTTTTTTATATGTATAATATATTATAATACATACATATACAGGGTGAGTTTTTTAACTTGAGACATCCAAATTACTCGAAAAATACGCGATATGGCGAAAAATGTTTCAGACAAAAGTCACAAGGTTCTGAAGGGGACATAAGATGGTGACCACGAGTTTGACCTTGAGCCCTATTTTCAAGGTCAAACGAAGGTCACTTTTGATTTTTTTTAATGGGAACCCCTATTTTTTTTTACAGATTCGTAATCTGCATGAAAAATTACAATTCATTTACATGAAACACTTTTTTCAAAAATGCGTTCTTTTCCCGTCAGAGGGCGTCATAAAACTTAAGACATCAAAATTACTTGAAAAGTACCAAATATCGCGAAAAATATTTCAGACAAAAGTCACAAGGTTCTGAAGGGGACATAAGATGGTGAACACGAGTTTGACCTTGAGACCCATTTTCAAGGTTAAACGAAAGTCACTTTTGATTTTTCAAATGATAATTCCTGATTTTCATTGCTCAGTCGTATTCCTCAATGGGGAACACGACTTTGTCTCAAAGGTCTTATTCATTCAGTGCTAGATACCACTGCACTGGCACGCCTAAATCATTAATCGGTTTCCAACGTTGTTAGGATGTTAGAAGGTCGAGATTTGTTTTGAGGAAGTCATCATTGCCTCGAGTGAAGTTAAAACTCAAAGAAATTTCAGATAGAGACAAATTGTTCTAAACTTATCTGAGAGTGTATGATGTGCACTCTGCCCTTTTTTTCTACTTGAACGGAACTGTACTTCATTTAGAAGTTCGATATTTGTCGGGTCATCCAACAGTTCACTGGTGAAGGAAGTGTGCAACCAAAGAAAAGGAATCGGTCATATAGGGTGGCTGTTGAGGACAATGAAATCGCAGTATTAGATGCCGTTGCACACGATCCTCACATTAGCACTCGCCAAATACATAAGTCGTGAATCAGGAATTTCTCAAACGACTGTCTGTAAGATATTACATCGGCATAAATACCATCCTTATCATGTTTCAATGCATCAAGAACTTTCTAGTGAGGATTTTCGCAACCGGGTTTCCTTTTGTCAATGGGCACTTCGGCAAATTGAACGAGACCCCCTTTTCTTCGCCAAGGTGTTATTCTCTGATGAGTCGACTTTCACCAATCACAGTACGGTCAATCGACATAATATGCATTACTGGGCTACCGAAAACCCTTTTTGGTTGCGACAAGTTGAACGCCAGCACCCTTTTAATGTTAATGTTTGGGCGGGAATTATTGGGGCTAAATTAATAGGTTCATATTTTATTGAAGGCAACTTGAATGGCGAAAAGTATGCAAACTTCTTGCGGGACCATCTGCCAGTATTACTAGAAGAACTGCCATTGGAGTTGCGACAAACAATGTGGTTTCACCATGATGGTTGTCCAGCCCATTATTCCCAAGTAGCCCGGGGCGTATTAAACAATGTTTACCATCAACGATGGATCGGACGAGGGGGTCCGAGGCAATGGCCTGCTAGATCACCTAATCTTACGTCACTTGATTTCTTCTTGTGGGGCTACTTAAAAAGTGAGGCTTACAGAAAAAAGCTAACAACACGTGAGGTCATGAAAAGACGAATAACTGAAGCTTGCCGGAAGATTACGCCAGAAATACTTCTCAGTTCTGTTGGTTCATTTAGAGCGCGGATAGACAAGTGTATTGAAGTGAATGGTCACATTTGTTGCGATAGTCGCGGGATATAAACGTCGAAATGGGAAGAATTCAATGATCCAACAGTGGGAAGCAAGGGGACCCACTCTAATTAATCACCCCGAAGGAAACAAAATACTGCTACGTCCACGTCGTTGTTACTGGGTTATGCTAGACGCAGTATGTAAAAACAAATGACAAGCCTACGAGCAATACGATTGAGCAATGAAAATCAGGAATTATCATTTGAAAAATCAATTGACTTTCGTTTAACCTTGAAAATGGGTCTCAAGGTCAAGCTCGTGGTCACCATCTTATGTCCCCTTCAGAACCTTGTGACTTTTGTTTGAAACATTTTTCGCGATATTTCGTACTTTTCGAGTAATTTTGATGTCTTAAGTTTTATGGCGCCCTCTAACGGGAAAAGAACACATTTTTGAAAAAAGTGTTTCATGTAAATGAATTATAATTTTTCACGCAGATTACGAATCTGCCAAAAAAATAGGGGTTCCCATTAAAAAAATCAAGTGACCTTCGTTTGACCTTGAAAATAGGGCTCAAGGTCAAACTCGTGGTCACCATCTTATGTCCCCTTCAGAACCTTGTGACTTTTGTCTGAAACATTTTTCGCGATATCGCGTATTTTTCGAGTAATTTGGATGTCTCAAGTTAAAAAATTCATCCTGTATACACATAAACCTGAATTAATAAATACGTATAAAACAAGAAAATTTTTTCTATAACATCTAATCACATTTTCGAAAAAAACGGGGGATTTCGATTTTGAAAACAGGGGATTTTCCAGGGGATTTTGAAACAGGGGATTATGGGTAAATGTGTGAATTCAAAACAGGGGATTTTAGAGCACGGGGGATTTCGGGGTGCTCCCGATATTTACGAATTAAATACTGTTCGAAATAAAAATGGAACTTATGCTGTGAAAATTCCATTTGACGATAAAGAGTTTAACTTAGGAGATTCTAAAATAAGAGCGATGGCGCGTTGGTTTCAAACTGAAAAGAAACTATAAAGGAATAATACTTTACGGCAAAACTATAATAACTTTATGTAAGAATATTTAGATCTTGGTCATATGAAGCCTCTAAATGGAGAGGGAATCAAGAATACTAACGAAAAACGTGTATATTACATGCGACACCAGGCAGTTATACGAGAAGAAAGTTGAACTACGAAATTGCGCGTGGTGTTTGACGTATCGATGAAGAAAAGTAGTGGGTTAAGCTTAAACGAATTAATGCTAAACGGACCAAAATTACAACAGAATCTTCAAAGCATTTCCCTTCGCTGGATAATTTATAGATATGTTTACACGGCGGATATAGAAAAAATGTATCGACAGATATGTGTTACTGAGGATGATCAGGACTTTCAAAGAATACTATGGCGACGGTCTCCAAATCAAAAACTGCAGGAATTTAAATTAACAACTGTAACATACGGCACTAGATCTGCTCCTTATCTGGCCGTTACGTTACAGAAATTTGCCCATGATGAATCAGCAGAATTCCCAGACACAGCAAAAATAATTAAAAGAGACTTTTATGTAGATGACTTAATGTCAGGCTCAAATTCATTGGTACAAGCCAAAATAATGCAGGAGCAACTCATTGAAGTACTAAAAAGAGGAGGCTTTAATTTAAGAAAATGGAATGGAAACCACCCTGAGATATTAAGACATTTAAATGCAGCTTGGAACCACACAAAAACGATTGAAATAAATAAAGAAAAGATAGTCAAAACCCTAGATGTACACTGGTCGCCAGAAACAGACCATTTTCATTTTAAGGTAAATCTACAGCAATGCACAGGAAAACCAACAAAAAGAGTAATTTTATCAGGTATCGCGAAACTATATGACCCGTTGGGATGGTTGGCACCTCCTTGACCGCCAGAATGCGCTCCTACTGCAAAAAAGGTAATGGTGCCTTGTAGTCCGTTCATATTTAGGCAGACATGCCAAATTTCAGTGTGATATTATCTTTAGTTTTGTTTTGACAGCTGATTGTTTTTGACGTGTTTGGCATCATGTTGAGTATGGACAGAAACGATTTTCGTTCTCTCATAAAACATTATTTTTTGAGAGGCAAAACGGCGAAGGAAAATAAAAGTTGGATAAATATTATGGGGCTAATGCTCCGTCAGATTACACCGTCAAATATTGGTTTCGAGAGATCAACCTATTGCTGATGAACTGGCCGAGAATTGGATAAAATTTCGTGATGAACTACACATAGTTGAACAAATATATATTCTCCGCTGGGTACATTATGTTCCTGTTGTTAAACATATTGAAATACATGGATTTGCAGCCGTTGTATACAGCAAAATCGTAACAATTCAGAGAGACGTTCGTATCACGTTGCTACTTTCTAAGGCGAGAGTAGCACCTATAGAAACCTTAAATGATAGAATAATAACACTGTCTAAGCTTGAATTGTGTGCCGCGGCTTTATTAGTTAAACTTTTAAAACAAGTTCAAGTATCAGTAGAGTGAAGGGAAGCTTGGAGCGATTCAAAGATAACTTTAGCCTGGATTAATGGAGCAGTGAACAAATGGAAATGTTTTGTTGCTAACCGAGTTAAGCAAATACATGAAATTACGAAACCAGGTGATTAGCATTACATGAAATCAAAAGACAATCCCGCCGACTTGGCGTCAAGGGGGGTAGAACCGAAAATTCTCAAAGACTGTAAGTTATGGTGGGAAAGGCCTTCCTGGCTTTACGACGACCAATACCCATACAAAACGGAAACAGAGAAGATTATTAAAATGAAAGAGGTAAAAGACTTGGCAACTAAAGCTATGACAACAAAAACACTGAAATCGAGATGGGAGCTATTGGATAAATATTCGTCGATAAGACACTTAACAAAAGTAGTTGGTTATTGTATCTTGTAGTTACCGTAAGGAATTTTTAACACTTGAACTAACGAGAGTAGAGCTGGAGCATTTCTTAAATACTATCATTTGTCTGATACAAGAAAAACATTTTCATTCAGAAATTGTTTCAATAAAGATGGGAACAAATTTATCCAAATCTAGTAAGCTTTTATCACTGAACCCATTTTTGGATGAGAATAGTGTATTACGAGTGGGCGGGAGAATTGAACGATCAAGCGTTCCATACAATCAGAAGCATCCCATCATACTGCCAAATAAAGATTTTGTAACTAAACTAATTATAACAGAATCACACATTTCAAGCTTGCATGGAGGAAACGAGGCAACATTTGCCTATACGCAACGTAAGTTTTGGATATTGCATGGGAGGAAAGAGGTCAAAAATGTAATCAGAAACTGCGTTAAATGTTGCGATTCAAACCCAGAACTTTTAATCAAATCATGACCGATCTAACTGATTCACGAGAACGACCTAATAAGCCGTTTAGACACACAGGAATTGATTATGCGGGTCCAATACAGATAAGAAGAACAAAAGGCACAGGTTACAAATTGTACAAGGGATACGAGGGGCGTTCAACATATTCTCGATATCGGGGTGAAGCTATGGTTGTATATATAAATTGACTTATTTATCAAGTAATACTATTATTTTAGTGCATTCATGTAAAATTTCATATAAATGTGATTATTAATTCGCGTTTTATCTCTAGTTAAACAGAATCATAATGGCAACTGAGACGATGATGGTGAAAATTGAGCATCGCGCTGTAATTAAATTTCTCACTAAGCAAGGAAAAAGTCAAAAAACTATTCATGAAGAGATGGTGGCTGTTTACCAGGGTTCCGCATCTTCATTATCAACTGTGCAAAAGTGGTCAAGTGAGTTCAAGAGAGGCAGAGAGAGCATTGAAGACGATCCCCGCTCCGGCGCCCCGGCTACTGCTTGTACGGGAGAAAGCATCAAAGAAGTCGAAAAACTTGTTCTTGAGGATGCCCGAATAAAGGTGAAAATGATAGCAGAGATCACCAAGCTTTCAATTGGTACCATTCACACCATTCTTCATGACCGTCTTAACCTTTCAAAGGTCAGTGCAAGGTGGGTGCCACGAATGCTCACAGCGCCTCAGAAAAATGGGAGAATCGCATGCTGTAGAGAGCTTTTGGAGATGTGTAGTGAGAACGCGGACGGTGTTATGGATCGAATTGTTACTGGGGACGAAACATGGGTCCACCACTATGACCCTGAAAGCAAACAAGAGTCCATGCAGTGGCATAAAAAAGGAACAGACCCCCCGAAGAAGTTCAAAGTCACTCCGTCTGCCGGAAAGCCCATGGCCACAGTTTTTTGGGACTCAAAGGGAATCTTGCTCATTGAGTACAAAAAAAAGGTGAAACCATCAACGCCACATCCTACGCTTCCACTTTGCATAATTTGCGGGAGGAAATTAAAAAGAAAAGACGGGGTAAACTCGCAGCGGGTGTGTTGCTTCTTCATGACAACGCTCCTGTTCACACGGCGCGAGTTTCCAAGGCTGCTGCGCGAGATTGTGGTTTCGAAGAAATCCAACACCCACCCTATAGTCCAGACCTTGCCCCTAGTGATTATTTCCTGTTTCCGGATTTGGAAAAATGTCTTCGTGGAAAAAGATTTTCGGATGATGAAGAACTCAAGTCGGCAATAAATGGAGGAGGAGGAAGTTTATTTTTTTGAGGGTTTAAAAAAGCTTATCTCAAGATGTAACAAATGCATTGATGTTAGGGGAGATTATATTGAAAGATAAAAACAATTTAAATTGAATTCACATTTTCCTTCATATCGATACCGAGAATATATTGAACGCCCCTAGTATATTGCAATCTTTGTCTGCTTTTGTACAAAAGCAATTCATGTAGAATTGGTATCTGATTTGAGGAAGGAAGCATTTTTAGCAGCATTTAGAAGATTTTCCTCAAGGAGAGGGCTTCCATCCGACTTGTACAGTGACAACAGAACCACATTAGTGGGTGCGAAAAGAATTTTAGACACTGACTTACGAAAAGCAGTAAACGAAATTTCAACTGCAGCTCTATGTTCTCGTGTTAAGTCGAGTAAATATCACTTAAAACGAATAATAGGAGAAACTACACTTACATTTGAATAAATGAGCACTCTGCTGACGCAAATAAAGGCATGCTTAAATTCACGACCACTTTGTCCAGTAACAGATGACCCAGATATAGAAATATTAACACCTGCACAATTTCTGTTTGGCCAAGTTTTGGTCACTACACCAGAACCAAACAAACTTCAAATAGAAACACTTAGATTAACAAGATGGAACCTTATTCAGAAAATGACGCAGCATTTCTGAAAGAAATGGCAGACCTAATATCTCTCTAGATCGCAGCAGCGAACGAAATGGCATAGTAGTACTCATTCCTTTAACGTAGGAGATCTTCTACCGATTAAAGATGAGAATTACCCTCCAACTATATGGCCTTTAGCAAGAATAATACAAGTGCACGCAGGTGACGATGGTATTACACGGGTAGTAACTTTAAGAACGAAAGGAAATGTTACCTGCAAAAGACCTGTTGTAAAACTTTGTTCACTTCCTATGCATTGCGTGATTAAAACTAATTCTCAATACACTTTAAGGGTGGAAGTTATATCTAACTTTAATATATCGGATAAATATAGAAACATAAACGACATCATAAAAAGAATGGAACGATCATGTAGCACATCAATGGTATTTCGGGAGGAAACCCATTACTTCACTTTTCACCATCATCTCATAGAGAAAGGGGCATCGCTAGGACGTGAACTGGAAATACTTGGAACAATGATCGATCAAAATAACAAACGTTCAAGGAGGGGATTGGAAATGGTTTTTGGAGTCAACAACGAAGTCTACGCAAACATAGACAATTTAGACAACAACCAAGGCTTATTGAAACAAAAATTCAACAGCAAAAGGTCTTAATGATGTCGACAACAATGTCCTTGAATAAACTAAACAAGAATGCAGATGGAAGATTTGACATACTCACACATAAACTAAACCATGTTATCTCAGAGATAAACAAGATGTATACTTGGTTTGAAAAAATTGATGCCAATAGGGTTGGGCTGCAAATCCTTGCTACATACCAAATATCAATTGACCTTCTTAGAGAAATGGAATCGTGCTACGTCAAATTCACAACAGCTGAGCTGTGCAATTTTTTTGGAATTTATAATGCCAGGACACCTCCATGAAGTAGTTAAAAATGTGATGACTAAATTATCGCCGAACTTAATAATTGTAGAACGGCCTTCTGATCGGATACAAATAGAACTTAATGGAACTCACGCAATCGTTAGCAGATTCTTGCATATTACAGAACTCTCATTATACGACTTAGTCAAAATAACTGCAATACCTAAAAGAATAAACAATGATACTTATGCAATACCGGAAGTTTCAGCGGACTTTATGGTAATAGACTACAATAACCAGAACTTCGTTGAATTAACGGACAACGAACGTAGCAGATGTAGCACATTGAAACGATTCACATTCTTGTGTAAGCACGGAGTAATAAGTCAGATTGCTGCCAGTAGAACTTGTGTCATAGATCACTAATATCGGCGGATACCAAAAAAGAATGTAGCATACCATTCAACAGCAGTTGGTCTGTCGGTTACAATATTGCTGATATTGGCTATTGTTTGGAAAATTGCAAAAGCTCTTAGGCGAAGAACACCAGAAGTAAAACCAGACGGGGCCAAAGAAGACTTATTTCTAGAACCAGTAGATGATGCACCAACTTCTACACAAATTTAACTTTCTAACCATGGTGCCCTCAGAATGTCTACAAAGGAGACAAACAACTTAAATTACATTATATTTCTCACACTTAATTTTGCTGAGTGCGCGTCTCGCATCTCAGGTTGCCGTACACACTTTTGTTAAAATTCACTTTCCCACACCAAAATTAGCTGAATGCGCGTCTCACATATCAGATTGCATCACAATTTTTGTTTTGTATTATATGTTACATTTTAAGTTGGAATGAAATAAATGTTCATTGTCTATTTTACAACCGTGAAATCAAGTGCCTTTTTCTGTGCTTTGATGAAGTTGCCTTGGACGGTTTAAGTTTCAAAATAAATGCCAGTGTGCCCCAAGGCCCCGTTCTGTCTCCGACACTCTTCTTAATTTTCATTAATGATCTATTTTCTGCTACTTCTAATCCATTATATTCCTTTGCTGATGACAGCACTCTCTGCTTTTCATATTGTTATGTTAAGCTCATTATATTCATAACCAATTGGGGAACAATCAACCGAGTGGAATTTAATGCTTCCAAAACTCAATGCTGTCTGCTGTCATTAAAGCGAAATTTAAATACCCAGCCGTTATCCATGAATGACACTTGCATCGTCGAAACCGATAAAGTTTCCTTTCTCAGTATGTGTCAGTAAAAACTTACGTTGGAATGACCACATATTCGATGTCGTCAAAAATGCTACGAAATGTCTAGGTTTCCTCAAGCGAAGTAAGAAATATTTTACCCCTCTGATCTGGCCACAATATATAAGGCATTTATCCGCCCACATCTGCTCAGGTGCTCCTAAAACATCTCTGTACCTGCTAGATAGGATTCAAAACCGTGCGATAAAACTCATAGGTGATACTAATATCAGTCAATCAATTGACACCCTCGAATACCCACGTAATGTGATTCTTTCCTAAGCCGTACAACTCACTTATGGAATGCCCTGCCGATCTCTGTTTTTCCTGGTCGTTATAACTTACAAACATTTAAAAACAATGTTCATAGGTACCTGCCCTTTCTTCCTCCTTAAATTTCCTTCGCCCGCGCTGTGTACAAACATAAAGGGAACAGGCCGAGGAAAGTGGTGAAAAACAAAAAGAACAACAACGATTCGCAAATGAAAAGTTGGAGTATTACAAAAGCGAGGCAGATTTGCTGAGACACGAAAAAAGTTTAGTGACAAGGGAAAATGAAATGTTGTGAAAGATGGAACAAATGACAAGAGAAACACACACAAATGAGAGGATGCCAATGATCGACAATAAGAATTTTCGGGCGCAGGCAAACGATGGTACTGTGTCGCTGGTGTTGCAGGTTCATCGCAACAGTTCAGTGTGTTGAGCGACTTGTTGCCAGACTTCGACAGTGACATGAATCTGGATGTTTGGTTGGCCCAGCTGCGAAGTGTGAGAAATGTATACAAGTTCAGCAATGGTTACATTCTAAGCTAAACTTTTTGACCGAAAGAGTAGAAGAACTGGTTGAAGGGATGCAGGAGCTGTTTAGTAGTAAGGCAAACGTTTGAGGCCCGAAAGTGGTTAGAAAATGAAAGGTGATTCTGTCGACGAAGGCTGACAACGGCTGCGGCTGGTACCCAGGAGGCAAAATTACGGTGCTGCAATTGCAACTGAGTGCAGAAAACCCAAACGCGCTTTTGACGCATGTTACGGATGTGGATCGTTGGAGCACAGAGTTGCTGAGTGCTCAGAATGGAAGAAAGCAGTACGAGAATGAAGATTATGTAAGAACTTTTTTTTTTATATAGTGGGTGATGTAAGTTATAATTTTTCCTTGGGTTGCCTCATAGACACTAGTAGTCCGACAAGCTTTGTCCGGAGATCGTGTGTTGATGCTCAAATATGTTTAAAGTCGAATAATACCATGTGTTTTGGAATAAATAAAAGTCAACTTATAATTTATGAAAAGGTCTTTTTATGTAATTTTTTGTAACCGTAGAGTCTATTTTGATTTGAACGTGGTCGATGGTCGATGGGCACGTCTATGGGCTATGAGGCAATTCTGGGGAGGAATTTTTTGAATGCCAGTAAGTTTAGGTTAGTCTTAGATATAGAACAATTGAATACCGAGGAAAATATAGCAAATGATAGTAGTAATTTTAAGCTGGTTTCCGAATTCGAACGATCTGAAGAACAATTTCGAAATAAGAAAAATGATAGTAATCAGTTTGAAAAATCTTTGTTGTTAATCGATTATGAAAACGATGGTAAAAATATGTTAAATATTGTGGGAAAACTTAGATTTTTCTACTGTGTATGCTTAAAATGTTCGATAATTGTTACTTGAAACCCGAACGTCCTCCTGAACCAATGGTAAAAACAAAAATGACACTAACATTAGATAATGCAAAGTCTTTTCATTGTCCGCCACGGCGGTTATCTTATGCCGAGAAGTCAGAGTTAGGTACGTTGCTAGATGAGTACGTAGCCAACGGGTACATTAAGGCAAGTGAGTCAGAGTTTGTGTCTCCTATTGTGCTTGCTAAGAAGAAAACGGCTGAATTAAAAATGTGCGTGGACTACCGTACTTTAAATAAGTTTACTGCAAAGGATAGTTACCCGATTCCATTAATAAATGATTTGTTAGATAGATTGTCAAATAAGAAAGTTTTTACAAAGTTAGACCTAAAGAACGGATTTTTTCATGTGTACATGCATGAAGATTCGGTGGAACGGTTACTCCATTAGGCAAGTACGAATTTTTAAGAATGCCGTTTGGACTTAGAAATGCACCGTCTACGTTTCAAAGGTATGTGATATTCTCCGATATGGTTATGGTATGATAGTTACAGAGGGTTACAGTGAACATTTTCGAATTCTGAGGAATGTTTTTAAGAGGTTAGTAGAAAACAAACTCGAGTTAAGATTAGACAAGTGCGAATTTCTGCATTTAGTGTGAAAAACCTTGGATGCACCGTCACGGGAGAAGGGATACAGGCTGATGAGAGGGGTCTTATTGCAATAAAAAAATTTCCAGTGCCGCGGAACTCTCATGCCGTACAGAGTTTTTTGGGTTTATGCTCGTATTTTCGTAGGTTCGTAAAAGACTTCTCGACGATAGCCAGGCCATTCTACGATTTGACAGGGAAAAACAGAGAGTTTCATTTCAGTTCAGTAGAGCTACTCAAAAGAAAATTAGTTGAATCTCCAGTGCTAGCATTGTAGAATCCCAAGGATGATACAGAATTACACTGCGACACTAGTTCTATAGACTTAGGAACGATTCTGTTGCAAAAAAAACAGAAAAAAAACTATTCCAAGAGAACTACCGACGCTGAAGCAAAATACCACAGCTTTGAGTTAGAGACGTTAGCAATCATACGTGCACTGTAGCGTTTCCGTGTTTACCTACAAGGCAAACATTTCAAGATCTTAATATATTGCAATTCGTTAACGATGACTCTCAATTAGAAAGAATTGAACCCCAGGATAGCAAGGTGGGCACTGGAGTTACAAAATTCTGACTATGTGTTGGAACATCGAGCGGGTTCACGAATGCAATACGTTGGCGCGCTAAGCCGTTCGACTAACATTTTAGTGGTAGATACAAATACTTTTGAGGATAATTTAGTCATATGCCAAGGTAGGGATGAGATACTAAAAAAAATAAGAACAATGTTAGAAAACTCAGAGCACCCGTTTTACGAAATGCGAAATAGTATATTGTATAGAAAGAAAAAGGATGGCACAGTTGCCAGAGGATATGAAGGATCACGTTTTGTACATATAAGTATCATGACGAGATTGGACATATAGGAAGACGTAAAATGATCGAATTAATATCAACAAGCTATTGGTTTCCAAAAATAAGGGAAACATACCAAGAATTGTCTACAGTGTATTGTGTATGACTTTCCGACATATCAAGGTCGGGAAGAGGGTTTCCTGCACAACGTGCCTAAAGGTAACACATCGTTTGAAATGGTTCACATAGACCACTATGGACCCGTAGATCACACCAGGGCAGCAAAGCGGTATATTGCCTGCACAAAGTTCGTTAGGCTGTATCCGACTAAGACTACAAACATAAAATAGGTGATTCGGGCGCTAACAGATTATTTCAGGGCATATAGCCGACCGAAGTGCATATTCTGATAAAGGGAGTTATTTTACGTCGGGCGATTTCGAGGAATTTTTGCGTAAAAACAATGTAAGACATATAAAGATAGCAACAGGATCTCCACAAGCAAACGGTCAAGTTTAAAGAGCAAATAGAAGTCTAGGGCCCATGTTGGCAAAGTTAGTCAAACCTGAACAAAACGTCTACTGGGATCAAGTGTTATAAACACTTGAGCACACATTTAATAATACAATGCATCGAGCCATAAAAGAACACCCAAGTATTATGCTTTTCGGAGTAAGCCAAAAAGGTAAGGTGATAGACGCGAGAATTTGTTGGAGACAGAGAAAAATGGTAGAAAAAGGGATCTAAAACAGGTACGAGAAAAGGCTGCCTTAAGTCAGGAAAAGTTACTAATATCTTGGGTCTACAACTTAATTAGCGCGGTTTGCTAAGAGATGGCGTAACTTGTATTATTCCATTGGAACATGCGTTGGAAAGCTACTGTCATTGTACGTCATTTCAGTATATGTCATTGTGCCTGAAAAAGTGTTTTTGTGGGGAGTTCTTCTTCATTACTTTAATATGAAGAAAACTGCTGAAGAAAGTCATCGTAGCGCTAGCTGAGCGAACGTGCCAAAAGTGGCTTGCACGATTTAAAAGTGGTGATTTTGGCTTGGAAGACGATGAACATCCTAGGCAGCCAAAAATTTGAAGATGAAGAACTGGAAGCATTACTCTATGAAGATTGTTGCCAAACAAAAAGAAGAGCTCGCAGAATCTTTGGGTGTCAGTCAAGCAGCCATTTCAAAACGTTTAAAAGCAGCTGGATATATTCAAAAGCAAGGAAATTGGGTTCCACATGAACTCAAGCCGAAAGACGTCGAAAGGCGGTTTTGCATATCCGAAATGCTGCTGGAACGCCACAAAAGGAAGTAATTTTTGCATCGGATTGTTACTGGTGATGAAAAATGGATCCATTACGACAACCCCAAGCACAAAAAATCATATGTGAAACCCGGCCAACCAGCCAAATCAACGGCAAAGCCGAATATCCATGGCGCGAAGGTAATGCTCTGTATTTGGTGGGATCAGATGGGTGTGTTGTATTATGAGCTGCTAAAACCGGGTGAAGCCATCAATGGACAACGCTACCGAACACAATTAATCCATTTGAAGAGAGCAGTGGCCGAAAAACGCCCGGAATATGCGACCAGACACGAGGCAATAATTTTCCATCATGACAACGCTCGGCCCCACGTTGCTATTCCGGTTAAGAACTATTTGGAAAACAGTGGATGGGAAGTCTTACCCCACTCGCCTTATAGCCCAGACCTTGCCCCTTCTGACTACCATTTGTTCCAGTCGATGCAGAACACCCTCACTGAAATACAGTTCACATCAGAGCAGAATATCAAAAATTGGCTTGCTTCATTCTTGGCTGCCAAGCCGGCGCAGTTCTTTTGGGATGGGATCCACAAATCGCCAGAAAGATGGGAAAAAGTCATAGCTTCAGATGGGCAATACTTTGAATAATACTATTGTACATATTTTTCCTAAATAAACGTTTAAAAAAAAAAAAACCGCACGGATTAAGTTATATACCCAATATAATAAACAATACATAGATATAATGCGCCGAAAGCCTACGGTATACAAAGAGGGAGACTTGAGACAAACTTTGACTCATACCCTGGTGCATAGAAGAAACTTATTCCCAAATACAAGGGACCCTATCGAGTTGCGAAGGTACGACCGGTACGTAGTAAAAAATGTGGATGGTTTTCAACAGCCGCGCGTGCCATATCGAAGGGTATGGACGGTTGGAAATATGCGCCCTTGGTTCGGGGAAGGTCGGGTTTCAAGTGGTCGGAATATCAAAACAAAAGCAAATATACAGACCACCCCCTTTATGTTACATGCATGTCATACGTTATTTTAAGTATTCTCTTTACATATATTTTAAATATTCTCTTTACGTACATGAACTACTTGAACAAAGAATAAAGTGTCACAGTAAGACGAATCACTGAACGGAAAGGACGCATTTTTATTTCTCGCGAAATCGGTTTTCAGTCTATACTCTACAATATATATATATTTTTAAATTCATTTGATACAAAAAAAAAAAAAATAAAAAAACAAATAAACTTACATTCCCGTCGATAACTGCATTAACTACAGGTTGATCTTGTAAGGCATATGCTGATGCTTTTGCAAAAATAGACATATAACCAAGTTTAATTCCATATTTTTTTTGGAATGCATCTAGGTTTCCTTTACGATATTCCATTGCGAAACTGGAAATGATTTTTTATATATTTTTTTAACTATATCTTGAAATCATAATGAACCTCATATCGATTTCATTAAATGTAGTAAGCATTGCATTGGTATTTTGAGCCTCCTTTAAACGTTCCGCAATTTTAAGGCGCATTCGATTCATTTTCACACGTTGCTCCGTCCTTGTTCCAGTTATCTCCCTTGAGTAGTCTGATGGCGGCACCTATTTGCAAAACTTAAAAGTGCTGATGATTTTTATAGGGCAGCAATAAAATACCTTGACTGTAGGTTGAATTATGCCTTGAGCGTGACGTATTGCAGCAACCGGTATTTCCGCAGCCGGAATCGTCTGCTTAGGAGATGGTGTTGGGGGTGAGGAAGGTGGCGATGGTGGTACAATTTTACTTTCAGTTGGTATTTCTACAGGCTTCGCAGCAATAGATGTAGGAGTTGCTGCTGGAGGAGCAGCCTTAGCGTCAGGGGGAGCAGTTGCAGCAGATCCACTATCTGCTTTTTTCAACTCGAACAATTCTTGACTGGCCTTTACCGTATCACCATCTGAAACAAAAATTGCTAAAATTATACCGGAGAATGGAGCAGGCACTCCAACAGTGGTTTTATCGGTTTCAATTTCCATAACAACTTGATCGACGTTTACAAAGTCTCCAACTTTAACTGTAAACCTAAAAAAAAAAAAAAAAAAACTATACCATTTTGAGGTTCAGATTAAAGTGTAGCATCAGAGGCATACGATTTCATGACAGTTTCTTATACAATTCGCTCAGTAATTAATACTTTCGATATGTAGAGAAATACATTTTTTTATCTACTTTTTTTGCAAGGTATAATTTGAAATTCCATAATTCTTTTAACTCGTAAATCCTTTCGATTAGACGGATGCCAATTTAATAAGTGTTTCTCGTATACAATGCAAAAAATCCATGCGAATTAGCACATGTTGGATTGCACGAAAAGGTAATAGTATACTATGCAGACTAGTAAGAGGAAAAATAATCAATGTTTCCGATATCTGGCAGACAAAATGTTTACAAGAACTCATCATAAAACCTTTGCTTCTCTGATATCACACAATTCCCCAAGCCTCTAACTTTATGTCGCCCTCAGACACCGAATCCGCAAAAGGTGGAACCTTTATTTTTTCAGTTTGTAAATGTGAAGCAGTGGTTTGAAAGTGACGTCTATAAGCCCAGTAAAATTCAGTTGTGCGACTGCAAGAAATAACATTTTAATTTAATACAAATATAGTTATTAGTATATTATCGTTAAGAACTACTTTTGTTCAACATTCAATATATTTTCTATAGATCTGTGATCGCTGATAGCCCGGCGTGGGAACGCCATAAGTTGCCTGTTTGCTCCAATCTAAAATATGTAAGTATCAAATTAATGCTGGTTGTACAATATATATGTATATAAGAGCATCCCAATGATAATCTTAGATGTCTTTATTCACTTAACATTTTTTTTAACATTACATAATCCTCTTTTTTTTTACTTACGTTTCTACTTTTAGGAATTTTCATCCCCCATGTAAGCGCATTTCGTAAAATCGAGCGCGAAGTTAATACGAAAAAGGGGGACATTTTAAATTCAAGTTCAGCTTATTTACAGAATTTATTCTACCTCCAAAACCCTGAATTCATCAGCGGAACTCTCAACTTCAATAGAATAATACCCGGCACAGTTTACTACTAAGAAAAAACAGAAATCAAAAAATGGGATCAAGACTTAAATTATTTTAATTTCCATTCCTTCCATTCATTCCATTCCAGAAAGCGCTTCGTAAAATTTCCAAGGGAAATTTGTTTTTGCGCTAAATACAATCCAATAAAAATCTACAGGAACCATTAAATCCATAAGCATTTCAATCTTGAAAGCTCTCATAGGGCTACCATGGTATGGATGTTTGCCGCGGTGATGCCTATAAATAAAACTAAACTGCATATGTAATTTTTATTTCAATTATTATATGAAACACTGTAAAATATAACATAATAATATAATAAAACCAAATTAAAAGAAAATTCACTACTTCCGTCGTTCTCATTACCTTAGATAATAACATCATAAAAGCTGTCTCGGTGAAAACATCAAAATCCAACATTTTAAGCTTAATTTAACGTGCTATATATTTTTCACTGACCACTTTCTTGACAGGTTGAACGCCGGCCAGACACCGGTGTGAGAGTGGAGATAAACGCAGTGCCAAATTGGGCAACAAATTTTGGGTTGCAAAAGCAAAAAAACGGCCAAGGAACTGATGTTTTAGTTACACCTGGATGTCAATGTGTTAAGTAATTTTATTAACGATAGCGTCCTGCGTCCTGCGTCCATCTACCGCATGGGCATCGAGTTTACCTTTGCGACGTTTGATAATATCCGGCACTTCAGCTTTAACCATATTTTCTTTGAAAGGCATGTAATTTTTACTAAGCCAAATTTTGGTTTCCTCTATTCAAGTCTTGAAGGCTTTTTTTGCTGTAGCGTCAAGCGATCTCCATTACAATGACGGTTTTCCCCGCTTTTGCGTAGATTGTAGCTGATGCTTTTCCAAAAAAATAACCTTTACAAAAAATAAACAACTATGTACTTATGTCTTTTCGGTATCTTAAACGTTATAAAACTTAAAACTGAAAATATTTATTTAACTTCTAATCCAAAATGTTATTTTTATAATTGACATTTGTGTCGTGACATATATTTTGTGTTGACATTTCTATGTTTTATTTATTTTGATTGCACTTAATTTGAAATTCAAATACATATGTATAACTGCGTTAATATTCGAACATTCTATCCCGCCCGTGAACAGTGTTCACAATCGTAAATGTCTCTGGATGCTGCCCTCTTCTGCGTATCTCACCACATTTGATAATTTGGATAAATTTGTTCATGAAAAAAAAAGAGAAATGGCATACATTGAACAATTTACAATGCACACTTCTGGACGTGAACGAGAGGACATTACAAACAAAAGAAAACAGCATTGGAGTAATGCAGATTCTACTGCCCATCTCCTTTTTTCATTGTCACCATACTACAATTTCCGTAATTGGTGGTTCAAATCGTGCAAAAGTGAAGTGAAGTGCGTGGTAAAAATTTCGCCTATTTTTTTTGTTTCCTTTTTTTTGTTCCTGAAGATTTGTTAATGTGATTTCGGGTAAGTTTAATGACTGAATTCCATTATTTCCTTGATCTTATAATATTCTAAATGTTGTTTATTGGTTTTCGCCTCCATTCATAGATATTCTTGCGTATGTATGTGTGTTGTGTTGTTATTATCAACCTTGAATCGGCTGCGTGTACTTTTATTGCGGTGTGTTTAATGGAATTGTGTAATTTTTTTTTTTGTATTAATTTTTATTTATTTTTCTTTTGTTTAAAGTGCGTAAGTGTGTGTGTGTGTTGATTTGATGGGAGTTCTGAGCATGAATGGGAATTGTGTTTGAACGGGTTGCATCACGAGTGAGTGGACTGTATGTGCGGATGGTAGCCGCTCATCTTTGACGAGAACTAAATTGCCTTCCTTGATTTGGTCGTGTATTGTTTTTGCTGTAAGTTGTTGACGTCATCTGATTATGGGAACAGTGGTCTGGAGTTCAGATATGCTTCTATCTGAGTTAGAAGTGTGGTGAGCTCCTCGAACGTCAGCGTTGACTTCTCGGCTACTCTTTTTATCTGAAACTTCACTGATTTCACACCTGATTCCCATAGACCTCCGAAGTACGGGGAAGCAGATGGAATGAAATTCCATTTTGTGGCGTCGTTCGCGAGTGAACTCGCTATTGTTTTCCACTAAATTTTGGATGCTTGGAGACATTTTGTGCCGTCGTTCGCCAGTGAACTCGCTATTGTTTTCCTCTCCATCTTGGATGCTTGGAGACATTTGTGAAGCTCGTTGTCTGCGCCGATGAAGTTCTTGCCGCAATCGCTAAATAGTTCTCGGCAGAGTCTCCTTCTTGACACAAAACGTCGGAATGCGGCGATGAACGCTTGCGTCGTCATATCGCTCACGTGCTCGATATGGATCGCCTTTGTCGCCATGCATACAAATAATGCAAAGTAGCCCTTGTATTATTTGGCGTTCCTACCTCTCCACGTTTTCACCTCCACCGGTCCGGCGTAGTCCACGCCAGTGTATGTGAAAGGTCTGGATATCGTCGTTCTGGCAGTTGGAAGACTGCCCATCAGTTGTTCTAAGGGTTTCGCTCTAAACCTGTAACAAATGTTGCATTTCAAAATGAAGTTTTTAACGGTGGTCTTGAGCCGAAGTATTCAGAACCTCTGACGTATGTACGCCATCACTCTTTGGTTACTCCCGTGGAGGGTCTTCTCACGCGCTTCTTTTATTACGAGGTGCACTAATGGGTGCTTATGACTCAGCAGAATAGGATGTTTGATGTTGAATGGGAGGTGTGCATTACGGAGCCTACCCCCAACTCGTAGTACTCCTTGTTCATCCTTGAAAGGGTTCTGTGCTTTTAGCCCTCTGAACGCTTGTGTGTTGGTTTTTTTAAATTTCTCCGGAAACATCCTTTCTTGTGCGGCTCTTATTATCCTCATAAATGCGGTCTCAAGCTCCTGTGGAGAGAGCATGACGTTTAGAGGCCGATGGTGTTGTTGTTTGTTACACAAGAACCGTAAACAGTAATCCACTATGCGAGTTAGTTTGGATAGTGTTGAAAGTTTGTGTAACAAGGCTTCTACTACTCCTTCTTCCAGGACCTGAAGATGGACTCTCGTTGGACGTTCTTCTTGTTGAGTTTCCTGGACGTGCGGTTGTTCTGGTAATGGTGCGTCCCATCGATGTCGTAAGAATTCCGGTCCCTGCCACCAGAGTTCGTTGTCAACGAGATTTTCTGCTTGGATTACTCTGGACGCTAAGTCTGCTGGATTAAGCTGTGAGGGAATGTGTTTCCATATCGCGCAACTTGTAAGCCGTTGGATTTGGGAAACCCTGTTGCATACAAAGGTTTTCCATTTCGATGGATGAGCTCTAATCCAGCAAAACGTTGTAAGGGAATTCGTCCATGCCACCATTTTCGCTTTGTCCAACTTTAAAATACGTCCCGTTTCCGTTAAAAGCTGTGCCAGCAACATAGCTCCACAAAGTTCTAATCTTGGAAGAGTTATTGGTTTAAGTGGTGGCACCTTTGTTTTGGACAAAAGCAGCCTCATGTGAACTCTGTTATCTTCACCAAGTACGCATAGATAAACTGCAGCCACATATGCCTTCTTCGATGCATCGCTAAACCCGTGGATTTCTACTATTTTGATCTGCTTGCTGGTGTTGATCCAACGCGGAATGTGGATACGTTAGATGTTGGGTAAATCCTTAGAGAAATGAAACCATTCGTTCACCAGTTATTGAGGTAATGATTTGTCCCACTCCGATCCCTTCCACCGTAGTTGCTCATCATCTTCGCCTTGATAATACAAGGTGAAATCCAACCCATCGCGTCATAGATTCTGGCTATGGAGGAGAGGACCGACCGTTTAGTGATGTCCGCAGCACTTATAGTGGCGAACTGGAAGGAAAATACATCAAGTGCTGGTAACCATCTTATGCCCAAAGTTTTCACGCTAGCACTCTCATCAAATGGAATGGATAAGTTAATCCCACGCTGATCCATTGGAAGGTGCTGAAGTACTAAATTGGAGTTGCGGATTTGCTTTCGTAAATGGAATCCTGCTGTCTCCAACAGTTCCTTAACAGCTTTCAACTTTTCCTGGGCTTCTTCAATGCTGTCTGCACCGCTGATGGTTTCCTCCTCCAAAACTTATGCTACTGACGGAAATCTGTGGGCCTCATCGTCCGCCAACTGCTGGAAGGCTCTAATAGCGAGGTAAGGTGCTGATGTTGTACCAAACGTCACTGTTCGTAGGCGAAACATCTTTATTTCTTCCTCGGGCTGTTCACTCCAGAGTATGTGTTGATAATGGGAGTCCTGGCTGCTGACTTGAATTTGACGGTGCATTTTTTCGACGTCTCCTGTAAATTTGTACTTGTATAACCGCCATATTGATATCAATTACGTTCTTCTGCATCTTAGGTCCGATCATGAAGTGGTCGTTGAGTGATGCCCCACCGATTGTTTTAAATGTTGCATCAAAGACCACTCTCAGCTTGGTTGTCGTGCTGGACTCCTTGATGACGTGTTTGAAGAACGTAATCTGACTCATTTACAGGAGACATATGACCGAGTGTCAGATATTTCTGCATGGTATTTGAATACTCCTTTAGCAGTGTTGGGTTACAATGGAGTCTCCTCTCACATTCCTTTTCTTCCTCAGCTTCATACCTTGGAAATGGTTCTTCTTCGATCTCCCAAAATTTTCGGAGAGTTGTGTCGATGGTTGAGTCGAGTTGGCATAAAAAACTGCTTACTTGAACGCTGCTGGGTATCTTTCCTAATAAAATCCATCCTCGCTGGATTTTTTGAGCGACCGGACTGGTATTCCTAGCAACCTTGATGACCTCACTGAGAAGGATGTCGCTGTAAATGTCACCACCTGTTGCAGATGATCAACACTAATGATTAATACTATGTTTAAATAATAAAAGAATAAAGTGTTAACCCCAAAATATAATGTAGTAGAATGCCAAATGTAATTATTGGTACCAAATGCCAAAATGAGCAACTATTAACCGCTGTTAACTATTCAAAATATGTATAAAACCTATGAAAAATAAAATAAAAATACACGGTTGATTTTATAACGTTTAAGTACGGCCGTTTTCTTAAAACCTCTAGTCATCTGTAAATTAGAAACGCCTTTCTCAAAACCCGTTTATTCGATTGTTCTGCAAACAATCAAAAATACATACATATGTGTAAAGTGACAATTAAAACAATTGATAATCCATTATTAAACATTGAACAAAAGGTGTGCTGTGTGTGTTAAAAACGGCGTACAACCCCATCAATTTGTCCAGAGGAGCAACACGTCAAGAATCCCCTAAAGCCCAGAAACCCAGAAGAAGTATTTATACTTAAAACTGAGTAAGTCCGTTCCAATTTCATTTACTTTGTGTGTTACATTTGTATCAAAAAAAATGTTTGATATACTAGAACGTATGTCCATAGATTGGGAAAATTTCTCAAAGGCAAACAAGGGCCAACTCAAGAGGGTAACCTATTTGGAAACCCGATTGGAAATGCTAAATGAGCAGATAGCCAAGGCCAGCCACTATCACGAAGGGATCGTGGGAGAAGGAAAAGTGGAAGCCGAACTTAAAACGGAAAACTTCACGGATGTGTACGATAAAATACGGGAAATCTACGCTGAATACAAGGCAGATGTCCGAGACGCTTTGAACAATCTTCTGCGGACCACCGTATCATCCATTGCGAGTAGTGAAACGTCCGACAAAAGTGAAAAGGGCGCCACTTCAAGTAGTTTACGACTTCCAACGATCAATCTTCCCGCTTTCTCAGGTAGCTATACTACGTGGAGATCATCCAATGATCTTTTTGTAGCGCTAATTCATACAAACACCTCGTTGTCCGAAGTCCAAAAACTCCACTATCTTAAGTCGAGCATCAGCGGTGAAGCAGACCGGTTGTTGCAGCACTTGGCCATCGACAAAGGGAACTATGGAACTATGCTCGTGCTTGGGATCTCCTGGTGGAGTGGTACGACCACAAACGAGTGTTCGTCGAAATTCAACTAAGGTTGCTGTTCGACCAAAAAGCAATCAACACTGAGTCGGCGGCACAAGTAAAGCGCATTCTAGATACGTCTCAAGCGGTTATCCACTCTTTGAGAAATTTGGGGTTGTCGGTAGATCAATGGAACGCAATTTTAATCTTTGTCCTCCCTACCAGGGGCACAGAATGTTTTCTTTGCACAACAGGAGCAGAATAGGCGAAGTAGCTATAGGTAAGAAGGGACAACATGCGCTTAGGGAATGTCAAAAATTCCTTCAGATGACAATAGGTGGACGAAAGCAAGTAGTTCGGGATGTCAAAGTATGTGAGAACTGTCTAGCATACAGCCATTTCAAGAAAAGGTGCCCCAGTGCTAAGTCTTTCTATTTTTGTAGGTATCGTCATCATACCCTTTTGCACGACAATTCTCACAGCGCTAGTAATCGTTCATCATCCCCCTCTTCGCAACAACAATCTCTATCAAACAATAGTATTCACCAGCCTTTCACACAGAATGCGGGTAGTCAATCAGCATTCAACCCAAATTCAACCGTCTTTCACCCACGGCAACACGATGACCCTTCAGGAAGCTTTCAGACCAGAAACTTTTTCGTCAACACTAATACGCAAACATTGCTAGCTACAGCAAGGATAAGGGTGAAGACAGCTTTAGGAAGCAGCATCACGTTGAGAGCTTTGATCGACCCTGGATCAGAAGCTTCATTTATTACTGAATCGGCAGTGCAACTTCTAAACTTAAAGGCCAAGCGAACATTTATTCAGGTAAATGGGTTGGGGTTGGTCAGCAGTAGAACCACAAACAAGGTCGTCGACTTGAAGTTCGAGTCGCTGACGTCAACCTTTACAGGTAGAATGCGAGCATTCATTTTTAAATCCCTGACTGAGCTTCTCCCGGCCCAGAAAATACATCTGAATAAATGGCTCTATTTGGAGGGGCTGGCGTTAGCTAACCCATCGGTCAACACACCTGCTAAAGTCAATATGCTTTTAGGAAGTGAAGTTTATGCCAACATCATACTTGGAGAAGTCATCAAGAATGCTGACTCAGCTGGCCCCATTGCGCAAAGAACCCAGGAGTTTGCTTGGAAAGGTGGAGCAGGAAACTGCAAGGTCGGTTCAAAGCTTCGTAAGTCAGGTCCATCTCGACACTATTCTACGAAAATTTTGGGAGGTTGAAGAAGAACCATTCGAGGCATACGAATCGGAAGAGGACAAGATTTGTGAAGCTCATTTCGAAAGGAACACTAAGCGCCTAGCGGATGGCCGATATCAGGTGTGCTTACCATTTAAGGACGGGAGGTATCCAGCGATGGGTCCGAGCCGTCACGGCGCATTGAAGCGTTTTATGCAGTTGGAGAAAAGACTACAAAATAATCCCACACAACACAAGGAGTATGCTAAATGTATGTCCGAGTACCTGGAATTAGGACATATGAAATCTATCGAGAATAAGAACGAGGTATTGTATTCACCTTTACATTTTTTCATTCCCCATCATGCCGTCGTAAAGGAACCCAGCACGACAACGACATTGCGTGTCGCGTTCGATGCAACGTTCACCCCTTCGTGTGGCTCTTCCTTAAATGATAAGTTGATGGTTGGACCCAAAAAACAAACAAATATTTTAGATGTTGTTTTAAAATGGCGAAAATATTGTTTTACATTTACAGGCGACGTGGAGAAGATGTATCGCCAGATCCGTGTAGACACCCCAGACGCTGATAACCAATTGATTCTGTGGAGAGACAATCCAAGTCAGGATATTCAAATGTTTCGATTGGAGACAGTAACTTTTGGAACATCGTCTGCACCATATCTGGCCATCAAAGTGCTACTGAGGCTTGCTGAAGACGAAGTTACATTGGCCGCATCCGTCATCAGAGAAGAAACATATGTTGACGATGTTATATCCGGAGCCGATAGCATTCAAGAAGCTCAACACAAATTAAGGGATGTTAAAGGTCTATTGGCATCGGGAGATTTCAGCCTGCGTAAACATGTAAGCAACACGGAGGAAGTATTGGAGCAGATCCCAGCTGAACAATGTGGGATAGATTATGACATTCCATTCGATGAGGCATCAACTTCCAAAACTCTGGGAATGCGGTGGCTTCCAAAGGCAGATGTTTCCTCATTCGAGGTAGCGCCATTCAAAGAAGAGGAGCCCACAAAAAGATCAATGCTATCGTTAATTGAAAGACTCTACGATCCTATGGGCTGGATTGCGCCATGTATCGTAAAAGTCAAATTAATGATGTAACAGTTGTGGAAGCGAGGGCTGGATTGGGATGTATCAATTCCACCAGAGCTAAGATGTGAATGGATAATGTTTTGCGAAGATCTTGGCTCTCTTAACAAGATCCAAGCTCCACGGTGGATCCACACAGCAAAGGTTAGTAGGATAGAACTGCACGGATTTTGCGACGCGTCAGTGAAAGCATATGGAGCAGCAATATATTTACGCACCTTAGACAACACAAACACAGTCCATATGCACCTTCTCTACTCAAAAACAAAGGTAGCACCGCTAAAATCAATCACGTTGCCTAGGTTGGAACTATGCGGAGCAGTTCTCTTGGCAAAATTATTGGGAGAAACAGCACGAGTCCTGAAAATAGAGGCAGAATCGGTATGGGGATGGACTGACTCTGTGATTGCACTGTGCTGGATCAAGGCAACACCTTCGAAATGGAAAACATTTATCGGGAACAGAGTTTCTCAAATACAGAAACTCACCGATGGAGGTAGTTGGAGACACATTCCCACGGAATTGAATCCAGCCGACATGGCATCTCGAGGTATACTTCCACCCGCGATCATCAACCATAAATTATGGTGGCATGGACCGGAGTTTTTAAACAATGGTTGGAGCATACGATTTCCTGAACAACCGTCGTGCTTAGAGACAGAATAAGAAGCTCGATCGATAGTGGCACATCATCAGGTTACGGACTGTAATTTCGTCGACGAGTTGTTGGCAAAATACTCATCACTGTTTCAGGCTATTCGAGTTGTTACGTACTGCATGCGAGTTCTTCCAGGAGGAGAATCGATGAATCACCGACAGTTTAAAGATGTTCTTACACCCACCGAATTAGATGCTGCATTTATTAGAACTGTGCGCGCGGCACAACAAAAGTTGTTTCCAAATGATTCAGCAGTAAGCAGCAAACAACACAAACCATTAAAAGGATTTAAGGCACTCAACTCGTTTAAGAATGAGGAAGGGGTTCTCAGAGTTGGCGGAAGGTTGGAAAATTCAAACTTAACGTATGACCGAAAACATCGAATGTTACTGAAACCCTACTACACACTTTCGAAACTGATCATCCGAGATGCACACAAGAAGACCTACCACGGAGGGATCCAGAAAGTCATCGTATATGTTAGGCAGCGGGTTTGGATCTTAAACATAAAGAGCGCGGTCAAGCAATATATTTTCCGATGCACCATTTGCTATCGTTTTAGAGCAAAATTGGGGAATCTCCCAGCGGCGCGAACAATTATAGGCAGACCATTTTCATTCCGGAGTAGACTATGCAGGACCCAAGACCTCGAGAGGCCGCAATGCGAAACTGCTCAAGGGATACTTGGCGATATTTGTGTGTATGGCAACAAAGGCGGTTCACATAGAATTGGTAAGCGACATGAACACGCATGTTTTCTTGCTGCATTCCGGCGGTTCGTTTCGCGGCGAGGACTCTGTAACCAACGGTATAGCGACTGCGGAAGGAACTTTCTAGGCGCAAGCGGCGAACGGCTTTTACGTAAAGCTCAACTGAATTGGAGAGACGTGGCAGAGACACTGGCAAACGATGGCACAACATGGAATTTCACATCAACGTTTTGCAACCACTCACGTCAGGTCACTTTCTGATTGGAGCACCACTTATTGCACCACCACAACCCGAATACACCCTTGAAAATATCACACATTTAGACCGTTGGAAGCGCGTTCATGCACTGATGCAGCCGTTTTGGAAGCAGTGGAGCACGAAGTATCTTTCACGACTTCAACAACGACCAAAGTGGATAGAGATCAACCGACAGCAAATAGTAAAAGCAGACTTGGTCTTGATAAAGGATGAGCGACTACCCCCATTGAAGTGAAGCCTAGCCCGAGTCATCGAACCCCACCCAGGTCCAGATAATTTGGTTCGAGTAGCCACCCTGAAAACGGAAACTAGCGAACTGAAAAGACCTATTGCCAAGCTATGCCCACTTCCAACTAGGAACGCAGCAGCAGACACAACAAGTCTTTGAGAAAAAACATATGTACATGTCCAAGCACACACTACACAACACAGAAATAATTAACATACAGTCCACTTAACCTTAATCTGATATCATCAACTCTTCTGCAAACATTTACAACACCAAAAATTTCGATTCATAAATTCGACAGTTGCAGCAAAATCAGCATTTCACTAAATAGCACACCATCCAGCAAAGTGAGTTCATAAAACATAGCAACGCAACAGATACACATCCTGACAAAATCCAACAAGTACAAAATAGGATCAAATATGAATCTATCCAACACAAATATATATTCTGGTAGAAGCCAGAAAAATAATATCAACTCATTTTCCCTAGAAATTTGTTAAACAACACAACAAAAAAAAAAAACGGTCACATAATGTAAACAATCAAATTGCAATTTGAACACATTAATCAGCATATACATATGTATAGTCAATTGTTTCGGCGAAATCGATCGCCGACACACACACACACTCATACACCCGCCGAGATCGCGAAATAAAACGAAAAACAGAATGAAATAACAACAACAAAATAATAGCATGTAAATATAAATCCAAATATACTAAACCTAATTATTTATTATAATTCAACGAACAAATTGCAACAGTTACCTGATGTCCTGTGCACAAATATCATGAGGAATCCCCAAAACAATAGTAAATTAGTTTATCACAAAAAAAAAAAAATTTTTTTCACCACGCACAACACCACGAAAAGAAACCTTCAATGAAAATGGAAATTTTGCCTTCAATGGAGAATGGAGATATGATAACGCACGAATTACGGCGATAAGCGTAAACAACAACGAAACAGGTGCATGAAATTTAGCCAACATATAGCACTATGCACATAAGTGCAAGGAGGGCAAAGAATGATGCACATATTCTGCAATCATTGTTTACGTCTTATGTCTTCGTGGTTGTCACTCTTTTGCAATGTCTATTAAATTTGTAAATCTTGTTTGTTTTATCCACCAACAGAAACAAACCAGGGTTGTCATAGAGGCGGAAGTTTGTCGATGAAGTTCTAGTTGCGAACTATATGCATAGCTTCACAGCGGCGGAGAATGTTGCAAATGATCAACACTAATGATTAATACTATGTTTAAATAATAAAAGAATAAAGTGTTAACTCCAAAATATAATGTTCTACTACATGTCAAGTGTAATTATTGGTACCAAATGTCAAAATGAGCAACTATTAACCGCTATTAACTATTCAAAATATGTATAAAACCTATGAAAAATAAAATAAAAATACACGGTTGATTTTATAACGTTTAAGTACGGCCGTTTTCTTAAAACCTCTAGTCATCTGTAAATTTGAAACGCTTTTCTCAAACCCCGTTAATTCGATTGTTCTGCAAATCCATCGCCCTATGTCTACCCCTGACGGTATACATATTTAATGTTGGATCCGGCAAAGGTAAGCCTCGAATACTATTCCATTTACTACATCATGTGCACAGGACATCAGGTAATTATTGGGCCGGAAGAAGCCCAGTCAGTGTTCTAAAGACCAATGCTTGCACCTTGCCTATTTAGCTTGAGGACAACGACTCAAGTTTCAGGTTAACGACTCAAGTTTCTGGTTCCACTGCTGACCAACCCCAGCCCATTAACCTTCATAAACGTCCTCTTTGATTTCAGAGCAAGTCGTGATGAATGAAGAATCAGACCCTGGATCTACTAAAGCTCTCAAAACTTTACTACCTCTAATTGAGTATCTAACCCTCAACAACGTTGGTGTTCGTGTTGACATGATAACTGTTGAGATGTGTGTTGTTTGATGTGTGTGGTTGGAACTCCGAAGCATTTGGACTAACGGTGGAAGTCTGGTCTGGCTGATGGTTATTTGTGTGGCTGGACGTAGATAGATTAGGAGCAAATTGCGTAGCTGAAGGTGTACCGTGTGTGGCTCTTCCCATGCTGCGCGTATTTTTGTGTAGCAGACAATGGTGACGCTGCTTAAAGAAGCTACGTACAGTTTGCCTCCTACGCTCCATATCCATTTGCAAAAACCTATCACGATTCCTAAGCGAATGCTGACCCCTTTGACATACGCTGCAGCTGACCTGTTGTCTTGACTCCTCCTGGCTATAAAAAACATTACTCGTTCCTGATCTACGCTGCTCTGATTTGCTACTGGAACCTCTGGGATCTACTGCTTCTAATGTACCAAACCGACACTCTAAAAATTCGACAAACTCCTTGAATGATGGCAATTCCTTACTCGAACCTAGCTTTTCTTCCCATAACTGCTGTGTATAATTCGAAAGCTTTTGCAAAATAATAAAAATTAAAATAACATCCCAACTATCTACTGGCAGGCCTAAATTCTTCAATGCATGAATTATTTCTTGTGAAGTATCCTTTTGATGTTAGGCGATGAGTTAGAGGTAATTGCATGTTGATTAAATAAAAGTTTCAGCTGAGTATTAGCCAACACTCTTTTATGATCGTAGCGCTCTGTCAAGATCTTCCACGCTGGACCATAATTGCTTTAATCGATAGCCAAGTGCTGTAGAAGACGATCTGCTTCACCGCTAACCGACGACTTCAAATAATGAAGCTTCTGGACATCGCTTAAAGATTGGTTGTTATGAATTAATGCCCCAAACATGTCGTGAAACGACCTCCATGTTTCATAACTGCCAGAAAATGTTGGAATATTGATGACCAGCAATCGCAGTTCGTTGTGGCCTCGTTCCTTGGTATCTACCGTTACCTGAGATGCGCTTGAACCGTTTGTAGCAGCTTTGATAATTGGAATTTTGTCTAATGCATCTAAAAAATCTGTTTTGTAATCCGCAAACAATTCGCGGATTTTATCAAATGTCTGCACTAACACACAAACCTGCTCAGAATAAATTTTGCCATCATCTACCATGATACGTTCATGGAATTTATTTGCCTGAACCATTTGCTCGTCTAATATTGAAATACGAGTTTGAATATAATTCGCCCTTCTCAAACGCGCACTGTCTGCTTTCTCAAAATTCTTATAGTCCTTCTTGATACGTTCAAGGACATTAATTTGTAATTTTCCGAAGGACATGACGTGAAAGTTTATGCGAGATGTGGAAAATTATTACACAAAACCACTAATAATATGTATATTGTATATATATGTATATATGCTTTAACATTTACAACAATGAGGATTTATAAGCGAGTTATATATTTATGTATATCTATATATGTACATTTTTGTGTACAGTATGTACTCGTACTTATACTTAAGTAATTATAATGGAAAGGACTCACTTGAACTTCCGACTGATGATTTCCTTTTAATTTCTTAATTTCTTAATTTCTTAATCATCTCCTGATGATTTTTCCTGTGTACACACACACTTTTGGAGCTTCCTTAAACGTTTGTTGAAGACTGCAGCGATGGGATCCTTGATGAATTGCTGGTTGCAGTTTTTCTTCTTCTTATGTTAAATTTCTTGTGTTGATTTTGATAATTTATGTATTAATATTATAAAACTTCAGTGTTGATAATGTCGTTTATAAATATGTATATACGAGTATATCTATATGTAGATTCTTGTGTTGGCAAACGTACTTGTAGAATTTTGTGTTGATTTTGTATTAAAATTCTTGATCCGGCTCGAAGGACCAAATGTTGGTTTTCCAAAAAAAAGAACCTTTACAAAAAATAAACGACCATGTCTTTTCGGTATCTTAAACGTTATAAAACTTAAAACTGAAAATTTTTATTTAACTGCTAATCCTAAATGTTATTTTTATAAATGACATTTGTGTCGTGACATATATTTTGTACTAATATTTTGTTTGTTTTATAAATTACGTGTTGACATTTCTATGTTTTATTTATTTTGATTACACTTAATTTGGAATTCAAATATTTATATATAAATACATATGTACAACTGCGTTAATATTCGAACAGTAGCCTATGTGAGAAAAAACGTCTCGAGCTTCTGATGTATATAGCTATTAGCCTTTTTCTCTTTTCTGATGTTCCTTGGATTATAACTGATAATTCGGCTTTAAAGACTCGAGTAGAAGTAAAACAAGCACCACAACAAAGAAGAACTGCTGTTAAGATATAACGTACTAAAGCAGCAAACACAAACGACTATCAGATTCATTGCAACACGTATCCGGAAATCTTTCAACAACTCCTATACCGCTAGCATCAAACGCCGAAGACAACGATTCCAACATGCCACTAGGATGCCGCAGCTGATGTACTGGCTTTCAACCAATTAAGAAATCTCTGATTTGATGAGGAATGCCAAGAAACACATGTAGCTAAACGAGAAGCAAGAAGCGTACCAGGCGGCGCTGCCGCTCCTGAGAGATCTACGAGCAAAAGAGACGGCAAGAAGATCTGTTTTTCCAGCAGAAGAAAAAAGATCACGAGGAACGCGCGATCGTATATATATATAAAAAACCCTCTTCTGTAGATTATATAACGGCATCTATTCTATTTTCCAGATACGATAGCCAAAACAAAAAACTTGCGTCCATCTGACAAAACGAAGTGAGGGTACCAATATTTAAGCTTAAATCTAATAAAACTGCTCGACTTGACTGGTTACCGATCGGGGAATGCAAAGTTGATGGATGGGAGTAATGTAATCTGGTCAGAAGAGTGCATGCCTGATGAATGGAATCTTAACATCGTCCGACCGATCGTCTCAACTGCGCCATTCTCAACATTGCGTCCTGTCTGCCATATTGTGTGAACGGCTGAAAGCATTCATCAAGAACCTGATTGGCCCCGATCAGTTTGGTTTCAGCCCAGTCGACTAAATTTTCACACTTCAGCAGATCGTAGAACTCAGCGGGCTGTCACCGGTATGTTAATTTTGGTGGGAGCTTAATACAAGCTTAATCTATTGTAACTTAAAAAAAACTAGGACTAAAAATTAACAGAAAGACCAAGAGAGTGATGGAGGAGATCTTGTTTCAGACGAAGAGCGCTCAGGTGGAAATCAAAAAGGGAGGGGTTTGAGTTTCGAAGAATGCGGGAGATTGGTTCGTTGGAGACATAAGCGGTGCGGTGGACCGGTAGATAGAAGAGTCGAGGACAACGTAGATTTCGGGGGTTGGTATTGAAGGAAATGGAGTTCAAAATGGATGCACAGTCGATGGAACCTGAGAGAAGACGATGAATGAAAAGAACGTCAGCAATATTCCTACGTTCTTCTAACGAATTCATATTTAGAAGTTTGAGACGCTCCTGATAGGGAGGTAAGATTAGAAGGTCGTTCCACGGCAGACCACGGAGAGTGAATCGGAGGAATCGACGTTGAATACCCTCGATTCGGGAAACATGAACCCGGCGAAAGGGGGACCAAGCTTGACTGGCATACTCAAGCAGGGGGCGAACAAAGGTAACATAGAGAGATCTGGTTACATACGGGTTGGAAAATTCCTTGGACCATCGTTTAATAAAACCAAGTGATGAGTTAGCTTTGAGGATCATCTTATCGATATGCGAACAGTCGAATAATATGCCAAGGTCTTGAATAGACTGAGCCCGGGGAATTGGTTGACCATGGAGAAAATAAAGTCGGGGAGGAGACGGGTTGCATTTACGAGAGTAGATTGACATTTGGCTATATTAAGTTCTAGACAGTTTTTGATGCACCAGATTGAAAACCGATCAAGGTCTTCTTGAAGAAGGGCAGAGTCATGGGGAGAGGAAATAGTTTTAAAATTTTTTGTGTCGTCAGCGTAAAGGGAGAGGGAGGAGTGTTTAATGACTTTCTTAACATCGTTAATAGTAAGAATGAAGAGAAGAGGGCCAAGATGACTGCCTTGTGGAACTCCAAATGAGGCCATGAATGGAACAGAAAGGGCGGATCTAAACCGAACGCTATAATATCGATTTACCAGGTAAGAAGAAATCCATTTTAATAAGAGAGGGTCAAAGCCGAGAGCAGACAATTTGAAAAGGATCAATTGATGAGATATCTTATCAAACGCTTTAGTGAAATCAGTTGCGATAACATCGATTTCTTTGCCATTTTCTAAGGCTGAGAGAGCAAAAGACACAAATTCAACTAGATTTGTGGTAGTTGATCTCCCTTTTAGAAAACCATGTTGTCGGGGTGAAATAAAAGGCTTGCATTTGAAGCTTAAAGCTTCGTATAAAATGCTTTCAAAGAGTTTGTGTATATGAGAGAGTTTAGCAATGGGACGATAATTAATAACTTCATGTTTAGATCCCTTTTTATGTATCGGGATTATAAAAGAGGTCTTCCAAATCTGGGGAAATTCTCCCTGTGCAAGTGATAGACGAAAAAGGTAGGAAAGGGGTAGAGACAGGTTGGAAGAGCATTTTTTAAGAAATATGGCGGGGAGTCCGTCTGGGCCAGGTACAAATTCATCTTTAAGATTTAGTAACTTTTCTTCAATAACTGCAGGATCGAAATTTGGAGTGAGAAAGGGACCAATGGAGAACTTTGGTAGATCATTGAAGTAAGAGGGATCTGGTACGAAGGAGTTGTTGGCAAATGATTGTTTGAAAAATGTGGGAAAAAAGTTAGCGATGGTAGGAGGATCACTTGAAGATTTGGTTTCAAAAGCGAGGGAGGAAGGATAACCATCAGTCTTACTTTTGCAATCGTCAAATTGAAAAAAGGACTTGGGGTCATTTATGAGATTGGTTTGCGCACTATTCAGGTAGCGCTGATAGAGAGAGTTATAGAGTTCAATGAAATGAAGATATGTACCTAGATAATTTGAATAGTCGGAAGAAGAGTGGGTGCGAAGGAATACCGCCCATAACTTGTTTCTTTTGTTTCGTAGAGAGCGAAGTTTACGATTATACCAAGGAGGGGATTAAGAAGAAGTTTTATGGCGGGAGTAAGGCACATAAAGGGAGATGGATTTGAATATTTCTCTGTAAAAAGTGGAGAGAGCATCAACCAGAGATAGATTGGTAAACTCAAAAGAAGGCCTGCATAGATAGGTATTGATTTTACGGAAATTAGCTTTGTGAAAATTGTAAGAAAATAGAACTGTTGGGGAAGGCGACTGAATTGGAGAGTTGTGGAAAAATGAGAGAAGAAGTGGTGGATGAAAGTTATCAATTGTTGAAAGAGATAGGGGACAACACGATACTGAGGAGTTGATGGGATCAGTTGTAAAGATAAGGTCTAATTGCCTTTCCATATAGTTGGAAACGCCACTGACTTGGCATAGACTAGAGTCTGTTAGCCGATCTAAGAAGAGGCATTCCTTAGTAGAAATGGGATTGGAAGCGATGAAAAAAGATTGGTCTTCAGATGAAGTCCACTTTAGCTGAGGCAGATTAAAATCGCCGAAGATAATGATATCATCAAGCGAGTCTGATAAGTCGATCAAATTGTCAATTGCTGTAATAGCAAGTTGGTAGGATTCGATAGGTTGCGCCGGAAGAATGTAACAACACATAACATACAAGCATCTACGAGTAAGGGTTATTTTAACCGACACAAAGTCGAGCTTAGGAGAGGATGAAGTTGCAACGAGAGAGGAGTCCAATCTGTTGTGAATAGCCGGTAGGACACGTCGACAAGGGGATTCAATCAAGGGGGATGCGCGATCATCATCCCGAAAAACATTAAAAGAAAGAGGGAATAACTCCTGGTTTTTTATGTTGGGGATGAGATTAGTTTCGGTCAGAGCGTAGATATCAAATGTGAGAGCATGAGATTGGCGGAAAACAGCGTGGGTTTTAGAACGTAGTCCTCTTACGTTCTGGTAATAGAAGGTGAGAGGGAGGTTTTTGCATGACTTTTTAGGGTCGAAAAAATTTATCGTGGTCAAGTCGACTGCGTTGGAGGTGTGAGACTCTTTTAGAGTGTACATAGTGGCGAAGAGTGGCAAGATCGTCTGCAACTTTTTGGGGGGGCGTATTGAAAATCTCGTGACACTTTGTATAAAGTTTCCTGAGAGTAGTAACGTCGGTTGGGAGGCCTTCCTCCTGGATAGAAACCATGACGCTTGTTTTTGTTTTACCCTCGTAGCACACCGAGTCGGATTTATCGTGCAGATAAGCGAGATATAAATGTATATTCTCATATATCTTTCTCTAAGCCTAGAGAGCGCATAGCGGCATTCGGTGGTATCGCTAGTTTGCTGCGTTAATTTAACAGTGGGTGGCGAAAGGGGGTCAATAGAAGAGGGAGTGGTTAATGAGTTCGGTGTCGCAACGGCTGGTTTTTCTGAAATAGGGTTTAAAATGTGAGAACTGATGAAATTGGGATACTTAGCTCCAGTTATGAGGTCAAAATTAGGGAAAGGCGTGTAAGTTAGGGGCTGAGTGGTGGGAGTTTGAGTGGCGGGAGTTTGAGTGGTGGGAGTTTGAGTGGTAGGAGTTTGAGCTGTAGGGGTTAAGTCTAAAGCGACACGTTGACGTTGGGGCTTGATTTGGGGTGGAATAGGGGGAGTTGGAGTTTGGATGGGACGCTTAAAATTAGAGAAAATTTTAGTTTTAAAACTCCAATTGGAGCTGGGTTTGTTGTGGGATGAGGAGGTGGGTCTTGGCAAATTGGATTTACTTGCTAACTTTTTTGTTGGTTTAGGTGTGACGGACTGCTTGATTTTATCCTGCTTATTTTTCAACCATTTGCAGACACGCATCTTTCCAAGATTGAAATTGTTGCTGGCTGGGTTATGGAATAACCATTCATATTTGTCTGGAAGACTGAGCTTGAAGCTGTTTGCTTATCTGGTGAGATGTAGGAAGCAAATTGCAGTGGCTAATGGTAATGCCATATTTATTTTCGAAGAAATTTGTGATCCAATCAACATCAGCTTTTGGGGGGGCGCCTTTGATAAGAAGAGTGGTGACCAATTGATTCTTCGAAGCAAGCTTATCAAGTCTACGTTGCCATTCGGAAGGTGTCCAAGTTGAATTAAAATGATTGATAAGCTTCCGTGGGGCAGCGATTGGAGGAGCTGACATAGAAGTGTTCTCTGTTGTAGAGTTGGAAGAAACTTCGCAGGAATCAGTGGGTTGAACCGTCCGCAGATGACTAATTTGTGGGGGTGAGCGTGAATCCATTTCAGGTTCCATTAATTCAGCCATGAGCGAGGTATTATAGAGAACATTTTGGTAAGGCGGCGGGAAGTTTGGTGTATAAACGATTTTGCTGTTCATTATTGCGATGTGATGTTCAATATCGCATACGAGGGATCGAGTCGCATTAAGTTCCTCACTGACATCGTTCACTTTATCGAAGATAACTTGGAGCATGGGACCACATTGTTTAGGAGAGAGTTCTTTGTGTGACGAGGGCTGAAAATGAATGTCTATATCGTCACGCAGGGAGTTTATCAACTCGCAGGTTTTTTGGTTGGAGATAACCTGCGCAGAACACATAGCTTTAATGTCACTCAACACTTTATCCAGGTGACGTAAGGGAGTTTCTTCATTCCTGGATCTCCCGGAGTCTAACTCGATTAGACCAGCAATTTGTTTATCCATGTGCTTTACGTTGGATTTTATTACATCGGCTGAGTTCTGCACTGAGTTACGCAACTCTTCAACACTTCTAACACTGCTTTCAATGACCGAAATTTTATCCATAATCTTTTTGGCGAGTGCGTCTTGGTAGGAGTCATTTGAATCACTTAGGCATTTTATTGCCAAGAGCACGTGCGAAAGTGAGATACTCTTACACTCATCACAGAAGAAAAGTAGGTTATCGGAGAATTCTTTAATAAATACCGTGTTTCTTTTGTTTAACCCGACACAAACGGCATGAAAGGCGTTCCCACAAATGCCCTTGCAAGCTACCCAGTCAGCATTGTTGTCATCGATTACACAATTGGCAATTCCGCAAGACATATCCAAATTGGTTGTGTAGGTCAGTGAGGGTATAAATATAGGTCGAGTTATTTTTTTTATTATTATTATTATTTTTTTTTTTTTGTAGATGGGGGCTTTTATTTGCACTGAAATCAGCCAGTAGACAAAAAAATAATGAATTCGAGCACTGGGGGATATTAACCGGAGAATGCAATTTGACGAAATTTAGAATTGAAAATTAAACAGGTGAACAGGGAGAACAAGAAAAACACGTTTAACTGGTTTGAGTAACTGTTAAAAACTCTCTAGTATTAAAACGGAACCCGTCAAAAGGGATATAGCGGTAAATGAAGGCTAAAACCAGTACATGCTGTCAGCAAAGTATTTGGTTATTTCTGACCGTATCTTCGGCCAGTAGTAACTAGCTCCTATTCTCGCAAACGTGTTGCGGTAAAATTTCCCGCAACAAGTTTGGCTCTCTTTTCCCTTGTGAAGTCCCTTTGGTCCCTCTTTTCGTTGAGTGGGAACACCGAGCTCTGGCGGAGGTGGAGGGCAGCAATGGTCGCATCAGTCAGTGGCCCACCCACCGCAGACCTCGGAAAAAAACCCACATCAGTCTCACGGGCGGTTTTCTCCGCAGAGGAGAACGGGGAGGATCGCTCGGTGAAACAATAAGGACAGAAGGGAAGCTCACGACGAACCAAGGGCCCAAGGTGCGAGGGGAGGTCCACGAGGAAACCCGTAGTCGGAGAACATAGACAGACGGGGGACTCACAACGGGCTGCATCAGACAGGACGTCCGAAAGTCGTTGACCGGTGGGGACACCCCAACACGATGATGATGGCACCCCAACAAGAGCCAAGTAACATGAGGCTTAATTAACACCACATCCCGCCACCGATGTGAAGACAGCACCAGCATTACATCCAGTTGTGGGATGTGGATGCTGGATGGGTGAAGAGACGACGATCTCTTTCACAATTGTTGAAACTTTTGCTTATTTACTGCGCATCTTATCATAATCACATATTTGCATTGTAATTTCATATACACCCATTCTTTGTAATTTCATACACATATCCATTGTAATTTCATACACATATCCTTCGTAATTTCATACACACATCCATTGTAATTTCAAATACACATCCATAATGTAATTTCATACAAATGTATATTTTCAAGAAGTCAGTCTTTCGTAACATTCAGAAGAAGTCAGTCGTGTTAGCTTATAAGTTGAATAAAGTTACAAGTTTGCATTCCATATTTTCCGTAGTTTTTTTTATTAAAAATAATTGTCCGAGGGTTCTTTAATATTTGGTGCCGAAACCCGGGAAAAAATGGAAATTACAATTCGCAGCGTCTTTAGGACGCAACTTACTAAAATCGTCAAGGCTGCGACAGAGCATCTGTCTTCAGAAGACTACCAAGTAAATGATAACAATCTGGAAAAATTTGACACTATAGAGGAGGAACTGGTCACATTGATCGATCGTCTGACAGCCGTTCATGCAAGTATAAGAACAGCAGATCAGCAAATTTTGCCAAGGAACTCATCAAATCCAGCGATCAGGTAAGGGAATTCGAAAAAATAGCTGAGTACGAGGACACAGCCATATCCACTCTAGCGAGACTTAAGTTTCGCCTGCAAAAACTGCGTAAAAAACAGCAAGTGCAAGTGCTTGATTCACCTGAAACGCAAACACCAGTAAGTAACACAAAGCTTCCAAAATTACAATTAAAACAATTTGATGGGAACTTGCGAGACTGGATATCATTCTGGGATCAATTCGATGGCGCAGTGCATAAAAACGAACGATTGTCTTCAGCAGAAAAATTTCGATATCTAGAAGGAGCATTGCATGGCGCAGCTAAACAGGTAATTAACGGTTTCACGGCATCAACAGGTTGCTATGATGCAGCTGTATCACTATTAAAAGAAACGTATGGCGACACAGAAAAATTGGTTGATGCGCATATGCAAAAATTGATTACGCTTCGGTCTATAACAGCAAAAACTGATGTTGCTGGCTTACGTTATTTATATAACACCATCGCAACTTCCATCTGTGGAAACAGCAGGAGAGACACAAACACAATCACAAGGGTCTCTGTATGGGATAAATGATCGTTACGTAAAAAGCATTATGTGTTTTTTAAAAAGGGAAGTAGAGGCTTTAGAAAGGAGCAAAGTTGCACCAATTCACACCAGTGTTAAGTCCACGACGCCATCGGTAACGACAGCTGCAAGTCTATTCCGAGTACAATCAACAGACAAATGTGTGTTTTGCCATTCTTCTGAGCACAAAACAAAAGATTGCGGCGACAAAAAGTCTATACAAGAGAAATGGGATATTCTTCGAAAAACAAATCGTTGTTTTCGGTGTGCGAAAGTTGGACACTCGTCCAGGAAGTGCAGAAGTATACGATTCCTTAAATGTTCTGAGTGTAGTGGGAAGCATTTAACATCATTGTGTGACCCGGTGCAAAAAGGAACAACCACTACTACTAGTATGGTAGCACCAACCGAAGTATATTCCAGTGAATCGGAAAAGCAAAGCGAAGTGTGCAATATGTGTGTGCATAGCTCCTTTACAAATGTTTTTTTGAAAACAGCCCGTTGTATCGCAGTTGGGAATAAAAAGATGATTATTCGTGTTGTTATTGATGGCGGCAGTCAGCAGAGTTACGTGAGAGAGAGTGTCGCTAAGAAATTAAATCTGTTGTCTGGAAGTGAAACAGTGAATATGACGGTTATACCTTTCGGCTCAAAACAAAAGTCGCCAATGCAAATTTATAAAAAAATTAAAATAAAATTGAAGAGCCAGTATGACGAAAGAAGTGCGTTGATCGAGGCGATAGTTGTACCTGAAATTTGCGTAGAGGTTCTGCAGCCACCAGAATCGTCATGTCCCTTACTAAAAAGGCTAAAACTTGCTGATTCGTTGCATCTCGATATGGAAGTGGAGGATGGCCTGAGCATGCTATTAGATTCTGATTTTTATTGGGCTGTGGTCACTGGGAAGCAGCGACGGCTCTCAACTCGTCTCAGAGGTATAGACACAATTTTCGGCTGGACGCTTCAAGGTTATCATTCAGCTACCGATATTGTCATGAATGGTTTTGCTACAGTCGTTGGTAATGTGTTAAGTACAACGGAAGCGGGTGGATCTGAGCTGCATTATGGTCACTTGAATTCATCGGCGTAAGAGGTGAAGAAGCTGAAAAGCAACATATGACCGAAAAACTGATCAGCCAGTATATAAGAAGAAGAGGAAATCTCTACGAAGCCGCCTTACCTTGGAAAGTTCCTGATATGATATATGGCAGCAACAGAAATCAAGCAGTAAGTCGTCTGCATTTTTTATTTAACAGATTGTCTAGGGATCCAATGAAGCTGAAAGAGTACGATACGAGCATAAGACAGTTGATCATCGATGGTGTGGCAGAACCAATAAAGTGTTCGCAGCAGATAAACGAAATGGGGGTGATATACCTTCCTCACAGGCCTGCTTACAGAGAAGATAGCACGACAACAAAGTTTCGGATAGTTTTTGATGCTTCAAGTAGAACAGATGACATCCCATCCTTGAACGACCAACTAATTACCGGCACGAACCTTCTACCAGACGTGTTTAAGACGCTTCTTAATTTTCGACTTGGCCGAATTGGTATCGTTTTAGATATAGAGAAAGCATTCTTGCAGATATTGCTCAAAGAAAGTGATCGAGATTCCCATCGCTTCATTTGGTTCTCTTTTTTCGATTCAGCAGAGAATGACAGGAATTTCGTATGACGAGAGTAACATTTGGAGTAAATTGTAGTCCTTTTATCCTTACGGCCACTATACAGGATCATCTGATCAAAGAAGAGCAACGGTTCCCAGAAACTTGCAAGATCCTCAGGGACAGCTTTTATATGGATGATTTAGTCGTAAGTGTGGACTCGGAGGCTGAAGGTGAAAAACTCTATCGAGAAGCTTCGGAAGTAATGGCCGCAGCATCAATGCGACTTAGAAAATGGCATTCAAATAGTCGCTACCAATGTGCCGGTGTTTCCAAACTGCCAAAAGGTTTTGTTCAGCGATGAGTTGACGTTGCAAATAGAGTCGCAGCAAAGTTTTTTGAAGGCAAATCTGTCCAGAGGAAGTAAACGCAATGTTCTTTCTGCTATGGCCCGCATCTACGATCCGTTGGGTATGGCAAGTCCCACTGTCATCAAGTTGAAAATCCTGTTCCAAACAATTTGGAGAAGAAAGTTGGCCTGGAACGAGGTCTTGCCACCTGATTTACTGCTTGATTGGAACGACTGCGTCAAAAACATTTTGCAGTTGGGAGATATTGTAATTCCGAGAGCGGCACTCTTCTCGTCTTCCAGCAAAATCTACTGCCACATATTCGCAGATGCTAGTTTGAAAGCTTATGGTGCAGTCGCCTACATAAAGGCTATCGATTCGGCAGGTGTTGTTCAAGTCTCCTTCTTGTGCTCTAAAAGCCGAATAGCACCTTTGAGAGAAAACGGGTCTGAAGAACTTACTCTTCCAAAACTGGAGTTGACAGCAGCTTTAATCGCAGCCAGACTGTGTTTGTACTTTAAACGCACACTCAAGATCTCAATTCGAAAGTACTATCTCTGGACAGACTCAAAGATTACACTCAACTGGATCTACGGGCAGGCGCAGCGTTGGAAACCTTACGTCCAAAGCCGAGTGGAAGAGATCCGTAGACACACTCTCATCTCACATTGGAATCATTGCTCGGGAAAGGATAACCCTGCAGATCTTATTACCAGAGGCATATCGGCAGACATACTGAAATCATCGTTGCTGTGGTCACAAGGACCAAAGTGGCTTAACGCTAATTTTGAAGATCGCCATACTGTCCCGGATCTTGAGCCGCTAACAACATTTTTAGTAGAGACCGTCAACAAAGAACATAAGATGAATAGTCTAATAATAAACTGTGATGACTTCAGTAGCTGGTCAAGATTGCTGCGTGTAACCAGCTGGGTATTTCGATTCGTCAACCAATGCAAAACGAAGAAAAGAACACCAGACTGTTTTTTAACTGAAGCGGAACTCGCAGATGCTGAACTTTATTGGCTCAGGTATGTTCAGTCAATTTATTTTGCTAATGATATTCGATGCTTACAGAAAAATGTTCCACTGATGCCGTCAGGAAGGTTTCAGTTGTTAGACGAAGTGTTTGATTTCAAGCAACCCATACTATTGCCACCCAATCATCAAATCATTTCTCTTATCATTGACGACTACCATCTAAAAACCATGCACGGGGGAGTGAATATCATTGTTTCTAAGCTAAGAGAACGCTTCTGGGTGATTAAAGTTCGTCAGCTTGTTAAAAGACGGGTCAAGAGTTGCGTTACGTGTAGGAAAATCTTTGGCCAACCTGCGTCGCAGCCATTCGCTCCATTACCGCTCCAGCGTATCACTTTGACAAGACCATTTACTAACGTGGGTATAGTCTTCGCTGGGCCATTGCACTACGTCGTTTCTGAAGACATGTCGAGCAAGGCGTGCGTTTTAATCTTTACATGTGCTGCCGTCCGCACTGTCCATCTGGAGTTGACTACCAGCATGTCCACTGACAGCTGTATAATGGCAATAAGACGTTTCATCGCCAGACGTGGCATACCATCAGCTTTCTTTTCCGACAACGCGAAAACATTTCTACGATCGGCTATAGAACTCAAAGAGTCGGTAGGAGTATTCGCAGGATTTTCTCTCCCAAAAAAGAATCAGATGGAACTTTATAGTTGAACGAGCACCCTGGTGGGGTGGATTTTGGGAGAGGCTCATAAGAACAATCAAGAATAATTTGAAGACTGTCATCGGTAAATCCAAACTAAATTTCGAGAAACTTCGTACTGTTGTGACTGAGGTGGAGGGAATTGTCAACGAACGACCTCTGACATACGTCTCCAGTGAACCACTAGATTTGACGCCACTCACACCAGCAAAATTTTTGATAGGAATTTCTCAGCCCACCAAGAATACTGAGATGATTGAGGTAAGCGATTCCAATATCAGAGAATTATGGAAGCATCGCATGAAATGTTCGGCGATGTTGTCAAGGCGATGGCGATCCGAGTATCTACAACTTTTGAGATCTTTTCATTGCTGGCAAAACATCGAAGCAGCTTTTGCAAGGTGACATAGTTTTACTTTTTGACCATGCGACTCCTCGCGTGCACTGGAAGATGGTTGTCATTGAAAAGGTATACGAAGGCAGAGATGCAAAAGTCCGTTCTTGTGAACTGCGATGTGCGGATGGGGGTCTGTTTCGAAGGCCAGTGCAGCTCCTATATTCACTGGAGCTGTCGATGTATCCCCGGGTCGGAGGATGTTGAAACTTTTGCTTATTTACTACGCATCTTATCATAATCACATATTTGCATTGTAATTTCATACACACACATTCTTTGTAATTTCAAATACACATCCATAATGTAATTTCATGCAAATGTATATTTTCAAGAAGTCAGTCTTTCGTAACATTCAGAAGAAGTCAGTCGTGTTAGCCTATAAGTTGAATAAAGTTACAAGTTTGCATTCCATATTTTCCGTCGTTTTTTTATTAAAAATAATTGTCCGAGGGTTCTTTAATAACAATAATACCCCAACGAGGGAGCAACAGAAGGGCAACAGTGGTAGCAAAGCTTGCTAGCGTGTACCTAATAACACCGTTGTTGGGTCCGCTGGAGCCAAATGAATGTGTGAACGAGCGTGTGTGTGAATGAGTGCGTGAGCCTGGCGGAAGTTGTGGAAAGAAAAAAGATTTGGAAGTCACTTATGTGACGACCAGCAAGAAGAGATGGTCAATCGAAGGTTTTTTGAGTTTGTGCGAATTCGGTAAATTGCGAAAAGCTATTCTTTCGAAGTCTTTATAAAAGTAAAATTCGCGAGTTTTGGGCTTTAACACAGCCAAAAAAAGGGAGAGGAGAAGGAAGCAAGAGGAGTTGAATTGCGGGAGTGGCGGGACAAAAGGATTGAGAAACTGTGCTAGAAAAACAAGCTAGGTATAGCGCAATTAAGTGTAGTGTAGTGTAAAACCGAAAAGCGTTTTTTTTATTGGCAAGTTGAGACTCCGGTAGGCCGTGCGCCCGAAAAGAAATCACGAGAAAAGACGAGACACGCGACAGCTAAATACCGTTTTTTTCTTCGTGACTGTGACGGGTCACTCAACCGACGAGTATTTCGCTAATTACAAAAAAAAAAAAATAAACCGTCGAGCTCCAACGGTGTTTTTATAACGTGATGAAAATTTAGTTTTTTATTTTCTTTTCTTTTTGTTGATTTTTTTTTTCTTAAACGGAGAAGATTTTTCTCCTGGTTTTTTGAAAAGGTTTCACGTGGCACTCTACCATTTTTTTGTTTCTGCCCAAGTGTAGCTGCCATTAAAGCGCTACCTGGAAGAAACAACAGCTCTATCGGTGCCGGTAATCAGTCATAACAATTGTCGCCCGACGTGTGGCCTTTTAATTTCATTGGCCCGCATTTTCTTTTTTATTGCTTTTTCAATCAAATGAAGAAAAGGGTGGTAGATCACACTGAACACAATAAAATCACCCCAAACATAGATAAACTAACCTAGATGTCAAACTTTCCAGATATGGTTTCCGATTTTGATTTTCCAATATCTGGAAAGTTTGACATCTAGGTTATGTTATATGTTTCGAGTGATTTTATTTCGATCAGTGCGATCTTCCACTCTTTTTTTCGTTTAATTTTTCTCAGATATCGAGGTGACCACTTGCTTTTGCGTGTTTTTAATTCGTGACGAGTTTTCATTTTTGACTGTTTTTTTTAAGGTTTCGTCGCCATCGTGGATTTGGTTTCGACTTTTGGCGTTTTTCTTTCTTTTTGGTTCTTTTCCTTCTTGCAAAACTTTTCTACGACATCGGCTTTTCTCTCCTGTCTTACTTTCGTCTTTTTTTATAAGTTCTTTTCTAATATGGACATTAATAGACTTAACAGGACATGGAGGCTCGCGGCCTTCTCATTGGCACGTTGGATGCCATGAAGAAGTCGTTGAGATCCGCTCGTATGCTCGAATGCAGAGGGTCCCTGAATTTGGACTCGGCGTACAAATTTATGTTTGTAGAGGACCGAGATGCCGTACGGGCAAAAATAGAACAGATCGAAGAGTTCTTGGAAGAACCTACAAGTAATCTTAAGTCGAAGGAATACTTGAAGATTCTTACAAAAATAGAATGGGCTCTTAGTAGGTTGGATAGGGCGAGGGACACTTCTCCTGAGCAAACCGAGGAGAAGTGCAACCTCAAGCATAGGTTGATCTTACTGGCCGGGGAGTTAGCCGGAGGTACGGACCGACGACCACAGCCAACGGTGGGTGAACACAACGGAAAACAACAACAGCAAAGTAGGCAAAAAAGGTTTTCCCTCCGGCAGCATTAAGCAGTGGACGGAACACCAGTCCGCGCTGTGAGATCATCAGTGACGCCTGACGTCGCGGAAGAAACCAGTTTCTAGGGAAACCCTAGACAAGTGGGATGTCAGTTCACGGGGGGAACGTTGTGGTGCGTCGGTAAACTCATTTTTGGAACGGGTGGAAGAGTTAAGTCAAGTGCGCGGGGTGATTGAAGCTCAATTGTTCAGGGCAGCAGTTGAATTCTTTTCGGGGAAGGCACTCATCTGGTATAGGGCGATTAGGTTGTCGGTCTCTTCGTGGCAGGAGTTGGTGGCGGAACTGAAACTGTTTGGCAGGCTTTCGGAACCGCCATCGTTCAGAGTAACCTGGTCCCCTTTTACCAGCAACAGCTTGGGTTAGCAGACCCCAAGAATGTTGTAGAACTGGTCAAATTGGGTCGCAGGTTGGAGACAGGGCGGGCAAAGGTGGTCGCGTTGCGTTGTTGGAGCCAGATTTGGCTTTCGTTAACTGGGAGAAACCCAGCGTTTCGGTTGGCAGAGAGGATGACCCACCGCGTGCAGCCATCCCGTGCTTTAATTGTAATGACGAGAGCCATTTTTCGAGTGCGTGGTCCGCTTCTAGACGCTGCTACGGGTATGGAGCGATAGGAGTTACACGGCGCCAATGTCGACGTTGCAGCGGCACGTCAGGAAACGGGCAAAGGACTTCCGAGCTAGCAGAATGGGAGCGCCGGCGCAAGTAGGGGATAGGTCGCCTGCTGGAAACTAGTTGGGGGACTCATGAGTTCATTTAGGGATTAGCTTGGAGGCTAACGGAAATGATAGGCGTCCATACGTAGCAGTTAGAATATACGGCATAGGGATGTTACGTCTTTTAGATAGTGGTGCTTAGAGACATAGGGTTAGGTTAGATGAAAATGAGGTTAGGTCCGTTGCTTTAGCCGACGGAAAAAGCGTGGATGTCGCGGGCATGTGTCTCTACCGATTGTAGTACAGAGTCGGTCCGTTTATAGTCTCACCATACCAGCGATACCCCACACCGTGATCCTTGGTGCAGATTTTTGGGCACTGACGGGAATCGTCCCGGATTTAAGATCACGAGTGTGGAATTTTTCGAGCGAACAGTTGGTTGCCTCAATTACCGCAATTCGCGAGATCTCCGAGCTGGACGTAGCCGAAGCAGGGCAGTTAGAAGCTTTGGTCGACGGTATTTTTAAGTCGATGCAGGAGGGATTGCGGTGTACTCATTTGGTAGAGCACAAGATCTGGACGTCGGCAGAACCTATCAAACAACGGTATTACCCTGTGTCGTCTGCGATGCAAAAGTACATTGACAAGGAGCAAAAGGAGATGCTGGAGGTGGGAGTTATCGAGAAATCGAACAGTCCGTGGGCATCTCCAATAGTCCTTTTCAAGAAAAAAGATGGGTCTTTTAGGTTCTGCGTCGACTATAGAAAGGTTAAAAGGGTTACAGATAGGGATGCTTATCCACTGCCAAATAAAAATATTTGTCGTCATTAGATATTAAGTCGGCCTACTGGCAGATCCCCATAGAGAGAGTTCGCGCCCACTCACAGCCATGATAGATCCGAGTAGAGGCCTTTTCCAGTTTAAGAGAATGCCTTTCAGACTACACAATGCGCCTGCTACGTGGCAGAGATTCAGAGATCAGCATCTTAGGTGCTGATCTAGAGACGCACGTATTTGTGTACCTGGACGATATTATTATCGTCACAAATACACTAAACCAACACCTTAAGATACTCGAAGAGGTCTGTAAGTGATTTTGTGAGGCCGGGTTAAAAGTTTGCCGGGAAAAATTTAAGTTTTGTAGCCCGTCTTTGAAATATTTAGGTTATGTTGTAGATGGGAATGGACTAAAGTAGAAAGAAAGAAAGTATATAGCATGATTAGGATTCCTGCGTACAACAGCGTGAAGGAAATTAAGAGTTTTGTAGGGACAATTTTTTGGTATAGACGTTTTTTTACCAAACTTCGCCGCGTTAAGAGATTTGTTAAAAAAAACTAGGAAACTTGTATGGACGGATGAGTGTGAGGAAAGTTTTAGAAAGGCGAGACAATGTTTAGTGACGGCACCCATTTCGACATGTCCAGACTTCGATAGGCCGTGAACTGCGATCGTATTATCTCAGGAGTTTGAAGACGGGGAGAAGGTTATTGGTTATCTCAGTAGGTCTCTTCAGAGAAGTGAGGGGAACTACTCTACCTCAGAGAAGGAATGTTTGCCTGTGCTCTGGGCGATCGAAAACTTGTGACCATGCTTCGAAGGGGTTCGGTTTACGGTCGTATGAACCTCAAGGAAGACTAGGTCGATGGGCAGTGAGCCTGCAGCTATTTAATTTTCAGATAATCCACAGAATGGAGAAAGAGCACGTAGTTCCCGACATGCTTTCACGAGGAGTCCCGTAGTTGGCTGGGATCTCAGAAACGGATCAAGACCCTTGGATTAGGAAAAGATTGCGGCAGTGGAAGCTAACCTGTTAGCCTACCCCTTGTGGAGAGTAGAGGGGGAAAACTCTTCAAGTTTGTAAAAGATAAGAACGTAGTAATATTTGATGATAACAATAACAAGAGGAAACTAGGGAAGCCGGAGGTTGTTGGCTTCCGCCTTGTTGGGGTGTGTGGGGTTTATTAGTACTTTATGTGTAGGGTAAAAAGACGGATTTAAAATAAAACACGTTGTTCTTTCTTGAATAGTAACAGCAAAGAAAATCTTTATTTTCCCGGATATTACATCCATATATAATTATTACATATGTCATACAATTGTAAAATCAGAACTTTATGTTACGTTTACTTGTTTACATTTTAGTTCAACTTTTAAAATTTGAATTAAGTTTTAGTTTTAACAAAGTGAAATATAATAATTGCATATTATACAAAATTCAAATGAATTTTGTACTTCCGAACATGCTCCCGCCCGGTGGACGATTTTCGTCCGCAAGTGTCCTCGATCCTGTACCTTACTGTACATAATTGCAATTGAAGTATGTCGTACTTCTTTTGACATAAGACTTGTGTGTTGTGTGAGTGCGAGTGTGTTGACTATCTACATGTAAATGAGGCAAAATCGTGTAAGTTAATAATTTGAAACATTACATGTAGGTGACAAGGATGACGACATAACAAACGAGCAACAAAAGGAGATGAAATGTGTGATAATTTGCCTAGTGCAATAGTTTGTTTTGATCAGTGACCAAAACTGGGACAATTTCGTATTGCGTGTGTTGTTCGTTTTTTTTTAGTTTTTTTTCCCTTAGATTTTTGTTTTTATTGTGAATAAAGGTAAGTTGTTTTCTTAAAATTTTTTTTTTGTCTACTCCCCTCGCGAAAATTAGATTTCGTTTCGAATTATGTACACCGGCGCGATAACAGAATGGAATATACGCATGTGACTTTGTGTGTGCATATTGATGTACACATTTGATTTGTTATTGTTTGGGCGAAACTGATACCCGAGTGTACAAGTGCAAAAAAAGAAAAAAGAAATGCAAATGGGAAGGAAAATGCAAAAAAAAGTTTTCATTAAAATTATTTTCGCAACAAATTCGGTACAATTTGTAGTGTTATTTGTCTGATAACTGTTGTCCGCGTACGCATTTTTTGGTTGTGCAGTGCGATGATGTGCGACGAAATGTTGGCGAACGTTTTGCTATTGTAATGATGGCCGAATTAGCTGTCAAAATGTGTATGGTATTTACTTTTTAAAGTAAAGACCAAGAATCCGCCTTCATTTGAATTGTTGTTGCAATTCATTTGCAGTAAGTTTTTTTACATATTTATTTTTTTGTTGTTTTAATGTATATTAAGATTATATTGTATATTTCTTAGATTACAATTTTATGCTACTATTTATTATTATATTTGAAACATGTTGTCTGTGAAAATATTTTAAAATTGATACCTGTTGATAGGTTAAAGTGTTGTGTTTTGAGTGGACAACATTGAGTGTTCAGTAGGAACCTTCAAATACAGTCGGAGTTTTGATTCTCCAATTCCCGTCGGCATTTTGGGATTTCGGAACGTCGGTCGCAACGTTGTCCGGAAGAAATTATTTTGCGTGATATTGAGTGGACTGCATTTGTGTTGTGCTGTGTAGGGAAATCTAGGGTAAACGAAATTGTAATTATTTGTATTTAAGTAAGCTAATAAATCATTCTTATAAGCAAAGAAATGTTTTAATTTTTCATGTGAATTTATTTAAAGTGTTTGTTTCATAAATGTTGTGTTGTGCCGCTCAAATGTCCCGCTTTCCGAGTGACCGTTTAAGTTATCCAGTTTTAATTCGTATCGTAACTACTCGTACAAATCCTACTTTCCCGTGATATGTGTCGAAATCCGTTTGAGTCGCCATTGCAACGGTAGTAGTCTCTCATTTTTAATGAGAACTAAGTGTCCGCGCCTTGGTTCCGGCTTCCGTCTTGTCCACTTCGGGTGCCGTTTTATCCTGGACAGATATTCTTCGCTCCACCTTCGACAAAAGCAGTTGATCATCGATTGGTAGATCCATTGCTCAAGGCAACTTTCCTTCCCCACGGCAGTGTCTCCTTGAAGAATTTCGAATATTCTTGTGCCGATTGCATCTATCTTTAGTGGACCTACGAGTATGTCTCTTTTTCTAGTTTGTGTCCGGCAGTTTCGCACAAACCGTTTGAAGTACTCAGGACTTCGACGAAGCTTCGTAGTTCTGGTTGACTCATTGAATGCCGCATGGTGAGTAATGTAGAAATGGTGACGGCTATCTGACGAAGCTCCTTGGATGCCTTTAAACACTTCGAACGCTCCTTGTGCTGTGTGGGATTTTCCTGGAATCTTCCTTCCAGTTGATGAAACCTACGTAAGGCGCCTAACTTCGAAGCACCAAACCCAGGCTTACATCCGTTTTTAAATGGTTGCGATTCCTGATGTTGACCATCAGCCAATTTTCTTATTGTGTTCATATTATGCTTTTCACAAGTTTTGTCTTCCGCAGTTTCCTTAGTGTTAAAAGGCAACTCCTCCAGTTCGCAGGACCTTAGCAGCTGAGTGTCGTTATCGAGAACCTGTAAGAAAGTATGGACAGGTTTTTTATTTTGCGAAATTGTCTTACCAAGGAGAAGCCAACCTAACTCTGCTTCCTGTGCAATTGGCGATCTTTCATCCCCACCGGGTATAATGGATCCTAAAATGAAGTCAGAGTAAACGTCGGCTCCCAGGAGAATATCAACAGTCGCAGGCTTGTCGAATTGTGGATCAGCTAACTTTAAACCCTGGATGTGCTCCCAATTTTGCAGAGCTAAAGGTTTGGATGGCAAAAGACCAGTCAGGGACTTGAAGACATAGGCTGGGGTATTTGTCTCGAAAGGTGTTACTAACGACCCAAGGGTAAGACTTATATACCACTGACATGAAGCACTGTTAATTTTTCCCAATCCAGATGCCTTAATGAGTGTTCGCCGTTGATAAAGCTCTAGCTATTTTACAGCTGACTCAGTAATGAAAGTTGCTTCAGATCCAGGTTCAACTAACGCCCGCAGATTAAAATAATTACCATTTGACGACCTGACTCGAACAACTGCTGTTGCCAGAAGAACACTTTGGTTGATGTATTTCAAGAGAAACAACTTTCGGTGGGTTGATTTTTGACGTTATGTGAAATGTTTGTGTACCTATAGTTGGATTTGTATAATCCCTTGTAAGTTGGGCGCTGCAGCAGAGAATGATGTTTCTGCTTGCAGTAATAGCAGCGTACACTGCTTTCACATTGGTTAGTCTTGTGACTAACTGTGTCGTTCACAGATTTACATGTTAATAAACTTTTGACAAGTCCGAAGGGAGTGCTGACCTCTACATATACCTGGAACGCAAACTGCTTCTTCCCGACGTGCAACACCGTTTTCTATTCTACAGCATCAACTTTGTGTGAAGAAGAACCGCTTCCAGCTACTGCTTCCAAGGTTCGAAAACGTGTTTCCAGGAACTCTGTGAATTGTGTTAGTGTGGGCAACTACTTACTTTGAACTACCTAACTTCTCCTCCCACAAACGCGGAGTAAAAGCAGGTAATTTCTGAACCAGTATATAAATTAACATGTCATCCCAAGAACTAACCGGCAATCCTAAATTTTCCAGGGCATGGAAACATTCCTGGGACGTGTCCAGTAGAGACTTTCTATTACTTACAGTCTCCTTTGTCAACTGCTGCTGGTCAAAGAAAAGTTTGAAGTGAGCGTTTACCAACACTCGCTTGTGGTCGTATCTGGCGACGAGCAGTTCCCATGCTTTGTCATAATTGCTATTGTAAAATACAACCCTAAGTGCGGCAACAAACGATTTATCCTCATACTGAAATCGTTATTACGGGTGATTTCAATATACACATCCAACATCGACATTCTGGACAGACAACACCTGTGGGAGGGTGTGTTGAAATCTTCGCTGTGGAAAATAACTTAACGCAGCTCGTAAATGAGCCCACACCAATATCAGAAGTTGATAGTCATACCGCCCTGTACTTGATTTTAAATTCTCATTCATACAAATACTAGATCAATGTGCTATCCCCTCTAGGCTCGTCGCACTATTGTGTCACGTCAGCTAATTTTTCGTATTTTGACCACACTTTTAGGGAACAAAACCCTAAATTAACACCTTCTTTAGGAATTTTAACTGGTCGTTGTGTTTCCTCGATAACGACACTTTTCTCCTTGGAATAAGATTCTTTGTCCCTCATCGGCTCAGGAGTATCATACCAAAAAGAAAATGAGGCTGGAGAAATCGGTCCTACAAGATCAACCCTACAGCGGAAAACCGAAAAATGTTCAAACGAGCCAGAAGTAACTGCAATATCTTTTTTAGTCTGTGAAATTTCAATAGGACCAAACACAGAAGCAAAAACTAGTACAATGTCCCAAAGGCAGTAAGAATTTTTGGTCGTTCGTCAAAAAAATTAGAAAGTCTGCTTCATCCTCCATTCCAGTGCTCATTTACAATGACATTGCAGCTGTCAGCTCTTGGACAAAGCCAATCTGCTTCCTGCATATTTTGCGGCGAGCTCAATACTTCCATATTGTGCTTGTCTCCGTCTACACTTGAGTGCGTCCAATCTTCAATGGGACGAATCCACTTTCGTAGCCATGTGGTAGCAGATCTTAACATACATAAATCTGCTGGTCTAGATGTTATAATTCCCCTTGTTCTGAAGAGGTGTTATTCCACTCTTGCAAAACCATTGCGTAAGCTTTTTCATCAATCCTACTCTTTAGGACTCTTTCCGAGCAGAAGGAAAACAGCATTTGTCCAGCAGCCCCTAAAAAAGGTGAATCTTCTCTCTCCTCCTGCACACCCATAAAACTTACGTCCCTTTTTTCCAAGGTCATGGAAAAGTTGATAAACCGTCAGCTCATGAAATACCACCTTGATCAAAAATTTTGCGGAATTAATTCAGAAAATTAAAAACACAAGTTTATTCATCTAAATCTATATAGTCCCCTTCAAAGTAATCCCCATCGACTGCAACACACTTATGCCAGCGCTTGATGCAATCCTCGAAACATTTTTTATATTCGGTTTTCGGTATGTCCTTCAGTGCTTCCTGCGATTTTTCCATTACTTTCTCTCGGCTGCTGAAACGCGTTCCCCATAGTGTTTTTTTTTAACTCGATTGAACAGAAAGAAGTCACAGGGAGCCAAATCAGGTGAATTCGGTGGCTGTTGGATGGTATTTGTTGCATTTTTCGTCAAAAAATTACGAATAATGATGGCACCATTATCATGGTGCAAAATTCACCAGTTTTCTGCCCACAATTCTGGTCTCTTTCGGCGAATTGCTTCACGCAAACGTCTTATAATGCTCAAATAATACTCTTTGTTTACTGTCTGGCAGTCTGGCAAAAATTAATGATACCCTACACCGTTGTAATTCATGAAAACCGTGAGCATTGCCTACTTTTTTGACTGAAAACGACGTGGTTTTTTTGGTCTCGGCTCATTTGGTGAACGCCATTCACTTGCCTGATGTCTGGATTGCATGTCGTACTCATAAACCCACGTCTCATCCCCAGTAATGATCCTTTTGATGCATGTGGGATCGGATTCAGCCTCGTAAATCATCTCTTTTGCGACGTCAACACGGTTTCTTTTTTGCATAAAATTGAGGTCTTTTGGCACCAACTTTGCTGCTACACGACGGAAACCCAAATCAGTAACCAAAATCTCTTGGTCGGATCCGTAGGCAATGTTCAAGTCCTCCGCTATCTCTCTGATGGTTAATTTGCTGTTATTGACCAACATTTCTTTTACTTCATCAATGTTTTCGTCGGTTTTCGATGTCGATGGTCTGCCACTGCGTTCATCATCTTCGATTGACTCACGACCACTTTTGAACCGCTCGTGCCACTGGTAAACGACCTTAGAAAATCGTTGCCGAAACATTTTTCCAACATTTCTAATGTTCGCGCACCATTAAATCCGTTTTTTACGCAAAACTTAATACAAGTTCGTTGTTGCAAATTTAAATCCATATCTAAAATCTTAAAAAATCGCCAACACACACAGAGATACATGTACTCTTGGCTGCATAACTTTCGCAAATGTCAATCTATGAGGCTAAGATTCAGAGGGAATGTCAACAACAGAAAAAAAACAGAACTCAATCGGAACAATGGGAGCGCCACACTATGGTGTGGTGCGGGAACTTTTTGATCAAGGTGGTATCTCCAAACGCTAAAACTTCTCAATGACCGCTAGTACGGTTTCCGTAGCAAGTGCTCCACGTAAGATTTGATTTTTCAATTTGGCAAAGAACACAAGGAAAGTGACTGACTGGGACTCATACAAAGAATCCCTCAAATTATACAAAAAAAGAACTGAGGAAGGCAAAGCGACAATCCTGGAGGTCCTTCTGCGACAAAATCACGGAAACCTCCGAGGCATTACGCTAAGAAAAATCCTCTCCACAAATCCTATGATGCCTAGCTGTTTGAAAAAAACCGATGGCTCTTGGACTACCTCAAGTGATATATCACTCAACCTGCTACTGAACACCCACTTTCCACATACGAGTAGCTCTCAATTCACGGTCAGTAGCAACCCAAACAGGTCTACTGCAACCGGGTCCAAAATCCAGGGTTTGATCACAAGAGACAAACTGGTCTGGGCGCTGCATAGCTTCAAACCATACAAGTCTGCTGGTCCGGACGATATAATACCTGCCGAGCTACAGAGATCCTCAGATATTGTTCTGCCTGCGCTAGAAAATATTATGAGGGGCTGTGTATAACTCATCCACATTCCACTGTCATGGAGAGAAGTCAATGTAGTGTTCATCCCCAAAGCCGAAAAATGTTCTCATGTCGTCCCAAATGACCTCAGACCTATAAGTCTATCATCTTTCCTTCTGAAAACTCTACAACGACTGATTGATATCCATATACGAGCTAAAATTGACCCTAGACTTCTGTCAACGGCCCAACATGCCTACTGTAAAGGAAAGTCGGTGGAAACGGCTCTGCATTCACTGACTAGCCACATCGAACGATCCCTCAATATAAAGAGTACACAATGGTTGCTTTCGTGGATATAGAGGGTGCCTTCAACAAAGTCAACACATCCGCAATAACGACTGCGCTGTCAACTCTGCAGGTAGACGACTCACTTGGGGAACTGATCAGTCAACTGATCAAAAGCAGGATAATCAACTCCATACTGGGTGAGATTTCTCCCAAAAGATATGTCAGCAGAGGTACGCCGCAAGGCGGTGTCCTCTCTCCCCTTCTCTGGAACTTAGTAGTAAATGAACTGCTGATATACATGGAAGCGGGAGGTAGCAGGGTGATTGCCTATGTAGACGACGTTGCTATTGCCGTCTCAGGGGGGGTGGCCGTGGTGTAGTGGTACTAGCTATCGCTTCTCACTCGGAAGGTCAAGGTTCAAATCCTAGCCACAGCAAGTTTTCATTTGTGTAATTGGAACTCAGTCAGAAAAATCTGCGTGTGAAGGCATAACACTGACATGCAGATTTGGCTGTTGTAGCGTTTTCAAGCACAAAACAACCGTTAAAATTCACAACCTCACATTCCGAGAGAAGAAAAATCTCTCCGTCCTATTCGGACTCCCACCCCTGGAGAGTCAATATCGAAACCAAACACACCTGAGTTTCTCTCCTCCTCCTCTTCCTTCTATCCTTCCGCCCGCGCCCTGGCAACAGTATAAGGGTATTCATAACCCCTTAGGCGCGCGTAAATTATAAAAAAAAAACAAAAAAAAAAGGTAAGCATCTTAATACCATTATAGAACTCCTGCAACTAAATCTCAATAGATTAACCCGTTGGGCAGATCGCTGTGGACTGGGAATAAACCCCCATAAAACTGATCTTGTCCCGTTCTCCAGGAAATATAAAATTCCAACTATAGACCCTCCTTCAATAAATGGTACCAGTTTAGTGTTTTCCGATACAGCAAAATATCTGGGTCTCATTTTTGACAGAAAACTAAACTGGAAACCTACTATTCAAGAAAGAGTCAATAAAGCTACAATAGCTTTATTCTCTTGCAAAAAAGCCATTGGAAATAAATGGGGCTTTCAACCTCGGATTACCCACTGGCTATACATCTCGGTCATAAGACCGATACTTACTTACGGTGTGATAGTCTGGTGGGCGGCCTTAGAAAGTGCGGTTAACTGCATTAAGCTAAGCAGAGTCCAAAGAACAGCATGCCTATGCATAAGCGGAGCATTGTGGTCCACCCTCTCTGCGGCATTAGACATTCTGCTTCATCTAACACCGCTCGATATTTTCAGCAGGCAAATAGCTGCGACTGCAGCTATACGCCTTAAAGCGACTAAACAGTGGACTAATAATCCATTTGGCCACGCCAATATTCTTAATACATTAGGAATCCCCACAGAGAACATCGATTACACCACACCTGAACTTTGGTTTGACAAAAACTTCCATGTAAGCTTCCCCTCTAGATCCTTCTGGGAGGAAGATGCTTTCATGGAGGACAAGTCGATCCATCTCTACACAGATGGATCTAAAACCAATAGCGGGGTTGGTGGCGGTATTTTCTCAGACACGCTAAATCTAAGCCTCTCTTTCCGCCTTCCAAATCAGTGCAGCGTGTTCCAGGCGGAAATTTTAGCGATTAAAGAAGCTATGTCCTGGCTGAAGAAAAATGTGATATCTGCAAAGGATATCCGCATCTTTTCGGATAGTCAGGCCGCTGTCAAATCCCTGGACTCAGTCTCACTGAATTCTAAAACCGCCCTTGACTGCCGATCTGGAGATGGCAGAGCAGTTCAACCTTCACCTCTGTTGGGTGCCGGGCCACAGAGACGTTCGAGGGAATTGTAGAGCCGATGAACTCGCCAAAATTGGAACCACTTTACCTATTCTACCGGAAAGGGGTAGCATAGGTATCCCAATCGCTGCGTGCAAACTAATATTAAAGCCGGATGCCAATAAAAGAACAGACCTTAGGTGGACTGTTGGACCAACATGTCTAGCGACCAAACAAATCTGGCCAAAACTGGATCTGTATCGCTCTAAGTGTCTGATCCTTCTAAATAAGGAACATCTCAGCGCCATCATAGGTGTCATCATTGGACACTGCCTCATAGGCAAGCACGCAAGAAGGCTTAGCGCCTTTACAAATGATTTCTGCAGAAGCTGTATGGACGAGGAGGAGGAGGAGACAACCCTCCACCTACTCTGTACATGTCCAGCTCTCTCCCAGCTCTCTCTCACTTAGGAGCCTTCTTCTACAGCGACCTAAACGATCTGAAAAATACAGACGTAAACAGTCTAGTTCGCTTCGTCAGAAGCTCAAACTGGTTCCATCAGTAAGAGGATCATAGATCCACGTGGCATCACAATGGGCCATTAGGCCTAAGTGGGTTGGTTTCATCCAACAGCCACTCTTACCTACCTGCCTACCTAAGATTTGATAGCATGTTTTACCGAAAAGCGGAACCAAGGTCTACACCAATCAGGTGAAAGCAAGATAGTTGCACTTGATATTTCTAGGGCATTTGACAGAGTTCAATTCAAGTTTGCTTGGATGGTTGCGAGTCTAATATTCACAAAATAAATGCTGGTGTGTCCCAGGGCTCCGATCTGTCTCCGCTATTCTTTTTAGTTTTCATAAATGATCTCTTGTCTGGTAGTTCTATTGCAATATACATATTCCTTTGCTGACGATAGTACTCTCTGCTTCTCATATTCGTTCCCGGACTCGCGTCCCTGTTCTTCGGCTGTAGAACGGGAACTACAGCGTATGTTAAGCACATAAAACTTCAATATTAGCAGCATAACCAATTGGGGAAAATTCAACAGAGTGGAATTGAATGCTTCCAAAACACCAACCCAGCCATTATCCACAAATCGCACCTGCCTCGTTCAAACCGAAATACTGTCCACTCTCGGTATGTGTTTCAGTGACAACTTACGTTGGAATGACCACATATTCAATCTCGCCAAAAATGCTGCGAAATGTGTAGGTTTCCTTAAGGGATGGAAGAAATATTTCACCTCCTATGATTTTGTCACAATTTATCCGTCCAAAATTGTAGTACAATGCCCACATATGTCCAGATGCCCCTAAGACCTCTTTGCACTTGCTAGATCCAAAATCATGCAATAGAACTCTTAATTGATGCCAATATAACACAGTCATTTGACACCCTCGAACACCTGCGTACCATCTCCTGTCTCGCCTTGTTGTATCGCTATTTGCACCACGATTGATGAACCGAAATTGCCAGTAGCATTCCATCCCTTAAAATCATAACATCCGTCTCGCTATAAATGATCATAAGTACATCCTCAAGCCCACTTTCGGACGTACTCTGAAATATCGTGATTCTTTCCTAAGCCGTATGACTCGCTTATGGAATGCCCTGCCGATCTCTTTATTTCCTAGCCACTACATATAACTTACAAATATATAAAATTAACGCACATCGGTATCTCTCTCATTTCCCTCCCTAACTGCCCTTCGCCCACGCTATGTGCAAACATCTTAAGCGTAGTTAAAACCCCTTGCGCACTCGCCAATAAAAAAAAAATGAAGTTCGAGATTGCTGCCCGTACTGGAATAAAAAAAAATCAAAAATGCACGTTATTTTGAAAAAGAAACTAAAGTTTCAGACACACTATATGGAAATCATACGGTTTCTCAACGAAAATGGCTATTTTTTTTACGAGAAACCTATACTAGAGATACTATAACTAACCGCCACTTCTTTTTTCCGTTCGCGTCCCTTTTCTTTGCTAATAATTGAACTGGAGACGACCAAAATGGAAAACTGTGGCAGATAATACACGGATAAAGAATATCATTTACTTGTGTTTCGATTTCAGCTTTATGCAGGCTATGGACTTCTGCGTACTCATTATGGTGTATGTTTTAGACATACGATTTGGCTTGTAGTTTATGTAAAATACCTGTTTTTACAACGAGAGCTTTCATAATTTCAGTACCGGTTAACCCGTCGTTGTATCAAAGTTACGAAATTTAAAAATAAATTTTGGTGGTATGGTCTATTTTTTGATCTTTGAATTGTTTATTAAATATAGTTTTTAGTTTTACAGGTTCTACACACTGTATGTCACTTCTGTCAACTATGTCCGGACTAATAAGGATTTTTTTGCTACTTTTATATACTTTAGGTCCTTCTTATAACTACATATATACAGAAGAATGTATGAATTGAAGCTATTAATATCTAAACATTCTATTGCTGTTCCGAGGTGCGTGGGAGAAAATTTCCATCATCCACTTCACCTTGTATAGTGATAGCCCCATGTGAAGAGCTTGGTTTTTCAAGAGTTTAGATAATACTTTTGAGTCCCAATATAGCTATTTACAATTACCAACTAAAATTTAAAAATTATTAATACAATTTACGTCGATATTCTGTATTTAATTTTGTGTTCAGGAATTGTTTGAATTTCTATTGGTACGGGCGGTATAGGTATCCATTGGTTCAGGCTGAGAATATTCTCAAATCTAGATTTATCTTTGCATGATTGCGATAAGTTTTCCGGTTTTGTAAAATTTTGTGATTTTAAAGAGTACTGAGGGGTGATATTTGGTTGCTTAATCTGGTGTAACTCGCTACCCTCATTACGTTTATCGCAGAAATGAACTACTAAATTGTCCTTCATTTACTCCCAATCGGTCTGAGTGCCGCCCGTATTTAAAACATTATTTGTTCGATCGATCATTTTGTTTTGAATCGCGCATTAAATTATTCTTTCCTATGATGCTCTCAATACGTGCAGCATGAAGCCGCGTATTTCTTTTACGTTGATTATGAAATCATATATAGATCAAAATTGGCAAGATCGTCCTGACCGGGTCAGCAATTCTAAGCGAATTGGAGATATCCGTAGCAACCACATGGTCGAAACCATTCAGTTTCCATTGAATCCGTATTAATCGGTCCGCCGAATATAGCGAAACTAATATTTTCACACTGATTAGCACAGGTGTTCGTTTAGGATCTTATATGTACTCGTATAAGCATACACAAGACGCGAGTCAAATATGATATTTGATTTCTATTCAAAATACACTTCATAGGCTTAAACATATAAAATTAAGTTCTAGTCCAACTCTTACTACGAGTATTTACAAAAGCTTTAATCTTTAGGTTTTTATTCATATATATTTTTTTCGTAACATCGACAAAAGCTAGAAATTTGGACCAAACCAATTATGCTTCAGTTCCAGAGATCAATTGTGGTACAGTCGCCTACAAAGGTTATCAGCAAATTTTCTGATATTTTTTTTCGTTTTATTTGTTATCAAACCGAGGTACTTTGGAGGTTTGCTAGTAAATTAATTGCAGCTACTATTTGGATTCACAGAATACTGGACTCAGCACTCTACCGCCTGCACCTATCGGCATGGAGAGCGTCATTAATGTCAACCAGCACTGCAGACAGTGAGAGTATTCACCGTCTTTGCATAGCCATCACTTGCCATGATACAATTAATTTTATCCACCGGAGGAAAAATTCCAAATTTAAATTTTCGCGCACTTTTTAATGATTATAATATGTATGTTATACAGATACTCGTAATAGTTCACAAACGATTAAGTACGTAGATTGACACAAATAAAAATGCAGTTAATAGATATAGAATGTATGTATATGGTGTGCATATGAAATTGTTTTCACTAGATGAAATAGAAAAAAAGCAATTGTAAAATACTTACTTTGGCGGTTTTGTTTTTAAGGCGAAAGCCTACTACATACTCGTAGGTATGTAGCAGCAAACTTGAAATTTTTAAGAGTAATATGAGAAAATATCATAAAAAATTACTAGGGGGGATGTCCGCTGTTTCTATAATCTTCCTTGTTTTCTCTGTATTAACCAATTTCCCTTTCTTGAGTGTCCAGGATTCTTGGTAAGGAGGGAAGCGTCAACAAATCCTCCGCTGTGTTGAGTGTGCCCATGGATCCAGCAAATTGCACGAGTCAGCTTATATGACTTGAAAACCATAGAAAATGTGGTTTCCAGAGGTTTCAGCACATAATTAATTAGGAGTTCAGCCCACCAATGCAAACATTCATTACAGTTGATCTCCGCAGGTATCATCTTCGAAAGATATAGCCACCAACTGATAAAAAGCCTGCAAAATTCTACTTATGGCCTTGTTCGAATTTTAGTTTTTCTTTTCCCATAAAGCCATTCCCTATTTGTGCTTTTATTATTGCTGTATTTTTTGCAATTCCTTTGAGATGTTTTTAGACTAATTTTGTGGTAACATCTATTATATATTAGTATAAAACATTCCTACAATTGTCAGTTTAATATACGTAGGTACATACACAGCTATACATTCCCATTCTTAAACAATTGTTAAATAACACCATATCATATGCTGCTTTGAATTCAAAGGAGAATGCAAATAGCTTTTTTTATAAGCTATTTAGTCCTTTATTGAGTATCATGCATAAAAGCTTGTTTGAAACATCTTACTAAACAACTTGATTTTTTATGTAAGAGGACATTTGCTGAAGCTGAACTATATACATACATACATACATGCATTCCAGATAGAAAAGGTTTACAAAGGCCTGTTCACATTGTAACAGACGAGAGAGATAAAAGGAACATACAGCCTTTTTGTGTGTGTCCCCTTTTAAGGAAGATACATAGGGCGTGTACATGGGGTGGTAACTTACAGCAGATGTTCTAACTTTTAAATGGTGCGAACGGTAGAAACTATACACTTCTTGTAACTTACCACATAGAGGGGAAAATTTAATGTTAATTGTTTAATATATTTGATATATGTATAATTATTATAACAAAATAGATCTTGCATGTGAAAATCTGACCATTATCTAAAAAACGATACGTTAAGAATGTACACTAGCTTGTGTATGCATGTGCCTCTATGAAAACTTTTTTTAATTTAAAACTGATTCTGAAAATTAAAAAAGAAAACAAAAGCAATCTATATAAAATTTACCTCTGTTATTTTTATATTTCAATGTAATTTCAAAATATTTTCGGCATTTTGTATTTAAGTACTCTCAAGTACTTGTAAAAGGGTACAGAGTTCGTTCAGATATCAAAAATTTACTAACTTAGCAAAAAGTTTATAGTATTTTGAAGAGATGAAATTATTTAAAAGCTTTACCTGCGGCTAAAGTATATGAATGTGTCTACATATGAAAACATATACACATGTACTAGTATTTCTTTCGTCTTCTGAAGAAAAGGATATTAGTTTTCATTATTTTATTCTTAAATACATTGTGGTTGATGAAGACCGCTGCCCAAAAGAGTAATAACTTTTATTAACAGTACCATATAATCGGGATTTTACGGCTCGTAGGAAGAACCAATTGCTGCTGGCTTACTGGCTTGCTGACTCCTTCCATTTCGACAATGAGCTTATCAAGTCGGAATTAGCAGACAATTACTATATTCACATTTTGACGTCACCGGTGAAATCAAATAACATAATTATCTAATAGGAAGTGACAAAAACCAGAGATGCTCCACGCCCCCTGCCCTAAATGTCACCTGAGCTGGCTGCAATTGATTTTTTCTTGTGGGAATTATTGCCAGCAGAAAGAGTATATAAAAAGAACAGGGAATTTAAATGATTTCGGGCAACCGAAGCAATTCCCACTGTAACCCTCCAGGCAGTTTTGAATAACTTTTTTATAAGATGTCGCACATGCGTCATTTTGAATGGAAGCCATTTAAATTAAATTATCATTAAAAGCTACTAAAAAATTATTACAAATTAATTATTTTCCAAATAAACTACGATGAAATTGTTGTTCAATAGAAAAGTGGTAGTCTCTTAACTTATCAAATACATCAATACAGGGTATTATGCAACGTAACAAAAACGTGAATGTCATTCATTCGTTTAAAATTTACAAATTACTTATCCATATGTTAAAAGCCGGAGAATATGACTATACAACTTATGTACACATAAAGGAGAAAATTGGAGAGAAATAGGAATGTGGACACATTTGGTGGAGAAAATGTCTATCAACCTTATATGTTATAAGTTCAGGCCATTAACATACACGCATGTATACATATATACAAACAATACAAACTAATTCATTCATAGATAATTATGGGATAAGTAAAAAAGCCGAAAATTTTACTATTGTACATACGTATACTCGTTTGAAGTATATGAAAACACGAAATGAAAATATTTTATTATATTTTATTAAGTATGTACATATGCGTACGAAAATCTTTACTTAAATTTTTATACATATGCACGTACGTGTGTTTAATATTTAGCTTCATCGATTTCTATATTCATGTTAGGTGATTGTGGCAGCATATGGTTAACACGGCCCCTTAATGCATTTCTCATGTATTTACTTTGAATAAAACAGCCACTTAGTTCAAAAGTCTTGCAAGTGTCCGAAGACTTACCAGAAATGCAAGACCTTGCGTATCATTTATCAATTTCATAATTGCCACCTCTCCATCTTATCGGCAGTTGTTGAATTTTTGTTGAACTCATTCACAATGGTGAATGTTTTTATTTTGTTGTTCACAACAGATTGCATTTAATTTAAGTGACACGTATTTATTAAGTAACTTGTATTACTATGTACAATTTATTATTTACTGGTGCCGCAATAGGCCGAAGTGGACCAAGGCCTAGTCTTTTCCACTCACTCCCTTTAATTTGTATGCACCATGAAGGGGGAGTATGAAGTAAGAGACTTTTTCAAAGGCAGAAGACTTCAATTTCGGAAGTATGCCATTGATCGCTGAAAGGGTGGTCAGAAAAGTCAGAAGAGTGGATTACCTTTCCTTTTTTTTCTGAGCCCAGATTTTCGCATGGGCGCCACGCCTCTACGAATCGTTCAAAAATATCTATTAAAATATAAAAAATTACCAGGGACTTAGCTTTCAGCGGATCCGAGTACGCGTAGAGAAAATCCTTTTTTGACGTATTCTTTAAAGGCATCTTCCGCTAAATAAGCAACAACATCTTAAATAAGATAATTAGGTTGGATGCTACTAGGACCCACAATTCTTTTGAATTTGGCTTGATAGATAAAATTAATTTTTTTTTAATCCTAGAAATTGGAGAGTTTCCACAGTACTTATAGAATATAAAATTTGTACAATATATTTTATGGTAGACATAAAAAGAATTATCCCAGTTGTAAATTGTAAGTTCAATAAGAATGGTTTTTTTTTTCGATTAAACTTAACGCACAGGTGGGTATTTAGTTTTTTGGAAAATGGGATAATGTTTTGTTAGTCATTATTTCGCTCCACGCGGGTTATACAGCATATGTAGAGAGACTAAATTATTAGCGCAACTTGGCTTGCAGTTGCATATTAGGCACCACCCATCTCACGTGGTTTCAGTTGTCTGAAAAAAACAACGTGTCTAACAGATAAAAGTTTTCAAGATTTGCTTCTCGAATGTTCTTAAAGGCACAATAGACTTTTTTATGCATTTGCTTTTATACTTTCATATTTTCATGAAGGGATTACTTCAAACCGTTTATCAACTGTGTGACATTGTTTTTAAAGGGTCTTTTTACAGTTTTTAATCCAACCACAACCAACATTTTCTTCTGCGAAATAGTTCTTTAGAATTTCGTGTACGAGTTTTATTCTCTTTAGCACTCACATATGATGTACAGATGCACATAAACATGAGAGCTTTATGGTTGATGTTGACTTTTGTAAGGGAAAACATCACCCAACACTAGCCTTTGCTACCACTGGTTCAATTCCTTCTCTTACTTTAATTGACTGTCTCAACTTGCAGTGCTGAAGTCCTATCAGAGTTCTTGGTTGGGCATTGGTGTATAACCAGGTAATCGCTTTAGATATCAGCACTCCGCGATATATTTATAGTTATCAATTTTATAATTGCCAATTGCTTATCTGTCTATAATGGTTCAAGAGTTTTCAGTTCCAACTGTCTGGTGGAGTGAATGCGGAATTATGGTGTGAATAGTTAAATTATTTTGATTTCTCAAAAGTTTGTGAAGATGACATATGAAGCCTTTTTTCCCATATACAATCACTGACGACCAGCGTTTTTTTATATTTCCGAAGACAAGTACGTGCAAGATACTCGTAGTTGTTTTAGCTTCACTTTCGTACTAAATCGGAATTGGTAAGTAGTCGCGGTTTTGGCAATTTATATTACAAGTTAATCAATTTCTAGATGATGACTTTTGTACATTGGTATTTTTGAATTCTTAATTTCAAATATTCATGTTTTAAATACTAATATCTTAATTCCTATAATGATTATCATCCGTGTTGAACTTACATTCAACTTACTCTTTTTACAGCTGTTCAAAGTTGACGTGTCATAGTGTTTTTTTACAATGGTAAAAATTAAATATCGTGCAGTAATTAAAACAAATTCACAAAGTTCAAGGAGATTATATTGAATAATAAAAGGTATTTCAAATTAGAGGTTTGCAATGAATGTCTTGAAACCAGTTCCAACACATTCATTGAAACCAGTTCCAAGACATTCATTTTATTTCAAGTACTCTTCATTACAGCACTCATAGCTTGAAAAGTAAAATGAATGAACCACATGATATTTGATTGCTAAGTGAGTATTTGACCCATTTTCAACGAAACACTTAATGCACTCATAAAGAACGGGTATTCATAAATGGGTATTCCTAAAAATAGTGTACACTACACTACTACACTGAGTACACTGAGTACACCTTTGCAAGCCAAAGGCGAGCTTCTTAAATGGCAGAGTAATGGGAAATGGATGACGATTATGAAAAAGAGGGGCAATAGAAAAAGGCAGAATGATGGCAATTGGTATGTAATCCGTAATTTATAATAAAATGAACAAATTCGATTTAACTCTAAATAAAAGTGACAATTCAACTGCAAAACATCAAAATCTTCATGACAAATTTATTTTATTTTCCTTTTCTTGTCTGTAGATGATTGCACCTACATGTCCAAAGCCAGAAACCAACTAGACTTTGTGATGGTTTTATTATTTTACTCAGTGTTTTTTTTCATTAAACATTGCACCCGATTCCCTCACATCATGCCAGTTCAAGTACCCAAGCGTGGGAGAGAATGAAAACAGTGCACTCGTTTTGTATAGTATTGTACAGTAACTGCCTCTTACGGTGTGGTACTCTAATTCACTCCACACTTAGTTGAAAAATGACAGTGAATAGACTACACTGAAGTACTGCTCTCGTTTGGTGGAGCAAATGAATGTATTCATGCAGACCTTTATTTCAAACCATAAAATCTAGCTTTTCTTAACGAACGATAACACTTATTGAACAATCTTGCACATTGAACATATAGTCATTCTGTATTATACTGTTGAACACTGCATTTAACCCTCGGTTAGGTTAGCGGGTTGATGTGGTATCTGGAGCCGAAGCGTATCCTTCCATGAGCTAACGAACCACAGAGTCTGCAGAGGTTGCCGTTGGTAGGGCGCAGCTTTATTGAGTGGCCCTCTAGATGATTATAATCCTGGTAGTAATCCAACAAGCATAGATAGTTCAGCCCTGCTTTCGAAGAGTATTTGACTTGTTCTGGATGTGATGAGTTCCGGCCATAATAGTCTTGAAGTTGCACAGGTTGGACATTTTTTCCATATTTTATTTGCTTTTATTTGTATCGCTCACACCTTTGAAACTTTGTTCTACTATATTGAGTGAATTCCTAGAGTAAAGTACTGTGCCTGATCTACTCCTTGAAAACTAAATCCTCTTGCTAAATAATACGTCCAAAATAATACCAATTTGTGCTACAGTTAAGCAATAAAAAATAGACATAGGCTGGGATTCATTTGGCTATTTTCATTCATTAAAGTAAACTAAACAGCAAATAAATCGGGCCACCCGTTACCTTGGAACTCTGATTCAGTTTTCGCAAAAAGTTCAAAATTTACAACTGTTAAAGTTGTTGTACACAATACTAACGATTTGCTCTGATTAGATTTCGCGATCACCGTTATTTTGTCTACAATGAGGTAATCTGTGTCTGCTATAACTTTTTTAGTTTTTGTTTTGATAATTTAGACTGCCTGAGAATAAGTGCGGAGATGTAGTTTTCTATTTCAATGGTACAAAGGACCTTGGCGGCACGTTGTTCGGTGTCTGTGTTGTGGATCTGTTGAGGTGGAAGTGGAAAATCCCACTCATCGCGTAGGAACTGTGGTCCGTTCCACCAGAATGCGTTTGCCACCAATTCCGAAGGCGGCACTCTGCCCGAAGCAAGGTCTGCTGGATTGTGTTGAGTTGGAATGTATTTCCAAATGCTGATGTCGGTTAATCCATTTCGATGGCGATGCAGTGATAGAGGAGAGTGTGATGGTTGAATCAGTCCATGCGAATTTTCGGACGTTCTGTAGGTCTAGAACTCGTGCTGTGTAATCGACCAGCCCTGTCAGAATAACTGCCCCGCACAGTTCCAGTCGCGGTAGGGAGATTGTTTTTACTGGAGCCACCTTGGTTTTTGAGAGTAGCAAGTGCATGTGGATTTTGTCTTCGTTATCTAGTACTCGCAAGTATATTGCAGCCCCGTATGCTCGTTCGCTTGCGTCACTGAAACCATGAATTTCTAGGTCCTTTTGGGTGTTGTGTGTTTGAACCCACCATGGAATTCGGATGTGTTTCAGAAGAGGTATTTGCTGTTGGAAATTTTGCCAAGCCAAATTTGCAGCAATTGGACTGTCCCAGTTAAGACCTCGGCCCCACAATTGCTGCATTATCATTTTGGTCCTTACAACGCAGGGAGATTTCCATCCGAGTGGGTCGAAAAGCCTCGCCGTTGATGAAAGAATCGGCCTTTTTGTGACTTCAGAAGTTTCGGAACATATATTCTGATAAGAAAAGGAATCTTGCAAGGGAAACCATTTTACGAATAAGGCCTTAATATGATCTGAAGCTCATAAAGAAAAATCTATTTCCCGATCGCCTTCTGGAATTTGGTGTAGCAGTTGGTCGCGATTGCTTGTCCACTTCCTGAGATTAAAACCGGCTGATGCGAGAAGGTTTCTGGCTTCGTCTCTCCTTAAGATGCCCTCTTCGACTGAATCTGCTCCCGATATGAGGTCATCGACGTACATATCATCGACTACCAGCTTAGAACTGATAGGAAATTTGTGTCTCTCATCGGAAGCTAGCTGTTTAATTGTACGAATGGCAAGATAGGGTGCGCGAGATGTACCGAATGCGACAGTCACTAATCGAAATAAAAGATCAGTTGATACTCGTAAAAGGAGTCGGGGTAATTCACACGGATTTGCCGGTACATCTTTTCGATGTCGGCTTATAAGGTAACCTTATATTTTCTCCATCGCATGATAATATCAATAATATTATTTTGGATTTTAGGTCCCACCAGCAGATGATCGTTGGGAGATGTACCATCTGTAGTTTTTGCGGCGGCATCAAAGACAACTCGTAACTTGGTTGTAGAGCTTGCCTCCTTCAAAACAGCGTGATGCGGAAGAAAGAAGTGATAAGGCGTTCCCAGCCGTTGGTCAGTGTTGACATCAACATCCTTCATCTATCCAAGCTGTTAGTACTCATCTATACATACCTTATATTGTTGGTGTAGTGCAGGGTTTTTCTCGAAACGTCACTCCAATTGAAGAAACCTACGTAGGGCTCCTTCTCTCGAGGATCCCAACGCAGGATAACTTCCTTCCTTGAATGGCAGGGATACTTGAAAACGTGCGTCCGACGTTCTTATTGTGTGTGAAGCGAAATCTTCTTCACAAGCTTTGTCATCGCAAGCTTCGTGTTTTGTGAATGGAGCCTCCTCAAATTCCAAAAATCTTTGGATTTGTTGGTCAAGGTTATCCACTTGGAAGAAGCTTTTTATTTCCTTGGGGCATTCTGTTGGTACTCTGCCGAGTACTATCCAGCCAAGCTCTGTCTTCTGAGCAATTGGTAAGGTCATATCTTCGTCTCTAGATATGTGGGGCAACACGATTTCCGAATAGACATCAGTATCTAAGAGGATATCTATTTTCCCTGGTCTGTAGAAGAAGGGATCTGCTAGTTTTAGTCCCCTAAGGTGGTTCCATTTGTCTACAGTCAATTGGTGGGCCGGAAGAAGGCCAGTGAGGGACTTGAAAACGAGTGCTTGGATGTGGCACTCAAAGTTCGAGTTGAGTGACCCGAGAGTGATATTTACCAGGTTGTTGCATGCTCCGCTCCTGACCTTCCCCAACCCGGAGACTTCGACGTTTGTCGTGTTCTGATATTGAGCACTTGCACCGCTTCTTCTGTGATGAACGTCGCTTCCGACCCTGGATCTATTAAGGCTCTTAGGTGCATGTCTTCTCCTGTTGATATCTTCACCTTTACCAATGCTGTCGGCAGAAGTACCTTTGTGTTGGGTTGATGGTGATTATGAAATGTGCTCACCGATGAGTTGCTATTGGTGTTGATTTGTTGACGGCCGGTTGGTATGAATTCGGGAACGTTTGAGTCAACTGCTAAAACCTGATAGGATTGGGCTTGATTTAAGGGGTTTGTGTGTTGAGTGGAAGCTTGGGTGTATTGGTTTGAATTGTATGGAGACCGCTTGTTTTGAATAGCGTTGTGTGGGGCTCGAATGGACTGTAGTGAGTTGTGCGGATTGTGAGAATTGTAGTTAGATGTGTGAGCTATGGGTTGTGAATGTGCATTTGTATTTGTATGAGAATTACTGTTGTATTGTATTGGGTTATTATGGTGGAGCAGAGAATGATGAGGCTGCTGGAAAAATAAAAACGGATCCTACTAGGACAATGAGATGTGGAGTGGCTGTATGCGAGATAATTTTCGCAAACCCCTATCTTCCTTACACTACCTAGCCATGCACCTATATCCATTTTTAAAAAGCGTTTACATTTTCGCAGAGAATGTTGTCCCCTGTCACACACCTCGCAGCTGTATTCATCTCTATTCTTCGAACTTAAGAGGAAAGAGTTTAACTTAGTCGGCCCTTGAATTTTCTGAATGCTATTACGAATTCCTACCGATTGAACCCTTTGACCTTGCTGATCTACGACCTCTAAGGTAAGGAATCTAGCTTCTAAAAACTCGGCAAATCTCTCGTGTTTTTTGACGAACCTAATTTTTCTTCCCACAGTTGCTGAGTGATTGCGGGAAGTTTCTGCAAAATGCTATAAAACATAATGGAATTCCAGTGTTCAACAGGTAGCTCTAGGTTCTGGAATGCACGGCGACATTCAGTAGATGTGCAAAAAGATTTCTTAACCCTGTTACGCTCTCGTTTTGCAAGACCACTTCCCCGAAAAACAATTTGAATTGCGCGCTAACAAGAATTCGTTTGTGATCATATCGAGAGGTTAGTATTTCCCAAGCCTTCTCATAATTCCCGCTGTCTATTGATAAATGCTGCAAAAGATCTGCTTCATCCACAAAAGATCTGCTTCATCCGCCAAACTAGATTTCAGGTAGTGCATTTTTTCAATTTCGGAAAGCGACTTATTATTATAAATGAGTGATGAAAAAAGGTCATGAAAAGATTTCCAGCTCTCGTAATTTCCCGAAAACGTAGATAAATTTATTTTTGGTAACCGTATAATATTTTTATCTGATGTTACATTTGCTTTCACAGAACTTACCGGGGCTCCGGATGGTTTTTTGATTTTGTCCATGTTGTCTAGCAGATCCGTACGGTATTCAATGTAAATTTCCTTGATGTTTTGGAATAATTCTTGAATCTCTTCTTCTGTTGCGGAATCCTTTGTTTGAACAGCTGAAGCACTGGCAATGTTGCACTCCGAACTAGCCTTGTAGTTCTCCTCTAGGGTGGACAGCCTTGTGTTTAGATAATTCTACAATCTATCCTTCATCGAACGTTTCGCAAAATTTTCTTTATCTTTTGTTATCTGCTGTAACAAATTTTTAAGCAATTTGTTCGCACTCATCGCGAAGGGTACGAGTTGAAAAAAAAATTCACAAAAATCGGAAAAAAAACCCAGGTAAATTCTATTTCAAAGGATAAAAACTTACGTTAAATATTTTTTTTTGTTTTGCAGAAACGGAAATTGTGATCTGAGAATCGTATTCTGTTGCGCTGAAGGTGTACCGTGTCCAACGGTGTACCAGACTGTTCCTGCAATGGATGGAACGGATCCCATCAGTTCACTCAGTTCGAGCGGTTAACTCAACGGATCCCACGGTGCACACACAAGAATCCAGCGATGTACGCAAATCAGCGGTAAATTTTTAACGGCTCCTGTATTCTTCGATTCACAATTCAATTCTATTTATATAATTGTATGTATTACTATTTGATTTTGTTTGGTAATTTTTAATTATTTTTTTTTCACATTTACAACTGTTACTGCTAAGTCTTCTGTAATTTGTTAAACTATGAAAAAAAAACTGTTTCTCACAATCCGTTTTATTCGTGGTTCGAAAAGGACCAATGTTTCTTGTTTTAATTGAAAAATGTTGAATAAAACTACCGATCTTCGATACGGTATAAATTGTTTTGTTTTATTGCTCTAAGGTTTTCCTTTTATACAATATGTTAATTGACATTTCAGTATTTTCGATGTTTATTGCATGAAAGTTAACAATGATAGTTTATACTACGTTTACACATATATATAAAATTTAAGTTGATTCAACCCTAGTTGGTTGAATTTAATTTCCAACTGGCTGATACGTGGAAACTTAAGTTGGAAACAGTCTAAGCAGTCCCAACATATACCGAGAACCTTTTCTGTCGCGATGATGCTTCAATGTTCATGTCGATTGTGCGTCTTCAGAGGCGATCCCCCATAGAGGGATCACAAACATCCTAAACGGTGCAAACTGGAACACCTTACAGAACTTTCTAAAATGTGCATATAATAGGCTACAAATTATAAATGAAGCTTTTTAGTAATTACAAATTTATTAATTTCTTTCTCTCGGCAAAAGCCAACGCTTATTTTTGTTAAACTTGTAAATATTGTAACAGAATAAACAAATATTACTTACTAGAGGGATTGACATACTCGGAATTCGACAACCGATTTCTCAGCTCAAACCCACCATTTTGATGAACCGCTACAACGGCATTTCTGACTTTGATGGCTTCTGAGACGGTGCCAAAGCTCTCGACGAAGTCATCTGCGTAGTGGTTGTAAATAATTGCTTCGACAGCTATTGCCTCTTTGAGTGGGAACCTACAGGCATTATAATTCTTGACGAAATGGCCTATATAAGGTGAACAGCTGGCCCCGAATGTTATAACTATCATCACGTACTTTTCTAATGGCATGTCGACGCAATCTCGCTAGAGAAACCGCTGCGAGTGCTGGTCCTCCGGTCGAATTATTATCTGGTGGAAAATCTCCTTGATATCTCCTGTGACTGCTATAATCCGCAGTCTAAAGTTAAAAAGTACCGCTACTAAGGGCCTGTAGTCATCGGGTCCCTTCAAGATAAGTATTCAACGAAAAGCCACCTATCTCTGCGGTAGCGTTGAAAACCAGACGAGTCTTTCCAGGTTTATTTGGGTTGTTAACCCCGAAGTGGGGCTGGTACTAAGTTCTTTAGTCGCCTTCCAGAGCTTCCGCACAGTTCAGCTTCCTCGCGTTCCCTTTCTCACCATAGTGGGTAATCGTTTTCATGTATGCAACAGCAAACTCACGATCCTTTCGCATTTTCGCATCGAGACTAAGAAGTCTCCTTTTGGCCAGCTGGTAATTTCTTGGTAGGACGGTGCTGTCATCTTTCCATAACAAACCCGTGTTATATCGCTCCCTCAGTCTAGCGATTGTGGCAGTTAAAATCTGTAGGGCCCTCTTGTCTTCTTCGGACACTAATTTCCTCGTCGGCTTTTTCCTACCAAAGCTTTCGATCCTAAAGTAGTTATTGACAATTGCATCTATTCGACGGTCCTTTTCAACTGACTTATGCCCAAAAAGAACGACACCTTCAAACTTCCTCTGGCGTAAATTACCGAACCAAACTTGGTTATTATTACAATTGGTCCGTCTCCTTCCGAACTGACGGCGTCTAAGGGTGCTGTATACAGTGCTTTTACTGTATATTCTTACTTAATAGACAACGGTTCTGTACCGTGGCTATTGGTGGTATTTCCTGTACAAACTAGAACACCAGAATTGAGATAAGTTGGCAGCCTTCCAAAGGTCTTGGTTAACTGTCGAATTATATCTACTTCTTCAATGTTTATTGGGCGATATTTATACAAGAAATTTACTTACTCTAACAACAATACAAAAATATACAATACGACGAAATTTGCTTACTTTAGTAGCTTACTCAAATATTATTAATTAATATGACATACACAAAATATTAAGTGCGAATGTGCAAATTTGCTTATTTTGCAAATACAAATGTTTACGTATGGTGCAAGTTAAGTTTTGTGCAAATATAGTGCAAACATGAATGTAAGTGAACGGAAGTATGTACAAAAAAAATAAAGAAAATACAGGTGTTATGTTGCATCCACGTTTGGTTTGAACTCAGTTCAATATCAGGCAAATGGGTGATCCGATTCATTGTCGGGCAACTGGCAATTGGATGCCGGCGCACTGTGAATACTGACCGTACTCAACATCCTGCCCCCCATTGAACTGTGTTTAACCGTTCTGTTGATAGATGACTGTTGGCTCGGCTGTTGAAGTCCTCTTGGAGATGGAATAGGATATTCTGTTCGTCTACGGATACATCATCTGGATTTCCAAATTAAGAATACAATGAGTCCGATCGCTAGGAGTAACCCGGAAGAGCTAAGAGCAGTATGTCGAATATTATACTGTTGGATTTGATATGGTAACTCCAACTGTTGGGAACTGATCTGTTTACGTATTTCTTGCAACTCTGCTTGATAAGTGCTGATAATTGGAGCACTGTATGGTCCACATTTGTGAGGTTTATATCTCTGCTTAGTCTGGTGTATGCCACCCGCATGTTGTTCGAGTAGACGCGGTGAGCTTGAATCGTTTTGTGATCGTGCTTGACAATACAATTTGGTTTCAACTTCAGAATGCCACTTCCTTCAATTGTGATTAGTGAGGAACGCTGATTGCATACTATGTTCAGCCTTGTTTCTTTGATTACCGCGTAGATCCATTGATTTGTCTTAGGAATTTGTGTCCATACTAAATTGGTTTTATTAGTTTTTAATTTGCATGTTGATAATGATGATATGTTGTTCAGGAAGTTCAATTCGCACATGCTGATGTTGGCTCCAGGTCGGTAAATTGGATGAGATTGGGTACATAAATGGTGTGTATCGTTTATGTGATTGCATATTGATAGTTCGTCTTCTGACATTGGGTAATATTGATTGTGATGAGCACTCACCGCCAGTAACGTTGATGAAGGATCTATGACTATTAGTACATTGTTGACAACCGCCGGAATTGGAATGAGCTTAAATATCAAAAATTCGTCCAGGCTAATCAATGGTAATTTAACCTTGAATATCACACAATTTGCTGTGATCCGCCCTTCTGTTGACATCAATTTGTAAAGTTGCAGCATGTTTTCTGGTTCCACTGGAAGACGAAGGTGTAGTTGTAGATGGTTCTTAATTTTAATGAGTTCTTGATTCAACTGCTGAGGTGAAATCAATAAATGATGAATTCTTCCATGATGAGTGTCTGATAACACGTCTAATATAGATGCTTGAGAGCGCTGTAGATTAGCAACTATTAATGTAGTGTAGATTGACCAAGAAGAAAACAATTGCTGAACTTTAATCTGATACATCTCGTTGGTGAAATTATTTATCCGATTAGTTATTTGTTCTAGCTGTATTACGAGTGAATTTTGCCTTCTGAGCGAATCTGCTTCGGTAAGTTTCATTATGTTCACAGTGGAATCTAATAGTGACGTGTTGTTCTCCAATAAAATTTTAAGGTAATCTTCATTCGAATGAATCTTTTCATTATTTCTATCCATTTCTTCAGCATATCGAGAATCAAGCACTCCAAACAGTGAGTTCGCGACATTGCCAACGATGTCAAGCGCTCCTCTTCTGACCTTCCTCGAAGTGCGCGTAGTCCTAAGTAGTAAATTTTCCTCGGTGAGTTCCTGGTTGATAAATTGAAATTGCTGACCAACTTGAGTACATAGACTTTTTGATGAAATTTGCTGGCAAAGATGATCCAATATTTTGGTACTAGTTTTGAGAGTTTCAAATTCTCTTCTGTAAGGCTCAAGGTTGTAGTAAACTACTAGATTCCATGTGTTCTGTATCAATTTAATGGTTCCTTGACCTTCAAAATGTATTCCCGGATGTGATTCGAATTTGTTAACTTCTACCTCATTTGCCGTACTCATTGGCATATATACACAGGCCAGCAATAATGCTACTAAGGCGGTACCAAGTGATAATGTTTTCTTTCGTTTGTTTGGAGGAGGGCTATCCAGTAATCTTTTACCCTTCGATTTGTTTGCTGATGAGTTAATTTGGTCTTCGTCGTTGTTGTGCTGTTTGCTACAATTTCCTATCCCTGGATCGGCTTGAGATGACTGATGTATTGGCAGTGGCGCCAATCGGTGTATAGCACGACGAAACACACCAGAAGCCGTGTGTACGTCAGCTACCCTGACTAAGCCATCGGGTCCTTTAACTGTATTGATTATTCGTCCTAATGGCCATTTAAGACTTGGTTGATTGTCTTCCTTGACTATAACCATTAGACCTGGCTCTACGTTCTGACATTTCTCTTTCCACTTGTACCTGTGTTGTAGCTGGCTTAGGTATTCGCTCGACCAACGCCGCCAGAATTCATTTTTGACAGAAGACACAAGTTTCCATCTTGTTAGAAGAGCAGACGATTCTGGTTTCGCTGATTGATCAATGTTGCTGGTCATTGGTTCGCCAATTAGGAAGTGTCCTGGAGTGAGAACAGTGAGATCATTCGGAGAAGATGACATTGGAGTTATTGGTCTGGAGTTCAATATAGCCTCGACTTCTACGACTGCTGTTTCGAGCTCTTCATAAGTTAATGAAGCAGAAGCCAAAACGAGTTGTAACAAATGGTTCGCTGACTTGACCGCAGCTTCCCACAAACCTCCAAAATGAGGTGATCGGGGTGGAATGAAGCTAAAGTCACATCCTTTCGCTGTGCATATAGCTGTAATTTGTTCCTTTTCCTTGGTTGAATCAATGAATTGTTTCAGCTCCATCAATTGATTTCTAGCTCCTACAAAGTTTGTGGCATTGTCACAGTAAATGTTTTTACAGTGACCTCGTCTCGCCATGAATCTTTTTAATGCACCAATGAATCCCTGAGAAGTTAGGTCGCTTACGAGTTCCAGTTGACAGGGCTTCGTTGCAAAACAGCAGAAGACTGATATATATGATTTTTGGGGTCGTTTTCCTCTAAGCTTATAGTGTGTTCATATGGGTCCGCAAAAATCAATGCCTGTGTTCAAAAATGGTCGCGCTGGTTGTATCCTGTCACCTGGAAGACTTCCCATCATTTGTGACAAAAGCTTTGGTCTGGAACTTGAGCAAAACACGCAGTTGTGAATGATCGAATGAGCGAACGTTTTGCCTTTTATTGGCCAGTATCTTTGTCGAGCGATTGCCAAGGTAGTTTGCGGTCTAGCATGCTTATTCTCCTGGTGAATTCCCATTAGCAACAGTTTCGTGTATGGATGAGAATAGGGCATCAGTACTGGATGTTTTGCGTCATACTGTAAGGCAGATGACTCCAGTCGTCCACCAACGCGAATGATGCCTTCTTGATCTAGAAATGGTGTAAGAGTTGCTAGCGGACTGTTCTTTGAAACTTCATGGTGTTTTTGGAGATGAATTATGTCATTTTTGAACTCGACCTTCTGCATCAATCTAATCACAATTTTCCAGGCTTGATCAAGTTCTTTACTGTTGAGAGATGCGTCCCGATTATTGCCCTTGTCAATATCGCATTGTTTGTTCCTTGGTCTCTTGACTCGGAGCATGTATGAAATGATGCGTATTGCCCCGTGAAATGAGTTTCGATGATTGAGAGTGCCTAAAATATCGTAGTCTGGTAATGGCTGAGATACAGCTGGCAGAGCAATATTTTCTTGATGAATTTCTGGTTTCTTCGCAAATTTAGGTGGCCAGATTGATTCTGCTCCATGCAAAAACCTCGGTCCATAAAACCATAGAGTATGATTTTCCAGTAATTCTGGTGCTATTCCCCGTGACAATAGGTCAGCTGGATTTTCCTTAGAACTTACGTGTCGCCATTGTTGCGGAGTTGTGAGTTCTTGTATTATAGACACTCGATTGGCAACGAACGTTGGAAGTGTGGCTGATGATGACGTGTTAATCCAATTAAGGACTATCTCTGAGTCGGTCCATAAATAGATTTTATCTTGTTTAATTTCTAAATCAGTTTGCAGCCGATAAATTAGTTCTGCCGCCAGCTTGGCTGCGCACAGTTCTAGACGTGGAATAGTCCATTCATGTGATATTTTGGTTTTCTTGGCAGGGGCTATTCTGGATTTGGAACATACGAGCAGTAGGCGTACTGTAATCAAATTGCTCTTGTCCTGCGACCAGACGTAAGTTACTGCGCCATAAGCCTTTTCGGACGCATCCGCAAATACGTGAAATTGAACATTCTTAGGTATTTTGTGAGAAAAGATGTGTCTGGGTATTTTGATGTTGTGTAGACCCTTTAAGCCTTCTCGATATTTCAACCACGTAGTTTGCATTTCTTGTGGAAGTGCTGCATCCCAATCGTATTTGAGTTCCCATAGCTGTTGTAAAAATATTTTAGCTGTAACTACAATTGGGCCCATAAGTCCGAGAGGATCGAAAAGATGAGCAATATCTGAGTATGCTGTCCGTTTTGTTACACGCTCTTTACCGACCCATAACGATTTAATGGAAAATTGTCAGGTTTTGGTAACCAAGTCATTCCAACTGTTTTGACATGTTCTTCGATGCTGGTGTCGAAATTCAATTCGGTTTCGCGATCATTGTTTGGTATGTTTTGTATGAGTACTTGATGGTTCGCGCACCACTTCCGAAGCTTAAACCCAGCGGTTTGCAATAAGCGTTGTAATTGCTCTTAAGTTGCGAGTGATTCATGTAAACTGTCGGATCCTGTCATCACATCGTCAACATAAAAGTTTCTTTTGATTGCTCTTGAGGCTAGCGGAAATCGGTCCTGATGATCTTCTGCCAATCGCTGAAGACATTTTATGGGGAGATATGACGCTGAAGTTGTTCCGTATGTTACTGTTTTCAGCTTAAAATATTTAAGTGGTTCATTAGGACTGCTTCTCCACCATATGTGTTGATATTTTCTGTCTTCCTCGTGTATCAGTATTTGCCGATACATTTTTTCAATGTCTGCGGTGAACACATACCTTGGCATGCGGAACCTTATAAGAATTGAGGCCTGTTGCTAAAACGTCATTTAATATAGATTAGACGACGTCTTTGCTGATCCATCAAAAACTACTCTGAGTTTTGTTGTGCTGCTGTCTGCCTTTGTTACACAATGATGCGGCAAAAAGTAGTATGGTTTATGTAATTGCTGGTGAATAACTTCTTCCATGTGCCCAAGATGTTGGTACTCTTGCATGAACTGAATGTATTCTGTTTTAAGATCTATTGACTTGGAAAATCTGCGCTCGAGTGGTATAAATCGCTGAAATGCAACGTCTGCTGATTCTCCCAGACTGATCGGTTCTTTCTTGAATGGGAGTCTTACAACAAATCGTCCTTCCTCATTTCTTGAAAATGTATGATTGAAGTGCAGTTCACATTGAAGATGCCTTCCGTTGGATGGTAGTTCATCCAATTGCCAAAATCTCTCGATTTGATGATCGAGTGCTTCATCTGCACTGCATATTCCACATACTGTACGTGCGTTGTTGGTGTCTTCTATCTTTCCAGAGACCGTCCATCCAAAGACTGTATTTTGTAGTGTGGGCAAAGACCTTCCCAATTTGATTTGCCCCACTGAGAGAAGAGAATGGTATAGCTCGGCTCCAATAAGCACATCGATTGAATCAGGTTCATAAAATGTGGGATCTGCAAGTGGAATGTTATTTGGGATTGCCCAGGATGACGTATAAAATGATTTGCTGGGTTGATTTGGTATTATTTTCGGCAGTACATGGGCCTCCATTCTTATAGAGAATGCGTTGAGGCGAGATCCTAACTGAATATTCACTCTTTTCTTTGCCTGTTGAGTCTCCCGGCCAATACCCTGGATATGCATTACATGAGAGATTGGTGTCAATCCCAGATTTTTCATTGTTTTTTCCGTTATGAAGTTTAATTGGGATCCAGAATCCAATATAGCCTTGCACTCGATAGTCTTACCATGCTGGTTGGACAGTTGGACGAGCGCAGTGGAGAGGAAAACATACGCCTGACTTCGATAGTTTCCTTGTGCTGTTAAAGAAATCGACTGTTTCTTTACTGACGCTGATGAAGAGTCTGTTATAGTGAATGTATTGGTCGTTGTAGGTTTCGTAGATTCTTCTAGGTGTAGAAGGGTGTTGTGTTTCTTTTTACAAATTTTACAACCTCTGGACGAACATTTCGATAACGTGTGTCCATCTCTTAGGCAATTTATACGGCTACTGGATTCCTTAACCAATTTAAATCTTTGTGCCGGAGTCATTTCCAAAAATCTATTGCAAGCGAACAATTGATGCCGTTCCTTGCAACATTTACATTGGTATGGAGTAGTGTTTGAGACTGTGGTGAGTGATCTTTGGATATGCTTATTTCCGTCATCGGTAGACTTGGTTTTGCTACCTAACGCCTCAAGCGACTGGAATCGTGTTTCTAAATATCCCAGAAAATCCTTTAGTGTTTGGAGTTCTCTTGGATGCTTTAATGATTGTTCCCACAGTGTGTGCGTGGATTTATCAAGTTTCTTCATAAGAGTATGAAGGAGTATTGGATCCCAAGTATCGGTGTCGACTCCTAAACCGTGCAATGCTAAGAGATATTCCTGTGTGGTGTCATGCAGTGCACGTATTGCAGAAGCACCTTCAATTGAAACTGTCGGTTGTGACATCAATTTGTTGAGTACAGCTGTGACTAACAAACGTTTGTTTTCAAATCTGTCGTTTATGATTTTCCATGCTGCCTCATAGTTTGCTTCTGTTGGTGTTATATGTCGTATTAATTTTTCTGCGTCACCCACCAAACTAGTTTTTAGAAAAGATATCTCTTGGCAATTTGCGATAGGTTGCTTGTGTACTAGTTCGACAAAAATATCGTGAAATCTCCGTTGAACATGGGCAGAACTATCTTTGGCAATTTTAAATCAGTTGAATTCCTCTGAATTGATGATTGTTGTTGAACTTGATTAGACAACTCATATAGCTCAATGAGTTTCTGCTGAGTCTGATCTTCAAGGTCAAAAAATTGTTGGACATTGTATCCATTGAGTGTGGGGTCTACCGATTGCTCATAAATTTGATTATGCAACTGCAGTATTTCATCCCAATGACGATCTATAGTTTTTATCTTGATGTGATAGAATTCCCTGGATCTATCTGCTGTTCCCAGAAAAGTTCGGTGTAGCAGTTCCTTTGCCGCTTGTTGCCTTCGAATTAAGCCTGAAATGTGGTTATTCTGCAATGATTGGCGAACAAGGGTAGCTGGTTTGTTCAAAATTGAATCATTAACTTGATGATCTGTATCCTGAGGAGAGACAGTTGCATATTGCTGAACCTTATCTCCTGAGTCTTAATTATCAATGTGTGGTTTAGATTGAGTGTTTGTGGGAAGTTCAGGTTCTTGTAATTGCTCCAAATTGCCTGCAATTTTTTCCCTTGTGGACTGATATGCTTGCCGTATCGTGTCATAATATCCATCGATAAAATAATCATGTGCCAATTGATCTCCGAATTGTGCACGAATGACGTTATCAGTTGCCTCAAAATTATCCCAAAATCGGTCAAGCTCTTTCAGACGCGCAGTGAAAAGCTCTCGTGTTCTTCGGTGATGGGGTTCCTTTCCTAGATTTTGGATGATACGTTGTATCTCGGCGCCTATTTGCCTTTGCCGAGATGCTAATTCTTCCAATCCCGATGTCATGATGTAATTGATATGATGGCACCAATGTTAGCTTTAGCACACGCTGATTAATTTTTAATACCCGTGTAGGCCCTGGTAAACGCCCTTGAAGTTTATATGAAACTGAAATCACCAGTGTTTAGCCCTGGCGAACGCTCTTGTTATTTTGCGAATGCCAAATGCTCCATACCACTGGTGGGGGGAAGCAAGTTAGCAATCACGTCGGGGTCACCAAAATGTATACAGTGCTTTTACTGTATATTCTTACTTAATAGACAACGGTTCTGTACCGTGACTATTGGTGGTATTTCCAGTACAAACTAGAACACCAGAATTGAGATAAGTTGGTAGCCTTCCAAGCAGACTCACTTGGAAAATTAAAGGTCTTGGTTAACTGTCGAATTATATCTACTTCTTCAATGTTTATTGGGCGATATTTATACAAGAAATTTGCTTACTCTAACAACAATACAAAAATATACAATACGACGAAATTTGCTTACTTTAGTATAATTCTTAGCTTACTCAAATATTATTAATTAATATGACATACAAAAAATAATAAGTGCGAATGTACAAATTTGCTTATTTTGCAAATACAAATGTTTACGTATGGTGCAAGTTAAGTTTTGTGCAAATATAGTGCAAACATGAATGTAAGTGAACGGAAGTATGTACACAAAAAATAAAGAAAATACAGGTGTTACGAGTATGTTGCATCCACGTTTGGGTTGAACTCAGTTCAATATCAGGCAAGTGGGTGATCCGATTCAATGTCGGGCAACTGGCAATTGGATGCCGGCGCACTGTGAATACTGACCGTACTCAGCAGGTGCTCCAAGATGACTATTGTCGAGTCCAATAAGAATCTCTGGTTTGGATTCCTGTGGTCGACAAGAAGAATTCCGGAGTTGGCAAATGACTTTACCTTTGAAGCAGCAGAAGTCTGAGCAGACAAGCACAAGTCCACAGCTGTTTGCACATTTCGCATCCGATATTACTCCGTGTCCTTTCGATCGACACTTATAGAAACGTCAACAGCAAAGGAGTTCTTCAAGAGCGTTTCACGCCCAATCATTGCAAGCTCAGATCCTTCGGTTTTCCTTCGAGTTGTAAACGTTCCTCGCTCATAATGGTAATAGATGCGCCTTCGTCGTACAAAGCATACGTCAGTAGTTCCGTTTTGCCGTTATATACCCTGATTGGCAAGACGCGGAAAAGAATATTTATTGCTTCATCATCGTTGCAATTTAAAACAGCGATTTGGTCCTATGCCCTCTGGTTGTTGAGATTGGCTGAAGTTAACTGCTTGATGAAGTGACTGGTGATGCATCTTGCTGCAGTTCTCCACTCCGTATGGCTTCCGCATCCTGCATGCTCTTATAATATGACCACGCTTCAAATAGCAAAAACAAATTCCATTCCTCTTCACAAACGACCATTTGTCTGGAAGGTCCAACACCTCGGAACTATTACATTCAACGGTTTGATGATGCTCTGCTTTACAGTACCGACATTTATAAGGCAATGTGCTGGTTGGAGATGAACTTCCATTTGTAAGTGTCGAAGATAATGAGATGGTAGAGACGACGCAGGCAAGCCTACCAGTTCGATTCGACCAGCCTTTGACGGTTACATATGGCAGGATTCATACACAGGTTTGGGGCCACTCCAATCTCTTGTTCATCATGAGGTTAACAAGCTCATCTAAAAGGACAGGGTTTGCCAAATGGTGATGCATAGCGCTTACTTGAAAACCACTGTTAGATTCTGCGCATTTGTAGCAAATGGAATAATGAGCTCCAGTTTGTTCTCAGGAATCTGCGAAGTTTCTCTCACCTTCGTCAAGTAACTCCGCACAAGGCACTCTTGACATTCGCAATGAAGTTCCAATGTCTACATTAATATATGCATTAATAGAGATTCGACGACATCTCTCGCTCCACCAGTGATGCTTTTCTGCAGCCGAAACATGTTCTTCTTGGCTGTTGCCAAGCATTCTTGGTAATCTAGAAAAGGCCAAGCAAAACATCGGCCATTCCTCGGGTCTTCCGCGAAACTCCGGAAGATCATGTAGTTTACGATGGCTTTTCATGTCCACGTGATGATAAAGACGACTGTTGAGTCGGTGGGGCAGGGCGGAGACTGACTATACGAGTAGTTCGATGAAGCATTTATCGGTGGCGAGGCAAACGAAGTGGCTGTCAGAAGTGAAGTCACGGTGGCCGTGGAAGGTGGTACAGTAACGATAGAGCAGGTAGCTTCAGGAGATGCAGTAGTGCATGGCGACAGCGCGCACATATGGGCGGTGTTTATATTGCAGGTACCTCTCATGACTGCTTCCGCACCAATCTGCTGAGTAACGATGGAGACTGTTAATGATTGTTGCATGTTAAGGTGCCTTTCAACACGTGGCGTTCTTGTCCTCGGTAGCAGCAGATGTAGTGCTGGTTTCTAGTTGCGTGCGCAATTTCTGTAGGTGCTGGGGCAACGTTGCTATCTCGGCGTCACCTACGGCGCCACAACTGTTTAGACAGCCACCCTCGTATGAGCTGGTCTCCATAGAATATTCTTGTTCGACTTCTTCAACTTCTTTCACGGTACCCACGGTTATTCTGGTGCAAGTCAGATCGGTCGATATTTGAAGGTTCGGTATTAACAGGTGCTTAATGTTATCGGTTGTGGCGGAGGGGGATTGGCTTTTAACTATAGCTAAGAAGAAGTTATCTAGCCGATTTACATAGTAAAGGACTGTCTTCGGCCAAATCATACAACTTCATGTCACATAAATACTTTTTCTTAATTTAATTTAAGCTTATTTAATTTAGTTTCGCTATTGTTGAAAAAATTATAGCATTGCGCGGTATTGGGTGGTGTTATATCCCCATTACTTTGACCAATAGGCAAGTGGAATACAAAGGTAATGCCGAAGGAAACCGTTATATATAAAATATTGTATATATGCTTACCTGTGTTACTGACTGCGAGATTCTGCTGGCGGCAATGCGTTGGCTGCGGCAGCAACTCTTGACTTTGGTGGTAGTGTGTTGGTTATGGCGGCAATTTCTGCCTGTTGTGGCAATTCTGTTGATTGTGGCGGAAAATCTCGGCAATTGCGATGACAATTCTTGACTATGGCGGTAATGTAGGAGTGATTCCCGTAACCGGTTGCTGGTTGGCTGCGTTTAAATTGAGTTTGCAGTAACGGAAATTTAGGTAGCTATTCACGTTTGAAAAGCAACGCTTTGGTGTAACGGACGATTTCCGTAACTGGCTGGGAACGGACACTAGGCTGGCTGACAAGGGTTCTAACGGGAAAAAAATAAAGACAGTAGGCTGCCCGCCAAGATTGTAACGAAAAAGAATAAAATTGGCCCAAGTCCGGTTCGTCGCCTGAATAAGCTCTATTGAATATTTGTGGGCTGTGTGCGTGAATGTTCTTTAAAAGACTGATTAAATTACAATTCAATAATTTTGGTATTTCGGTACTCACTGTTTAAGATTCACAAATATCGTATCCTTGTTCGTATAACACAATTATTTTGTTTGTAACATGAATCCATTTAACCTTTCTAATATGTAACTTCAATCATTTTCTTTCTGTTTTGAATTTCTTGTTAAATTTTGCTTTGACTCACTGTATTGTTAAATAATCACCAACCTGTATCTCATTTACTAAATCTAATCTGCAACAACAGTGTGCATAGATCACACCACAGATCGTACCACCATCGATCACACCATCGATCGTACCACCGATCGTACCACCGATCGTACCATCGACCATCATCATCCAACTATGCACAAAGAAGAAGACGCAAAATTGTTGTTGCAATTAACACGCACAATTTGTAGAACTGCGTGGGTTCAAGGTTAGATGGGTTGAAGAATTTCATGCATTGTCAAAAGTTGTTTGAATCTCAACGAATAAAGACTTTGAATAAACCAAATTGTTTGCTTTTTTTGTTTTTGGTTTTCATTTTTTTTCTTTTCGATTGCGGTAGCAAGTACTTCTTGTTCGGTTTTATCGGTTGCTCCATAAATCCAATACAATAAGTGGTCCTTCTCGGTCGGATTTCTAAATTTCGTAACAAACAGTTTAACATTTTTTTTGTGAAGTGAATTTGAATTGATATATTGTTTTAATATGAGTTCGCTAAAACAAAAGTTCAGTAATGTTAAGGGTCGTTTAATTCGCACGCGTGATTTTGTGGTCTCTATCGAAAAAAATACTACCCTAGAAATGCCAGAGATTCGGTTAAAAAATCCTAATGACTTGTGGTCTGTGTTGATGCTTTCCATCATACTTATTAATTATCTATTTATGTTATCAAATATTTGCTATAATTTCATTATTTAAGATTGTAATCACTTTTTTTCGATGAATTTTCTATGTTTGAATATTGTGGAATCTAAGCTGTATGTAAATAGTATAAAAGAGCGAAGTAACAGCGAAATAAAACTCTTCTTCTTTTTTGATTCGAAAATCTGGTTAAAATCTTTTATTCGTTGCCGCATTTATACTCGTAGTAGTTGACATATTTCTTTTTAAAAAGTTGAAAGTCCAAAAAACGCTTTGGACATTTTTTGGTGCCGAAACCCGGGACAGTAATTTATAGTTATTGAAGTCCCCATCATAAAATTAAAATCAAAATTTAACATAAAGAAAAAATTTTAAAGTAACGGACGTTTAAAGAGAGAATTCAAATTGGAACAGGAAGAGATTGCTTCATCGAAAAGCTGCCCCATCGCTGGATCCGAAAAAGCAATTATCAACGAGAGATTCATCGTTGGAAGCATCGCAGACACGAAGAAAACTGTGGGTAAAAACAATAAGAAACTAAGTAATAAATTATTGGTAAATTATCTATATATATATTTAACATATGTATATACATCAAATATATTAGATGGTATAAGGTGTTAGTGCAGACTTTTTTGTCGCAAGAAATTTAAGAGCTGTCGCTTAAAGTTAAGAGAGCCTGAGAAGATTCACAGTTTTCTTTTGTTGCAAATTACGAATAGAGTTGTTGTTGCCTCCGTTTATTCGTCATTCCGGTGAATTTTAAACCACCGCCATTAACAGTGTTGTAGAAAAAAGCTTTAAATTAATTGTCGAATTCGCCACACTATATTGTTCTATTCGATCGTCGTAGACAAAAGCTCTATTTCTTTTTGTTGCATTTATATTTGCTGATCTTGCACAAGAAGAAGAACAACAACAACAGTGCAAGTGATTTGCCTAATTCGCCGCATTACATTGTTCGTGGATGTTGGAGGAGAATTTTGTTGCTGCTAAATTTTGTCGTCGATTAAAAGCATTTATTTTCGTTGTTGTAAGTCATCGCTCATAAAAAGCTCTTCATTTCACTGAGATACTCATCGTTGGAATAAAATTGTTGCAGAAATTTTCGTCAATTTCCTTAAAAAATCATTTTGGATAAATTTATTTCAAGAAATATTTAGAAGTTGTTGATTTCTTTCTTGTCCATTTATTGATTCGATTGGGTTCTTGAAAATTAATTATGAGTAACTCTGACAATGAATATGAGGAGAGAGGAGAGGCAGGTGAACAGGACCATAGAGAGCAGGCGGGTGTAAAGGGGTTAGATAGCCAACAGCGTCAGCAGTTAACTGAGTTGAAGGTTTTGCGATCTACAACAAAATCAAATATAAGTAGAATCAAAAGGCTTATAAAGGAAAAAGGTTCAACAATCTCTGTTACTGAATTGGAGTGCCGGTTAGGCATTTTCGAATCCTATTTTAAACAGAATTTAAATGTTCAGATGTCGATAGAGAAGATGAATGTTGTTGGAGAGGAAAAAGCAAATGCTACAAACAGAGCGGAAATTAAGGATCTCTATGTTGTTACCAAATCGGATATCTTAATGTTGGTGGCGGAGAAGAAACATTGGCACCTTTGCAGCATTCGTCTAGGCCATCTAGGTTAGAAAAAATTAAATTGCCGTCCTTTTCTGGGAAGTTTTCAGAATTTCCAAACTTTATAGGATTGTTTGATAGCTTGATAGATAAGGATGATTCGTTGGACAATCTGCAAAAATTTAACTATTTGCGAAATTGCTTAACCGGCTCAGCATTAAGTGCAGTTAAGGAATTCGATCTGACGAGTGGAAACTACACTAAAGCAATACAGCGATTAAGGAAAAGATTTGATAACAAGGCGATGATGTTTCAAGAGCATATTAATGGGATTTTGCAAATTCCAAAGATCTTAAAGTGTTCTTCTTTTAATCTTCGAAATTTGGAAGATAATTTCAACACTTATCTTGCGGCGATGCTTAGTATAGGTGATTATAAAGATATTGCAGAATCTATTTTAATTTCGTTTGCGTTAGATAGAGTCGATTTGGATACAAAAGCCAAGTGGGATGAAGTGGTTGATCATTCCAAACTACCGTCATGGTCAGATTTTTCGCGACTGTTGGATCGTCGTTGCCAAACCTTAGAAGCAAGAGAAACATGCATAGGAACCAGTCGTCCAATACCTCGTTAGTTGTGAACAAGGTCATGTGTGAGTTTTGTCAGTCGGGTACGCATTGTATAGTTGAGTGTCCAAATTTTAACCAGTTGCCAGTCTCCGAACGTTTCCTAGAAGTTAAGAGACGTGTTCTCTGCATAAACTGTTTGGGGAAAGGTCACTCAGTAAGAAGGTGCAATTCGCGAAAGTGCACTATTTGTTCATTGCCACATCATCGATTACTTCACAGATTTACGGTGAACCAGGTAACTGAAAAAGCTTCAGATAGAGACGCAGTCTCAAACACCAACACCAGTTGCACTAGTACTATTGTTTCAAATGCAGGTGAACATTGTAACGCAAGTGTTATTTTAGCAACTGCTATAGTCTACATAAGAGACAAATGTGGTAGATTTCAACCAGCTCGCGCCTTGTTGGATTCTGCATCCCAGTTGAACTTTATAACCGAGGATATGGTTCAGAAACTTAAGTTGCATAAAGTTCAAACGCATACATGCGTTTCCGGAATAGGAAAATCAAACTCTGTCATACATTATAAGACAGAAGCTAATTGCAAGTCACGAATTTCTGACTTTGAACTAAATTTGAACTTGTTGATTTTAAAGTCAATCACTAATATTCAACCTGAAACAAAAATGGATATTTCTGAGTGGAATATTCCCATGAACCTACCTTTGGCTGATCCTTATTTTAACATTCCCAGTCGTATAGATCTCTTAATTGGCGCCGATAGCTTTTTCCATCTACTTTGTGTTGGGCAGATTAGACTTGGCCCCCAGCTACCGATTTTACAGAAAACTTTGCTGGGTTGGATAGCCTCTGGAAGTTATGGGTTATCTGACATGCCCAAAGCTGCGTGTATGGTAGTTGGTTCTTCGACCTTTGAAGACGCTTCGCTGAACGAGACAGTAAGCAAGTTCTGGGAAATGGAAGAAGTAAATAGAAGACCAAGTTTCCACTCACTGGAAGAAGAAAAATGTGAGAACGAGTTTTTGAGCAGCGTTCGTCGCCAAGATGATGGTCGGTTTGTGGTGAAAATTCTCTTCGATCCAAATAAGGGAGAGTTGGGTGATTCGTTAATTCAGGCGAGGAAACGATTTTTCAATTTAGAAAGGCGACTTCAGAAAAATAACAAAGTGCGAGATCAGTACATCCAATCATGGAGGAATACGAGAGTCTGGGACATATGGAAGCTGTCCCAAAGAATCAAGCTTTGCTGAATCGATATTTTGCTCCTCACCAATTCGTACTTAGGCCTGATTCACTGAGTACAAAGCTTAGGGTCGTGTTTGATTGTAGCGCAAAAACTTCCTCCAATGTTTCCCTAAATGATCTTCTGTTGAAAGGACCGGTAATTCAGGATGATCTTTATGACATTATTTTACGCTTTAGGTCATATAAATTTGTAATTACAGCCGACATTTCCAAAATGTATCGACAGATATTGGTGGATAAGGAGGACCAGAATCTTCAATGCATTTTATGGAGGTCGAATGAACAAAAGGAGCTGTTAGTATATAGATTGAAAACAGTAACCTACGGGACTACATCAGCACCTTACCTTGCTACAAGATGTTTGAAAGTGTTGGCAGATGAAAATGTATCACAATTTCCATTAGGGTCGAAAGTTATAGGTGAAGACTTCTATATGGATGACATGATCACAGGGGCAGATTCGTTGGAGTCCGTTTATAAGATTTATACTGAAACCACGCACATTCTTCAAACTGCTGGATTCGATTTGCGGAAGTGGTGCAGTAATGACCCTTCAGAAGATAGTTTTCATTACATCGTTCCAGAAATAGATAATTCAAAATGCATTACGAAAAGGACAATACTGTCAGAACTTGTACAAATCTTCGATCCCTTAGGTTTAATAAACCCAATAGTTGTAAAGGGTAAAATCATAATGCAAGATCTCTGGATTTCCAAATGTAATTAGGATGAGTCCGTTCCGATGGAAATGCATTCGCAGTGGGAGGAATATCGTAAGGATATAATGCGGTTAGGTACAATAAAGGTACCTAGACACATTCATTACTCGTGTCGATCAAATGTTAAGGTTGAGCTGCATGGATTTGCAGATGCATCGATCCGTGCGTATGGTTGTGCTGTGTATCTACGGACCGTAGATACTTTTGGCAATGTTAATTGCAATTTGTTGAGTGCCAAGTCAAAAGTAGCTCCTATTAAAACAAAGTCACTGCCAAGATTAGAATTGTGTGCAGCAGTATTACTAGTCGATTTGGTGCAAAGAATTTTGCCGAATTTAGGCGAAAACATTGAAGAAATTTTTCTATGGTCGGATTCAGAGATCGTGCTGCGCTGGATTTCTGCTTACCCTTCCTCGTGGGAAATATTCGTTGCCAACAGGGTCTCAAAGATACAGTCTGAACTGCCAGTTGCGATCTGGGGGCATGTGAGTTCGAAGTCTAATCCAGCGGATATAGCATCTAGAGGTTCCAATGTTTCGGAACTCATCGAAAGTACTCGTATGTGGTTCAATGGTCCGTCATTTTTATATTTACCAATAGCGAATTGGCCAAAACAAAAGGTAACTACCCCGATAGTCAATTTAGAAACCAACAACCCTCTAGTTTTGGTAGCAAAGATAGTTTCGGATGAGTTTTCAGAACATTTTGTGCGATTTAGCAGCTATCAAAAGGTAATTCGTATTTTTGGATACGTAGTTCGATTTATAAAATCACTTAAATCAAAATCGTTTAATCAAATTTCTAACCCCCCCGTAAGCTCTAAGTCAATAGCCCTAACAGCAGAAGAACTGGAAGAATCTCTACTAAGAATCATCTGGAACATCCAGCAAACTCATTTCCAGGAGGAAATTGAAGACTTAAGAAAAAAAAATAAGATAAGCCCAAAAAGTGTTATCAGCAACCTCAATCCTTTCCTTGATGATGAACACCATATACACCTCTTACGAGTGGGTGGGCGTTTGCTGAATGCGAACATACCCTATAATGTCAAATGTCCTATTCTCCTACCCAAAAATTCCCTATTTGTAAATAATCTTGTTGTCCATTTGCATGTTACTAATTTTCATGCAGGTATCCAAACTCTGGTGGCTATTATGAGACAACGATTCTGGGTCATCAACGCGCGAAGTGTAGCTAAGAAGACTGTATTTGCGTGCTATCACTATTTTCGATACAAGCCAAAGCTCTTGAAGCAAATTATGGGTGATCTACCAGCCAACAGAGTCACGATGTCAAGGCCGTTTGCTAAAACTGGTGTAGATTTTTGTGGACCCTTCCAAATCTCACAAGGACGTCGAGGCTACTGCCGACATAAGGCCTATGTGGCAGTGTTTATTTGCTTTGCGACGAAGGCTTCTCACTTGGAAGTAGTTTCGGATCTATCGATGCAAGGGTTTCTAGCAGCTCTAAAACGCTTTGTTGCACGACGTGGACTATGTGAGGAAATACATTGCGACAACGGAACGAATTTCGTGGGAGCTCGAAATGAGCTTAAGGAATTGCATACTATGGTCTCGGATCAGCAGAAGGAGAATATCATCTCATCATGGTGCGCTTTACATAGGGTTAAATTCATACATATACCACCTCGAGCACCACACTTCGGTGGCTTGTGGGAAGCTGCGGTTAAGTCGGCAAAATCACATCTCTACAGGACGGTAAAGCAATCATTCCTGACTTATGAAGAATTGTCGACCGTAGTCTCAGAGATAGAAGCAATCATGAATTCTCGCCCACTTTGCGTCCTAGGGCCAGATCCAAATGACGAACAAGTCTTGACTCCTGGCCATTATTTGATTGGCACCGCATTGAATTCGATTCTGGAGCCTACCATCCCAGCAGATATACCTCTTTTGAAGCGATGGCGTCGAATAACGCAGATAAAACAACACTTCTGGACGAGATGGTCAAAAGAGTATCTCTTAGAGTTGCAACGGCGGGCGAAGCGGAAAACTGCTTTCGAGAACGCTACCGTGGGTACCGTAGTTTTGATCAGCGACGATAATCTGCCGCCTCAGCAATGGCTCTTAGGAAGAATCGACAAACTTATCCCTGGTCCAGATGGAAAGATTCGTGTGGCAGATGTAAAAGTCAAATCAACTATTCTAAGAAGACCGATTCATCGCCTGGCTCCTTTACCAAGTTGTTGAAGTGTCTCTTTTTCCGTTCGACCCTTCAAGGCGGGCAGTATGTTGATGCTTTCCATCATACTTATTAATTATCTATTTATGTTATCAAATATTTGCTATAATTTCATTATTTAAGATTGTAATCACTTTTTTTCGATGAATTTTCTATGTTTGAATATTGTGGAATCTAAGCTGTATGTAAATAGTATAAAAGAGCGAAGTAACAGCGAAATAAAACTCTTCTTCTTTTTTGATTTGAAAATCTGGTTAAAATCTTTTATTCGTTGCCGCATTTATAGTAGTTGACATATTTCTTTTTAAAAAGTTGAAAGTCCAAAAAACGCTTTGGACAGTCTGAATTCTCTGAGATATACAAAGATTATAGAAAGTGTTTCCGATGAACAATTCGAAGGGTATGAGAACGAATTTGGACTTTATGAAACGCGCTTTTTCGAATCCCATTCGCGAATAACGTCAGCAATGCGAAGCAGACAGGCAGATGAAAAATCAAATGTAAATTGTTCGGTCGTTCAACAACTCGCCGGAAGATTCGCCCATTCAACTTCCAAAGTTTACAGTGCCAATTTTCTCGGGTGACTTCAAGGATTGGCCTTCCTTTCGAGATTCATTTACCGGCTACCCAAAAATTCCATTATCTTAAGTCATTTCTACGTGATGACGCGGCAAACTTAATAAAACATATGACAATATCTGAGGCCAATTACGTAGAAGCGTGGGAACGTTTAGAGGGAAGATATATTCGCGTTCATCTTATCGTCCAATCATTCAGCCAAACATTTCTAAATCTTCCAACAGTTACGTCCGGGAATGTAAAAGGTTTGCGTAAGTTGTCAGACGGAGCAGATGAAGTAATTCGTGGTTTGAACGCATTAAAGTCGAACGATCGCGATCCTTGGCTTCTGTATTTATTATTAAATAAAGTTGACAGTGAAATGAAACAAAGTTGGGCTGAACACAACGGTGGGGTAGATAATCCCAAGTTCAGTGAATTGCTTCAATTCTTGGAGGCAAGATGTAATGCATTAGAATCGTGCCAAACGTTGGCCACAATAAGTAATCGAAACGAACCTAAAATTCGCACTCATGTCACTGAAGCGTCGCAAGTGCCTTCATAATGCCCAAAATGTAACGAACAGCACATACTGTTTACTGGTTACTCGGTTTACTGAACTAAGTGTTGACATGCCTCCGTCATTTGTTAAAGACAATTCCTTATGCTTTAATTGCCTTCGGGCAGGACATTCTGCAAAAAAGTGTCGGTCGAATTTTTCGTGTCGCGAATGCAAATCCCGTCACCATTCCCTTGTTCATCTACCGGGACAAAATAACCCTCCTTCGTCATCGTTGAACTCTTTGTCATCAAACTTGTCTTCACACACTCCAGGTGTTCCTATTGTCAGCAACCATCTGCACCATGCAAGCTTGTGTCAGCAAAATATTCTTCCTACTATCGTCGCACAGGTAAAAAATAATCAGGGAAATCTACTTAACTGCAGAATATTATTAGACTCCGGGTCCCAAAACTTATTTATAACCGAATCGTTTGGGCAGAGACTTGGAATTCGACGCTCGCGTTCGTATTCGTGGAGTATCAAAAACTGATGCAGGTTATACAAGAGGTATCGTTTCAATTAAGCTCTATTCTCGAATTAATCAAAATTACTTGTTTTTTGATGCATATATCCTTAGCAAGCTTACATCTAATCTTCCTTCACAGCCATTCGAAAGTTCTTCTTGGTCTCATATCCGCGATTTAGACTTAGCAGATCCCGAATTCAACATCCCAAAACCAGTTGACATGTTGCTTGGGGCCGATAAATTCTGGTATGTAATTAAAGAAGGTCAAATTCAGGGTCCAACAGGAGTCCCAGTAGCCCAAAATACAAAGTTTGGCTGGGTTGCAACGGGACAGGTACTCGATTCAAACTCCTTTTCTTGTCCGGTAATTTCATCTCTACTCTCCACCCTTAATGTCGATAAACTTTTGCAACGCTTGACGGAAAGAATGTAGTACAGCTTCCATTTAAAGTTTCCTCCCCGGTTTTTGGTAACTCTTTACGGTCTGCTGTGAATCGCTTATATGCAATGGAACGTAGATTTCAAAGAGATTCGAAGTTGCGTGAAATGTATACGAACTTCATGCAAGAATATCAAGATCTCGGCCATATGACTCGTATTCCACATTCTGAACTAGAAAATAATCATGGAAAGCATTTTTATCTCCCTCATCATGCTGTGCTCAAACCAGACAGTTCTCGGATGGATTTGATCGGAGTTTGTTTGCGTTTTCGGCAATTTCAGTACGTTTTTACTGCCGATGTAGTAAAAATGTTTCGCCAAATTTGGGTTGCCGATGAACATTGCGATTATCAACGTATCGTTTGGAGAAAAAATGCTAGTGATAACATCGAACATTATCGGTTACGGACCGTAAGATATGGTACATCGTCGGCTCCATTACTTTCTGTTTGGGTCTTAAAGCAACTGTCAGAAGACTACAAAAACCAATATCCCAGATCGGCTCGTGTTCTCGGTGAGAACGTTTACGTAGATGACATCATGGCGGGTGCAAATTCGATTGATGATCTAATAAGCTTGCAGTCCGAACTGGTATCCTTGTTATCAAAGGCTCAACTCAACAGGTTCGAAAACGGAATTCAAACTGCTGGTCTCTGCTCTCTCGATTGCCAAAAGAAGATTGCCAATATTCACCATTTGAAACAGATTGCTCGGAATCATTGATCAAGGTGCTGGGTTTGTATTGGGACCCTAACACAGATCAATTTTCTTTTCGGATGACGGAATCTCGTTTTAATCCAACCCCAACTCGACGCTCTCTTCTATCACAAATCTCTCGCATTTTCGATCCTTTAGGATTCTTAGCGCCATCGGTTATTTTATTTAAAATGTTATTTCAGCAGTTGTGGTCTTCGGAGCTCAAACTTGATTGGGATGATCCACTTCCTTCACGGTTGGCTGACAAGTGGGCAAGCTATCAGAAGGAACTTCACTATTTTGAACAAATTCGGATACCACGCAACGTCTTTTCATCACTAGAAGAAGTAGAACTACATGGGTTTGCAGATGCATCGTCACTGGCATACGCTGCTGTTGTGTACGTGCGTTCTAAAATCGGAGTGCATCAATATAGAACCGTCCTCGTAGCAGCTAAAACCAAGGTAGCTCCCCTTAAACCTGTCTCCATCCCAAGGCTAGAATTATGTGCTGCTCTCTTGCTTTGTAAACTGATAAGTCTGGTAAGGTCGTCAATTACAAGGAACGTTAAAATCTTAGCCTGGACTGACTCGGAAATCGTTCTTCATCGGCTGTCCTCTCCACCTCGTCGTTGGACTTCATTCGTTGCGAACCGCACAGCACTAATACTCGAATCTATTCCGCGACACGCCTGGAATCATATTGCATCCGAATGGAACCCAGCCGATTGTGCGTCGCGCGGTGTAATCCCGTCAGCTTTAAACAACCATTCTTTATGGTGGTCAGGACCCTTCTGGCTATCATTGCCATCAGATCGTTGGCCAACGTTTAGTCGGGTGTCCCCAGAGAACAAATTAAGCCATATAGAAGAAAGGAAAGTTACCCAACTAACATTTATAACGTACACCCCCGCGGAGCCGCTTTATAACCTCATACTAAAGATATCGTCGTGGACTCGGTTAGTTCGAATTGTAGCATATGTTGTTCGTTTCCTTTCAAATTGTCGTCCTAACAAATTCGGAAAAAACTTAAGTGGTCTGACATTTAACGAAATTCAAAAGTCGAAAATTTTAATCTTAAAATGTGTACAAACAATCGCGTTTGGAAGTGATATAAATCTGCTTGCAAATAAACTACTCCTTCTCCGTAAATGCGGTACACCCCATTTATCGACACTAACGGACTCTTACGAGTTGGTGGGCGTATTAAAAATGCTAATTTATCTTTAATATAAAACAACCTATACTTCTTCCCAAGAATCTTGTCTCTCCCCATATAGTAAAGGATATTCACAACAAATATCAGCATCCAGGAGCCTCAGAAACATTTGTGATAGTCCGCCAGAGGTTTTGGATACTAAGTAGCCGCAACTTGATTCGCAAAATAGTTCATCAGTGTAAGGCATGCTTCGAACAACGCAAAACGATGACTCAACAACTTATGTGTGATCTGCCTTCACCACGCGTTCAAGCTAGTCGACCATTTTTAAACAGCGGATGTGACTATGCTCGTCCATTTACCATCAAACTTTCTCGAGGTCGAAATCCGCGATTATCGAAAGCATATATGGCGCTCTTTTTGTGTATGAGCAACAAAGCAATTCACTTGGAGTTAGTGAGTGATCTAACTACCGATGCATTTTTAGCTGCCTTCAGACGTTTTGTCGCTAGACGTGGGAAGTGTGCAAATGTATACAGTGATAACGGAATGAACTTCCAAGGGGCACGACGGTGCTTAAAGGAAATGCAGAGGTTAATCATATCACAATCTCACCACGAAGACATCGCTGCATCGCTTGCTATGGATGGTACCAAATGGCATTTTATTCCCCCTTCAGCTCCACACTTTGCCGGATTATGGGAAGCGGGAGTGAGATGAAGAGTAATTGGATCATCTATTCTCACTTTTGAAGAGTTTTACACAGTTCTTACTCAAATCGAAAGCGGTTTAAACTCTCGTCCTCTTTGTGCAATCTCTGATGAAGATTTAAATCCACTAACCCCCGCACATTTTCTTATAGGCGAACCATATACTACAGTTCCAGAACCAAGCTATCTTGATGTCCAACAAAACCGTTTGCCACACTGGAATCACCTTCAAAGCATGGTACAAGGGTTTTGGAAACGATGGCATTTGGAATATATAACATCACTTCAAGAACGTCCCAAATGGCAGAACATCAATAGAGACTTAGAAGTTGGGGATCTGGTAGTCATCAAGGAACCAAACCTTCCACCAGCCAAGTGACTTCTTGGCCGTATAGAAATTGTCCATCCAGGTTCAGATGGCAAGACACGAGTCGCTACGATAAGAACGAGCCCTGGAACATTTATTCGGCCAGTGACCAAACTTTCCGCTCTACCCTTGTCCTGAAACATCGTTCCTGGGGCGGCGGGATGTTTAAGATTCATAAATATCGTATCCTTGTTCGTATGACACAATTATTTTGTTTGTAACACGAATCCATTTAACCTTTCTAATATGTAACTTCAATAATTTTCTTTCTGTTTTGAATTGCTTGTTAAATTTTGCTTTGACTCACTGTATTGTTAAATAATCACCAACCTGTATCTCATTTACTAAATCTAATCTGCAACAACAGTGTGCATAGATTACACCACAGATCGTACCACCATCGATCACACCATCGATCACACCATCGATCACACCATCGATCACACCATCGATCGTACCACCGATCGTACCATCGACCATCATCATCCAACTATGCACAAAGAAGAAGACGCAAAATTGTTGTTGCAATTAACACGCACATTTGTAGCACTGCGTGGGTGCAAGGTTAGATGGGTTGAAGAATTTCATGCATTGTCAAAAGTTGTTTGAATCTCAACGAATAAAGACTTTGAATAAACCAAATTGTTTGCTCTCTTTGTTTTTGGTTTTAATTTTTTTTCTTTTCGATTGCTGTAGCAAGTACTTCTTGTTCGGTTTTATCGGTTGATCCACAAATCCAACGTTGAATCCAATACACTCACTTTTCGGCGACTTATGTGGCTGCGTTCCGACTTGGCGACTGTTGATTTGGATTTGAAATTGAATTTCACATCGAAGTGTCATGACAGTCAAAAGTAAAACACAGCTAGGGCTCTCTTGAAAAAAGTAACCCTATATATGACCTTAATAATCCCAGACTGCACTTTGGCGCAGAGGCATGGACTTTATCAAAAGGGGGTACTCTTGGCTGCTTGAAGGCTAAGACTGGGGCTGATTTTCGGTCTGAATAGACGGTAAGATGTAGTGGTAGTAAAGATGAACTGTACGGGCTGTACAGCGAAATCGACTTAGCCAGAAGAGTGAAGATCCAACGACTAAGATGGCGGGGTCATGTAGAGCGAATTAACACCAATTCTCCGGTCCAAAAAGTCTTCGAATCCGTCCCCGAAAGACAGCGCAGTAAAGACGACGCACGCAAGTGAAAGCGGACCTCAGCCAATTTAGTGTGCAAAACTGCAGGCAGCTAAAGATCGAGCCAGCTTAGCGCCATCTTAAGTAAATATGTATGTAAGTTCTGTATTTCCTGAGCTCCGTTCGCAATTATTTCGAAGTTGCACAGGTTGGAAAGTGTTTTCATGTTTCAGTAGAAATTTTAAATTTGAAATCCAATAAAACTCATGAAATTAGACTAATAAAATGATGTTTAATATACAGGTAGTACTAACTGAAGCTGTCTGCCGAGGAAAATTGTATCATGTATTGTATGTACAAGCAAACCTCGGCGCCTAACACCTGTTGAGCTTACTTCTCAGCTTCTTTAGTGGAAGGCCCGTATTTATTTTGGTGCGTAATACCTCTTCCAAGAAGTACGTAAAATGTAGATTGAATGGTGGCGTACCACTTTATACTCAGGTCAAGTAACGTAGATACCAGACGTGTTTCGGCTTGTGAGTGAATAGTGATTAGTAAAATCAGTGACAAAGAGACATTCGAGGAAGTTCATATAGGCTCCAATTAGCAGAGTGACAGTTGACGGTCGTGGGTTCGAATCCCAGTGTACTCTACACATCTTTTTTTTCCATTTTTACATATTTAAAATAAATTCAGAAACAATAAAGTTAAAGTGGTGGTAAAGTGTTGTCCATCACGTGATGGATTGTGAGGAGCGGTCCGCTATGTTAATAGCGGGATCTGCTCAGGATCAGGTGAGGCTTCGAGTAGTTCGAGCCAAACCCCAAAAACAAAGAGAAGAAGGAATCTTAGTCCAGCTTCTAACTTAATAAAACGTCCCGCCCAACCAACGGCCTCTGTAAAGCTGCTTGGCGGAGTGGGGGAAAAGAACAACTTCGCTTCATTGGCAACAAGAGAATCTGAAGATGAAGAAGAAGAAATGGAGGCCATAAGAAGCAGCATCAAAATGCTACAGCAAAGAGTGCTGGCCATAAAAGAAAAACAAATGGAAAGAAGGAAGAGGGAAGAGCAAGAGCAATCCGAACAACAGCAGCTTGCTCAAAAGCAGAAACAACAACAACATCAAGTAAATAAAGTAGCACAAGTGTTACAACAACAAAATGTTAGGAAACACCAGCAACAACAAGGGCAGCCACAACAACGGCATCAGCTAAAACAGCAGCAGCTACAAAAACGGCAACAGCAAAAACAGCAGCAGCAGCAGCAACAACAACAACAACAACAACAACAACAACAACAACAACAACAACAACAACAACAACAACAACAACAACAACAACAACAACAACAACAACAACAACAACAACAACAACAACAACAACAACAACAACAACAACAACAACAACAACAGCAGCAACAGCAACAGCAACAGCAACAGCAACAGCAACAGCAACAGCAACAGCAACAGCAACAGCAACAGCAACAGCAACAGCAACAGCAACAGCAACAGCAACAGCAACAGCAACAGCAACAGCAACAGCAACAGCAACAGCAACAGCAACAGCAACAGCAACAGCAACAGCAACAGCAACAGCAGCAGCAGCAGCAGCAGCAGCAGCGGAAGAAGAAGGAGAAGGTGCCTCCTATCAACACCTATAAATTGGAGGTAAATGCTACCAAGGACCTGTGTAAGTTGGTCATTGGTAATAATTTTAATATTAAGAGATTGGGGAACGATCGCCTTGCCATCCACTGTAATACAGTGGAGGGCTACGCGAAAGTGAAAGAGCTCCTGAAGGAAACGACGACGGAGCACTACTCATTTACACTGAAGTGTGAAAAGCGGCAATCGATGCTGCCGAAGGGGTTGGAGCCGTCTTCTGATCCTGAGGAGATCCTGGCACTGCTCAAAGAGAAGGAGTGCGAAGGACTCAAGTTCGTGGGGGTAGAGCCATTTACCACAGCAAGAGCCAGGCGGGAGAAACGGAGTCTGCCGTTCTTCCTGGTGCAGCTCAGTCCCGAAAGCCGTCTGGATAGTCAAAGGAGTATCAATGTCCTAGACTACCAGGTGGTTCACTGGGAAAAATTAAAAAGGAGCGTTATACAATCCGTTCGCTGCCAGAGGTTCCGACACGCCGCTTCGAACTGCCAAATGCAGCCTCGATTCGTGAAGTGCGCAAAGAACCACAGTTCCGAGGAGTGTGCTCTGGGTATGGACGGAGCATCCGATAGGACGCAGCTCTCGTGCGTATTATGTGGGAACGTGTGACACACCGCAAACTATCGGGGTTGTCCTAAGTTCGCTGATATTAGGAAAGCAAAACTGGCTCAGCAGCAGAAGGTGGATGTCAAACGTTCACCTGCTAGGTTTCAAACACCAGCCGCCACGTCCTAAATTTCCTACGCCCAAATGGCGGCAGGTAGGGAGGCTACGGTATAGCAAGCGACTGTTGCTTCTCCGGCGCCAATGCCGAGAACAACGGAAGCTGCACCTAACATGCTGGCCATCTTGCTCGCAATCCAAGGGCAGATGGCTCAGCTGCAAAAACAGGTGCAAGAACAGGCCAAGCGGGTGGACCAGATTTACGCGCTGCTGCCGGGCCTAACGCTACACATGTCGTAATGGGTACGCACATGGTGGAGCAATCTTTGAAAGTCCTTGCGGTGAATGTTAATTCACTGATTAGGATCGAACGACGAGCCGCGATGTTTAAATTGCTACAAGACCAATCTCCTGACGTGCTTTTCGCTAGCGAAACCAAGCTAACCGATAAGCACAAACTGGAGTACAATAATTATATTGTTAGAAGAAGAAACCGGCCCCGATCCAAACGTGTCGCGATCTTCATTAAACAAGGTATAAAATTTCACAGAGTGTACAAGGGAGTGTTGCGTAGGGTCCGGGTGTTGGAGGCAGTCGTCATTTATATCCCGCTCCGCAGTGGAAAGCGGGTGTACTTTGCCTCTGTTTATGCACCTGAGGCTCCACAATCCACTTTATTCAATACAGAGCTCGACACCCTTTTTCGACTTCTGAGGCTGGAATCGAGGGAGAATTATTTTATAATCGGCAGGGACTTCAACGCTAGACACAGAGATTGGGGAAATAATTTGCCAAAGACTAGAGGGAACCTACTCGATTGGTGGGGTCAGCACGATGTCATGTACAGACTCGGTCTTAAAGCGACGGATAACCCGCCGTTTCCCAGAGGCGGATCTTATCTACTGCTGTACGACGAACGTATACAACTGACAGGTACGAATTTACAAACGCTAAACTGTCTGCGCACGTTCGTGTATGACAGTGACCATTGCGGTTTTAGCATCGAAATTACAGTTCCCAACGAAATTGCGGAATTGGAGGAGTTTGTCCAAAGATATTCTTACAACTACAGTAAGACTCGATGGACACGCTTCTCCGCAACCATGACAAGTGCGCTCTCCTCGAATACGCTCCACCCACCGTCCAATAGGAATTTGTCAAACGAGGAGATCGACAATTACCTAAAACAAATGGACGAGACAATTAAACAAACTACGGACGCTACAATACCGCGGTGTCGACATACGACTAACGAAGACCTGTTCCGCAATCCTACTATTGACGCACTGCACCGACAGAAAAGTAGACTTCCTTCAAGACTTAAAAACTTGTACAGACAGTTAACTGACAGACAAGACCCGGAGATTAGGGCACTGAAGTCGCCGATTAAAAATCTTCAAACGCTAATAAAAGAGAATTACAGAATTTCTGTAAGTTCGTATTGGAACAACAGGGTTCCGGCTGTAAACACCAGCAACCCGAACATGTTCCCGCAAATAAACAAACTATTTCGGAGAAAAAATCAAAACGACCTTCAGTGTCTTAAAACAGACAACAACGGACAACAGACAACGAACGGTTACTGACAATAGCAGGTATTCATCCAAATGAGGCCGCTGATGATGACGACTTCTTTGTGATCGAGGTTACACAGGAGAAGGTTGAAGCCATAGGGGCGACTTTCCAGGAAATATACAAGGACACTGATACCATTGGACGTAATTATGACCTGGACAATCGCGTCTTGGTGCACGACTTCTACATTCGAAATGAAGTAGAGAACTGGCGATCTGAGCCAGAAATCATTGGGGACCGATAACATTCCAAACATCGTGCTTCGACATCTTCCTCTAGAAGCGGTGGACATTTACACCACCCTGTTTAATAATGCAATGAATAATGCACATTATCCAGCGCATTGGAAAACGGCGGTGGTGCAACCTATCCCCAAAAAGAGAAAGGATATATCCAATCCGGCGAATCTCCGGTCGATAAGTCTCCTTCCGAATATCAGTAAGGTGTTTGAAAAAGTAATCAAGAGAGCTCTGTCTAGGTGGGTTGAGGACAAACATATAGTCCCGGATAATCAATTCGGTTTTAAGGCGGGACATGATATCTTACATGCCGCGTCTAAACTGGTGTCCGATATCCAATGGAATAAAGGCAAAAACCAATGTACAGGTGCCTGCCTTGTTGACTTGGAGAAGGCCTTCGACACCGTATGGTTAGAGGATCTTTTCTATAAGCTGACTAGGCTGGGGATCAGTAAACCACTCTTGTACATTCTTTATAATACGAGTATGCTAACCAACAGACAGTTCATCGTGAAAAATGGCGATGTGACTTCTGATGGAATATTTCAAATCAAAAATGGTCTTCAGCAAGGCGCAGTCAATTCGCCGATCCTATTCAACATTTATTATTATTATTATTGTTATCAAGGGAACGATACAAATGAATTTGTAGGGTCCGGGACTTAACGCCGGGGTACTATGCCCATGTGACGCGTTTTGTCAACAGCACGCGGAGTACTATTCAACATTTATACAAGCGACTTGATAGGTTCACTTCCCCATACTATTGCATACGCAGACGATTTGATAGCGTACAGAATAGGTCCAAAAATTGAGGTCATTAATACGAGTACTCTCTTGCAGCGTGGCTTCGATAAGATAAGATGATTTTGCGATGACTGGAAGTTGAAAATCAACTTTCAGAAGTCGGAAACCATTTTCTTTAGGACGCCTCTAGGGATACCAGGAAAAATTGGCGTAAGTTCTCGATCATTGGACAACGCGGACAGCCTCTTGCCTGTCGAAAAGTAGTCAAATACCTTGGGATCTGGCTAGATCGGTTTCCGCATTTTGATAAAAATGTAGATGCTGCTCTGGCCAGAGCTAAAGGTGCTTTTGCCCTTACAAAGAAACTGTTTTATAGCAGCCAACTCGATGCGAGGATAAAGGTAATCTGCTACATGACCCTTATCAGGCCCATGCTAGTATTTGAGTGTCCCGTGTGGTTCAATATGCGAGCAAGCTTAATGGAAAAGATTCGGGTGTTTGAGAGGGCTTGCCTTCGCTTGTACAGAACACCAGAGTCGGAGTACAAATTTTTTTATCGTAATGAGGTCCTTTACAACAGAGCGAACCTAATACGAGTGGCAACTTCGTAATTAAGCTGACTCGAAGGCACACTGCAAGAGCAATGGCCTCGACGAATAACCTGATATCTTAAATGTCGCTCGGAAAGCTGGGGACAGGCGACTCAACTACGGCAGAGACGTCGCACACGGCAGTGTGGATCGTCTCAGGTTCAGTAGGGCGGTGGGGAATCGCGGTAAGTGGGATGTCGTTCGGCAGCACCAGCATTTCTGGTGGTTGAATGATGGAGATGTTTCGTCGTCGTCGTTTCCGTCAATTACGGACCATCTTCATGAATGAGCCAGAGCTGACCAATCTATTTATTTGTATTTATTTTATTTGTATTTGTATTTATTAAGCATCTCTGCGCATATTTAAATTTAAACAACTTATTGCATTGCGCAGTTAAAATTTTACACACTCATTTACAATAATTATCTTAATCCTAATAACAAAAAGAATAAATAGAATATGAAAGAAAATGAAAAAAGAAATAGAAAATAGAAAAAGAAAGAGGAAAGATGAAAGATGAGGATAAATGAATATAGTTTTAAGTAATAGAAGCTAATTTTAATTGCACTGTGAATAGCGATGGCCAGCTTGCATAGGTTTAGGTTAGCATTTAGGAAATATATAATTGTGTATGATATCTATGTGTGTGTATTGTGTATGTAGGTTAGGTAGACTAAGGTTTATTTTAAGTTAGATATTAAGTTTTTATAAAAAAATTAAGTCCATATGCTAAGTTTTTGTTAACAATGTTTTTCTTAGCCCTAAGTATACAAAATATATATTTCAACAAAATGTAAACAAAGTCGAAAGACATAGATATAAGAATTTAGAGTAGCTTAGAGTGCCTGTGTTGGGCCAGTAAGTTAATATAAAATTTTTAAATAATTTTAAGCTAGCATTTAAGCATTTTTTGTTACGAGGGCGGATCAATAAGTACGTGACTTTTTGAATTTCTGACCTCTTTACTGAAACAGCAACACTGCTCCTGTCAACAGGCATCTGTCAGTTGACTCCTGTCAAAATATAAACTTGCTGCGTCAGTTAGTTTGTGTTTGACAGCTATTTTTATCAGACTACTCACTAAGAAAATGGAAAAAAGTGAATTTCGTGTGCTTATTAAGCATTATTTCTTGCGAAAAAAAACCATTACCATAAGCTTGATAAATACTATGGGGACTCTGCACCATCGATTTCAATGGTAAAAAAGTGGTTTACTGAATTTCGTTGTGGCCGTACAAGCACTGAAGATGCCGAACGTCCTGGACGCCCAGTTGAGGTCTCTACCCCCGAAACAATCGAAAAAATTCACGAGAGATTGTGGAAGCCGTAGGGATCTCGCATGGCTCAGTGGTTTCAATTTTGAATGATCACTTGGGCATGAGAAAGCTTTCCGCAAGATGGGTGCCGCGTTTGCTCACAGTCGACCACAAACGCAATCGTGTAACAACTTCACAGGAAGGTTTGGCGTTGTTTAATCGCAATATGGAGGAGTTTTTGCGCCGTTTTGTAACCGTGGACGAAACATGGATCCGTCACAACACACCAGAGAACAAACAACGGTCAAAACAGTGGGTTTCTAAGGGTGAATCGGCGCCAAAGAAGCCAAGGTGGGTTTGTCAGCCAATAAAGTAATGGCGACTGTTTTTTGGGATCCATGCGGGATAATCCACATTGACTACCTTCAAAAGGGAAGAAAAATCAATGGGGAATATTATGCCAACTTATTGGACCGATTCAATGACGATTTGAAAAAAAAACGACCTCATTTGGCCAAGAAAAAAGTTCTTTTCCACCAAGACAATGCAAGGGTGCACACATGTGCAGTTGCCATGGCAAAAATCCATGAATTGGGCTATGAATTGCTCCCTCATCCACCCTATTCTCCAGATTTGGCTCCGAGCGACTACTTCTTGTTCCCAAACCTGAAGAAATGGCTTGGTGGAAAAAGATTTGACTCCAATGATGAAGTCATCTCGCAAACAAAGGCCTATTTTGAGGACCTCGACAAATCATTTTTTTTGGAAGGGATAAAAAAATTGGAGAAGCGTTGGACAAAGTGTATAGAGCTCAAGGGAGACTACGTTGAAAAATAAAATTATTTTTTTATCAAAAAATCTGTGTTTTAATCCAAAAGTCACGGACTTATTGATCCGCCCTCGTAGTATGTACGAATTAATGATTAATATAATAAAATGCATTTAAAACAAAAAACAATCAAGTAACATAGGTAAGTCTATGCTTCCATCCTCTGTATAATTTGTTTCTATTTTTTATAGATTTATCTATAACATCGATCGATCAGTTGTCTTAAAAGATACTGAAATAGTTTTACTTTATGAATCAGATTAGAGCATAACCGGCATCGCTCCGAAGGTGCTAGGTGAGTTACAATTTGGAATGAATTTAGATCTAAATCTTTATATGAAAATCCAAAATCTTTATATGAAAATGTGTATTCGAAAATAGTTAATTATGACAAATTTACGTCATAGGTACAGAATAAATAACAGATCTAGAGAAAGATTCGAAACAGCCATTAAATCTAAGAGGCTAGATAAGCGATTTTCTGCAAACTGGATAAGTCAAATATATTATACACATTCCTACAAAGGAAACTAAATATTTCATTTGAAAAGCCAGGATACCGTGTCTTAGCAAAATCAACGTTAGAAACACCACAAATAATTATGTGCTGATAGAGTAAAAGATTTCAACAGAGAAAGGCACGGGGAAGCAGCTTTTATTTTTCCTGTAAACACACGCAACCATAAATTTGGTATTACGATCTCGTATTTCGACTAGAATATATTCCATACCGTTGTTATTAGACTTAGTGTTGATATCACACTTATGACTTGCAATAAATCTCCACCTAGCTACCCGCGGCCTTCCCTCTACTGTGAGCATCGAACTTGTTGAGTAGTAGAGACTGAGTAGAGTCAATGAATCTAGTGAAATTCTCCAGACGAGTCCTGAAATTAAATGATGCCCCCCCCCACCCCCCTTCCCCACTCCTTTTTCCGCTGGGCTGGACAAAAATGTCATAACACCCGTGTTGAGGATCAACCTGGCTGAGGGCCAACCATCTTCAAAAATAACTCAGTCACGAACGGAGTATCCGGATACCTGAATACCTGGTGACCTCCGGATTGGCTAGCCTTATCTCTATACAGCTGATCTCTGTACAGATGGATCATCCTTTCTCCGCTACTCGTGGGACCATATTATGGATAATATTTCACAAAAAAAGCAAAATGCGAGGCCGCTTAATACCGGGCGGTAGAACGGTGACTGCACCGACTACCGGCGAGGCTCTTGCATTGTGAAGCGGAAGTAAAACTGTGGCAGGCCATTGTGCAGCATCCTCTAAAGGGTAACAACTGCTCAAGAAGTGTTAAGTCTCTGGCAAGTCATTGTCGTATCACTTCCTCCACCCCTAGAAGCAGCAATTTTGTGGCAGGCCACGGATTTGTCGCTGCTACTAAAGCTCCTCCCTCTAAGGAGGAATCTGGGCCTCAGACGCATCGGCATGTTCCATCTAAGGCGCTTTACCTAAGACGCCAAAATGCTTTACGCATCATCAAAATCTTCGGATCCATTCCGTAGGTTGAGAGAAGGGCGGACATAAAGTGCAATTTTGAGTGGGCTAACAACATCCTGAATGACGGATTATCCACTACCTCTATTGCTCCCAAAACACCAAAAGACTCTTCCAAGCGCCAAAAATCATTGGAGGAAACCGTTCTGCTTCGCAAGAGGCCCAAAACTTACAACACCAAAAACCCTAGGTCATACAACAGTACATCTCTGAGGTCTTTCCGTGAAGGCCTGAAGGACGCAATAATGATCGCGGTAATCGACAGGAACGATACCGACGGATCAATAACACTTGAACGGTGGCAGTTGGTCAAGTTAAGGATTTTGAGCCATTTCTTGGCCATCATGCGGGAAAACCCCGGGCCACCCCCTCCCCATCAAAAGCGACGCTGGCTGGCACCAAGGCTACATCAAGCTTATCGCATGTGCCAATCAAAGATCTCTTCACCACTTCACTACAGCCATAGGTGGTTTAGGGGGGATTTGGCAGGTGCAAAACTCGAGGTCGTGTCTAACGACGCCATCTCTAGCAGACCTCGAACTCGCAACGGGAACCCAGTGGAACCCTTCTCCCCAGAAAGCATTCTGGAAAGCATCAAGCTCAGCAACCCGACCCTTCCGCCTCATGACTGGAAAGCCACGAAATTGGAGGAACTAACGGGCTCTTATAGATGCGCGTTGATCGTGATAAATAAGGAATCCTTTAACCCTCTAGCGCAGACAAAAGGCATGATTCGGTTCGGCTTCGAGTCAACACATCTAAGGGTCTATAAAAAGGATGATCAGGATGCTGCTAAGCAACCTCCTCCTCCAATAACGGAGACACCACTAAATACAACATTAGATCTTGGAGCGACGACTCCAATCTATCCGAGGTGACAATTAAGCCATCTGTCTCCTCTTCTAATACTCTGTCGGAAATGGAAACCGATGACGAAGCAAAAAGAGGTTCTATATGATCATAGGAAGAAGATGAGCTCTTGAGCACATCTTCAGAATCGGAGAACATGCACAACACCGTGGTGGTGGCTACTCTGGTAAACTGTAACAATGATATGGTTTCTCCAGATTAATCTCCATCACTCAAAGAAGGCTTCGGCCGCACTCATTCTGCGTCTCCACAAAAACCCACATGACATCATACTAATCCAGGAACCATGGATTATAGAAGGCGTGGTTCGTGGACTTAGGACACCTGTATGCGCTCCGCTCTATACAAGAGACAAAGGTAAGATTAGAACTTGCATGTTGTATTAGTGAAACTTGTATATCAGTGAAGCCTTAATGCATTTGTACTTCCTAATCTCCTTGAGCCTGACTAGAGACTGCCAAAGGCTCCTACTGCCTGGCATCGGCATACCTTGGCCACGATCACGTGGGCCCTCTCCCTGGTGATAACCTGGGAAGTGTGGTACTGGAAGCTGTATAGGAAGTACCGAAATTAACGATAGAGGTGAGTCACTTTTAGATTATATTATAAGTACTAACAGCATTATTTGCAACATTGGCAATAAGCCCACAGAGACCGACAGGAAGTGCAAGATATCACCCTTGTCTCCGACAGCATCACTCAAATGCTAACGAACTGGATGGTTTCGTCTGAAGACTTTTTTTCAGACCACAGATATATCCAATTAAGCCTGAGTGATGCTCCTCCCATCTAACCAGCATTCCGGAATTATCGGAAAGCTGATTAGCCTAAATACAGAGGAATACTGTCAGAAACGCTATCCTCTGAACTCTAGCCCCACGCGTGACACCAATGAGCCTGATATGAAAGTCAGATAATTCACCCTGGATCTCAATCAGGCTATGGCCGCTTCCTGCCCCCTTATTCAACCTAGAGGCAAGCAAAGCCGCACTAGTGGATATCAACACTGGGACTGCTCAGAAACACATTCAGAAAATATTTAAACTTAGCAAAAAGCACAAGAAAAGTGACTGACTCGGATTCATACAAAGAATCCCCCAAATTGTACAAAAGAGAACAATCCTGAAGGTCTTTCTGTGAAAAAATCACGGAAACCTCTGACGCATCACGGCTAAGAAAAATCCTCTCTACAAATCCTATGATGCCTAGTTTTTTAAAAAAAGCGATGGTTCTTGTGTCCAAAAGTGATAAATCACTCAACCTGCTAGTGGAAACCCACTTCCCAGGTAGCTCCCTATCCGCGCCCAAAGGCGGAAAATGTTCTCATGTTGGCACAAAGGACCTCAGACCTATAAGTCTATCATCTTTCCTTCTGAAAACTCTAGAACAACTCATTGATATCCATATACGAGCTACAATTGATCCAAGACTTCTGTCAAGGGGTCAACATAACTACTGTAAAGCAAAGTCGGTGGAAACGGCTCTGCATCCACTGACTAGCCACATCGAACGATCCCTACAATATAAAGAGTACACACCGGTTACTTTCCTAGGCATAGAGGGTGCCTTTTACAACGTCAACACATCCGCAATCACGACTGCGCTATCAAGTCTGCAGGTAGATGACCCACTTGGCGAGTTGATCAGTTGTTATACTAAACAGTAGGATAATCAACTCCAAACTGGGTGGGGCTTCTGCTAAAAGATGTGTCGGTAGAGGTACGCAGGAAGGCGGTGTCCTCTCTCCCATTCTCTTGAACTTAGTTGTTAGTGAACTACCGATATATCTGGAAGTGGGTGGTAGCAGGGTGATTGCCTATGCAGATGACGTTACTATAGCCGTCTCAGCTAAGCATCTTAATACTATTAAAGGACTCCTACAATTAAATCTCAACATATTAATCCGTTGGTCAGATCGCTTTGGACTGGGGGGGAAATCTCCATAAAACTGATCCTGTCCTTTTTTCCAGGAAATATTAAATTCCAATTATAGACCGTCCCTCAATAAACGGTACCAGTTTAGTCTTTTCTGATACAGCAAAATATTTGGGTCTCATTTTTGACAGGCAACTAAACCAGAAACCTAACATTCAAGATAGGGTCAATTAAACTACAGTAGCTTTATTCTATTGCAAAAAAGCCATTGAGAATAAATGAGGTCTTCAACCCCGCATAACCCACTGGCTATACATCTCGGTCATAAGACCGATACTCACTTGCGGGATTGTCGTCTGGTGGACGGCCTTAAACTGCAGTAAAGTAGGCGGAGTCCAAAGAACAGCATGTCCATGCATAAGCGGAACCTTGCGGACTACTCCCTCTGCGGCATTTAGACATTCTGTTTCATTTGACACGTCTCGATATTTTCAGCAGGCAAGCAGTTGCGGCTGCAGCTATTCGCCTTAAAGCGACTATACAGTGGACTAATAATTCATAAGGCCACGCAAACATTCTTAATATTTTAGGAATCCAAACAGAGAACATCGATTACACCATACCTGAACTTTGGTTTGGCAAAGACTTCAACGTAAGCTTCCCCTCTAGATCCTTCTGGGAGGAAGATGCTTTCATGTCTTCAAATCTAAGCCTACCTTTCCGTCTTCCAAATCACTGTAGCGTGTTCCAGGCGGAAATTTTGGCAATTAAAAAAGCTCTGTCCTGGCTGAAGAAAAACGTGATATCTGCAAAGCATTGTTACCGTCGTTTTTACCCCCTTGCCCCGCGGCGTTGTACGAAAGGTTGCTCGGCCGACTGCGGAGACTGGCCGTGGGTAATGATGTTAAATGAATGGGCGCCACGCGATTACCCTTCCGTACAACTTCACCACAACTGAAATCGCGAATTCGTTGTGATGATCGCGAACAAATCCCGTCCTCTTTTAAGTAGTACAAACGATTTCCTTCAATTCTTACGATTCGTACAAATTTTATTCCATTCGGTTCAATTCCAAAAAAATATTAACTTAATTCTATCTTAAATTTAAATCTAGGTGTCTTAACTCTATCTTAATTCTAGTTACAAGATATATCGCAAAAAAAGAAACTAACAATAAGTTTTCCCCCACTGACTGAAGGTCAATGAGTAGCAACAAAAAAAGAAAGAGGAAGAAATTCAAAAAAAGAAAAAAAGCAGTAAGAATTCCGAGAATTGAAACTGGAACCTCCGCACGATATGACGCAGCCAGCGCTTTGGCTATCACGACCACCGACCGCACATATTTTCGTTCGACTAAAACTCTATAAGTAATCACGCCGTATAACAGTTAGCACCGAACACGTTTTTTTTTTCCACTATATATTTTTTTTGGTTCTCTTTTTTTTTAAATGCGCCCTTATTATTGCAACTGACTAAGGGTTGCTTATAAATGTTCTAATAAATTAACAGAAATAACTTTAAGCACTTAGCTGACTCTGGTTCTGCTTCGGTCGTCTCGCTCCGCTTCCAACTTCCCACTCCAATTAGGATTTGACTTGGGGAAGAATAAATCGCCAACAGCACCAAGCTTGTCCAGGGTTTCTGCAGCCAAAAACTGAACCTCCAACCACGATTTTCAATTTTTCAATTTAGGGCCTAACCAAATAAAGTTAAAATCTACGTCAGGGTAACGTTTCAGAAATCAAAAACAAAAAAAACCCACCTTTGTCTACTCGAACTGGTTTTAATCACTTAGTTTATCGTCTAGACTGTACTTTGCTTCTCCACTGCACTATTACTTAACTCACTTGACCTTACGCACTGCCTGTTTCGAACCAACTGACTCTCTCAAATCTCCCTCAGCTAGCTACAGCCTAATCTCGCCGTGGATTAGAAGATCATATGGCTTGATGGTCTCAGCCCGTTCCATGGATCAGGCCATTTTTCCGCTGCGCTCACCATGCACATCTCTACCCGCTGTATCAGGTGTACATAATGAGAACCGCGGCGAAAATAGCCTATGAAAAAGAATAAAAGAAGACAACAAGGTTCCATGGTGATTTGAACCCACGACGCCCAAGTGTGAAGCTGCGCGCGCTACCTTTACGCCAAGCCCCATATAGGGGGATGGGGCTCCCCCTGACCCAGACATGATTTCTCACACCACGAAAATCTTTCAAAAATTAACCCATAATAAACACCCCCTTCCTTTGGAAAGATTTTCGTACTTCTGCCCTAACCAGACTGGCTACTGTAGGTCGTTCTTATCTATAAATAGCTTTAAGTCTTTTGAGTGCCAAACGCCTACCTTTTTCCCGCTCTTGTCCCCTAATTCATACGTCCAGGGAGAGACTCTTCGGACAACCTCAAAGGGACCTACATACTTAGGGGCAAGCTTTGCCGTAAAATACTTCGCAGCATCGGATAAGACGAAATTCTTCCTCAAAACTAAGTCCTTCGGAAAGAACTGGGTGTCTCTTCTCCTTAGATTGTATGATTTTTCCGATTTTCTAGCTGCGACGCGCATTCTACTTCTTACGTCCTCTGCTACCTCACCTAAGGCTTTTGACCAGGCCTGAACATCAAAAGAGCGATCGGCGATAAAACCATTTGAAGGAACCTCAGACCCATCACCCCTAACTGGCATCTCCCTCCCAAACAAAACGAAATATGGTGACTCTTTGAGGACTTCGTGTGTTGAGGTTCGAATGGCACACGCTACCTTAGGTAGAAGCTCATCCCATTTCCGGTGATTCTCGGAAACATAGGCACGAAGTTTTGTCTTCAGCGTTTGATTGTACCGCTCCGCCGGATTGGCTTGGGGGTGGTAAAATGCAGTGAAATTCAGAGTGACCTTGTAGGCATCGGCCAAATCGGCCATTTCCTTACTCTTAAACTGCACTCCATTGTCACACACAATCCATTTCGGGACCCCAAACACTAGGAACACTTGCTCCTCGAGAATAGCTCGTACGGATTTGGCGGATGCTGTTCTAACCGGGAAAAACAAAGGAAATTTTGAGAAGAAGTCGACAACCGTCAAAATGTAGCAATACCCCTTAGTAGACCGAGGAAGCGGTCCTACAAAATCCACATATAACAGCTCCCAAGGTCTGCTGACGTTACATCTCGAAGCCATCAGTCCTGCAGGTTTCCGTAAGTCAGGTTTCACCGTCTGACAGACTGTACATGCACGGACGTACTTTGCGACACTTGTTTTTAGCTTCGGCCAATAGTAGCCTCTCGCCACCTTGTCTAGCGTCTTTTGTACCCCACCGTGCCCACTCAAAATGTCGTCGTGGCATTGCTTTAGTACTTCGGACCGGCTTTCCCTCGGAACTACTCGCTTCCACTCACTACCCTGGGTCATCAACTTCGGATATCTCATCCGTACTCGCCTGAACAAGTTACCCTCTTCTAGTCTCCAGTCGGGAAATTTTTCCCCATTCTTTTTCACCACCTCCAACATCTTAAGGTACCACGAATCCGCCGTAGCTAAGGAGATTGAAGACAACTCTTCATTTACCCTTGATAACGCGTCTGGGACCAGATGATCCTTCCCTTTCCGGTGTATGATTTTAAAATCATACTGCTGCAATTTGACAGCCCAGCGAGCCAGCCTACCCTGCGGGTCCTTCAAATTGTTCAGCCACAGTAACGAATGATGGTCAGTCACCACAGTGAAACTACTACCTTCTAAATATGGACGAAGCTTTTCCACGGCCCAAATAACAGCCAGACATTCCCGTTCCGTAGTGGAATAGTTCCTTTCGGTTCTTGTCAGGGATCGGCTAAGATAGCTTATCACCTTTTCGCCTTCACCAGGTTGTTCTTGAGTTAGAACGGCCCCTATCCCGCAACCGGAGGCATCTGTATGTACGGTGAAGGGTAAACTGAAATCAGGGCATTTGAGTATTGGCGCTGAAATCAACCTCTCTTTCAGCGTGCAGAATGCTTGTTCGCAACTCTCGTCCCATTCAAAGCGGCGCTTCTTCTTGAGAAGCCCCGTAATTGGGGCAATCAAATCCGAGAAGTTGTGAACAAAACGCCTGTACCACGACACCATACCGACAAATCTTCGCACTCCAGACACCGTCGCTGGCCGTGGGTACTCAACCATACATTTCACCTTCTCCGGATCCACTAAAAGGCCCTTCCCATTCACGACATAGCCAAGGTACCTTAGCTCTGGCTTACAAAGCTCGCACTTATCACGACTCAAGACAAGACCAGCATCCTTAATTCGCTGCAGCACTATGCGCAAGACTTCCAAATGCTTTTCATAAGTTTCAGCCACAATTATGACATCATCTAGGTACACAAAGATGTTCGGTTCAAGGTCGGCTCCGATGACTGTATCAATAAAACGCTGCCAAGTAGCTGGGGCGTTATGTAGCCCAAAAGGCATGCGGCGAAATTGATACAGCCCCTTTTCGGGAATAGTGAACGCTGTGTACTGTTTCGATGATTCGGCCATAGGTATTTGCCAGTAGGCAGACTTGATGTCAAGCGAGGAAAGATATTTAGCATTTCGAAGTTTGTCAAGGGTCGCAGAAACGTATGGTATTGGGTACGCGTCGCGCTCGGTTACTTGATTGAGCTTACGGAAGTCCACACAAAATCGGTATCTCCCATCCTTTTTGTTGATTAACAAAATTGGAGACGACCATGGACTTGAAGATGGCTCAATGACCCCGGCTTCCAGCATATCATCCACTTCTTTATTAATCTGACGCTGCACTATAGGGGAAACGGGATAGTATCGTTGTTTGATAGGTGGGGCACTGGTTTTAATGACGTGCTGAACAAGCGAAGTGCAACCCAGGCCTTCGCCCATGGATTGGAAGATCCCTTCGACGAGTTCATTGAGCCGATTTCTTTGCGTGTCGGTCAGCCGAAAACCCTCTTCCACCCCTAGTACTTCCTCTCCAAAGCTCCAGGCTCGATTTTTGAGATCCGGTATTATTGAGAACAATTCCCAAAAATCGGCACCCAAAATCAGACTATGCGGTAACTTCGGTATCAGAAGCACTTCCATTACCTTCACCGTATTCTCCACCTTAATAGGAACGTTGAGTGCACCAACCACGTCTACCCCATCCCCATTAGCAACAGTCACCGCTTTGACATCTGATTTGGACAGTTGGCAATCAAAACCCCGCAGCGCTTCCCAACCCTTACTTCCAAGAATCGTCCGAGATGCCCCTGAATCTAATAACCCTAAAATATTTACCCCATAAATCTCTACACCTAAATAAGGACGCCTGTCAGAACCCTTTGTTTCCAATATAAAGTCTAGACCTATGTTACACCCTACCGACTCTCCCACGCCTCTTCTCCTCTTTATTGCGGTCTCTTTCGTTCGACTCAAAGCCCCGCCTGTCCTTGAGCCGAGGGGCTGTTTCCCGAAACCCGAGATTCTGATGCACAATGTGGGCACCGGCGGCGTATGGTACCAACCCTATTGCAGCCATAACAACGAACCGGTTGCTGGCATTGGGCGGCGATGTGTCCTGGTTGCCTGCACCGAAAACAAGTGAGGGGTCGACTTGCGGTATCATTCGGAGAGTGACTTAAGGTTTGCACATCCGCTCTCCCCTCTCTTACGTCCACATACGCTAAATCCGGTTCTAGTAGACAATTATTTCGCCTGGATGGTGGTGGCGCAAAATTCTCGACCAAGTACCTCGTTGCTTCCAGCCGGTGTCCCACTTCCACTAATTGAGCCAGCGAAGAAATCTCGACTAGGGCCATCTGCGTCTGATAGAAAGGGGAAATATTTCTACGGATCCATTTTAGCTTCACCTCCTCCGTACATGTCTCATTTAGCCTTGAAAATAGTCCTAACATTACGCTGACGTAAATTCCTATGGTCTCGGAACTGCCTTGCGTCCTACATCTTATCTCCTCCCAGAGCCTATCATCGTACCCCGGTGGCAGAAACTCCGCTTTTAACTTTTGGACCAGTTGTGGCCAGGAACTGATAAATGGTTTATTGGCCCTGAACCATATTGCCGCTTTCCCCTCGAAAAAGTCGTAAGCCCCGGAAAAAAGCTCAGCTTTAGTGAACCCCCTAGCTTCCCTTAGCTCTTCTACCTTTTCCAGGAAGCAACTAATTGACTGAGTGTTGTCGCCGCTGAACTTAACGCCCCATCTCATAATGGGCACCCTCTTTTCTGACGAAAACAAAGGTGATGAGGTGGCGACAGGTACACCACAGTGAGTGCTATTGGGGAGAGACGTCTCGTTCGGCGGCGAAATACCCAACACCTCTTCACCCTGAACCGCGTTGTCTTTCTGCTTTGGCACATCCACTCCCGCCTTAACGTCTAAGTTCGAAAGGAGCCCTACCACCTGTTGCCTGACATCAAATACGAAGGCTTTCTCTTCGGGAGTGCTAACTTGTGACCTACTCAACCGCCTCAAAACCCACTCAGATTTAGCAGAAATTTTCTTAAACTGTGTTGAGTTTTCGTCACCAACAAACTCATTCGTCAACTTTAGAATTTCTTCTAGTTTGGATTTTATGGCTGCTTGATCCTCTGAAAAACTAAACGGATACTCAGGCAAAATGAAGCTAGAATCCCTCCTTAGAGCCGTGCGCAACACCTTCCTCATCTCATCGACATCACTACCTGTAAGTCCCCTAACATCTAGCTCGTATCGAAGCTCTTCCGAGCTTAACCTATTGATCTCCATCCCAAGAAAAAAATAAAAAAATAACCAGTTGAGCTGTGGTTGGAGGTTCTGTTTTTAGTGCTAAAATAAATAATTCAAGTTCTCCAGACGGGAAAACAAGAGCTTTTATAAGAAAAACAATAAATAATAATTCAAAAAACAGTAGAACCAAAAAAATACAAACAAAAAAATAAAAAATAAAAAGTAAAAAAAAAAATATAATAAAAATAAAAAAATAAGCACGCGACTACCGACGGGTTGAATAAATGGCTAATTCTCAATAAATAAGGGCCCCACGTTGGGCGCCAAAATGTTACCGTCGTTTTTACCCCCTTGCCCCGCGGCGTTGTACGAAAGGTTGCTCGGCCGACTGCGGAGACTGGCCGTGGGTAATGATGTTAAATGAATGGGCGCCACGCGATTACCCTTCCGTACAACTTCACCACAACTGAAATCGCGAATTCGTTGTGATGATCGCGAACAAATCCCGTCCTCTTTTAAGTAGTACAAACGATTTCCTTCAATTCTTACGATTCGTACAAATTTTATTCCATTCGGTTCAATTCCAAAAAAATATTAACTTAATTCTATCTTAAATTTAAATCTAGGTGTCTTAACTCTATCTTAATTCTAGTTACAAGATATATCGCAAAAAAAGAAACTAACAATAAGTTTTCCCCCACTGACTGAAGGTCAATGAGTAGCAACAAAAAAAGAAAGAGGAAGAAATTCAAAAAAAGAAAAAAAGCAGTAAGAATTCCGAGAATTGAACCTGGAACCTCCGCACGATATGACGCAGCCAGCGCTTTGGCTCAGTTTTTTTTTTTTTTTTTTCAGTTTTAATGCATTTTTATTTGACTTCATTAATTAACTCTTACATGCTATACAAAAAAACGCTTAAAAATTAGCTTAAATAACTTAAAAGTAATCTTATTATAACTTACTGGCCCCATGCGGGCACTCTAGGTTAAACATAATACTTAAATCTTTGTCTTACGACGTTGCTTACAGTCTACTTTTATTTTTGTTTTTACATATATTAACACTAAAACTAAGAAAATGAATTTTAATTTAAAAAAACTTAGTATAAGGACTTTTTTTTTGTTATAATATAAAAACTTAAAAACTAAACCTATAAACTACCTAAAAATAAATCTTAACCTACTTAATCCTACTTAAACTTAAACTTAAACTACTTAAACTACCCCTTATTTCAGACTGTGTTACCCACATCTGTTCTAATATAATTTTTTTTTTTAATTTTTTTTGTATTTTTATTTTTATTTTTATTTTTTTATTTTTTTTTTTTTTTTCCTTAAATCTAACTTAATCTACCTAAAACTATGTAAGCCGGCCAAGGCTAACCAAATAAACAGATGACAGACTTTGCTTCACATGAAGCTATCTATAACTTGAGGAATTCGACGACGAACCTTCTCCTCCTTCCAATAGCCACCAAAATTGTTGGTGCTGCCGAGCAACATCCCTCATGTCGCGACTCCCTACCGCCCTACTGAACCGGAGACGCTCCGCACTGCCATGTGCGACGTCTCTGTCGTAGTTGAGTCGCCTGTCCCCAGCTGTCCGAGCGACGTGGAAGATTAGCGGCACCGCTAATCTGTCCTGGATCAGACCTTTCATATCTAGGTAGAGGAACGCTTCTGGAGGAATAAAGCCGTCAAAGCGAACTCTCTCATGATACATATAATTGGGGTAGTAAGCCCCGGAGATCAGGTTGTTCGATGAGGACATTGCTCTTGCAATGTGCCTTCGAGTCAACTTAATGACGAAATTGTCCACTCTTATTAGGTTCGCTCTATTGTACAAGACCTCATTGGGATAGAATTTTATGTACTCGGACTCTGGTGTTCTGTATAAGCGAAGACAAGTCCTAAGACAAGCCCTCTCAAACACCCTAATCTTTTCCAATAAGCTTGCTCTCACGTTGAACCACACGGGACAACCAAATACAAGCATAGGCCGGATAAGGGCCATGTAGCAGATCACCTTCACCCTCGCATCGAGTTGGCTGTTATAAAACAGTCTCTTTGTAAGGGCAAAAGCACCTTTGGCTCTGGCCAGAGCAACATCTATATGTTTGTTAAAATACAGATATTTGTCTAGCCAGATCCCAAGGTACCTGACTACATTTCGACAAGCAAGTGGCCGCCCGTGCTGTCCAACGATCGAAAACTTCCGCCAATTCTTTCTGGTATCCCTAGAGGCCCCAGACAAAGGCGTCCTAAACAAAATGGTTTCCGATTTCTGAAAGTTGATTTTCAACTTCCAGTCGTCGCAATATCGCTTAATTTTGTCGAAGTCACGTTGCAAAAGTATGTTAATGACCTCAATCTTTGGACCTGATCTGTACGCGATTAAGTCATCTGCGTACGCTATGGCATGGTGAAGTGAACCTATCAGATCACTTGTGTAAATGTTGAATAGGATCGGCGAATTTACCGCACCTTGTTGCAGACCGTTTTTAATGTTAAATGTGCCAGCAGAAGTCACATCGCCATTCTTCACGATGAACTGCCTACTGGAGAGCATATCAAAGAGAATATACAGAAGTGGTTTACTAATGCCCAACCTGTCCAGCTTGAAAAGGAGTCCCTCTAACCATACGGTATCGAAGGCCTTTTCCAAGTCAATCAGGCAGGCACCAGTGCACTGTTTCTTGCCTTTGTTCCATTGGATATCAGAAACCAGTTTAGACGCAGCATGAATGATATCATGCCCCGCCTTGAAACCGAATTGATTATCCGGAACTATATGTTTGTCCTCAACCCACTTAGTCAGGACTCTATTGATCACCTTCTCGAAAACCTTGCTGATATTTGGAAGTAGACTGATCGAGCGGAGATTCGCCGGATTGGAAGTATCTTTATCCCTTTTAGGGATGGGATGTACCACCGCCGTTTTCCAATGCGCTGGATAATGTGCATTATTCATTGCATTATTAAACAGGGTGGTATAAATGTCCACCGCTTCTAGTGGGAGATGTCGAAGCACAATGTTCGGTATTTCATCGGTTCCCACTGATTTCTTACTTCTAAGTGATTCGAAGATCATTTGGAGCTCTTCCTTCGAAATGAACGGGGGTAGTACCCCATCGTCGGCGATGGCATTATTTGCCATATTCTCGTCACTGAACTGGGTGAAACCCGAGCTCTCGAATCGCCAATTCACTATTTCATTTCGAAGGTAGAAATTGTGCACAAGGACTCGATTTTCCAGGTCGTGGTTGGGGCCAATGATGTCATTCGCCTTGTACACTTCCTGGAAAGTCGCTCCTATAGTCTCTACTTTCTCCTGCGGATCCTCGATCACAAAGAAGTTGTCATCATCAACGGCCTCATTTGGATCGATGCCTGCAGCTATGAGTATGTGCTCGTTCTCCGTCGTTCGGGCGATTTTAAGACACGAAAGGTCGTTTTGATCTTTTCTCCGAAATATTTTATTTATTTGCGGGAACATATTCGGGTTGCTGGTGTTTACAGCTCGAATTTTATTGTTCCAATACAAACTTACAGAATTTCTGTAATTTTCTTTTATTAATATTTGGAGGTTTTTGATCGACGATTTCAGTGTCACGATCTCCGGGTTATGTCTGTCAGTAAACTGTCTGTACAAGGTTTTTAGTCTTGATAGCAGTCTACTTTTTTGTCGGTGCAGTGCGTCAATAGTTGCGTTGCGGAATAAGTCTTCGTTGTCAGTATGTTGATACCGAGGTATCGTTTTGTCCATTGTTCGTTTGATTGTCTCGTCCATTAGTCTAAGATACCTGTCAATCTCCTCGTTTGACAGATTTCTATTGGACGGTGGGTAGAGCGAATTCGAGGAGAGTGCTCTCGTCAGTGTTCTGGAGAAGTGCGTCCAGCGCACCCTACTATAATTGTAGGAATGCCTTTGAACAAACTCGTCCAATTCCGCAATTTCGTTCGGAACGGTTATTTCGGTACTGAGACCGCAATGGTCACTGTCATACACAAATGTGCGTAGACAGTTTATGGTATGTTGGTTAGTACATGTCAGGTGTATTCGTGTGTCGAACAGCAAGAGGTCCAAGTAAGAACCGTGTCTGGGAAACGACGGACTATCCGTCGCCTTAAGGCCAAGTCGATACATTATACTGTGCTGACCCCACCAATTGAATAGTAGGTTCCCTCTAGTATTTGGTGTATTATTTCCCCAATCTCTGTGTCTGGCGTTGAAATCTCCGCCGATAATAAAGTAGTTCTCCTCTAATTCCAATCTTAGGAATCGAAAAAGTGTCTCGAGCTCTGAGATGAATAAGGTGGATTGAGTTGCTTTAGGTGCATAAACAAGCGCTTTGGCTATCACGACCACCGACCGCACATATTTTCGTTCGACTAAAACTCTATAAGTAATCACGCCGTATAACAGTTAGCACCGAACACGTTTTTTTTTTCCACTATATATTTTTTTTGGTTCTCTTTTTTTTTAAATGCGCCCTTATTATTGCAACTGACTAAGGGTTGCTTATAAATGTTCTAATAAATTAACAGAAATAACTTTAAGCACTTAGCTGACTCTGGTTCTGCTTCGGTCGTCTCGCTCCGCTTCCAACTTCCCACTCCAATTAGGATTTGACTTGGGGAAGAATAAATCGCCAACAGCACCAAGCTTGTCCAGGGTTTCTGCAGCCAAAAACTGAACCTCCAACCACGATTTTCAATTTTTCAATTTAGGGCCTAACCAAATAAAGTTAAAATCTACGTCAGGGTAACGTTTCAGAAATCAAAAACAAAAAAAACCCACCTTTGTCTACTCGAACTGGTTTTAATCACTTAGTTTATCGTCTAGACTGTACTTTGCTTCTCCACTGCACTATTACTTAACTCACTTGACCTTACGCACTGCCTGTTTCGAACCAACTGACTCTCTCAAATCTCCCTCAGCTAGCTACAGCCTAATCTCGCCGTGGATTAGAAGATCATATGGCTTGATGGTCTCAGCCCGTTCCATGGATCAGGCCATTTTTCCGCTGCGCTCACCATGCACATCTCTACCCGCTGTATCAGGTGTACATAATGAGAACCGCGGCGAAAATAGCCTATGAAAAAGAATAAAAGAAGACAACAAGGTTCCATGGTGATTTGAACCCACGACGCCCAAGTGTGAAGCTGCGCGCGCTACCTTTACGCCAAGCCCCATATAGGGGGATGGGGCTCCCCCTGACCCAGACATGATTTCTCACACCACGAAAATCTTTCAAAAATTAACCCATAATAGCATATCCGCATCTTATCGGATAGTCAGGCAGCTATTAAGTCCCTAGACTCAGTCTCATTAAATTCGAAAACCGCCCTTGAATCCCTATCATCTCTTATGGAGATGAGAGAGCAGTTCAACCTTCACCTTTATTGGGTACCGGGACATTCCAACGAACTGTAGGGCCGATGAACTCGCCAAAATTAGAACCACTCTATCTATTCTATCAGAAAAGTGTAGCTTAGGTATACCAATCGCTACGTTCAAATTAATATTAAAGCTGGATGCCAATAAAAGAACTTACCTTTGGTGGACTGTTGGGCCAACATGTCTAGCGACTAAACAGATCTGGCCAAAACTGGATCTGAATCGCTCTAAGAGTTTGAACCTTCTGAATAGGAAACATCTCAGCACCACCATAGGTGTCATCAGTGGACGCTGACTTATAGGAAAGAAGCCTTGGCGCTTTTACTAACGATTTCTGTAGAAGCTGTATGGACGTGGAGGAAGATGAGACAATCCTCCATCTACTCTGTACATGTCCAGTTCTCTCCCAGAGAAGAAAACTTCACTTAGGAGCATTCTTCCACAATGACCTAAACGATCTAAAAAATATTAACGGAAGCAGTCACCTACGCTTTATCGTAAACTCAAACTGGTTCCATTAGTAAGACGATCATAGATCCATGTGGCATCACAATGGTAATAGGCCTAAGTGGCTCGGTGTTTCCAACAGCCACTCTTACCTACCTACCTACCTAACCGCGGCCTTGATAAATCTGTCATTTCTGAATAGTTCATAGGATGATTTATGATAAAGCAACTTTGCTATTTTCGGCTTAAATCAGGTTTCGTTAACACAAATAATATCAACATGAAAATCGGGGAACAAATATTTTATGTAATGCAGTTTTCGGTCATTGAAACTCCGCGCATTTAGATAACAGGCTTCGAGTCCCTCATAACACTTAGAGAATGCATTTATCAAAGTGTTCGCTGATTTTTCATTTACCCTGTATTCATTTTCTAATATGGGAACATGTATAGAGAAAGGTAAGAAGAGAGAAAAAACAAATAAATAAATAATAAAACAAAGAAAAACGGTGAATAAGAGTGGGATAGGCGAAATAGAGCGATGAAATCCAAAAATTAATTTAATTACAAATTTCAGTTTATGTATACGAGTTACTGTTTGGACGTAACAGCAGCAAGTAGATCTTTAGAGCTTTCAATAAGAAAGGTTTTTTTCTTTCGCCGACTTCTTCACATAAGCAGACCCACATCTTGTATACACAGTTAACAAATGTTTTTTGCTGTCCGATTCCATACCAAAATCATGTAGTCGTAGTTCAGTTGAATTTTGTTTGAGGTAATTTGCAGCTGACATGTGAACGGTGATTTGGCCTTGTGCATTGCTGAATTCCAGAACAATTGGATATGCTGATGTGCTGTCAGTTCAGTTTTCAGTTTAAATGCATTTTTATTTCAGTTAACTCATTAATTCTTACATGCTAGACAAAAAAATGCTTAAAAATTAGCTTAAATAACTTACAGATAATCTAATTCTAACTTACTGGCCCCATGCGGGCACTCTAGGTTAAACATAATACTTAATCTATGTCTTTCGACGTTTCTTACACTCTACTTTTATTTTTGTTTTTACATTTATTAAACTAAAACTAAGAAAATAGATTTTATTAAAAAAAAACTTAGTGTCTGGACTTTTTTGTTGTAATATAAAACTTAAAACTAAACCTATACACTACGTAAAAAATAAATCTTAACCTACTTAACCTACTTAGACTATCTAATTTTACTTATACCTATATATATGTACATAAATATTTTTTTTTTTGGATTACCCCTTTTTTTAGAGAAGGTTACCCACCTCTTTGTTCTTTTATAATTTTTTTTTTATTTTTTTTTTATTTTTTTTTTTTTTATTTTTTTATTTATTTTTTTTTTGTCCTTAAATCTACCCTAATCCTACCTAAACTATGTAAGTCGGCCACGGCTAATAAACTAGATGACGACCGACTTTGCTTCCTTATGAAGCTATCATGTACCCGAGGAATTTGACGACGAACCCTCTCCTCCTACAACCAGCCACCAAAATTGTTGGTGCTGCCGAGCAACATCCCTCATGTCGCGACTCCCTACCGCCCTACTGAACCGGAGACGCTCCGCACTGCCGTGTGCGACGTCTCTGTCGTAGTTGAGTCGCCTGTCCGCAGCTGTTCGAGCAACGTGGAAGATTAGCGGCACCGCCAATCTGTCCTGGATCAAACCTTTCATGTCGAGGTAGAGGAACGCTTCTGGAGGAATAAAGCCGTCAAAGCGAACTCTCTCGTGATACATATAATTGGGGTAGTAGGCCCCGGAGATCAGGTTGTTCGATGAGGTCATTGCTCTTGCAATGTGCCTTCGAGTCAACTTAATGATGAAATTGTCCACTCTTATTAGGTTCGCCCTATTGTACAAGACCTCATTGCGATAGAATTTTATGTACTCAGACTCTGGTGTTCTGTATAAGCGAAGACAAGTCCTAAGACAAGCCCTCTCAAACACCCGAATCTTTTCCAATAAACTTGCTCTCACGTTGAACCACACGGGACATCCAAATACAAGCATGGGCCTGATAAGGGCCATGTAACAGATCACCTTCACCCTCGCATCGAGTTGGCTGTTATAAAACAGTCTCCTTGTAAGGGCAAAAGCACCTTTGGCTCTGGCCAGAGCAATATCTATATGTTTGTTAAAATACAGATATTGGTCTAGCCAGATCCCAAGGTATCTGACTACATTTCGACAAGCAAGTGGCTGTCCATGTTGTCCGACTATAGAGAACTTTCGCCAATTCTTTCTGGTATCCCTAGAGGCCCCAGACAAAGGCGTCCTAAACAGAATGGTTTCCGACTTCTGAAAGTTGATTTTCAATTTCCAGTCGTCGCAATATCGCTTAATTTTGTCGAAGTCACGTTGCAAAAGTGTATTAATGACCTCAATCTTTGGACCTGATCTGTACGCGATTAAGTCGTCTGCGTACGCTATGGCATGGTGAAGTGAACCTATCAGATCACTTGTGTAAATGTTGAATAGGATCGGCGAATTTACCGCACCTTGTTGCAGACCGTTTTTAATGTTAAATGTTCCAGCAGAAGTCACATCGCCATTTTTCACGATGAACTGTCTACTGGAGAGCATATCAAAAAGAATATACAGCAGTGGTTTACTAATGCCCAACCTGTCCAGCTTGAAAAAGAGTCCTTCTAACCATACGGTATCGAAGGCCTTCTCCAAGTCAATCAGGCAGGCACCAGTGCACTGTTTCTTGCCTTTGTTCCATTGGATATCAGAAACCAGTTTAGACGCAGCATGAATGATATCATGCCCCGCCTTGAAACCGAATTGATTATCCGGAACTATATGTTTGTCCTCAACCCACTTAGTCAGGACTCTATTGATCACCTTCTCGAAAACCTTACTGATGTTTGGAAGAAGACTGATCGAGCGGAGATTCGCCGGATTGGAAGTATCTTTATCCCTTTTGGGAATGGGATGTACCACCGCAGTTTTCCAATGCGCTGGATAATGTGCGTTATTCATTGCATTATTAAACAGGATGGTATAAATGTTCACCGCTTCTAGTGGGAGATGTCGAAGCACAATGTTCGGTATTTCATCGGTTCCCACTGATTTCTTGCTTCTAAGCGATTCGAAGATCGTTTGGAGCTCCACCTTCGAAATGAACGGGGGTAGTACCCTATCGTCGGCGATGACATTATTTGCCATATTCTCGTCACTGAACTGGGTGAAACCCGAGCTCTCGAATCGCCAGTTCACTATTTCATTTCGAAGGTAGAAATTGTGCACAAGGACTTGATTTTCCAGGTCGTGGTTGGGGCCAATGATGTCATTCGCCTTGTACACTTCCTGGAAAGTCGCTCCTATAGCCTCTACCTTCTCCTGCGGATCCTCGATCACAAAGAAGTTGTCATCATCAACGGCCTCATTTGGATCGATTCCTGCTGCTATGAGTATGTGCTCGTTGTCCGTCGTTCGGGCGATTTTAAGACACGAAAGGTCGTTTTGATCTTTTCTCCGAAATATTTTATTTATTTGCGGGAACATATTCGGGTTGCTGGTGTTTACAGCCCGAATTTTGTTGTTCCAATACAAACTTACAGAATTTCTGTAATTTTCTTTTATTAATATTTGGAGGTTTTTGATCGACGACTTCAGTGTCACGATCTCCGGGTTATGTCTGTAAGTAAACTGTCTGTACAAGGTTTTTAGTCTTGACAGCAGTCTACTTTTGTGTCGGTGCAGTGCGTCAATGGTTGCGTTGCGGAATAAGTCTTCGTCGTCAGTATGTTGATACCGAGGTATCGTTTTGTCCATTGTTCGTTTGATTGTTTCGTCCATTACTCTTAGATACCTGTCAATCTCCTCGTTTGACAGATTTCTATTGGACGGTGGGTAGAGCGAAATCGAGGAGAGTGCTCTCGTCAGTGTTCTGGAGAAGTGTGTCCAACGCACTCTACTATAATTGTAGGAATGCCTTTGAACAAACTCATCCAATTCCGCAATTTCGTTCGGAACGGTTATTTCGGTACTGAGACCGCAATGGTCACTGTCATACACGAAAGTGCGTAGACAGTTTATGGTATGTTGGTTAGTGCACGTCAGGTGTATTCGTGTGTCGAACAGCAAGAGGTCCAAATAGGAACCGTGTCTGGGAAACGACGGGCTATCCGTCGCCTTGAGGCCGAGTCGATACATTATACTGTGCTGACCCCACCAATTGAATAGTAGGTTCCCTCTAGTATTTGGTGTATTATTTCCCCAATCACTATGTTTGGCGTTGAAATCTCCGCCGATAATATAGTAGTTCTCCTCCAATTCCAGTCTTAGGAATCGAAAAAGTGTCTCGAGCTCTGAAATGAATAAGGTGGATTGAGTAGCTTTAGGTGCATAAACAGACACCATGTATAACCGCTTTCCACTACGGAGAGGGATGTACATGATGCATGCTTCCAGCACCTGGAATCTACGTACTACACGACTGTATATTCTTTTGAAACGCAGTCCTTTTCTAACAAAGATTGCAACACCTCCTCCTTGAATGGAGTTTGGTCGGTTTCTTCGTATTATTTTAAATCTTCTGTGCCTCATTTTGTGTCTTTTGGTCAGCTTAGTTTCGCTAACCAAAAGCACATCAGGGGCTTGGTCTTTAAGCAACTTAAACAGTGCGGCTCTTCGTTCGAACCTAATCAGTGAATTAACATTCACTGCAAGGACCTTCAGGGTTTGCTCCGCCATGTACGTACCCATTACGACTGGAGGTGCGCTAGGCCCGGCAGCAGCGCGTATATTTGATCCACCCGCTTAGCCTGTTCCTGTATTTGACGCTGAAGCTGAGCCATCTGCCCCTGAATTGAGAGCAAGATAGCCAGCATGTCAGGTACAGGTTCCGGTGCTCTAGGCGCTGGGGCCTGAGAAGCTACCTTTACTTGTTGTACCGTACTTCCCCTACCTGCCGCCATTTGGGCGTAGGTAACGTGGGGAGTAACGGCTGGTGTTTGTGCCTGCACGAGTGGACGTTTAACTTCCACTTTCTGCTGCCGAGCCAGATTTACTCTTTTTATGTATTGGAATTTGGGACAACCCCGATAGTTTGCGGTGTGTCCCGTGTTCCTACATAACGCACAAGAAAGTTGGCTTTTTTCAGACGCTCCGTCCTTCCCTAGAGCGCATTCCTCTGACTTGTGGTTCTTTCCACACTTCACGCATCGAGGCTGCATTTCGCAGTTCGACGCGGCGTGCCCGAACCTTTGGCAGCGAACACATTGTAAAATGTTTTCGCTCCTCTTTAATTTTTCCCAGTGTACAACCTGGTAGTCTAGAACTTTGATACTCCTTAGACCATCCAGTTTGCTATCGGGACTTAGCTGAACCAGGAAGAACGGTAGTTTCCGCTTCTCCCTTTTAGCTCTAGCCGTGACGAATGGCTTAACTCCCACGAATTTGAGCTCTTCGCACTCCTTTTCTTTAAGCAGTGCAAGGAGCTCCTCCGGATCTGTAGACGGTTCTATCCCCCTCAGCAGCATAGTTTGCAGCTTCTCCCCCTTCGGGGTGTAGGAGAAGAACTCCGTCGTCGTATCCTTTAGTAAATTTTTAATTTTTAAATAGCGTTCCACTGTATTGCAGTGTATCGCATGTCTATTAATACTTAAACGCTTTATAAAAAAATTATTTCCTATAGCCGACTTACATAGCTCAATGGTGTCTTTTAATTCAATGTTGAAGGTGTTGATTGGTGGCACCCTTTGCTTGACTGTTTTCTGCTGATGTTGTTGTTGCTTCTGTTGTTTCTGCTGCTGTTGTTGTTTTTGGTGTTTCTGCTGTAGTTGCTTTTGTTGTTGTTGGTTTTCTTGTAGTTGCTGTTTCGCTAGCTTTGTTGTTGTTTGCTTTGCTTGTTGTTGCTGTTGCGGATGTTTTTGAGTTTTAGTTTGAGGTTGTTGCTGTTGTTGTTGAGAGCTCTGTGACTCTTGCTGTTCTCTCGCCCTTCTCGCTATTTGTTTAGCTTTAATGGCTAGAACTTGTTGTTGCATCTGCATTATGCTATTGTTTAGGTTTCCTACCTCTTCTTCTTCGTCGTCTGATTCGGAGGCCGCGAGGCAGGCGAAGTTATTGTCTGCACCCATGTAATGGCCTTCACCTCCGTCAGAGACGTAAGGATATTCAACGTCCACAGTTGTGTCCTTCTTTCTAGCTGCTGTAGTTGACGTTTCCGCCTCTCTCCTAGCTTCAACCGGCAGCTTTTCGGTTGAAGCTGATAGGGAAAGGCGCTTAACAATTCTTCCAGTTGGCCTTAACTTCCTTCTTCTTTTTATTGTCCCACCACTTTCTGATGTACCTGGTTGGTCCGACATTATTGCCTCATCGGCTGATTTCATCACGCCATGTGTTGGGTCCGCTACTGCGTGAGCGGACCGCTTGTCTTTATCCATCGCTTGATGGATACTCTTTCACTTTCAGTTATGTTTTATTTTCGATAAAAAAAAAGAAAAAAAAAGAAACTATTTTCCCCCACCTTCTCGAAAACCTTACTGATGTTTGGAAGAAGACTGATCGAGCGGAGATTCGCCGGATTGGAAGTATCTTTATCCCTTTTGGGAATGGGATGTACCACCGCAGTTTTCCAATGCGCTGGATAATGTGCGTTATTCATAACAGGATGGTATAAATGTTCACCGCTTCTAGTGGGAGATGTCGAAGCACAATGTTCGGTATTTCATCGGTTCCCACTGATTTCTTGCTTCTAAGCGATTCGAAGATCGTTTGGAGCTCCACCTTCGAAATGAACGGGGGTAGTACCCTATCGTCGGCGATGACATTATTTGCCATATTCTCGTCACTGAACTGGGTGAAACCCGAGCTCTCGAATCGCCAGTTCACTATTTCATTTCGAAGGTAGAAATTGTGCACAAGGACTTGATTTTCCAGGTCGTGGTTGGGGCCAATGATGTCATTCGCCTTGTACACTTCCTGGAAAGTCGCTCCTATAGCCTCTACCTTCTCCTGCGGATCCTCGATCACAAAGAAGTTGTCATCATCAACGGCCTCATTTGGATCGATTCCTGCTGCTATGAGTATGTGCTCGTTGTCCGTCGTTCGGGCGATTTTAAGACACGAAAGGTCGTTTTGATCTTTTCTCCGGAATATTTTATTTATTTGCGGGAACATATTCGGGTTGCTGGTGTTTACAGCCCGAATTTTGTTGTTCCAATACAAACTTACAGAATTTCTGTAATTTTCTTTTATTAATATTTGGAGGTTTTTGATCGACGACTTCAGTGTCACGATCTCCGGGTTATGTCTGTAAGTAAACTGTCTGTACAAGGTTTTTAGTCTTGACAGCAGTCTACTTTTGTGTCGGTGCAGTGCGTCAATGGTTGCGTTGCGGAATAAGTCTTCGTCGTCAGTATGTTGATACCGAGGTATCGTTTTGTCCATTGTTCGTTTGATTGTTTCGTCCATTACTCTTAGATACCTGTCAATCTCCTCGTTTGACAGATTTCTATTGGACGGTGGGTAGAGCGAAATCGAGGAGAACTCGGTTCACTTGATCTGCGGATCGATTGTCACTTCCACTAGGCCAACTTGCCACTTTCACAATTCTTGTTAAAAACTGTATTTATACTATGAGTACTGTTCTAATTCATAGAGAATCCGAAACACATCTACTCGCGTCGATGGTCGGTGGACGACTGATGCTGATGTGCTGTTGTCGTTGCTACGTGTGACAAAGCCGAATAAATAAACTCAGGTTGTCATTTGGGGGTGCAAGTATTCGAAACACCACTGCGTTGCACGCTATTCCCTTCCTTTTCAATATGTTGCATCATCTTTTTTTGAAGAACTACAATTTCCGCATTCAATTCCATTTCCCTCATTCCAGGTTGTAACAACCCAATTATAATTGGCATCATAATTTTGAATTTTTCTTTTTATAAAGTATTTATGTTTTGTGTTTCTTTTCAAAATTCTTTAAGGTTTAATTAAATTTTTGTTTTCATGAAATATTTATAATAATTTCTAAAATTTTGATTTATACTGTACAAAGGATCACTAACTACCCAATCTTTGATGATAATGCTGACTTTGTTAATTGTGAGAGCATCTGTGGATAATCATTCCATGCAATTTATGTCGGGTTAAATAAAAGAATTACGATATTTATCAAAGAGTGCTCTGGCAACCTCCTTTTCTTTTGTGATGAGTGCAAGATCATCCCGCTTTCGGATGTGCAGCTAGCTATAAAGTACCTCAGTGACTCCAATCATTCATTCGCAAAAAGGCTCACCAAAATGATTACGACGAACCAGTCCAATTTAGAAAGTATTGATAGTTATGTTGATGAATTAGGCAACTTGGTTCTGTCCTCAACCGACATAATTAAGTCCAAGCTCACCAACATCGAGAAACAATCTGCAAGTCTAGTTCTATAGCGAAGACACTAGCAACACTGATAAGAATGGACTAAGAAAAAATTTTATGAAAAAAAGACTGTTTCTATGAAAAATGGTCTTTATTTGCTCCGACAACTGTCTCAGTGTAATGTGTAATGTGTACTTGACTGTGTTGCCCTTTCTAAAATTCTCAGGTCATTGAACCATCTTTTGCTTTCTTGTCTGCCGTCGTTTCCTTTGGACCATAATTTTCAAAATTATGAAGTTTTTTCGAATGATCTTGATGCAAATGAAATTCATTTTGTCATTGTTGCACTGCAATACTGGTCGAGATGAATACTACGATCAATGATCTCAAAACAATTTGTTCCGCGCAAAACATCTCTAACTTTAAATTCTGAGAATTGATAAACAACCTGAGTGAAGATCTTAAGACTCATTTTCAATCCTCCTCAAAGAAACAACCATCTCTAATGCAGCCTGATCCATGCTCGAAGTACTCTTTGGTAGAATCAACGGTCTTGGCGACGATCTAGCTACCGCAAAACCAACCATTTTCGATATCGGGAATCATACTGAAATGGATTTACCAATCCATACACAAAACCACCAGAATGTCCATTACAATATATAAATTTTGCCTGAATTATTGGAAACCGAGTCTTTCACCACCATCACCATCTCCGAAATCTACAAATTATCCCGCTCCCCGTTCAGTTCAATCCAAGAGACTGAAATTGTTTCACTATCAACTCCTCCCGCCGCCGCCCCATGCAAGCTCATCAAACATTTTGGTACAACATGGACACCTTCCGAATGAAGGCGTAGACTGGATGAAATTGAAACCGATATGAGTACATTTTCCACCAAAACGCTGATATTTCTCTGATCAAGAAATTATTCGCAAACAAATACGCATCACCATCAGCCAATGTAAAATGTTCCTGCTAGCTTACCACAAAGGTAATCGAAACTTTAAATTTGACCTCCCTGCTAGATACGAATGGTTATGTAAAAACCCTGCTGGTGCTAATTCTCTAATTCTAGTAATAAGATATCGAAACCTGTTTCCAACTCCCATTCCAAACCTGACTCTAATTGCAGAAACTAAAATATTCCCCAATTTCGCCCCTCCCACTCACATCCCGCACAAACTTCATCAGTTCTCCAATTATATTGCACCAGCTGCCTCCGTTCCATCCAAGCCCACGCGTCAACGCGTCTATTAGAAATTAACCCCAACCAGCCTAACACTCTCCTATTTGAGGTCTTCGCTCTGACCGAAACTAATCTAATTCCCGATATTAGGAATTAGAAATTATTCCCCCATAGTTTCAATGTTTTTCCAGATGACGATCTTACCCGTCCAAATGATGATTTTCTTTGTCGAGCTGTCCTACCGTCCGTCCACAATGACCTAAGCTCTTCTCCAATCGCTGTTTCTACTTCTTCTAAGCTTAAATACGTTTCAATAAAGATAACACTCCTCGCAGGTCCCTGTACGTTATGTGTTTTTACATCCTACCGGCACAACCTATCGAATGATACTAACTCGCTATTGACGTAATTGATCTCGATGGTATCATTGTATTCGGCGATTTCAATCTACCCTAACTGCCCTGGACTCAATCAGATGATGAATCTTTTTTTATCGCAAACCCTAACTCGAGTAAAGAATGCCTCTTCTTGGATGGCTTACAGATTCTAGCTTATGCCAAGCTAGTGGGGTCTCCAACTATAAGGGTAGGCATTTAGACCTCGTTTTTACCACTGACTCCATAAACTCCTCTGTCTGGCTTTGTCCCCTTCCACTATCGACCATTTATAATTTTCACCCACTACTTCTTCTTTCTCTTTTCCACCACTCTCCTATCCGTCCCATCCCATCTGCAGCTGCCTCTCCTTGCGACTTTCATAAAGCGAATTTCTGCAAAATTAAAGCATATGGTATGTTAGTAAGTGTTCAGAATCGTTGACCAATTGTCCATCAACGCATTTACCCAGATGACAACAATGCCCACAATTTAAAGCTTTTTTTGAAACGTCACAATGCTGAAATACTGAAATCTAATAAATCATTAATCATTAACTTTTATAACGTTGGAGTAAAAGGAACATTGTTTTATTTCACGTTCTTTACACAGTTACACATATAAGATATATCTAGATTTCTATTTTAAAAAGGGTGTCGTAGAATAGTTATTAGTATTTAACGCTGAACATTTAGTCCTTTCGATCCTAAACAGTGAATCGGTTTCTTAACTCAAAAAGAACAATTATTCATTAATTGACACTTCATTTGAAACAAAATTAACAATAACTGCAAATCGGTTTCCCGCGTCGATTAATGCAATTCAGTGTTAAATCCGTGTGATTAAAAAACTAATTGCTTCATAAACAGTGGAACTAAGAACAACTTATTTACACCTATATTAATTTTCTTGTTTGGGCGAAGATCCTAAATCAAGAAGAACCCTAATCAACGCTTTCCGTTACAGTTTTTCAGCTTACGGCATTTATACCCGTTGGTACCTCCAGCAAAAGTTACCGTACAAACACCGGTGCGAGCTTAATAGGCACCGCTTCCTGTTACCGCTTTCCAATATACCGTATACGAGTATATATCCGTTGACACCAACCGCAACAAATACGGTGCAAACTCCGCTGTGTATTTTGCTGATATTCAGACTTTCCTGAAACGCAAATCTGCAATTAAATTAGAAAGCAAGTATAATTTAGTACATGAGAAAATCAAACCCCTTTTTTGTGGCAAAGGGAGCACAATGGAGAAACCACAAAAAAATGTCTTCGCTGAAATGCAAAAAAATTTTACGAACTGCATTATATGCAACACACTAAGGGGCTGCCCGATGGGGGCTACGAGGTATCGCTTCTATTTGAAGAGGGAAGACAACCTGCACCTGGATCTCCCAAAGGAGGCGCCTTGAGTAAACTTTTTCAGTTAGAGAGGAGGTTCGGGCCCAATACTACACAGGCAATATAAGAAATGTATTAAAGAATACTTACTTACTGGCAACAATCAGGTCCTAAAGACACGTTTCCACTATTTCGTACCCCACCACGCAGTGGTGTGCAGTTCCATCACTAAACTACGAGTTGTCTTCGATGCTATTGAAAGGACCTTGGACAGGACGTCGTTAAACTAGCATCTTCATAGTGCACTTAAAGTTCAAAATAATATTATAAATACAATCTTAAGCTGGAAAGTTTACAAATTTACCTTTACTGTAGACGTGCAATAAATGTACCGTCAGATACGTGTAGCGCATCACGACTCCTATTACCGGCTCATCTACTGGTGTGATACTCAAGAAGAGCCAATCAAGATCTATCGGTTGGTAACAGTGACATTCGGTACAAGATCAGCACCCTATCTCGCCATTCGGACTATCAATAAATTGGCTGCTGATGAAGAGCACAGATATCCTCTTGGAATAAGAGTGATTCAGCAAGATAGGTACGCGAAAAAGAAAAAAATACAAGGTTTTCCTTTCTCAGCAGGAAAAGATGAGATCTGGAAACACGTTCCAACACAATTTAATCCATCTGATCTGGCATCGCGCGGAGTTCACCATCATCACTGGCAGAAAACAAACTTTGGTGTAGCGGTCCAGAGTTCTTGCAGAACAGCTGAAACTTTCACTATCATCAACAGCCTACCGACATAGAAACCGAATCGAGAAACGGTCGATTCGTGCGCATTGTGCACTTAGGGAAGAAAATAAAATAAGTTATTTGATTCAAGGCCATCCGAAATTATTAAAACTTTTAAGAGTCATTCCCTTTGCAAAAGATTTATTTTTAATAGTAGACATGTATTCAATGGTAGAAACCATGATGTTCTCTCGCCATTAGAAATTTTTAGAGCTACACTTCTGGCAACACGGATAGCACAAGGTGAGATGTTCCTGACAAAAATTGCAAGTATGAAGGCTGGAACAAACGGCAAGCTAAAGTCTTTAAACCCCTTTTTCCATAAAGATGATATTTTGTGGGTAGGAGTAAGGTTGCAAAATTCAAACCTGAATTACGACCAACAACATCCGATCGCACTCAGCCGAAATCATCATTTCACTCAGCTGTTACTGTGTGATGTAACATACATGAGAGGACTTTGCATGGAGGAATCCAGAAGATGATGTATACTTGTGAACCAAATACTGGATATTGCATTTTAAGAGCTCCGTCATAACTGCAATATTTACTTTCGCTTCCGAGCCCGACCGGCACAACAAGTAATGGACAGTTTACCAGCTCCCCGTGTATGAACTAACGACCATTCTCACACTCTGGAGTTGATTACGAGGTCCCAATTGAAGTCAAGGCCTGGAAAGGACGAGGGTCAAAGATATTTAAAGGTTACTTTAATTTGTCTTGCTACTAAATGTATCCATATTGAGCTGGTTAGTGATCTTACTACTCAAGCATTTATAGCGGCGTTTAGAGATATTACTGTACAACTATTCAGCCACTGCGGAACCAATTCCGTTTGAGCTGACAAGGACTTGCTAAAGGTTCGGCAAAATGATTGGAAGCAGGTCGCCAAAATGCTTGGGAAGGACGGCACAAAATATGTAGAATTTTATTCCCCCGGTTTCTCTTCATTTTGGAGGGTTATGGGAAGCAGGAGTGAAATCCATCAAATTGATAGATGATAAGATGATAGATGATAGATAAGATAATTTTATTTCATATACGAGTAGTATTCAGAGTATAATTCAAATAGAATTCATTCAAAAATATTATAACTAGTTTAACGCACAAAACTTATAAATAAGTTGAGAAATGTTGAGACATTCTGTATTTTACTAACAAAAGTAGTGGAATAGTTTTGAATGCCACTTTAATCAGTTATTTACATTAATATTAAAGTTTATGATGGGGGGGCCATAAACAACAAAGGTAATTCATAGTAAAATCAATTAACAGAAGAAGCAGGATGACGAAAAAAATCAATTAAATACATAAGTTAAGAAAGATTATGGATGGCAAATGAATTAAATTAAAGTTAAATCAGAATGTCAAAAGTAATAGATTCTAAGCTAGCGTAGTTGTGGTTCAGAAGCCAGTTTTTTAGACACTTTAAAAACATTCCAGGTATTGCTATTGCCCTGATAGACTGTGGAAGTTTATTAAAGAGGCGGAATGACAAAACGGAATAGAAATTACGGTAGGCAGTGGTACGAGCAAATTGTATAGGTAACAAGTACTAAGGATTACCTCGTAAATTGTAATTAGAAATTAATCTAAAATTTCGATTACCTGATTTCATGAAGAATGACTTCAATATTTTAAAACAATACAGATGACGAACAGGAAGGATTTTAAGATCACATAACAAAGAAAAACTAGGGTATCCAACATGTTTATGACATAACTTTCTTAGTATATGCTTCTGTAAAACTAATAGGGGTTGTATTTTGTTACGATAAGTACCTCCCCAACAGGAAATTCCATATTACAGCTTTGAATGAAAGATCCCATAGTAGATTTTCTTTAGAAGAATTGTGGAGCAGACATTTCGCAAATAATAGAAGTATCTCAGCGTGGAACGGAAATACTTCCTCAGAGAATCTGTGTGATTCGAAAAGCTCATATTGGAATCGATAGTAAGACCTAGATATTTATATTCCTCTACTCTCTCGATAAGAAAACATTTATCATCACAACTAAGAGTACTACAAAAAGTGGAAGTAGTAGGTTTATTGACGCAATTGCAATTGGAAAATTTGAATTTTTGACACTCGGGTGCATGAAAGTGGACATTTGCTCCGAAACTGGGTACTGTTGATAAAGTGAAATACATAATTTTTGTTTTGGAGCTAATTATTAACTTGTGATTCTCAAAGCAGATTCTTAACAAATTCAAATCGCAATTTATATCAGCAACGAGTTCCAAAGGGCTATTCTTTCCATATGAAAAAGCTATGTCATCCGCGAAGGCAGTTAGTGAGCCTTTAAAATCTAGTGCAAAAAGTGAATTAATGTAGATGAGAAATAGAATTGGACCCAAGACAGAGCCTTGGCGAACACCCAGGTTAAGCAAATTTATTTCTCTCCTTATGTCATCAATCTTCACACTTTCTGACCTATTTTTTAGGTAAGACTTTAACCAATCAAGCATAAAGCCACGAAATCCAGCTTTTTCAAGTTTACCCAACAAAATATCGTGATTAACCATGTCAAAAGCTTTGGTAATGTCAATGAACAAGCCAGCTTTACACCTTTTACCATCAAGATTATACATTGTTTGGGCACAAAACTGCAGTAGCGCATCTTCAGTAGATTTTCCTTTCCGAAAGCCAAACTGTTTAGGACTAAAGTAATTATTGGTATCTAAAAACTGTACTATTCTGTCTTTCATTAGTTTTTCAAAAACCTTACTTAGCACAGGGAGGAGGGAAATAGGTCTGTAGTTGCACAGTTCAACTGCAGAACCTTTTTTGAACAAAGGTATAACATCGGCTCGCTTGAGTTCATCAGGAAAAACCCCTGCAAAAACGCAGCTATTGAAGATGTCCTTTAAGACATCCACTGTAAACCAAGCAATTTTTTTAAGAATCGTACTTGAGATACCATCTGCGCCACTTGAATTAGTATTTTTTAAACGGCGAATAGCTTCGAATATTTCAAGCGATGTTATAGGTTTATAACCAAAGCTTTTTCTTTGAAACGGTTCAGCACACATACAGAGAGCACAAGATGAACTTACTTGACAGGGTTGCAAACTACTGGCAATATTAGTGTAGTAGTCATTAAATGCCTCAGCGATTTCGTATTTGTCAGAGATTAAACCGTTACTGATACGCAAAGATGTAGGTCTTTTTGTGGAAGAAGATTTATTTAGTAAACTATTCACTAATTTCCATTCGTATCACGACAGATTGAAATCTTCTTTTTCAGCTCAGCGCACAATTTAGTGTATTTAGTTTTAAAATTCATATTACTAGGGTATCGAAAGCATTTCATTCTAAGTTTGTTTTTTTTATTGACTTTATTTACTAAGTATATAGAGATCCAGGGCTTGAGTTTTTTCAAAATTTTTTTTGAGATAAGAAAGAGCTACAATTATAAATATGCTTCTTAGGCACTCAATAAATGTTGCGTACAAATTCGAAACATCACTACACGAATAGACATCATCCCAAAACTCACAAAGTAAATTGTTTCTGAGTCTACTAAAGTTAATTTTCATAATATTATTCAATGGTTTTGAACAATTGCTATTCTTCCTATAAAACGTTTCTACAATGAGTCCTGTCATACAATGGTAGGTGATCATCAAATTAAGAACACATTTCTCACATTTGCTAGATGAAACACATTTGAATCGTCCATTAATGTGGTCCAAACAACTACCTGAAGCAATCCTAGCAGGCTCATTAATAAAAGAATCAAGACCATGCGCTGCTAATAAGGCTAAATATGTTGAGACAGTTTCATTACTATCTAAATTGTTAATGTTGAAATCCCCAATAACAATTAGATTTTTAGCTTTTACTTTATTTAAAAGATCAGAAAATTCTTTCATAAACATGGAAACATTAAACATATGCAGCCTATAGACACACAAAAAAACGAACACTTCATTGTTAACTGCAATAGAAACTTTTAAGACATCCGCACTTACAAAATCGACACACAAAACTTTCTGAATATGGTAACCCTCTTTTAAAAAACACCCAACACCACCTGCAGCGTAATTATCATTCGTATTAGCAAAGAAATTAAAACCGGGAATAACGTAATCACTCTTTTCAAAATTGTAAATCCATATTTCAGAAACAAAAATAATATCTGGAATGCACGCGAACGAATCAATATGCGTAACAAGAAACGCAAAGTTTTCTCTCAAACTTCCGACATTCTGATGCACAACAAAAAATTTGTCTTCGCAGTATGAACTAAATTTAAAGATAATATCACAGTTGGAGCTACTAGGTTCAAGGGCAGAAAAGTCTTCGATTAAATCACTTACTCGTACATCGTTTGAGCAATTCAGATTTCGATTTTAAATAAGAGCAAGATCATTAAAAGATTTAATCGAAGTTACTTTTCCACCCTCAACCTTTCTCATGAGAATTTGATTATTGCTATACCATACGAATTTAACGCCTTTCTGTTGTACCATTTCTTTTGTTTTCATAAAAAGCGCCTGAGTGTACTTGGTAAGAGAATCATTTAAATAAATGCTGTTTCCTTTGTTGTTGTTGTTGTTGTTTACGCTTCCACTGTTACCTGCGCCATCGACATCAGTCGCTCGTGTATTGAGATTTTTTTTGTTTGCCCTCTTTGCTCTCATAATTCGTTGTTTCGTTGTTAAGTCGGAGAATTTGACACAAATGGTAGATTTTGTTTTTATTAGAGAAGAGTTACCTTCTTTAGTGTGAACTCTTTTGATGAAACATTTATCGATTTGGTTGTCGGGGACATCAATAGACAAAGCTTTGGTAAGAAGTTGCTTTACTTTATCAAACGCATTATTGTCATTGACATCTGAAACACCAACAATATTGATGCACTTTTCAAGATTCTGCTGCTGTTGCCAATTTAGTCTGCTTTCCAGCCTATTGACTTTTGTTTTAAGTTCTGCATTTTGTGTACGTAACTCATTTAGCTGTAGCAAGAACTGTTGGTTTGTTTTTTCCAAATTTGTAAGCTTAATGTAGATCATCTGAAGAGTACATTCACATTCTTTGTCGCCGATATGAGTAGGTGAAGATGATAAGGTTGCCGTTGATTGTTGCTTGTTGCCCTTCGTTTGAATTTTTGCAATTTTAGCAACGGTTGGTGCCTGTGCAGTGTTGTTGTTTTGCATGGAATCGGTCGCAGCAGGCAAATGGAGAGACCGGCGTCTTAGCACACCGCACTTATCGCAACGGAATAAATTACCACTTGACTTAATGTATTCCACGTCTTGTTCTGTAATATTTACACAAGAATAATGAAAGTAATTTTTACAGTCACTACAGTTTATATTAGATGCACTATTTCTATCAATCTTCTGAGAACACGCGGAACAATTCATTTTGAATGCTTTTTTAAAGTTTCTTTGAGAAGCGCACCCCACGAAAATCCAGAGAAGACATTTGAAGCGCATTGTTGGTTCAAAGGTTTTTACTTTTGAGGAATTCAACATGTCCAATGACCAACAATCCCGACGACTTCTCACCATTGACACCAGAACGCTTCCTTATCGGTTAACCACTTAACAACGTACCTCTCCCGGACCTGACTAATGCCAAACTGGGCTACCTGGATAGATGGCAAAGAATTCAGCTTCTCTATCAAAAACTTTGGAAGCAATGGAGGACAGAATATCTCGCAAGCCTCCAACAACGACCGAAATGGCACAAGCTCGAACATCACCCCAGATCGGAGATCTCATCTTGGTGGAAGATGAGCGATTACCACCATCAAAATGGAGCCTGGCCCGGGACACCGACACACACGAATTAAAATATAGGTCATTCATACGTGGAATTTCTACACAAATCAAATCTGGGTCATTCATATACCCAAAGCACATACACACACACACATGTATATCGAACTCTACACAAATTAAAACAATAAACAACATGATAGAACAAATTTAAAATAGCACATTAAAGAACGAATTATAACAATAGAACAAATTTAAAATAGCACATTAAAGAACGAATTATAACAATTTTCAATACAAATAAGGTACTCACCTGGATTATACTTCGTTAAAAAATTAGCAACAATTTTAGAGCAATGAACTCGGAATTTGAAGTCTACGCACTCAAACACATCACAAACTCGCCATTTCAACCGCGTACTCCGACTACAGTAATACATGCATTACTATGATTATTGGATTATAGGAGTGATAGGGACAAGTGATATTTTACATTGTTTGCGCTGTCGGACATTTTCTATGTTTTCGTTAAGTTGATCATACTAATCAAGTTCTGTTTCTTTACATGTAGTGGGCTAAGTTATTGAGGCAACAGAAACAAAATTGCAAAATACACATTTTTATCATATTGATCGTGCACGACGTGAATGATGAAGATTTAAAGATTGAAATTCGTGAGCCTTGCTCACCGGGTGGAGAATTTTCAGAATCGTTCTTCAATTGTCCATCAGCACACTTACCCTGATGACAACCACGCCCATAAAATAAAGCTTTTTTTGAAATGTCACAATGCTGTAAAGTCAAACACTGAAATCAAATAAATCATTAATCATTAACTTCTATAACGTTGGAAGAAAAGGAACATTGTATTATTTTGCGTTCTCAACACAGTTACACATATAAAATGTATATAGATTTCTATTTTAAAAAGGGTGTCGTAGAAAAGTTATTAATATATAACACTTAACAGTAAGTGTTCTTTTGATTTCGCCAATACGAGTATGTGCCTTAAAAGTGCTCTCTCTATATTCTACCAAAAATTATTCAATTCTATTTCTCTCTATGTCACCTTTTACCGAAATAAAACTCCTTCTACTAGCCCCCGTGGTACAATCGTATACTTTGCTGTTTACGAAACAGGGGAAAAAAATTATGGGCCGTTTTCTTTCGATCCAATTCCTTTGCTGACTATTCCAACTATCTCGGGTCATACTTTCAATCTGCCAACCTTTGCAACGTTCTCTACCAGCGATACTTTCACTTCACACCCCTTTGCAAATCTTTTCCGGTTATCGCTCTCTCAAGGTGAATTTCCTCGGATATGGAAGTCTTCTTTCGTAACACCGATACACAAAAAGGGATTAAAGAGCGAAAAGCACTAATTACTGCCCCAAAGCTAAACTTTCACATATACCCAAACTCCTCGAAAGCATTTTGTACGAAGCCTTAAGCTTACAGTGCAAATGTCTTTTTTCCCTTAATCAACACGGCTTTCTGAAAGGTAGATCAACTACCACTAACCTCGTTTAATTCGTGTCCTCCGTTCTCCCAACCTCAGAAATTGGTAAACAAGTTGACGTTATAACAACTGAATTCAGTAAGGCTTTTGACAAGATATCTCATTAACTAATCCTGGTCAAATTGTCCATCCCGGGCTTTGAACCCATTTTGCTAAAATGGATATGTTTTTGCCTGGATAATCGTTTTCATAGTATCCGTTTCAGGTATGTCCTATCGGCCCCTTTCTTGGCCAATTCAGGTTTTCTTCAAGGTAGTCACTTCAAATGCACTTGGACATCATCAGCATACATTTGCAGTGAACAGTATTTTGAGGACATAGGAAGCTCATTTATATAAATTGAAAACAAAGAGGTCCAAGAATTGAACCTTGGGGAATTCCCTTGCTAGTTGGAAGGAATAGTTTTCAGATAATTTTCCACTTATTTCGACTGCTTGTTTTCTACAAGTCAGGAAAAAGAATAAAAGGTTTATTGCATCGAAAGAAAAATTGTATAATCGAAGAAGTTTATCGCACAAAACACAGTGGTCCACAGAGTCTTTGAAAATTCCAGCAGCACTAAGTAACAAACTTATATTACCGTTATCCACTGCTTGCCTTAAACCTTCGGTGATATTTATTAATGATGTCATACTGCTACGATTTGTATGAAAGCTGAACTGTTTGCAAGTTAATATATGGTATTGTTATTTTTGATGAAATTACTAATTTGCTTTTATAAGACTCTTTCAAACACCTTCGACAGAAAAGACAAGATAGAAATTGGTCTGAATTCGTCCCCTCTAGCAGTTATGGGAATAGGGAGAATTCTTGCCACCTTCCACTGATCAGGGTACACTCCCATGGCAATGATGGTATTAAAAATATATGTATGTTAAATAGGGAAGTAGGACAAGCAAAATTATCTTTAGGAAAGTTGGATAGATTCGGCCAAGTCCAGTTGCTTACGATTGTATTGAAAGTAGGATTTCGACTACATCAGAACTGTCTACTGTATTGAAACCAAAGCTGTTAGATGGTATAACACGATCAAAAGGGTCCTCCGGAGATCGGGATGTTGATGGATTTGATCTGTGACAAATTGTTGGTTAAGATAATTTTCATTAATGTCATCATAAACTCGTTTGGCCTTTGCGTTGCCGATTCCTATACTACGTACACTCGCCGAAAGCTTTCGGCTGGCTTCGTATCTCTCAAACAATTTTATTTCGCAGATGGCAGTAATTTGATCGAAATTCGACAATGCGGAAGCGTTTCCAGCGCTGGTAGGCTTGATCACGTTGTTGCATTAGCAATTTTATTTGTTGACGGAACCATGGTTAGTCGATCGGGACACTTTGGTTTTCAGGACCACATGTCTATTAACCCTTTCAATACTAACGCGACACATATATCCTATTGGATGTTTTCATTTTACTAAGAGGTAAACATTTCTATATGTTCTTTTGCATTCTTTTTCCATAAGTTTTTTTTACAAACAACGTGATTATTTACGTATTCTTTGATCCCATTATTTTCTTTTTTCGTTCACAAAGAAGTTTTAATTTTTCTGCCAATTGTGGCACGTGCTAAAAAGTGGGCGAAAAAGTTTGTTTTCTAGCTTTACTACTCGTACGTGTTATTTATCTTAAAACCTGTTGAAAATTGGCAAAGTAAGCTAATATCAACGAAAAGAAATACGATTAGTCTTTAACTTAGAAGTGGACAAAATATCTAAGTTATACGCAAAACATTAAATCTGGGATATGCGTGTTCCAGAAGTAATTTTCACTGGGGTACATGTGCCCCAACATTAATGTATTAAGTACGGAATTATATTTTTTTTTTCATAATCAGCGAACGAGATTCGAGTAGAAAGCGTAAGATGATGATTGCTGAGGATACCATACAAAGCTTGTTGGAAAGCAACGATACAGAGAGCAGCAGTAGCTTCGATGATGACAGCGTTCTTGATTCGAATTACTCCGATAAAGTTGATAGCTCATCTGAGAGAAAAATAGTAATATTCATTCCTTTTTCGTACTTCGAAAAAAGATTACGAATTTTGAGCAGCCAACTATTCTTGCTAATATAGAGCTCAAAAAAAAATTTAGGTTTTCTTTAAAGTTTTTCCATAAGTTTGTTTATAAAAATCGCCGATTGCACAAATAACAGAATTGAAGTACTAACCAGAAAAATACATAATAATTACAAGAAGGCTTTTTCATCGGCTAAGAAAGTAAAACGGTCAGTGCGGGCTACTGGTCCCTATGAAATAATCGTTGTTTGACCTTGATCATGCCTTACAACCGGCTACCACACATATTGTATGTATGTATTGGCCATAAAACCGGTCTTCTATCGATATACTCGTAGCTATAAAAAAATTTATATTCCAAGATAGGAAACGTTTATTCGCCTCACAATCTGATTAATTACTCTTCCTCGTTGCCCAAGTGCAGCCCCTTTCATTCTCCGCGATGACCCAAGGTGGTACTCAGGGTCATAGTTCATTGATTAGCCCACCAAAACGGCCAATAGGATGAAGGTGTGGTTATTTGTTTTTTTTTTTTTTTTTTTATAATGAGCGCGTGCTCAAGGGGTTTATTTACCCTTAAAATGTTTGTACACAGTGTGGCGAAGAAAATTTTGGGAGGAAGAAAGTACAGGTACCGATGTAAATTGTTTTTAAATGCTTGTAAGTTATAACGACCAGGAAACACAGAGATCGGCAGGGCATTCCATAAAGAGTTGTACGGCCTAGGACCAAATCACGATATTTCAGATGTGTTCGCCACCACGATATATATATACGTATTACTGTATAAAGAAAAACCAACAACAACCAACTGTCTCTCTAAACATTATAAAGCCAATCCTTTTTATTCTGCTTAAGATGTTCATGTCATATCATGTCATATGTCTACATGTCATCATATTCCTTGACATTTGTTGCATGCTAGTTAACATCGAGTTTATAAATATTGTTTGATTTGACAATTTCAACGCTTACATAACGTCTACATGAATTCAATAATAACAAATATTTTAATGTAACTGCAACATCAGAGGACATCCTAAAGTGGGCTTGTGGTTCTGCTGATGAGCATTCATAGCGAGACAGGTGTTACGGTAGAAGGTTTGAAGGGTCGGAATGCTACTGGCGAATTCTACAGAGCACAGCTGGTGGAAATGGCAATAAAAAAAGTGAGACAGGAGACATTACGTCGGTGTTCAAGGGTGTCAAATTTCTCTTTAATGACAGCAGACAGCATTGAGTTTTGGAAGCGTTAAATTCCACTCCGTTGGTAGTTCCCCAATTGGGTTGGCTGCTCATATCGGAATTAAGTGAGCTTAATATACGCTGCCATTCCCGTTCGACAGCCGAAGAGTAGGGGCGTGAGTCCGGGAACGATCATGAAAAGCAGAGAGTACTGTCGTCAGGGAATTTCACACGTTCTAGAAAGGCGTTGCAGACATTCCTGCATTAATTCGTTTAAACTTTTTTTGGTCTTCATCTCTCCGGTTGGTCGTGTAGGACCGAAAAAACATTTCTCTAATCTTGACTTTAGAGGTCGAATGGTACCACGCCCTTTCTTTCGGTTTGATTATAGAGGGGCTAGCACATTCACCATCAGGGCGAGAAGTTAGAAACAAGTCCAGGGTGTTGGCGGTATGACAATCAATGTCTGGTATTTGTGTGGGCTAATTTTCCGTTGCGAAGATCTCAACATACCGAACTTCGAGTGTTGTCTGGCCAGAATGTCGAAGCCATCGAGAGGATACAGACAACGCACGGAACTCGTTAAAGATCGAATTGCTGCCCAGTTTGGGGTTTCTGTAAATAAAGCAGTAGTGGATAATTTGCTAACGGAGATGGAATTTTAACCACTTGAAGTTGAACTCCGGATTGGAACACGGATTACATTGTGGTGGAGTTTCGTAAGCTACATTCCTACGTAAATCGCGAGACCGCGATGAGGGAACAATAATAGCACTAGTTCGTAGCCAGGCGGCTTCGGATCAGAATGATCTGAGAGGTGGGGATCTACCTGTGTTTCACGAAGTACCAAAACAGCTAGCCTGTATTTTCAAACGTGGACGAATGTAGAAAATTGATTACTCTTTAGCCCGCGTAAATTAGTTGCGTCAACTCTGAATTCCCTAGTCACAAACAAACATAGATAAGATAAACACCGACCATTGGTATACTGAATCAAATTGTTGTAAGTGTTATGCCCTTATGTAATAAGAAGAGGATCCTAGTGAAGAGCTACTTGAATACTGGCTCACTGTGGTGACCTTTGGCATGGCATCCAGTGCTTTTAATGCGGTAAGAGCTATTTTGCAATGTGCAAGTGACAACAAAGAAGCATATCCATTGGCACATCATGCTATAGTCAACTACTTTTACGTTGATGATATGCTAACAGGGGCGGACACGGAAGGGCAAGCACTAACATTGGGCAGAGAGATCATCTTACCGCTGGGCACTGGGGGATTCGCGCTAAGTTCACCTCATCTAGCAGGCAAGTTTGTCAGAACTTTGTAGCTCCGAGAGCAAGGAGGGAGAACTGGCGTTCTCAGAGGAGTCAGCAACTACCATACTGGGTCTGGTATGGGATTCCTCAACCGATGAGATCTAGTTCAAGGTGCATTTGGAGGAGCAGATCCAGGAATTAACAAAGCGATCGGTAGTAAGTGGAATCGCTAAATTGTACGACCCCAATGCTTACATTGCACCGGTTATGATAAGTGCGAAGAATTTCATCCAGGACTTGTGGCGTTGCGGCGTGCAGTGGGATGAGGTCATTCCCGCATCCATGGTGCCAGCATGGAACAGTTTCTGCGGAGAGCTGCCGCAGTTTACACCGATCCGAGTTCCGAGATGGCTGGGGAGCGAGCTAGCGAGCAGATTGGAACTTCATGGATTCGCAGACGCCTACGTAGTAGTCGTTTATCTGCACACGACATAGAGCAGGGGAGAGACCAGATGGCTTCAAAAACCAGAGTGGAGCCACTAAAGACGGTAACGGTGCCGAGACTGGAGCTATGTGCAGCGGTCTTATTGAGCAAGTTAATGAAACAGGTGATCGCAGCCTGCAACCTGCATTATATTCCGCGAACATATTGGAGCGACTCAATGGTGGTACTTTACTGGATCGCCAGGATACCATTCGAGCTAAGGTCGTTTGTTGCGAATAGGGTTAGCTTGATAGAAGAGCTAACAGAGAGCCATCCATAGAAACATGTGCCATCAAAGGAGAATCCTGTCGATTTGGGATCTAGAGGAGTAACAGTAGTGCAGCTATTGAATTCGAGCCTATGGTGGGAACGGCCACATTGGCTTAAGGGTCCGAAGCAGGATTGGCCGAACCTGCAACCGAAGATGAGCGCAGAGCAACAAGCAGGGCCGACTTCAGCGCTGAGGCCAGTACTTGCGGCAAGACTAACATCACACAGGACTACCGAGCTGACCATATTGGGCGAATGGCTGTTAGATCAAAAGTCAACCTTGCAGAGTATGCTGAGGATAACGGCCTTGGTATTACGATTTGTGCGGAAGTGCAGGAGGGACGTTCTGGTTACGCAGACCGGGTCTTACCAATCGAGCGTGAACAAGCGATGACTTACTGGGAGAAGGTAACGTAGCAGCAAGCTTACCAGCCAGAGCTAGAGCAACTAGAAATGAAGCGATCCGTGGATCCTTTACAGAACTTTACAAGGTGGAGTAATTTAAGCTTATGCAAATCAATTTTATATTCATTTTACTCTTCTAATGTTAATATACTGGGATGTATAGTGTTGTATTTGTATACTAGATGGAGTGAAAAGTAACCTCCTTGACCACCAGAATGCGCTGCTACTGCAAAAAAGGTTATGGTGGCTTGAAGTCCGTTCATATTTAGGAAGGAAACAAAAGAAAAGTTGGGGAAATATTATGGGGCTAATGCTCCGTCAGATTACATCATTAAATATTGATTTCGAGAGGTTCGTGGTGGCCGCAACTCCACTACCGATGAAGTCCGCAGCGGCAGGGCCTCCGATGCGGTTACCGAGGACAATGTCAAAAAAATACATGAAATGGTGTTGGCTGACCGGAAAGTGAAGGTGCGTGAGCTAGCAGATACCACAAAGATTAGTGCTGAGCGCACACGCCATATTTTGGGAAATATTCTGCATATGAAAAAGTTATCCTGCCGCTGGGTGCAGCGAATGCTCACTCCTGACCAAAAACACGAACGCGAGATCACTTCGAAAGAGTGTTTGGACTTGCGGATGCGGAAACGGGCGGAGTTTTGGCCTCGATTGGTAACTGGATTTGGATCCCTCGGACTATTATCTTTTTCCAAACCTCAAAAGATGGCTCATCAATAAAAAAATTCAGCTCACGCGAGGAAATCATCGATGCCAGGGAGGAGTATTTTGCAGACCTTCCGAGCAATTACTTTTCGGACGGTTTCAAGAGGTTGGAAAATCGCTGGAATAGGTGTATCAAACTACAATAAAAGTGGACTATATTGAATAATATAAAAAAACATTTAACAAAAAAATATTTTTTTTTTTATATATTTTATTTCTTACATAGTGTAACAATGGTTTAACAATATTTGTACAATTTGCTCTAGCTTGCACAGAGAAACGGTGTATATAGAACCTTACTGCTGAAAATATTATTGTTTAATGAGGATATGTAGTACAGTAATTAAATGCACGATCGGAGGAAAACTATGGAAAAAACCTCCATTTAGGTTAAGAAAAGAAAAATAAAAAAAAAATTAAATAAATAAGTAAATAAATAAATAAATAAATAAATAAATAAATAAATAAATAAATAAATAAATAAATAAATAAATAAATAAATAAATAAATAAATAAATAAATAAATAAATAAATAAATAAATAAATAAATAAATAAATAAATAAATAAATAAATAAATAAATAAATAAATAAACAAATAAATAAATAAATAAATAAATAAATAAATAAATAAATAAATAAATAAATAAATAAATAAATAAATAAATAAATAAACAAATAAATAAATAAATAAATAAATAAATAAATAAATAAATAAATAAATAAATAAATAAATAAATAAATAAATAAATAAATAAATAAATAAATAAATAAATAAATAAATAAATAAATAAATAAATAAATAAATAAATAAATAAATAAATAAATAAATAAATAAATAAATAAATAAATAAATAAATAAATAATGTTATAAAAAAGATAAATAATAATAAATAGAAATTAAATAGTAAATAGATAAGTAAATAAATAAATAAATAATAATAATAGGCAAATAATAAAGCTTTAAGGTGAAAACATAAATAAAAGGCTATAAGAGCTGTAAATCTCTAATAAGTTGAATATCAACGTCAATTAATGTGGACATGAACTTTTCATTGAGAATTTCAATCTGGATAGCACCTGCTCTTTCGTGCAGAATAACAGTTGAGAAGTCTCGCGGTAGGTTGAGCATCATTTTTAACACCTTATTTTGTGCCACTTGAATTCCCAAGGAGGTCACTTTTCACTCCATCTAGTATTATCTTGAATTTGATTTATTTTACTTTCTAGGAATCTTAACTTAGTAATTTGGTCTAAGGCTAGCTGTTGTTGTACAATTTTTAAAATAGAAGTTTCTATTTTATTATAACTAAGTATTTAATATGTATAGTTCTTCTATCGTTTAAAATTATTGTTTTTAGTGCTTCTATCGATTCATGAAAAGGTTTATTGATTTTAATTTGCTGATTTATTGTTTCTATTGCGTTACCGCTATTTTCTTCCGTTATATTTAAATAATTCTAAATTTTTTCTCTATCTTTATTATCCATGGTTCCGAAGAGCCATCTTTCTATGTTTCCTACGACGTTTATCAAACCTCTTCTAGATATTTTGTAGTCTCTGGGCATAATTGACTTAATTCTTGCTATAAGTGTTTCTATTTCTTTATTTATCATATATTTGTTGTCAATTTGTAAGGGTTTCACGAGTATGTTAGTTTTACTGTGTTGAGAGTTTCTTTTGGATTAATTACGTGTAAAATGGTGTTTGTTTGATTCCTAATTTAAACACCTTTAATTTTAACTTTCATAAAACCTGTCTGTTCATTTATTGGTGTTGTTTGAAGGATTCCGTGTGTTGTCTATGTTAGCGTTATTATGAGAAGAATTGTTGCCTGAAAATTTATAAGGCCTTTTAATGTTACATACGTGTACGTTATTAAGATTTTTCATTCTATATCTGGTTTCTTCCTTATGTCTAACATTTTTGTAATTTTTTATTGGTCCTAATTGTCTCTCTTCTGTGTCAGTTTCCCTTTTTTCGTTAGGTTTATTCTTCCTAACTTTAGTTTGATTAACTCTTTCTCTAAGTACTGATTCATCGATTTCTTCTTTAGTAGCTTTTCTAGGTGTAGTTTTAATTGTAGAGTGAAATCTATTGTTGTAGTGATAGCGGAAGTAATCGGACGCGTTTTATCGAGTGTCGCCACTGTCCTCTAGGTTGACTCCTAAATAGTCACTGTTTGCTTTTTTTGTGTCTTTTTTTTGTTGTTTCCTGCAAGGTGCACTGCCTCCTGTGCAATAAAAAAATCGGACTCAGTTGCGAATTGAAAATTGCTTGTTCGGACTGGGAAGCGTATTTCCACTGCGCTTGTGTGAAAATAATTCCAGCTGATTTCGACTGCATGTTTGCCCATAAACTTACGGTTGTGATAAGTGCACTGCTCTTCTTCGGAAGTCTCTGCAACAACAAATTACACATCTGAAGTCTCAGTCACAAACAACATCTACAACAACAAAAGCCCTGGGATAAGCAAAAACAATGCCGAAGAGTGTGTGAAAAAAATTTTCTGTGACGCATTGGAGGTTCCTGTCGCTGCAGCTGATATACACCATTGTTTCGTCAAAAATGTGGGAAAAAAAATTAACAACTAACTCTGCTGGCAGCATAACGTTAACACAAAGTACATCTTTCTTCCCAAGATATTAAGAGTTAGATAATGAAAAGCAAGAGGACTGCAACAAAGAAATTAAACTCGTCTTAATTTGCTCCGGATTCTTTTAATAGAATCTATATTGTTCATTCTTTTACCAGTTACACCAGAGCATTATATGTGGAAGCTAAGAAATTTAAAACTGAAAACAATTAAAAATATTTGTGGTTTCAAAACTCACGAATATTGTTAAGGAGAGTAGAAAAAGGTAGAAATGCTGCTATAAGATCATGTGATGATTTAGCATCCTTGTGCGATTAGAGCCTTTTCATTTAATACCATCATTAAATATGTTTGAGCCAAACGATATCTTCGATCTTTCTAGCAACAATTCAACTTCCATTATACATATGTAGTTTAAGTGACAGGTTACTACATTGTGTTTCTGATAAGGCGACAAAACTTTGATTTAATGGTATGCAATCTTGAAGTGCTCGTATATTTACCCGATTTGATTTTTGTTTCGGTAATATGGATATTTGCATGTGAAAGGAACAATTTTTTAATTCCCGGGTATAACTTTTATCCTAATACAAATGAATTATATTCAGCAGGCGGGGGAAAGGTTTTTGTTAGTGATTCTCTGGAGTCTGATATTTACCATCATCGGTTTGTGACTGCGGATGTAATGCATGGTTAATTTTAAGTTGTGCAATGAGCCCTTTAACTACGTCTGCATATATTGCAATTCCATGATACTCAGTCATTTCTAAATGAATTAATTCTATTTCTGACAAAAACTTAGATTCAAAACCTTATTATTCTAGGTGATCTTAATATTGACTTCCTAGCATCAACCTCAGTCTCGGAGTCACTTCTATGCCTTGCAGCTGCACATGGTCTTACTTCCTTTGTGAATGAGCCTACTAGACCTATTTCAAATACCTGTCTAGACCATGTATTCGGTCGTTTTCGAAATATATCCCCCAATCAGTGTGTCGGTGTTAATCTTGACCTCTATATTACGGATCACTGCATGACAGGTATTTGATTACGAGGTTTAAAAGATCTGAGAGCGAAGTTGGAGTTCCTATTCGTACCGTTACTAAAATGAGTTTTAAACTACTTAATTTCAAACTACGGTCTGAAAACTGGCTGGCTTTTTATGCTGAAAATGATTCTTCTTTCGCTTATAACTCCTTTCTAAAGATACTGCAGTCTCATTTTAGCTCATCTATCTCCCGCTCTCTGCCAAGAGAGTCGGAAATAAAACTGAAGTCCTGGATAAGCAACTCCATTCATAAACAAATTAAGCATAAAAACAAGCTGCGCCGGAAATGTGTAAAGCATCCGCTTAATTCTGCACTCGGGAGTCGCTTTAAACACATATCTATTAAAATCAATAACGAAATTCGATTGTGTCGTGATAGATACTATTTTTCTAAAATGCGGAACGCTAAAATAGCATATTGAATATCTAACCCTATCGAACTCACGACTGATAATTCTATTGTCAAAGATCCCACAATAGTAGCGAATATTTTCAACGATTTTTTTGCTAAAGTTGGTGAAGCGTCTCCCTCCAATTTAAGATCTGAATACCCTATATGGTAGGGAATCTGGTGGAAGATCTGGTTTGTAGAGACAGTTTCTTCTTTGAACCAATCACTGGTCTTGAAGATTTATCCCTTATAAACTCGATTAATCGCTCGCCTTCCTGTGGAGATGATGGCCTACCTAATTACTAATTAAAGCACACCGCTCTGAATGTAGTAGATATACTCGCATTCCTTTTTAACCTACTCGTAAGTATTTCCACTGTTACATTCCCTGATAGGTTAAAATATGCAAACATTCTACCAATTTTTAAAAAGGGCAATAAAAAGTATAAAAACAACTACAGATATCACTACCCTCTTCTATCGCGAAATTTTTTGGAAAAGCAGTCAAAAATAGAATTCTGCGGTTTCTAAAGAGAATGTAGGGTATGCAATACATGTAGAGTAGGCAAAGTTACTAGACGTGTTTATTTTGTCGTCCGAGTAAATTCTAACTCTAAAAGTTAAATCGCAGTTTAAGTGCCCAAAACCAAGCACATCTCTCAGCTCTCATTTCAATCAGCCGAGGTACGTCATTGTTTTGTGTGTAAATTCCTTTCTTCAGTATAATTTTGTGTTTTAATCATAATACTTGTGCATATGCCTGCAAATTCACGTCGTGCACAACAACAAAGCTGTGTAAATTCTCCGAGAGATGCTGCTACTCACAATTCAGCTGGCTTAGCTGATAAACTGTGGAGCCGCATAGAAGAAAAACTGGAGAAGTCAATGGAGACATTTTTCCTTTCACTGGATGCTAAATTGTCTGCCCTGGAGGATCGTCTGCATGCACAGGTTAGAGAAAACAAATTGCTTTTTGATGAACAACTGCAAAAAGCAAATTATGAAATAAAAGGGCTTAAGTTCGTTGTCGATATATTCGAACAAGAAAAAATCAGCTGTGATGCTGTAGTTTTTGATGTACCCGAGTCTCCTGGGGAAAATTTGGAGACATTTTGCAACAAAATATGCGTTACAGTAAATATTCAGCCCCCTCGCATAAGCAACACCTTTCGAGCCAAAACTAACTCTCGCAACAATCGTTCCCCAGCTGATGCTTCCATCATACTAAAGTTTGCTGAAAATCGTGGAAAATGAGACTTAATGCGAGCTTTCGCAAAATAAAAAAAATCAATTAAAGCTGTGTGACGTAGGCTTTGACTCACAGAAAAGCTTTATTATCAACGACAGTTTAACAAAAAGCAACTACCAACTGCAGCGGCATGCATTTAGGCTCAAACGAAAATCTCTTCTGTATTCTGTACACATATACGGGCGTTCAACATATTCTCGGTATCGGGGTGAAGCTGTAGTCGTATATATAAATTGACTTATTTATCAAGTAATACTATTATTTTAGTGCCTTCATGTAAAATTTCATATAAATATGATTATTAATTCGCGTTTTATCTCTAGTTAAACAGAATCATAATGGCAACTGAGACGATGATGGTGAAAATTGAGCATCGCGCTGTAATTAAATTTCTCACTAGGCAAGGAAAACGTCAAAAAACTATTCATGAAGAGATGGTGGCTGTTTACCAGGGTTCCGCACCTTCATTATTAACTGTGCAAAAGTGGTCAAGTGAGTTCAAGAGAGGCAGAGAGAGCATTGAAGACGACCCCCGCTCCGGCGCCCCAGCTACTGCTTGTACGGGAGAAAGCATCAAAGAAGTCGAAAAACTTGTTCTTGAGGATGCCCGAATAAAGGTGAAAATGATGGCAGAGATCACCAAGCTTTCAATTGGTACCATTCACACCATTCTTCATGACCATCTTAACCTTTCAAAGGTCAGTGCAAGGTGGGTGCCACGAATGCTCACAGCGCCTCAGAAAAAAGTGAGAATCGCATGCTGTAGAGAGCGTTTGGAGATGTGTAGTGAGAACGCGGACGGTGTTATGGATCGAATTGTTACTGGGGACGAAACATGGGTTCACCACTATGACCCTGAAAGCAAACAAGAGTCCATGCAGTGGCATAAAAAAGGAACAGACCCCCCGAAGAAGTTCAAAGTCTCTCCGTCTACCGGGAAGCTCATGGCCACAGTTTTTTGGGACTCAAAGGGAATCTTGCTCATTGAGACAAAAAAAAAGGTGAAACCATCAACGCCACATCCTACGCTTCCACTTTGCATAATTTGCGGGAGGAAATTAAAAAGAAAAGACGGGGTAAACTCGCAGCGGGTGTGTTGCTTCTTCATGACAACGCTCCTGTTCACACGGCGCGAGTTTCCAAGGCTGCTGCGCGAGATTGTGATTTCGAAGTCCAGACCTTGCCCCTAGTGATTATTTCCTGTTTCCGGATTTGAAAAAATGTCTTCGTGGAAAAAGATTTTCGGATGATGAAGAACTCAAGTCGGCAATAAATGGGTATTTTGCAGAGAAAGAGGAAATTTATTTTTTTGAGGGTTTAAAAAAGCTTATCTCAAGATGTAACAAATGCATTGATGTTAGGGGAGATTATAGTGAAAAACAGAAATAATTTAAATTGAATTCGCATTTTTCTTCATATCGATACCGAGAATATATTGAACGCCCTTCGTATAATGGACAGATCTACATCCGCACTGCAGTCAGTCAAGCTCCGTTCATTATCCATAATATTGGAGACCTGAGGAATGCCATCGGACCCGACACCATCTATGAACTGCTACTCAATGAAAATCAAGGTTAATTTTACTTGTAGTTACTTTTCAAACATTTTTAATTTTCCCGTCTCCCACCAAGATTTGTCTTTTTGTTTATTTCTACTTACTTCTTTATATATACAAGGTATATCATCATAGGCAGCAGGTATGATGCCGGATTTAACAGCATAAATAAAAACAACTCTAAACTAAATACTCTTTGTAAAAGTAATAATGGTTTACACATTGGCCACATTAATGCACAGAGTCTTGTGAATAAGTTCGATGAGTTCAAAATGATATTTGAGAATAGTTTAAAAACCTGGCTTCTTCCTAATTTGAATAGTAATTTGTTTTCTCTAAAACGTTTTAAGAAACCTTACCGGGCTGATCCAACTCACACAATTGGAGGTGGCGTTGCTATTTATGTTAGAAAATATATCAGGTCCAGTCACGTTAAGTGTTCGGATGGCGCTGAATCTTCGGACCACTATTTTATTGAAATACTTAATGGTGAAAATAAATGTATTCTCGGAACTTGCACCAAAGTTCATTTTTTGTGGAGATTTAATCATTATTATTAATTCTTATTATTAAGTAATAAATTACAATAATAATATATAAAAAAGAATATATAGCACTAGCTACCACGGCTATCGGCTAGTGTGGAGATTTAAACTTAAATCTTCTTACTTAATTTTCTAAATCTTTTAAAACATCAATGGACTCTCTTGGGCTCTCTTTTCTAAACGTCACTAATCCTACCCACTTTAAGCCTATCTCCGTCTTTATTAGATATGTTTCTTGCAAGTGATGAAAATCTTGTTAAGTGTTTAATCAATTATCTGTCCCCGTCTTCTTCTATCATGATCTTATCTTTGCTACCTTCGATTTCCATGTTCATAAAACTCGTCCCAGTCTATCCAATATCGTGACTTCCGCAATGTAAATGTTGAAAGACTTTTTAGTGATTGTTGTCTATTGATTGGAATTAAATCTATTTGACATCAGAAACAAACTGACTTCTTGACTGCCAAAATTTTAAAGTCACAGAGTTGTCCTTGGCTTTTCTATGGCATTCTTAAAGCCCTGAAAAACAGAGACGTCTCGTTCCGTCGTTGGAAACGTTTTGGGTGTGTGGAAATTTTTAGTGACTTTAAAGCATCCCGTAACCTTGGTACTAAGCTTATTCGATCCGCTAAATTTAGTTATTATAATGACAGATCTAATTGCGATCGTTCCTCAAAGATTTTGTGGAAAGAAGTTCGCAATACCGGACTGAATAAGACAAGTATCTCAGTTTCGGACGATAATATAAATTTAGACGAGTTGAACTTTACAGATTTCACCTCATACCACTAGCCCTACGACAGCACAACAAGACCGAGAAAATACTTTTCTCTATCTCCCCAGTATTTTCAATTAAATGCATGTCTGTGCGACTTGATAATATTCACCCAGACTTTATAAAAATGCTGCTTCGTCTCTTACTTCCCTACATTACCCATATATTTAACACTATCATTATGACATCTACTTACCCCTGTGCCTGGAAAAAATCCAAAATCATCCCAATTCCAAAAAAGGCACAAATTCTGAATATAGACCAATAGCTATCATTCTCTTTTTATCCAAAGTTTTTGAATATATTGTAAGCAAGCAGATTAAACAATTTATAAAAGACAAACAGCTCCTTAATCCTCTCCAGTGCGGTTTCCGGTCGGGACACAGTTGCACGTCAGCTTTATTAAAAGTTTGCGAAGACATAAGACAGGCAATTGATGTCAATTATACTACTGTGATAACACTACTTGACTTTTCCAAAGCATTTGATTGCGTTAACCCTGAAATACTATGTGATAAACTAGCGACATTTTTTAACTTCTCTGACACTTCTACATTAAACTTATTTATTCATACTTGACTAATCGGCTGCAAGCCGTTTCATAGTAAACTGTCTTCGTTTCTTCCTGTTAAGAATGGTGTTCCTCAAGGATCCGTTCTTGGTCCATTAATGTTTTCCTTGTTCATTAATGACCTACCTTTTCATTTATCTCATTGTCGATTCCACATATATACTGACGATGTTCAATTATACATTAGTTTTCCTATTGGCATGGTTGAGGACGCAATAGCAAAAATGAATGACGATCTATAATCTATCTTTGAGTGGGCTGCACGTAATGGCCTGACTCTGAATCCCATCAAAACAAAAGGGATGCCAATCGCCAAACAGCAACCGAGTTTCTCTGATTTTCCTCCTATCTTTTTAAACTCTTGCCAAGTTGAATATGTCACTCACGCTAAAGATCTTGGAATCATGTTTAACAACAAATTAACGTGGGATTCTCACATAAACACTGTAATAAATAAGGTATATGCTTCGCTACAAGTCGGCAATAAATGGGTATTTTGCAGAGAAAGAGGAAATTTATTTTTTTGAGGGTTTAAAAAAGCTTATCTCAAGATGTAACAAATGCATTGATGTTAGGGGAGATTATATTGAAAAATAAAAACACTGTAATAAATAAGGTATATGCTTCGCTACGAGGACTATCTATTACTAAAACAAGTTTACCTATGCAAGTTAAGCTAAAATTAGTTAAAGCTCTAATAATCCCAATCATATCCTATGGATCTGAATTGTTTGCCGATCCTGACTCTCTTACACTTCAAAAACTAAAGGTTGCTTTTAACTCAATTGCCCGGTTTGTATTCAATCGCCGTAGGTTTGATCATATCACATCGGAAGCTATTCAAATTCTGGGATGTAGGTTGGAAGATTTTTTCAAATATTGGTGCTGTTTTCTAGCTTTCAAAATGGGGGTGGCCGTGGTGTAGTGGTACTAGCTATCGCTTCTCACTCGGAAGGTCAAGGTTCGAATCCTAGCCACAGCAAGTTTTCATTTGTGTAATCGGAACTCAGTCAGAAAAATCTGCGTGTGAAGGCATAACTCTGACATGTAGATTTGGCTGTTGTAGGGTTTTCAAGCACAAAACAACCGTTAAAATTCACAACCTCACATTCCGAGAGAAGAAAAATCTCTCCGTCCTATTCGGACTCCCACCCCTGGAGAGCCAATATCGAAACCAAACACACCTGAGTTTCAAACCACTACATCACAACAATGCTTTCCTTTCTCCTCCTCCTATCTTTCCGCCCCCGCCCTGGCAACAGTTAAAGGGTATCATAACCCCCTTAGGCGCGCGTAAATTATAAAAAAAAGAAAATATTCATAAGACAGAACCAAACTATCTGTTTAATTTAATTAATTTTTGTTCTACTAATCGCTATATAGTGTTGGAACCTGCCAGATACACCTGTTTAACATCACGCAGGCAATTTTGTATTTATGCTGTCAAGCTATGGAATAATCTACCCAATCATGTGAGGTCTACTATCGAACACGGAAAGTTTCATACAGTCTGCTTTGAATACTTTTCTAATTTGAACTGGTTTGTCTCTTTTTTTTTAGTGATTATTAATTTTCCTTGGTTGCGATCTTAACGTATTTGTATTATTATCTTTTCTTTTATTTATTTCATATTTACTTTGCTTTAATTAATTGTAATTTTCTTTGTATGCTTTTGCACATTGTATGTAATTTAATGCTATTTTATATCCTGTACTAATTATACGTTAATATTCATGTACAGAGTTTTATCTGATCAATAAGTAAAAAAAAATAGAAATACAAAAATAAGTTTTTTCAGTCCCTTGCAATATGGCTTTAGGGCGGGACTCTCTACTAAAGATGCTCTTATGGGTTTCTGTTCGATTATAAATAAACGCCTAGACTCGAAAAAAGTTATGCCGGTCTGTTTGTCGACATAACCAAGGCTTTTGATATGGTAAGCCATACAATTCTCTTGAGGAAATTACATCGGGCATTTCAAGGAGTTATTTACAGTTGGCTGGTATCGTATCTCAAAGATAGAAAGCAAAAAGTTAAAATTGGGGATTGTTTTAGTGATAATAGGATTATTACACTAGGGTTACCCCAAGGGTCTGTATTGGGCCCTACTCTTTTCCTAATCTATATAAACTCCCTGTTTCTTCAACCTTTTGCAGGAAAATTTACGGCTTTTGCCGACGATCTTGGCATCGCGTACAACTCTGTTAGCTACCTCCAGCTAGTAGCTGATATAAACCATGATGTACACCTACTGAGAATGTGGTTCGCCAAATATAAACTTATTGTCAGCAATAAACCGAAACTAATATTTTTCAGCCTTAGGTTGCAGGCTGTGGACCTTGTTTTCACTTTCACGCCGCTAATTGTTCTCGCCACAAAGTGTCGGTTTGCACGTGTAATGAAGCGTCTTCTAAAACTGTGTTTGATGTGGACATAACGTGTCATGCGAACGATAAAATTGACATAGTAAATAACTACATATACCTAGGTGTTATTATTGACTAAAATATGAATGATCATATTACAAACTTAAAACAGTATCTTCGTTCTTGTATCCGTAGTTTGTTTCATCTTCCTAAATACTGCACAAACAATAGTTTAAGAATTGTTTACATCGGCATATTTCACTCAAGATTAGGATGTTGGGGAGGTGCTTACCGCACGAAAATCCAGTCTCTACTTGTATATTGGGCAAGATTGCACCAATGGCATAATTGCTTGCATCGGTTGTAACTATAAAGGGCTTATCATATTCATGATGCTTTAATACTGGGTGTGAACATATTCAATCATTAAGGTTTTCAAAGGCTGAAATGTATTGGGGTTTCTAAAATAAATTTTTTCTTCTCTCTTTAATTACATAATCATTGGATAAGCGATTTTAGCGTAGTCCCTAATAAATATGCGGTAGTAACCCGTCATTCCTAAAAAAACTTTTAAGTTGTTTTTCTGTTTTAGGTATGCTCAAATTTTCAATTTCTTTTATGTTGTCAGGACTTGCTTTAATTCCCTCCTTAGTTAAAATATGACCAAGAAATTCCGTATCACGTTTCATAAAACTACATTTATCTGCTTGTGTCTTAAGGTTATGATCTTGTAGTGTGTCAAATATTTTTTCCAGTGATTGAATGTGTTCTTCAGAGGTTGTGGAGAATATTAATTTATCATCTGATAAACAACGCATATTCTGTTTATATAGTCTGGTACTATATCATTCATTAATCTTTGAAACATTGCATTTTTTAAACCGAATGCGATCCTGGCGTATTCATATTGACCTGCTGGGCCACAAAAGCTGTTTTACGCTTTAGCTAGATCTAATGTACTGAAATATTGAGATTTCCCTAACTTGTCCAATATACTATCAATATTGGGAATCAGGTATTTGCCATCAATAGTAACTTGGTTTAATTTTTTACAGTCTACCACTATTCTATACATCTGTTTTCCTGAGCTATCAGGCTTTTTCGGATTAACTATTATTGGTGAACTATAACGGCTATTACTTTTTCGAATGATCCCCTGTTCCTTCATTTGTCTACGTACTTCGATTTCGTGTTTCGGGGGATATCTGTATAATTTAGAGTTTATCTGCTAGTGTGTAGTAGTATTTATCTTGTGAACTACTGTACTGGTGTTTGTTAATTGATCTCCTTCTTTGAAAATCAGTTTTTCAAATCTGTTTAAAATCTTTTCTATTGCTTCTTTTTCTAATTCATTTAGATGATTTGTTTGAATATTGCAAACTTCGCTTACTTCTAAGACATTCATTTCTTTGTATTGGTGTATCTTCAATGTGTTCATAAAATTTTGATGGAACTCTATCTTAATTCAGGATACTTATAGTAGATCCCGTATCGATCAGTGCTATAAAGTCCGTATTTTCAAGAGTTAATTTTAAGAATATTTTTCTTTTGTCCGAGGCTAATTGATAAAGAATTCTTTATCCATTTGGGTAGTTTATTCTTTATTACTTAAAGTGTCTGTTTGCATTGCTTCTATTCTGCCCTGCCTAGATCTGTGTTGACCCGAGTTTTGAGTGCTATTTGGGGCTACTGTCTTGATGCATTGTTATTTCTCACTTGCCCGCAACCGCTATTTCTATTAACTTGGTTTTGGTGTGAATACTTTGATTTAGAGGGTGAATTTGTGTTTTGATTCCTATGTTGGCTTGTGTGTGCTTTTTCTAAGTGTAAATTATATTCATCTTGCCCTGTATAGTTGAGCAAAGCAGTCCTAATTCTTGATAAACTATATTCATTATAGATTTCAGCAGCTAATGCTCCTGCCATTACATCTTTAATCTTAAGAATTAATGCACTATTTAAACAATTGGCTATGTCTAAACCCTTTTCATTGAAGGTGGCACATTCTATTATGCTATTTATAATTTCTTGAATTTTATTTAACAATTGACTTATCGTATTTATCTTAATGTTATTGATATTTTTTAATATGCATAGATCCCTGGTCCTTAAATAAATCTTTAGCTTCTTCTTACATTCATCCCATGATGTTGGTGCTTCTACACCTAGATAATTTTTGGCTGGTCCTGTTATTGTTTCGTTGTAGATTACACTGTACACTTGTTCTTTGTATGCGTCTTCGAATTCCTCCAAAATTTGTTCTACGGTTGCAATGAACGAAGGCAATGTACCTTCTTCTCCCGTAAATGTTTGCACGTATTTGATTCGTTTTTCAATTATTACTCTCACATTTTGAGCTGTGTTTTGTCTGTTTAAAATTTCTGTTAGGGCCAACAAACAGAGTGTTCGACTCACTGTTTTTTCACTACAGTTATGCTGATCGCTTTGTGCTTTTCTTAGGTTATTAGAGCTTTTTAAAAAGGTCACTTTATTAGTGCTGAGCTCACACGCCATATTTTGGGAAATATTCTGCATATGAAAAAGTTATCCTGCCGCTGGGTGCAGCGAATGCTCACTCCTGACCAAAAACACGAACGCGAGATCACTTCGAAAGAGTGTTTGGACTTGCGGATGCGGAAACGGGCGGAGTTTTGGCCTCGATTGGTAACTGGATTTGGATCCCTCGGACTATTATCTCTTTCCAAACCTCAAAAGATGGCTCATCAATAAAAAATTCAGCTCACGCGAGGAAATCATCGATGCCAGGGAGGAGTATTTTGCAGGCCTTCCGGGAAATTACTTTTCGGACGGTATCAAGAAGTTGGAAAATCGCTGGAATAGGTGTATCAAACTGCAGTAAAAGCTTACTATATTGAATAAAAAAACATTTAACAAAAAAATATTTTTTTTTTATATATTTTATTTCTTACATAGTGTAACAATGGTTTAACAATATTTGTACAATTTGCTCTAGCTTGCACAGAGAAACGGTGTATATAGAACCTTACTGCTGAAAATATTATTGTTTAATGAGGATATGTAGTACAGTAATTAAATGCACGATCGGAGGAAAACTATGGAAAAAACCTCCATTTAGGTTAAGAAAAGAAAAATAAAAAAATAAAAAAATAAAAAAATAAATAAATAAATAAATAAATAAATAAATAAATAAATAAATAAATAAATAAATAAATAAATAAATAAATAAATAAATAAATAAATAAATAAATAAATAAATAAATAAATAAATAAATAAATAAATAAATAAATAAATAAATAAATAAGTAAATGAATAAATGAATAAATAAATAAATAAATAAATAAATAAATAATGTTATAAAAAAGATAAATAATAATAAATAGAAATTAAATAGTAAATAGATAAATAAATAAATAAATAAATAAATAAATAATAATAATAGGCAAATAATAAAGCTTTAAGGTGAAAACATAAATAAAAGGCTATAAGAGCTGTAAATCTCTAATAAGTTGAATATCAACGTCAATTAATGTGGACATGAACTTTTCATTGAGAATTTCAATCTGGATAGCACCTGCTCTTTCGTGCAGAATAAGAGTTGAGAAGTCTCGCGGTAGGTTGAGCATCATTTTTAACACCTTATTTTGTGCCACTTGAATTCCCAAGGAGGTCACTTTTCACTCCATCTAGTATTATCTTGAATTTGATTTATTTTACTTTCTAGGAATCTTAACTTAGTAATTTGGTCTAAGGCTAGCTGTTGTTGTACAATTTTTAAAATAGAAGTTTCTATTCTATTATAACTAAGTATTTAATATGTATAGTTCTTCTATCGTTTAAAATTATTGTTTTTAGTGCTTCTATCGATTCATGAAAAGGTTTATTGATTTTAATTTGCTGATTTATTGTTTCTATTGCGTTACCGCTATTTTCTTCCGTTATATTTAAATAATTCTAAATTTTTTCTCTATCTTTATTATCCATGGTTCCGAAGAGCCATCTTTCTATGTTTCCTACGACGTTTATCAAACCTCTTCTAGATATTTTGTAGTCTCTGGGCATAATTGACTTAATTCTTGCTATAAGTGTTTCTATTTCTTTATTTATCATATATTTGTTGTCAATTTGTAAGGGTTTCACGAGTATGTTAGTTTTACTGTGTTGAGAGTTTCTTTTGGATTAATTACGTGTAAAATGGTGTTTGTTTGATTCCTAATTTAAACACCTTTAATTTTAACTTTCATAAAACCTGTCTGTTCATTTATTGGTGTTGTTTGAAGGATTCCGTGTGTTGTCTATGTTAGCGTTATTATGAGAAGAATTGTTGCCTGAAAATTTATAAGGCCTTTTAATGTTACATACGTGTACGTTATTAAGATTTTTCATTCTATATCTGGTTTCTTCCTTATGTCTAACATTTTTGTAATTTTTTATTGGTCCTAATTGTCTCTCTTCTGTGTCAGTTTCCCTTTTTTCGTTAGGTTTATTCTTCCTAACTTTAGTTTGATTAACTCTTTCTCTAAGTACTGATTCATCGATTTCTTCTTTAGTAGCTTTTCTAGGTGTAGTTTTAATTGTAGAGTGAAATCTATTGTTGTAGTGATAGCGGAAGTAATCGGACGCGTTTTATCGAGTGTCGCCACTGTCCTCTAGGTTGACTCCTAAATAGTCACTGTTTGCTTTTTTTGTGTTTTTTTTTTTGTTGTTTCCTGCAAGGTGCACTGCCTCCTGTGCAATAAAAAAATCGGACTCAGTTGCGAATTGAAAATTGCTTGTTCGGACTGGGAAGCGTATTTCCACTGCGCTTGTGTGAAAATAATTCCAGCTGATTTCGACTGCATGTTTGCCCATAAACTTACGGTTGTGATAAGTGCACTGCTCTTCTTCGGAAGTCTCTGCAACAACAAATTACACATCTGAAGTCTCAGTCACAAACAACATCTACAACAACAAAAGCCCTGGGATAAGCAAAAACAATGCCGAAGAGTGTGTGAAAAAAATTTTCTGTGACGCATTGGAGGTTCCTGTCGCTGCAGCTGATATACACCATTGTTTCGTCAAAAATGTGGGAAAAAAAATTAACAACTAACTCTGCTGGCAGCATAACGTTAACACAAAGTACATCTTTCTTCCCAAGATATTAAGAGTTAGATAATGAAAAGCAAGAGGACTGCAACAAAGAAATTAAACTCGTCTTAATTTGCTCCGGATTCTTTTAATAGAATCTATATTGTTCATTCTTTTACCAGTTACACCAGAGCATTATATGTGGAAGCTAAGAAATTTAAAACTGAAAACAATTAAAAATATTTGTGGTTTCAAAACTCACGAATATTGTTAAGGAGAGTAGAAAAAGGTAGAAATGCTGCTATAAGATCATGTGATGATTTAGCATCCTTGTGCGATTAGAGCCTTTTCATTTAATACCATCATTAAATATGTTTGAGCCAAACGATATCTTCGATCTTTCTAGCAACAATTCAACTTCCATTATACATATGTAGTTTAAGTGACAGGTTACTACATTGTGTTTCTGATAAGGCGACAAAACTTTGATTTAATGGTATGCAATCTTGAAGTGCTCGTATATTTACCCGATTTGATTTTTGTTTCGGAAATATGGATATTTGCATGTGAAAGGAACAATTTTTTAATTCCCGGGTATAACTTTTATCCTAATACAAATGAATTATATTCAGCAGGCGGGGGAAAGGTTTTTGTTAGTGATTCTCTGGAGTCTGATATTTACCATCATCGGTTTGTGACTGCGGATGTAATGCATGGTTAATTTTAAGTTGTGCAATGAGCCCTTTAACTACGTCTGCATATATTGCAATTCCATGATACTCAGTCATTTCTAAATGAATTAATTCTATTTCTGACAAAAACTTAGATTCAAAACCTTATTATTCTAGGTGATCTTAATATTGACTTCCTAGCATCAACCTCAGTCTCGGAGTCACTTCTATGCCTTGCAGCTGCACATGGTCTTACTTCCTTTGTGAATGAGCCTACTAGACCTATTTCAAATACCTGTCTAGACCATGTATTCGGTCGTTTTCGAAATATATCCCCCAATCAGTGTGTCGGTGTTAATCTTGACCTCTATATTACGGATCACTGCATGACAGGTATTTGATTACGAGGTTTAAAAGATCTGAGAGCGAAGTTGGAGTTCCTATTCGTACCGTTACTAAAATGAGTTTTAAACTACTTAATTTCAAACTACGGTCTGAAAACTGGCTGGCTTTTTATGCTGAAAATGATTCTTCTTTCGCTTATAACTCCTTTCTAAAGATACTGCAGTCTCATTTTAGCTCATCTATCTCCCGCTCTCTGCCAAGAGAGTCGGAAATAAAACTGAAGTCCTGGATAAGCAACTCCATTCTTAAACAAATTAAGCATAAAAACAAGCTGCGCCGGAAATGTGTAAAGCATCCGCTTAATTCTGCACTCGGGAGTCGCTTTAAACACATATCTATTAAAATCAATAACGAAATTCGATTGTGTCGTGATAGATACTATTTTTCTAAAATGCGGAACGCTAAAATAGCATATTGAATATCTAACCCTATCGAACTCACGACTGATAATTCTATTGTCAAAGATCCCACAATAGTAGCGAATATTTTCAACGATTTTTTTGCTAAAGTTGGTGAAGCGTCTCCCTCCAATTTAAGATCTGAATACCCTATATGGTAGGGAATCTGGTGGAAGATCTGGTTTGTAGAGACAGTTTCTTCTTTGAACCAATCACTGGTCTTGAAGATTTATCCCTTATAAACTCGATTAATCGCTCGCCTTCCTGTGGAGATGATGGCCTACCTAATTACTAATTAAAGCACACCGCTCTGAGTGTAGTAGATATACTCGCATTCCTTTTTAACCTACTCGTAAGTATTTCCACTGTTACATTCCCTGATAGGTTAAAATATGCAAACATTCTACCAATTTTTAAAAAGGGCAATAAAAAGTATAAAAACAACTACAGATATCACTACCCTCTTCTATCGCGAAATTTTTTGGAAAAGCAGTCAAAAATAGAATTCTGCGGTTTCTGAAGAGAATGTAGGGTATGCAATACATGTAGAGTAGGCAAAGTTACTAGACGTGTTTATTTTGTCGTCCGAGTAAATTCTAACTCTAAAAGTTAAATCGCAGTCTAAGTGCCCAAAACCAAGCACATCTCTCAGCTCTCATTTCAATCAGCCAAGGTACGTCATTGTATTGTGTGTAAATTCCTTTCTTCAATATAATTTTGTGTTTTAATCATAATACTTGTGCATATGCCTGCAAATTCACGTCGTGCACAACAACAAAGCTGTGTAAATTCTCCGAGAGATGCTGCTACTCACAATTCAGCTGGCTTAGCTGATAAACTGTGGAGCCGCATAGAAGAAAAACTGGAGAAGTCAATGGAGACATTTTTCCTTTCACTGGATGCTAAATTGTCTGCCCTGGAGGATCGTCTGCATGCACAGGTTAGAGAAAACAAATTGCTTTTTGATGAACAACTGCAAAAAGCAAATTATGAAATAAAAGGGCTTAAGTTCGTTGTCGATATATTCGAACAAGAAAAAATCAGCTGTGATGCTGTAGTTTTTGATGTACCCGAGTCTCCTGGGGAAAATTTGGAGACATTTTGCAACAAAATATGCGTTACAGTAAATATTCAGCCCCCTCGCATAAGCAACACCTTTCGAGCCAAAACTAACTCTCGCAACAATCGTTCCCCAGCTGATGCTTCCATCATACTAAAGTTTGCTGAAAATCGTGGAAAATGAGACTTAATGCGAGCTTTCGCAAAATAAAAAAAATCAATTAAAGCTGTGTGACGTAGGCTTTGACTCACAGAAAAGCTTTATTATCAACGACAGTTTAACAAAAAGCAACTACCAACTGCAGCGGCATGCATTTAGGCTCAAACGAAAATCTCTTCTGTATTCTGTACACACATACGGGCGTTCAACATATTCTCGGTATCGGGGTGAAGCTGTAGTCGTATATATAAATTGACTTATTTATCAAGTAATACTATTATTTTAGTGCCTTCATGTAAAATTTCATATAAATATGATTATTAATTCGCGTTTTATCTCTAGTTAAACAGAATCATAATGGCAACTGAGACGATGATGGTGAAAATTGAGCATCGCGCTGTAATTAAATTTCTCACTAGGCAAGGAAAAAGTCAAAAAACTATTCATGAAGAGATGGTGGCTGTTTACCAGGGTTCCGCACCTTCATTATTAACTGTGCAAAAGTGGTCAAGTGAGTTCAAGAGAGGCAGAGAGAGCATTGAAGACGACCCCCGCTCCGGCGCCCCAGCTACTGCTTGTACGGGAGAAAGCATCAAAGAAGTCGAAAAACTTGTTCTTGAGGATGCCCGAATAAAGGTGAAAATGATGGCAGAGATCACCAAGCTTTCAATTGGTACCATTCACACCATTCTTCATGACCATCTTAACCTTTCAAAGGTCAGTGCAAGGTGGGTGCCACGAATGCTCACAGCGCCTCAGAAAAAAGTGAGAATCGCATGCTGTAGAGAGCGTTTGGAGATGTGTAGTGAGAACGCGGACGGTGTTATGGATCGAATTGTTACTGGGGACGAAACATGGGTTCACCACTATGACCCTGAAAGCAAACAAGAGTAAATGCAGTGGCATAAAAAAGGAACAGACCCCCCGAAGAAGTTCAAAGTCACTCCGTCTACCGGGAAGCTCATGGCCACAGTTTTTTGGGACTCAAAGGGAATCTTGCTCATTGAGACAAAAAAAAAGGTGAAACCATCAACGCCACATCCTACGCTTCCACTTTGCATAATTTGCGGGAGGAAATTAAAAAGAAAAGACGGGGTAAACTCGCAGCGGGTGTGTTGCTTCTTCATGACAACGCTCCTGTTCACACGGCGCGAGTTTCCAAGGCTGCTGCGCGAGATTGTGATTTCGAAGTCCAGACCTTGCCCCTAGTGATTATTTCCTGTTTCCGGATTTGAAAAAATGTCTTCGTGGAAAAAGATTTTCGGATGATGAAGAACTCAAGTCGGCAATAAATGGGTATTTTGCAGAGAAAGAGGAAATTTATTTTTTTGAGGGTTTAAAAAAGCTTATCTCAAGATGTAACAAATGCATTGATGTTAGGGGAGATTATATTGAAAAACAGAAATAATTTAAATTGAATTCGCATTTTTCTTCATATCGATACCGAGAATATATTGAACGCCCTTCGTATAATGGACAGATCTACATCCGCACTGCAGTCAGTCAAGCTCCGTTCATTATCCATAATATTGGAGACCTGAGGAATGCCATCGGACCCGACACCATCTATGAACTGCTACTCAATGAAAATCAAGGTTAATTTTACTTGTAGTTACTTTTCAAACATTTTTAATTTTCCCGTCTCCCACCAAGATTTGTCTTTTTGTTTATTTCTACTTACTTCTTTATATATACAAGGTATATCATCATAGGCAGCAGGTATGATGCCGGATTTAACAGCATAAATAAAAACAACTCTAAACTAAATACTCTTTGTAAAAGTAATAATGGTTTACACATTGGCCACATTAATGCACAGAGTCTTGTGAATAAGTTCGATGAGTTCAAAATGATATTTGAGAATAGTTTAAAAACCTGGCTTCTTCCTAATTTGAATAGTAATTTGTTTTCTCTAAAACGTTTTAAGAAACCTTACCGGGCTGATCCAACTCACACAATTGGAGGTGGCGTTGCTATTTATGTTAGAAAATATATCAGGTCCAGTCACGTTAAGTGTTCGGATGGCGCTGAATCTTCGGACCACTATTTTATTGAAATACTTAATGGTGAAAATAAATGTATTCTCGGAACTTGCACCAAAGTTCATTTTTTGTGGAGATTTAATCATTATTATTAATTCTTATTATTAAGTAATAAATTACAATAATAATATATAAAAAAGAATATATAGCACTAGCTACCACGGCTATCGGCTAGTGTGGAGATTTAAACTTAAATCTTCTTACTTAATTTTCTAAATCTTTTAAAACATCAATGGACTCTCTTGGGCTCTCTTTTCTAAACGTCACTAATCCTACCCACTTTAAGCCTATCTCCGTCTTTATTAGATATGTTTCTTGCAAGTGATGAAAATCTTGTTAAGTGTTTAATCAATTATCTGTCCCCGTCTTCTTCTATCATGATCTTATCTTTGCTACCTTCGATTTCCATGTTCATAAAACTCGTCCCAGTCTATCCAATATCGTGACTTCCGCAATGTAAATGTTGAAAGACTTTTTAGTGATTGTTTGTCTATTGATTGGAATTCAATCTATTTGACATCAGAAACAAACTGACTCCTTGACTGCCACAATTTTAAAGTCACAGAGTTGTCCTTGGCTTTTCTATGGCATTCTTAAAGCCCTGAAAAACAGAGACGTCTCGTTCCGTCGTTGGAAACGTTTTGGGTGTGTGGAAATTTTTAGTGACTTTAAAGCATCCCGTAACCTTGGTACTAAGCTTATTCGATCCGCCGTGGCCGACTTACATAGTTTAGGTAGGATTAGGGTAGATTTAAGGACAAAAAAAAAAAAAAAAATAAAAAAAAAAAAAATAAAAAAAAAAAAAAAAAAAAAAAAATTATAAAAGAACAAAGAGGTGGGTAACTTTCTCTAAAAAAAGGGGTAATCCAAAAAAAAAATTATTTATGTACATATATATAGGTATAAGTAAAATTAGATAGTCTAAGTAGGTTAAGTAGGTTAAGATTTATTTTTTACGTAGTGTATAGGTTTAGTTTTAAGTTTTATATTACAACAAAAAAGTCCAGACACTAAGTTTTTTTTTAATAAAATCTATTTTCTTAGTTTTAGTTTAATAAATGTAACAACAAAAATAAAAGTAGAGTGTAAGAAACGTCGAAAGACATAGATTAAGTATTATGTTTAACCTAGAGTGCCCGCATGGGGCCAGTAAGTTAGAATTAGATTATCTGTGAGTTATTTAAGCTAATTTTTAAGCATTTTTTTGTCTAGCATGTAAGAATTAATGAGTTAACTGAAATAAAAATGCATTTAAACTGAAACTGAAACTGACCCTGAAATACTATGTGATAAACTAGCGACATTTTTTAACTTCTCTGACACTTCTACGTTAAACTTATTTATTCATACTTGACTAATCGGCTGCAAGCCGTTTCATGTAATAGTAAACTGTCTTCGTTTCTTCCTGTTAAAAATGGTGTTCCTCAAGGATCCGTTCTTGGTCCATTAATGTTTTCCTTGTTCATTAATGACCTACCTTTTCATTTATCTCATTGTCGATTCCACATATATACTGACGATGTTCAATTATACATTAGTTTTCCTATTGGCATGGTTGAGGACGCAATAGCAAAAATGAATGACGATCTGTAATCTATCTTTGAGTGGGCTGCACGTAATGGCCTGACTCTGAATCCCATCAAAACAAAAGGGATGCCAATCGCCAAACAGCAACCGAGTTTCTCTGATTTTCCTCCTATCTTTTTAAACTCTTGCCAAGTTGAATATGTCACTCACGCTAAAGATCTTGGAATCATGTTTAACAACAAATTAACGTGGGATTCTCACATAAACACTGTAATAAATAAGGTATATGCTTCGCTACAAGTCGGCAATAAATGGGTATTTTGCAGAGAAAGAGGAAATTTATTTTTTTGAGGGTTTAACAAAGCTTATCTCAAGATGTAACAAATGCATTGATGTTAGGGGAGATTATATTGAAAAATAAAAACACTGTAATAAATAAGGTATATGCTTCGCTACGAGGACTATCTATTACTAAAACAAGTTTACCTATGCAAGTTAAGCTAAAATTAGTTACAGCTCTAATAATCCCAATCATATCCTATGGATCTGAATTATTTGCCGATCCTGACTCTCTTACACTTCAAAAACTAAAGGTTGCTTTTAACTCAATTGCCCGGTTTGTATTCAATCGCCGTAGGTTTGATCATATCACATCGGAAGCTATTCAAATTCTGGGATGTAGGTTGGAAGATTTTTTCAAATATTGGTGCTGTTTTCTAGCTTTCAAAATGGGGGTGGCCGTGGTGTAGTGGTACTAGCTATCGCTTCTCACTCGGAAGGTCAAGGTTCGAATCCTAGCCACAGCAAGTTTTCATTTGTGTAATCGGAACTCAGTCAGAAAAATCTGCGTGTGAAGGCATAACTCTGACATGTAGATTTGGCTGTTGTAGGGTTTTCAAGCACAAAACAACCGTTAAAATTCACAACCTCACGTTCCGAGAGAAGAAAAATCTCTCCGTCCTATTCGGACTCCCACCCCTGGAGAGTCAATATCGAACCCAAACACACCTTTAAAAATTTCCGGACCGACTTCATTAATCGATGAAGCTATAGCAATATTCAAATTCAGGTCTTATTTAAAGTAATACAACCCAATGTGACCCATCACAAGAGGCATCAAGATTTGGCAACGATATGATTCCACAATTGAATACACCTATGATTTCGTCCTTTACTCTGGAGAAGAAATAATTCAGTCGGATGGTACTCTTGGAGAACGAATTGTAAGGAAACTGTGTTCAACAATCTCAAATCCTGCAGCGATCTTTTCATGGCTCAAAGTTGGAAAGGAGTGACTACGTCTTCAAATTTAAAAATATAGGACATCAAAGAAGTTGCATTGATCAGCACTTGCCATACTGACACCGTCGCATGTGTACAAGAACCATTAAAACAGGAGACGTTTTGGAAGTTATATGTCCTGAGGCCACTGCTTTCTACAGTATGTAGATATATTGGCAGAGTTGGTGAACGGGAGTTTTTCAAAAGCTGCTCATGGTTCGTAGATTCCTTTTCAAGAAACAAGGTATACGCAGATACCATTTATTAGTTTCTCGTTGAATTGGTGGACCAGATTCACGCATATGGAAAAAAGCGAGCAAAAATTAAACGTCATGGCATAAGCGGGCACCCTTCCGAGCTATCAAAAATGTTGTTAAGAGTTGAAGAGAAATTTCCGGTTGAGGAAACTACACGCCGCTGTTGCAGAAGCAGTGCGAACATGAAAAGTGAGTAACGTACTAAAACAGTAAGCATTTCTTGCTTTCATACTCGGTTCATTTGAAGAGATTAACCACATTTTGTTGAAAAAATCAGCTTGTTCATTTGAAGTTGTCATACGGAAAATGGTACCCCAACTAATACCTCGACAGTGTTCTTCAAGAAGCATCGATCTGTTTTTGAACAGCATCCAGTTCTAATTTGAATTTTGGTGTGTCAGCTGATTCACTTTCGATTTTTTCCAAGCGATCAGTGACATTTTCCAAGATGGATTTAACACACTCCAATTGCAGAGAGCAGCCTTTTCCGATTTCGGTTATTTTTCCTTGGAATTCCTTGCGAAAAACACTTATTTCGTTTTTGGTTGTTGCTGTCAATGATAAATTTTATTTTTGCAGAAGATCTTCGATGTGTTGGAGGGATACAGAGGTGTTCTTATTGTTTTTAGCGTTTACCTGCATTGGTGTTGAGGGTAACGTATTTGTTTCATTAGCTTTGTTGCGTGGATTCATATGCGATTGTGATGGTGGTAGTGGTGAAGCCATGGCGCGAACAGTAGTTTAACTTGAAACTAAAACTATTGCTATTTTGACTATTGCACTTTTACGAATGTTTTATATGCTGAGTTTAAATTGAAAAAATTTATATCATTCGTCTAAAGCAACAAAAGTTAATTCTAGGCCGAGATGCACACTTTAGTATACGTTAAACACTGGCGAACAAAAACAAAACACAGCTCCTCGCTATGAAACATAGGAAACCATAAGATACGAGTATTACAAGGTTATTGTAATTTCATCTAACTTGAGAAGAAAGCCATTTTACGTTTTGGTCACTGTTGCGATACATTTGGCAACACTGCCAGCAGCACCACGATCGGCAACACTTACATAAGTTGACATTTATATTACTTTCATTTTTCTTTTTCTTTTGAAGCTTGTGAAACAACGGGCGGCAGGCGCAATAGTAAGTACCCGATTATTATATTAAGTTTTGAATTATACTCGTAATGTTATTTGAAATAAAGATTTTAGTTCATCAAGAATGTGGAATACTCAAAATAAATGTTTTAATCACTCACCCGGCCCCAGTTTCAACATTCTATAATTATTCGTGCATGCAAAACTAGTTGCCCCCTTTAATCGTTGTACACTGCAGGTGTGGAGTCGTCGACTTTCCCGATCATATTTCTCAATCCAACGCAATATCAGGAATCGTTACACCTGCAACTGTGCGGATAGCAAAAAGACAAAGGTGTTATCTTGAAATATGTCCAATATTACACATTTCAATATTTTTCTACGTAACCTCACATTTATTTGCACATGGATTCGCGCAACGACATATCTTTATGTGAAGGCGAAACTACATCCAGCACATGCATATGAAGCTCATTGGAGTCAAATGACATAAGCACTACAACCGGCTTAGCTACTGTCGCCACTACCGCAACAACAATAGCTGAAAATACGCCACTCGAAGTGCAGACGTCAATTCTTCAACCAATCGAAAAAGTGCCAGATCTTCCTTCCTTCACACCTTCCGTCACCAGGTCATTGCCAAATCCCTGGCACAACTATAAAACATGCAGGCATGTTGTTCCCACCATAGTTTCCGTTCATAGGCCAATAACACATACCAGTCAACAAGTATCGAATTTGTTTTTAACCAGAGGAGCTAATGTCTACGGAAACACCGTTGGAACAGCACATGCGGGAAGTGTGTATTTGCCCACAGCAACCGCTGGATGTTACGGCTATCCGCATTCTATATTCTGTAACGAACCTGTTAATTTTGGAATACCATTTCCAATAAGTGTTCCATCCACGCAATCATATGTTGCCGGAGATTCATCGTATACTAACCCAGCTTTCTCATACATCAATTCCGCTGCACCTGATATTTCTTTGTCACAATCAAAAATTTTTGCATGTCAAGTGATAACTAAAGAATTACCCAGTTTTTCCGGCAAACCTGAGGAATGGCCTCTTTTCATTACGAACTACTTGCAATCAACCGAACGATGCGGATTCACCGACAAGGAAAATTTGCAACGTCTTCAAAAATGTCTGAAAGGAGCGGCCTTAGAAGCAGTACGAGGTAAACTCATGATGCCAAGCACTGTCTCCTCTGCAATAGAAACATTGAGAATGCGTTTTGGTCGCCCTGATGTTATCTACGAGTCAATGCAGCGCAAGCTAAGACAGGAGCCAGCTGTAAAACCAAATAAGTTGGAATCTCTTATCTATTTCGCATTGTCTGTGCAAAATTATTGTGCTACCATTTCAGCTGTAGGTCTTGTGGGCTATCTCAACGACGTTGCTAGCCGAATTGGTGGCCAAACTACTCAGTGAGCTTAAACTCGATTGGGGTCGTCACCAGCTGTCTTTACCTCGTGTTGATATGGGAACATTTCATAGGTGACTCTTTGCTCTTGCAACCTGTGCCAATCAGGTGACTATCTTCTGACCATTGGCTACTACTAACAACAACGAAATGAAGAGTCCCAGCAGACAACCAAAGCACAGAATTCTGGTCCATGAAGTAATAGAGAAAAATTAGAACTCTATCACAGCAAGTGGTTTGTGCAAAATGCCATCAAGCTCATCGTCTATCGGACTGCAACGAGTTTCGCGATCTTTCTACACAGGAACGATAGCAGTTTGTACGAGTACGTGACAAAAACCTCTGCCTCTGTTGCTTCAAAGAACACTCGCTGAGGCGCTGCAACGCAAGACGACAGTGTGGAGTAGACAACTGTAAAATGCCTCATAATTTTTTATTACGTTGTAATATCCAGGAACAACATCGCCGTCAGATTAGCCAAGTCGGAAGTAGTCAGGCGAAAGATAATCAAGCCAAAAACGCAGCAACGAATTCATCTATACTCTTCCATTTCAAGAATCAAAAGACTATGTTTCCGTACATTCCTGGGAGGTTTTGCGGCTTCGGCAAGACATTGGACACGTACGCACTCGTCGATGAAGGATCTGCATGTACCCTTATGCAAAAAAGCGTCACTTCAGAGTTGGGTCTCACTGGCCCGTCGATGGAATTATGCTTAAAATGGACTAGCAAAATTACTCACAATGCGATAAATTCTAAGGTGGTAAGCTTAGACATTTCATCACGTGAAGCCAATGCACCACGATTTAATCTACGAAACGTGCGCACCATATCAAATTTGGATTTACCACTGCAGTCACTTGATGCAACAGTGCTACAGAAAGAACGTCATTTGCAGGAACTCCCTATTCGCCCTTACAAGGATGTCGAACCCCGAATAATAATTGGCCTGGATAACGCGAAAATTGGTTTGCCTTTGGAGACTCGAGAAGCAGATGGTTATGATCTGATTGCTAGCAGGAGCAGATTAGGATGGGCTATCTACGGCAAAAGTAACGACTTACGTGCGGTACCACAGCGTCTGCTGCACATACGTCCTTGCAGTTCTGTAAGTAACATGGATGAGATGTTAAAGTCGTATGTTTGCTTAGAATCTGTTGGTGTCCAAGAAACGTCTGCTAAGCAATCCAAAGAAGATGAGAGAGCGCTGCGTATAATGGAAACTAAACCAAAATACTTGCCCGGCGAGAAGAGGTGGGAGACAGGTTTGTTATGGCGAAACGTAAACTTGAGTGCTTTGAAACTAAAATGAAACGCGATCCAGAATTGAAGGCCTTTTTGACGGAAACCATCAGACGCTACGAAGACAAGGGCTACATAAGAAGACTGAAAAAAAAGGAAATAACAGCTGGTGGAAAGTCGTGGTATATCCCTATATTCACCGTGACAAATGCAAATAAGAACAAAAAGAGGCTGTTTGGGATGCTGCCGGCAAAGTAAACGACATTTCGCTAAACACAGTTTTGATGAAAGGACCGGATCTTCTAGCATCTTTAGAGGGCATACTTCTTCGCCTCAGAAAGAGACCTGTGGCAATCTATGGTGACATACGAGAGATGTTTCACAAAATTCGTGTCTGGCAAGAAGATCAAGCTGTTCAGAAGTTTTTGTGGCGTAACGATGATTCTTTCAAGGAGCCTGACATTTTCCTCATTCTAAGATCATTCTACAAAAATATTTGGCGTTCAGGTGTCAGCTGGGACGAACCAATACGAGATGCAGATCATTAGGATTGGTTGGAATGGATTCGAAAATTGCCACTCATCAGCACAATTCAACTTCCACGCTGTTATCCACTTATAAGTATTAGTAATAATCTGCAATTACACATCTTTGTAGATGCGAGCACCAACGCGTATGCCGCTGTGGCTTATTTACGTGCTGAAACTAGCGGAAGGGTTTGCTGTTCGTTAGTAGCATCGAAAACTCGAGTTGCACCTTTAAAACCTGTATCGATTCCAAGGCTGGAGCTGATGGCCGCTATCTTGTGACTGCAGCTCGCCAAATTTATTGAAACCGAAGTGTCAGTGAAGATTAAGAGCCATACCTTTTGGACTGATTCCAGAAATGTTCTATTTTGGATTAGATCTGATGCAAGGAAGTTTCAACAAATCGTCGCACTAAGGATTGGTAATATTTTGGAAGGGTCAAACGTCGACGAATGGAGGTGAGTGCCCACAGCCCTTAACGTGGCCGATGATGGAACCAAATGGACGAAACGTACAGAATTTGACCCGCACTCACGGTGGTTTTATGGACCCAAATTCCTTGTCTCGTCAGAAAGCGAATGGCCAGAAACTGTTCTGGGCGATAAGGTCAAATCAGAAGCAGAAGCCGTTTTTTACTTGGAAATAGAAACTGTCAAAACCAAAGACTTGACTGTTATTGTACCTAATCCAAGCCGCTTTAGCAGATGGGAGAAGTTGCAAAATGCTCAACGATATGTGCTGAAGTTTCTACAGATGCTTATTAGATCAACACCGAAGTTACAATTCATAAATGAGTTAGTTAATTTGCGGGCATATGACGCAGCTGAGGCAATCATCATTCGAGCCCGTCAGGAAGCATTCTCAGAGGAATTAAAGAATCTTCGTTCACAAACAGCGGTAAGCCGTAAAAGTTTAATCTTTAAATGCTCTCCGTATTTGGATCAATTAGGTCTGCTTAAAGTAAGAGGTCGCTTGGATCTGATGACAAGTTTGCCGATGTGTGTCAAGCGCCCAATTATTATGCCACGTAAGCATCAAGTTACACGACTAATCACGGATTTTTACCATCGCAAATTTCACCATCATCACAACGAAATTGTAGTAAATGAAATACGACAACGCTTTTATATTACAGGTCTTCGAGTTTTGGTCCGATCTATCTCCAAGGACTGTCAATGGTGTCGCAATCATCGAGCTCAACCTGTCGCTCCAAGCATGGGCGACCTGCCTCTGGAACGACTAACTCCGTTTACACAGCCATTTACTTACACGGGACCCATGAACATACTGATCGGACGTCGACGGGAAAAGGGATGGGGTGTACTATTCTACCCGTGCTGCCTTACTACCCGTGCTGTACACTTAGAATTTACACCATCTTTGTCAACAGAAGCGTTTTTGCTTGTGCTTAAGCAGTTTGTCAGTCGTCGGGGAGTACCGAAAAGGATCCTGTCCGAAAACGGCACAAATTTTCGAGGTACAAGTCGTTCCTTGGTTGACGAACTGGAGAAGATATCCTACCAAGAGCTAGAGCAAAAATATCCTGCGGCCGAATGGTTATTCATTCTCCCAGCCGCCCCTCATATGGGAGGAGCCTGGGAGAGGATGATACGCTCAGTGAAATCGATATTAATGGATATCCTGCACGAGACAAATTTGCGAGAAGAAGTTTTGAGGGCAACTTTAGCCGATATCGAGCACATTCTAAACTCCCGACCTTTAACATACGTTCCGTTAGACTCACCTGAGAGCGAAGAACTGCCCCGAACCACTTCCTGGTGGGAAGCTCAAATGGAATCCGAGAACGTGGTACCGAGGACGGCTCCGGATTGACTCTGCGTAGAAATTGGACTTTATCCAACCAACTAGCTAACCAATTTTGGAAGCGTTGGGTGCGCGAGTATTTACCTTGCATAACAAGGCGCAGTAAATGGTTTCACCCACCGTTGGATGCACTAAAAGTAGGCGACGTGGTGATTATTGTAGAAGAAAAGAGCAAGAGAAACACCTGGGCAAAAGGAAGGTTTTTTGATCTACATCAGTCAAGAGATGGAGAAGCTCGAAGTGCAATTGTAAAAACAGCAAATGGGTTTGTGACACGACCGGTGGTTAATCTTTGTGGGGGCGAAAGCCCCCATTTATTCGGCTTAATACAAGCTATAATTTAAAATTAAACTTAAACTAAAACTTAAAACTAAGGTTGCTTGGAGTGGTGAAGGAGAACGGATTTGAGGTAGGAAGTGGTGCGGTGGAAGTCAAAGACGCTAGGGTTTGAATTAATTTTTCGTAGCATACGGGAGATTGGTTCGCTCGCGCCATAGGAGGTGTGGTGGGTTGGGAGATAGAAGAGATGAGGGGTACATAGATTACGAGGGCTAGTGTTGAGGAAAATAGAGTTGTGAAGGGACGCGTATTCAACGTGACCTGAAAGGAGTCGATGAATGAAGAGAAAGTCGGCTGCATCTCTGCGTTCCTCAAGGGTGTTTAGGTTAATAAGGTTGAGGCGGTTCTGATACTGGGGCAGAGTAAAAGGATCATCCCAGGGCAAACCTCGAAGAGCAAATCGAAGAAAACGGCGCTGGATGCTTTCGATTCTCGAAATATGAACGCGATGATATGGGGGCCATACTTAACTGGCGTACTCTAGGAGGGGATGAACAAAGGTAATATAGAGGGACCTGGTCACGTATGGGTTGGTGAATTCTTTGGACCATCGTTTTATAAAATCTAGTGCAGAGTTGGCTTTAGGGATTATCCCATCCAGATTAAACGAAAGTTGAGCTTCCTTTCACACAAAATGCAGAGGTCGCGAAGAGATTCAACGGAGGAGATAGGTTGGTTGTGGCGAAGGTAGAGTCGCGGAGGAGATTGGTGCCGCTTATGTGAAAAGTTGATGGATTGGCATTTGGGGATATTAAGTTCCAAACAATTTTTGAGGCACCAGATCGAAAAACTATCAAGATCTTGTTGAAGGATTAAGGAATCATGGGGAGAGGAAATGGTTTTGAAAAATTTGGTATCGTCGGCGTAAAGGGAGACGGACGAGTGTTTGATGATCCTATCGAGATCATTTATGGTTAATATAAAAAGAAGGGGACCGAGATGGCTGCCTTGAGGAACTCCAGAGGTGGCTAAAAATGGAGCCGAGTGAGCTGACCTAAAGCGAACACTGTAAAAACGGTTTTCGAGGTAAGAGGATATCCATTTTAACAGTATGGGTTCAAAGCAGAGGGCAGACAATTTGAAGAGTATTAATCGATGAGAGATTTTATCGATGGCTTTGCTAAAACCGGTTGCAACTACATCGACTTCGTTGCCGTTCTCTAGGGCAGAGATTTCAAAGGATACGAATTCAACGAGATTTGTGGTGGATGACCTATAATTGGAAGCTTAGAGCTTCATACAAAACAGTTTCGAGGAGTTATGGGAGAGTTTAGTGATTGGACGATAGTTTGTTATTTCGTTCTTTGATCCTTTTTTGTGGATCGGGGTTATGAAGGAGGTTTTCCAAACCTGAGGAAATTCTCCTTGTGAAAGGGATAGACGAAAGAGATCAGAAAGGGCAAGGGAAAGAGACGAAGAACATTTTTTAAGAAATATGGCAAGGAGGCCATCTGGACAGGGTGTAAATTCGTCATTCAGTTGGTGTAATTTATATTCGATATAAGAGGGGTCCAAGATGTGGGAGAGAAGTGGACTATTGGTTAAGTTCAGTAGGTAACGAAAATAGGATGGATCTGGTACAAAGGAGTCGTTGGTGAAGGATTGTTTAAAAAAGCTGGCAAATAGGTTGGCAATGGTGAGTGGATCGGTTGATGGCTTGGTGTTGAAAGAGAGGGAAGGAGGGTAACCATCGGACTTTCTTTTGTAGTTAACAAATTGGTAAAAGGACTTAGGGTCATTTATAAGGTTGACTTGCTCATTATTAAGGTAACGCTGGTAAAGGGAATCGTAAAGTTCGGTGAAATGAAGATAAGCACCAAGATAGTTGGAACAGTCGGAAAAGGATCTGGTACGCAGGAAAACAGCCCATAACTTGTTTCTCTTATTTCGTAAGGACCGAAGCTTGCGATTATACCAGGAAGGACTAGTAGATGATGTTTTAAGGCGGGAAAACGGAACGTAAAGGCTAGAAGAATTAAATATTTCTTTATAAAAAATGGATAAGGCACCATTTACACTTATAGTAGGTTGTGAAAGTTAAAGGGGGATCTGCTAAGATAGTCACTGATTTTGTGAAAGTTTGCTTTATGAAAGTCGTAGGATGAGAGAGTTGTGGGAGGAGTGGACTGGAAAGAAGAGTTATGAAAAAATTAAAGTAGTAGGGGGGGGGGGGGAGGGGAGAGAGAGAGAGAGGTAGGGGACAAAGTGAGACTGAGGAGTTAATTGAATCTGTTGTGAAAATAAGGTCAAATTGCCTGCCCATATATTTGGATACACCACTGACTTGGCATAGACTGCAGTCTGTTAACCGATCTAAGAAGAGACATTTCTTAGCTGATTTGGCATTTGAAGCGATGAAGAAGGATTGATCGTCTGATGGAGTCCACTGTAGCTGAGGAAGATTAAAGCCGCCGAAAATAAAGATATCGTCAGTAGAGTCAGACAGGACAATTAAATGGTCGATCGCATCGAAAACAAGTTGGTAAGATTCGATAGGTTGAGCTGGCAGGATGTAGCAACATAAAACGTAAAGGGACTTGAAGGGGAGTGATATTTTTATAGCGACAAAGGAGAAGAATTAAGGCTGTTGTGGATCGCCAGTAGGACGCCTCGACAGGGGCAATCATCATGTGGGTGAGTAGGATCGTTGTCGCGAAAAACATTAAAAGTAAGGGGGAACAATTCCTGGTTCTTTATGTCGGGAATCAAATTGGTTTCAATCATGCCGTAAATATCAAAGGGAAGAGAATGCTATTGACGTAGGACAGCATTGGTTTTGGAGCGAAGACCTCTTACATTCTGGTAGTAAAATGTAAGAGGGATGTTGTGGATGTGTGGATGTGGAGATGTAACGCGGGATGGTTTAAGTACTGACAAGGGAGGCACGTTATGGACGAACAAATTTTTCGTGGTCAGCTCGACTTCGCTGTAGGTGTGAGACTCGTTTAGAGTGAACGTAGTAGCCGAATGCAGCAAGGTCGTCTTCTACTTTCTGAGGGGACATGCTAAAAATCTCGTGGTACCTGACATAAAGGTTCCTGAGACTGATGAGGTCGGTAGGGAGGCCTTCCTGCTGGATGGATACCATGACGCTGGTTTTGGTCTTCCCTTCGTAGCAGACCGAGTCCGATTTGTCATGTAGATAGGCGAGAAAGAGACGAGTGTTTTCACATATCTTTCTCTATCTAAGCCTAGAGAGTGAGATGTTGGGTTTAGGGTATGGGAGTTAATAAAATTAGAGTACTTAGCTCCAGTTTGTAGGTCGAAGTTAGGAAATGAGTTGTTAGCTGGGATTGGTGGCGTAGAAGATTGAGGAGGGAGCTGGCTAGACTGGACGTGAGAAGGGTAAATATTACAGCAGATAAAGCCGAACATTTACGAAGGGGGGAAGTTTGCGATACATTTGGCAACACTGCCAGCACCACGATTGGCAACACTTACATAAGTTACATAAGTTTGACATATACATATATCACTTTCATTTTTCTTTTTCTTTTGAAACTTGTGAAACAACGGGCGGGGCTCAGGCACAATAGTATATTAAGTTTTGAATTATAATGTTATTTGAAATAAAGATTTTAGTTCATCAAGAATTTGGAATACTCAAAATAAGTGTTTTAATCACGCACCCGGCCCCAGTTTCAACAGTCACCGTTCTCTGATTTTCTGGCAAGTACTTTTGTAAGTAGTCCCACAACAGTAGTCTGTTGCACGCTTTGGTTTTGCTTGTGGCCATCCAGAGCAATTGCTTGTTTGTTGGTATTAAATGATTGCTAATGAAAACTGTTGCATCCCTCTAACTTTCAGCATTCTTCGTGTTGGTTCTGTTTTGTAGATTTTGGTGAATGTTGTTTTTTAGTTGTTCTAGCATATACACGACACAAATGTCTTTATTTGTTATTTCAATGTCTATAGCTATGCTTAAGGCTTGGTCTACATTATTTAGGTTTTAATTTTTTGCTGGTGGAATGTTTTTTATTTCAATGTTGTTCCTAAGTAGTTGTTATTCCATAGAATTTATTTTTGTCTCTAAAAAGCCAAAACTTAGGTACGTCTGTTCACTTCTAAGAAGCACTTTGTTATTGCTTAAGGAACGGCCGAAAGGCGGTTTGATTGTTGCGTCAAATACAACTCTCAACTTCGTGGTGGTACTGCATTCTTTAAAGAGCGATATGGAATAAAAATAAAATGAAACGGTTTTTCTAAAACCGGGTCCCAGTTGTATATACATTGTGTGGGTGGTATGTGAAGAATTTTGTAGCTTATTATGTACATACATTTATTAACATATTATTTGCGACCCGGGTCAACCCCGGACAGATTTATCAATGCTTATGGCAAGCTTATTCTGAAAACTAACAATTTTCACTTAAAACTAAAGGGTGGGAGCGGTTAAAAAAAGTTAGGACGTGAGGCATAGGTGGAAATAAGAGTGTTCTTAAGAGAGAGTTTGGTGAGATAGTAGTCGAAGAGGGGCAGAATATCGTTAACTTCACGAAGCATTCTAGACATTGGCTCCAAGTGTTCGTAATTCGTTCTGTGAAGATTGAGCCGGAAAGTGGCATAGACCTAAGATTGCGTGGGTTGGTATTAAAAGAAATAAGTCGAAGTAAAGAGGGACAATTACCAACTAAAATTTGATGAATAAAAAGAATGTCGGCAACTTTTCGACGTATAGAAAAGCTTCAGCCGGTCAGTATAAGGTGGTAAGTTTTGGCTATCATCCCAGGGAAGACCACGTAAAGCGAATCGTAAAAACCTGCATTGAACAGCTTCTATCCGGAGGATGTGTGTTCTGTAGTAGGGTGACCAAACTTGGCTCGCATATTCAAGAAGAGGCCTAACAAAGGTTACGTAAAGAGATTTGGTAACATAAGGATTGGAAAATTCCTTAGACCAGCGCTGGATGAAGCCAAGGGCAGAGTTGGCTTTCTTTACTATATTATCAATGTGAGAACAGAAATTGAGTCCCTTATCACAGATAACGCCTAAATCACGCAACTCATTCACTAAGGGAACAGGCAGATTAAATTCTTCTGACACCAAGTACAAAATCTGTCAAGATCTTCCTGCAGTGGTAGGCTGTCTGAGGAAGATGATATATATCTAAATATTTTCATATCGTCTGCGTAAACAGATATGTATAAATTTTTAATGATGCAATCAACATCATTAATGGCCAGAATAAATAGTAAGGGGCCAAGGTGGTTGCCTTGAGGGAGGAGGCCAGAGGAGGCTTTAATTGGGTCAGAAACCATGGACCTAGATAAAACATAGTAATGTCTTCCATTTAAATATTATTGAACCCATGTTATAAAGTTTATTTGGAAACCAAGAGCTTTTAATTTCAGAAGGATTATATCATGTGAAATCCTATCAAAGGCTTTGCTGAAATACCATTTGTACATCTATTATACAAGATAACACCAGCTATTTCTGGTTCATACTGGCTGAGATAAGGGATCCAGACCTGTACAAATAATGGAAGATTGCCATATGAAATATTTAAAATAAAGAATACCCTATAAATAGGAAAGTTCCATTTTACGTAGCTGTGTTCTACGACCGAAGTCAGACTGTACAAGTCAACGTTGTATCATTATAATTAATTTATATTAGATTTAAGAGTTTAAATAAATAAGGTTTTTAATTTTTTTTCATGTAAAGAAAATATTAATTGGGGGCTTAACCGGGGTAGGTTTTTTCGAATATGTAACTAGAACATAAAACATAGTGTAATAGTGTCTACCCGCCCAAAGGAGAAATAAGAACAAACCATCAAGTACCCAGCCAAAGGTGAACATAAAACTTAGAGTAAGAACTTTAGTACTACATTAACAAATGTAAAACAATTATAAATTTATACTGGATGATATACAGGGTGAATGACTCGAACTCCACCTTTTTAAAATGCTATAATTTTTTTATTTTTTGATGAATTTTATTGTGCCAAAGCAAAAAATTTTGGAAAATACATCAATTTTCCAATTGTATCAGTAGTTTTCAACATGTACACCTTTGGCGCGAATAATGGCCTTGAGACGGCCGAAAAAAGCATCGCACGCTGCACGCAAGTGGCTCTGCGGTATTTTGGCCCATTCCCGGCGAAGTGCTTTGTGAGACGGTGCCGAGTCTTGTTGAAATGTCCACGGTCTCCGACCGAAATGATGCTTGCCAAGGCTTCAATACTGCCTCTAAGACAGTTTCACGGTATACGATCGCATTAACTTTGACGCCATGGGCCAAAAATACGAGCGGAGAGCGACCATCGGCGGTTATGGCGGCCCAAACCATCACCATCGGTGCTGCCTGCATTCTGGTGGGCGTCCGAAGGTGTAAATTTTCGAAGGATTTCTCTGTCAAGTAAAATCTGTCATTTTGTTTGTTGACATATTGCTCGATAACAAATGGCGACTCATCGGAAGAAACCAAATTCGGCAAGTCACCACTTTCGTGCAAGCGTAGAACTCCTTTGCTCTTTCGACTCTAACTTTTTTCTGTTGCGGAGTAAGATCGTGTGCTTTTTGGAACTTCAATGGCTTGAGCCCAAGCTCAATTAGGTAAAAGTCTCTGTAAGTGGCCTGTACATAAGCAGTTACGAAGCACTTTGGAGGATCTTAAGCTTTCCCATTCATGAAAGGTTCCCCCCGTCTTACATCTCGCTGTTCGTGTATACTTCAACTACAATAACCTGTCAGATCGTTCATCCAAACAACACCAAATGCTACCACCTACCCCTGCTGCTTCCTGAGGTTAGAGGGCTAACATCTTTTGAAGACTTAAGGACTGTGAAAGGTGTCCTACACCTAGAATTTCAGTCTGCATGTAAGACCCTTGGATTGCTCGAAGGCGCGGCAGGGTTCAGCTTCGATAGAATATGTTCCAATATGGTGTTATTGGTGCATTTTTGGATACGGGATACTCGGTTGCCGATGAAAGTTTTCCTTTTGACGGAGGAGCTTTAATCCAGCATAATGTGATGAGTGAATCAGTCCATGCATAAATATCAGCTGCTCCTAGCTTCAGAATTTTTGTCGTTTCTTGAAGTAGTCTGGCCAATAGTACGGCTCCACACAATTCAAACCTTGGTAGTGTAATTGTTTTTAATGGTGCCACCTTTGTTTTTGACATCAGCAGGTGAGTATGTATTTCGCCATTTCCATCGAGGACACGTGAATACACAGCTGGCGCGTGTGGTTTTTCCAAAATGTTACTGAATCCGTGGACCTCTAGCTTATTGTAAATTCCGCGATTTAAAAAAAAATTTTTAAATTATTGTGGTGTGGTTCCACTAATTCAGTTGTCAGAGCAAATGGACTCACTTCTAGAGCTCTGACAGCCTCCCTATTGAACCACCCAAACACACCGGTCAATGTTTTGTCGTGTTCGTCCTGTTCGTTCTGTCTGTGGAGTGACTACTTGGGTCCATATTACACTCTCGAATCCATGGCTCTTTTGGGGACAATTTAAGGAAGCCCAATTAGTGACCGCCAAGTAGGAAGGAAACTTTTACACATAAATTCCACTGCGGGGCCCATAGGTCTCCTTGCAGACACGGATGAGGGGAACGGATCGTGGGGAATCGTGGGCTTTGTTTCACATTTATTGCTTTTTGAATTTCGGGTTTTGGGAGTTTTATAAATTTATGTCGCTGGAAATAAACAATATAGGATTGAGGGTGGGCTCTCGATCATTGCTGGGGTGTGGGCATTTTCGGGCACCAAGGGGCAGACCGTCCGTCCGCTAGAGTTTCCAGGCCCTCCGCCTGGCTCTATCCGGGGTACTTATATGTCATCTCTGGGGCGGTAGGAACTGGATCCAAAGAATCCAGTAAATCTCACCTGTACCGTGGCATCTAGAGCATGACGGGAAGAAAAGAACGGGGACGAAACAAGAAAGGCAGGAGGGTAGCGGGGTGAGACAAAACAGGACCAAAAGGAATGGAGTATTTTTGGGGCGTGATTTGCACGTAACAAACCCCACCCTTACCTCCTGGGAAATGTGTCACATTTCTGCTTGCGGGCCAGAGGAAGACTACTATCTACAGTACGGGTGACATTCATCTTTGCATCGGTCTTACGATGCTCAAGCACATCATCGAGCGCACACACGCTCTCTGTACATCTTTGCGTAGCGGCCTCGTTCTGCTACGCGACTTAAGTTTTCTTGGGGTACCACAGCTTCGTCCCGGTACGGCTTGAGGTCTTTCACGTGCCACGTTCCTCGATCCTTTCCTGTGGCTGTGGCGTACTCGAACTCGTACGTCCACTGTGAGACCCTTCTCCTGATGGTGAAAGTTCCGACGTATTTTGAGTCTAGTTTCGCAGCGTAGTAGTTCGCCGCGTCGGAGATCATAAATTTCCTATGCCATACAACCTCGCTTTTAAGTATTGATCGCCGCGTCGTTTTAGGTTATATGACTTAGAAGTCTTCATGGTCGCCGTTGCCAGCTTCCTTATGCTTTTTAAATTGTATAATATGTCCCGTCCAAAGTTCGCGTAGTAAGGGGAGATACCTAACACATCATTTTGGAGGTGCAGACGCAACAGGCAACCTTCGCCAACTGAGAGTCCCAAGCCCTATGGTTCTCCGACACATAGGCTCTGAGGGTCGACTTGATGATTTGGTTTATCTGGCTCTAACTTTCCACCGAGCCTCGCATTTCGGAGTCAATATTTTATGCCCGCCACATATTGCCATGACTAGACGACCCATCTAATTGTTTACGAATCGAGTTACCGCGAAGCAAAGTCATCGCTTCGGTATCGATTGTGAGTAACTGATCCTGCATTACCCGTCGCACAGTGAACTGACCTACATTTGGACGAAGATGAAAAGCGATTAACTAACAAAAGCAATAACACAAATGTTGTCATTAAGAGGAATAGCGATTGTGTTGGGTCTGGGCGGTGGCGCACTTGTGCTGACGTTGCTGATGAAGTTGTGGACATGGTACAATGTCCGGGCTAGGGGTCTGGCACTGGTTGGGATAATATGGCGAGTGGAGTCTGGTCCGAGCCTTCAACACGAGCGGTCGGCTGGCGGCGATGCCGAATATTTGTTTTTTTTTCTTTTCAATTTCAATATTATATCAATCCTTTTCCAATTCATCGTAACTTCATAAAGATTATATCAATCCTACATGGGGGCTCAACCGGGATTACCGGAAAAACAAAATTGATTGTGTAATTTTTATTTGTTTCGTGCCGTGGGCAAAGAGTAAAGACGAAATAGACTAAGAGCAGAACAGGTAACCAGGTGAATAAGTTGAGGTGTTAACAGTGAAGAAGGTTAAGTGGGAAAAGACGACTAAGTAAAGGAGATTTAGAAATGTGTATGGACGACATATCCACGTTAACCGAGCGAAAACTGCAAGCGTTTCTTAAAAGAAAGGGTTTATCATATCGGTACGAAGTAAAAACAGATTTGATAGATCAGATTCCAGGCGTGTGTGGGGGAAACATTAAGGCGGAGGACATCTTGAACTTTACAGAAGGAAAAGAGAGTGTTACGGGCAACGATCGACGAGACGAAGAAAAAGCTACAGAAGAAGAGCAAGACGAACACACAGTCGGACCCGACGAGAAACCTATTTTAGACTTCGAAAAAAAGGATTCAGAAGAACGGGAAGAAGAAACTACGGAGGAAGCCGAAGAAAAAGAAGATTAACAGCAATCAATCCAGAGTGAAGAAGAAGTTAGAATGACGAACAAAACAGTTTTGTATTCCGTGATGTGGAGGAATCGCTCGAGAAATTCTCAGGGGAGGAGGGCAGAAACTACACGGACTGGGTAAGGGAGTTTGAAGAAATTGCGACGGCCTGCGAGTGGAATGACATGCAGAAATACCTTTACGCACGGCGATTGTTAACTGGAGCAGCCAAACTAGCTGTTGAAGCAACGGGAGGAGTTACCAGTTGGAGTGGATTGAAGGAACGGTTGAAGGACGAATTCGGACGAAAGCAGTCCAGCCTGGAGATTCACAAGTCACTGGAAAACAGGAAAAAGGCAGAATCTGAGAGTGTGCTCGAGTACCTCTACGCCATGACCCAGATTGCAAACAAGGTGAACCTCGACGAACCAAGTCTTATCGAATACATCATAAATGGTATTCCGGATTCTGTGAACAACAAGACGATTTTGTACGAAGCGTCGACCATCGAAGAGTTAAAAGTTAAACTCGAGTGTTATAAAAGAATTCAAAAACAGTTACCAAAGCAACGGGTTGAAAACACGCGGCCCAACACACATCGTAGATCGGACCAACCAGCAGGACATTCCAATGTAATTAAATGGTGTCACAATTGTGGAGCTACATCACATCTGGCTGTAAATTGCCTCGGCAGGACTAAAGGTGCAAGATGTTTCCGATGTAACCAATTCGGACACATCTCACCAAATTGCCCGAACCAAAAGGAAAGAGAGAATGACACGAAAGGAGTGCGCAAGGTGCAACGCATAAACGCAGACGAAATCACATTCGAGTCACCATAGCAGACATCCCTTACTACGCCTTTGTTGATAATGGTAGCGACGTTTCGATCCTACACAAGCCATTCATAGATAAGTTGAAGAATGTGAAACTTGAACAGCCGAGGATGCTGTTGAAAGGATTCGGCAACGCACCCTGTAGGATAGTTGGTTCATGCCTAGTGGAAATCCAAGTAGAGACAGATAAGCATTGGGTAAATTTTCAAGTAGTGCCTGACGATTGGATATCAGATAGAATTTTGCTGGGACAAAATTTTCTGAGCGAAGTGGAATTAGTAATAGTTCACGGAAAAATTAAGAGTGTGAAGAAGGTGTCTACGAGAAGTCTTGTACCAGATATATAACTTGGAGGAAAACGACATAAGGAACATTGGAGTGATCTGTGACGAAAATGGCAAAAGCAAGAATTCAGCGCGAATAGACAACGAGGAGTACAGAGGGACCGTTTCCGATATCATCACAACGTATCACCCGAAGAAGCCATCCAGATCATGCATCGAGATGAGCATCACTCTGCAAGATGACCACTCTGTATACCAGAAAGCCAGAAGGTTAGCGCCGCCGGAGAGAGAAGCAGTAAGGCAACAGATTGAGGAGTAGTTGGAGGAGGGAATCGTTCAACACAGCCAGTCGGATTTTGCTAGCCCCATCGGACTGATAAAGAAGAAGGATGGTAGTAACCGTTTATGTGTCGATTTCCGTACACTAAACGCGAAGATCATTAAGGACCGATATCCCCTACCCGTGATGGATGAAATACTGGAGACGCGTTACAGTGCGAAAGTTTTTACAACGTTAGATCTCCGAAATGGGTTCTTTCATGTGGATGTGGTAGAGACCAGCAGTAAGTATACATCGTTTGTGACGCCCGACGGACAATATGAGTTCCTGAAAGTTCCGTTCGGATTGTGTAACTCACCGGCAGTATTTCAACGTTTACTATTTTCTATGACTGCATATGAAAAGGCTTGGTGTTGCTGTACGTGGAAGATCCGATCATACCTGCAGAAAACGAAGTGGAAAATCTGGAAAAGCTCGTCGTGGTATTGAAGGTCGCCGAGGAAAACGGTCTGGTGATAAAATGGAAGAAGTGCGATTTTCTGACCAGATCCGTGAAATTTATTGGACACATTGTGGAGGACGGGAGTATCAGGCCCTCGGATGAAAAGACGAAGGTGGTAAAGAATTTTCGCAAGCCGATGAACGTTAAACAGGTGCAGAGTTTCTTGGGTTTAACAGGATTTTTCCGGAAATTCGTGGCGAACTACGCCACATTGGCCAAGCCACTGTCGGATCTTATGAGAAAGGTTAGTGCATTTGTTTTTGGAGTTGACTAGATCGCTGCGTTTGAGTCACTGAAGAATTTGCTATGTGAAGAGCCGATGCTGAAACTGTTCAATCCCCTCCTTGAGACGGAGCTGCACACGGACGCCAGTATGATTGGACACGGGGGAGTGCTGCTTCAGAAGCACGATACGCACTGGATGAGTTCTACATGAGTTTCAAGGCAACACCTGCAGAGAGGAACTACACCAGCTACGAACATTGGGTGCTGGCCATTATGAAGTGCGTCAAGAAACTGCGGGTCTACTTGTTGGGATTAAAATTCAAAATCATTACCGACTGCAAAGCGTTCCAAGCTATCATGAATAAAAAAGACTTGTGCCCACAAGATTTGCAAGATTTGCTATGCTCCTTGAAGAGTATACGTCTAAGGTGAAACATCGGGCGGGGGCTTCCATGCGACGTGGATACGTTGAGCGGATACCCAATGGTTATGCGGCTTGAAGACGGTATTCTGCATAGGATCAAGAAGGCTCAGAGTAAGGATGAATTATGCCAATTAATAATAAACATCTTAGCTGCGACAGCAACGTACAAGGATTTCGAACTGAGGAACGAGCTCTTGTACAAGTTCCATGAAGGAAGTTATTTACTGATCGTCCCGAAAATAGTGCAGAGGGACATACTTCATCCATGAGCAGGGACACATGAGCGCAAACAAAGTGAAGGCCATCGCTAAGCAAGGTTTCTATATTCCAAAACTGGGCACGAGTATAGAAAATGTCATCGCTAACTGTGTGGCGTGCGTGCTAGTCTCAAGAAAATATGGCAAAGGTGAAGGATACCTGAATCCGATCGAGAAGAGTGATGTACCGCTGCACACTTATCACGTGGATCATATGGGACCATTGCCGTCGACTAATAAATTCTATAACTACATATTTGTTGTCGTCGACGCGTTTACCAAGTTCGTTTGGATCTATCCGGTAAAGACAACTAAAAGTGAGGAGGTGATCAAGAAGCTCGAATCACAAATCGAAGTGTTCCGAAACCCGTTCCGGATCGTATCAGATAGAGATGCAGCGTTTAATGCAAACGCATTCAAGGATTTCTAAGAACAAAAGAAAATAGTACACGTACTCACAATAAAAGGAGACAAGTGGAACGAATCAATCGCATTATAATTGAAGTACTAGGCAAGATAACCGTACATGATTCAACCAAATGGTATAAGCATATCAGCTTCCTCCAGAAAATGCTCAACTCAACAGTGACACGAAGTATGAAAAGGAGCCATTTCAACTGATGTTTGGGGTCTTGAGGAGGAGGAAAGCGAATTACGAAAAATACTCGAAGAAATCATAGTCGACGACTTCGATCCGATCGAGACGTTATGCGGAAGGCTGCCAAAGAAGAGATCCGAAAAGTGGAAGAAGAGAATCAGAAAACATATAATAAGAAGCGAAAAGCACCCAGGAAGTATAATCTGCACGACTTGGTTGCCGTTCAGAGAACTCAGTTTGGAGTAGGACTCAAACTACATGCCAAGTTTCTGGGGCCATACGAGGTTATCAAAGTGAAGAGGAATGACCGGTATGATGTTCAAAATGTAGGGCAACATGAAGGACCGAACATGACATCCACATCTGTCGACCACATGAAGGCGTGGGTGTACGATAGTGAAGAAGACGAGATGGAGCTGACATACGACGAAGACCGTCTCGACTGAGGACAGCCGAGAATTCAAAGGGGGCTGAGTGTGGGATGTATCACCCGCCACACAGTGGAAGCTAAGTAGTATATTTATCATTAAGTAAACATAATGTTGTTAAGTATCATTTTCAGATCATCGCCCGCCGACTGCATGATCATCGAGCCTCGTATTTTGGAGTCAATGTTTTATGCCCGCCACATATTGCCATGACTAATGTCCACAGACGACCCATCTGATTGTTTACGAATCGAGTTACCGCGAAGTAAAGTCATCGCTTCGGTATCGATTGTGTGTAACTGATCGTGCATGATCCGTCGCACAGTGAACTGACTTACATTTGGATGAAGATAAAAAGCGAAGGCGATTAACTAACAAAAACAATAACACAAATGTTGTCATTAAGAGGAATAGCGATTGTGTCGGGTGTGGGCGGTGCCGCACTTGTGCTGACGTTGCTGATAAAGGTGTGGACATGGTATAATATACTGAACGGGCTAGGGGTCTGGCACTGGTTGGGAGAACATGGCGAGGGGAGTCTAGTCCGAACCTTCAACACGAGCGGTCGGCTGGCGGCGATGCCGAGTATTTTTTTTTTCTTTTCAATTCGTTGTACTTAATAAATATTATATCAACCCTTTTCCAATTCATCGTGACTTAATAAAGATTATATCAATCCTACATGTATAGATAAACATATAGATTACAAATGTGTCTCAAATCTAATTGAAATTATTTATGCTTAACTAAATTCTTAATCCAACATTTTAATATACATTCAATAAATATACATTCAGTAAATTATTACATTAAACACCTCAATCCATATTCATACCATGTCGCTTGGAGAGCACTATTTGCTCAGGTTGTTTGCGAAGGAAATAAAACGCGATCGTTTTCAACAAATTAAAAGAAAAAGAGAACTTTATTATTATTATTAAGGAAAAAAAAATACCGATTGCAATATTAAACACCGCCGAGTGCAGGTGGTCCGTGTGGAGAAGGCCGAAGAAAAACTACCACTAAAATGACAATTCCATAAGAAAAGAAGATGAAGAAGAATAGAACAATAAAAGAAACGAGAAAGTTAGAGAGTAAATTGGCTGGAAGAGCTTGTTAGTTTTCTCAAGTACTTCATGTAATTGCAGTGTTACCATTCGACTGCAACATCCTCCCGCCATTGAAAGGTAACTTTCAATTAGCTTCATCGACGAACAGAGGACATAATTTGCAAATGGGGCGCTTGATCTCTCCTTTCGATGTGGTTACGGATGCGACACGTACCAATCCGTCTCTGCCAGGATAGGTTTTGGTGACTCTTCCTATGAGCCACTGACTTGGTTGTCTTCCTTCACAATGACGACGTCCTTGATTTGAACGCACTTAGATTTTTGCGCCCACTTTGAACGTTTCTGCAATTGGCTGAGATAGTCGTTTGCCCACCTTCTCCAAAATTCTTGCACGAGTCGCTGAAAATAGTGCCATCGTTTTAATGTTGCCACTCGATGATCCAGAAGATTTTGATCTGGAACACTTGTCATTGGCCGCATAACTAAAAAGTGAGCAGGGGTAATTGGATCAACATCGCCTTCGTATTTAATGCAAAGAGGTCTAGAATTTGCGCAAGCTTGGACTTGGCACAAAATAGTGTTGAATTCTTCAAACGTAATCGACGTATCACCCATTGCTCCTCGGAGATGATACTTTATGGTCTTGACGCCGGCCTCCCATAGCCCACCAAAATGGGGGGTATGTGGGGGAATAAAACGCCAATCGATAGATCTTGATGTTAGTTCGTCGGAGACAGATTCTTGAAATTGTGAAGACTGTAGCAGGTTTGTCCACTCGCGTAGCTGTTGGTTAGCGCCGACAAGGTTAGTGCCATTGTCGCTGAAAAGTGTGTGACACTTACCTCGCCTAGCGACGAAACGACGAAGCGCTGCTATGAACGCTGCAGACGAGAGCTCCGTCACAGCCTGCAGGTGCAGTGCCTTTGTAGTCAAGCATATAAAAAGTGAGATGTAGGCCTTATACTGCTTGGCGCCACGACCCTTCCAAGTCCGTATGATGAATGGACCAGCATAGTCAACTCCGGTACATCTGAATGCCGCTCCTGGAACTAATCGCTGCCTTGGAAGATTCGCCATTTGTTGCGAATAAAATGCATCGCGCTGTCTCGTGCAACTTAGTTTAGTTTAGTTTAGTTTAGTTTAGTTTAGTTTATTAGTTCAAAAAAAACACTGTACACCAAGGTAAACTTATAATTAGTACAGGATATAAAATAACATAATATAACATTTAAAGAAAAGAATGCTTATTTAAAATTAAAGAGAACAATAAGAAAATACATGCAATAAATAAAAGAAAACAAAATTTTGAGTTAAAGAAAAATTAAGCGCAACCAAGAACGAGAGAAAAGAAAAAGGACTTATAAAAACAAGAAGTTAAATCAGTTCAAACTTGGGAGGTATTCGAAACAAGCTGTTAGGAATTTACGGCGTTCGATTAAGGACTTCACACGAATGGGTAGACCATTTCAGAGCTTACAGCATAAATGAAAAATTGCCTGCGTGATGTTGAGCAGGTGAATGTGGCAGGACGCAAGACTATGTAGCGATTTGATGAACATAAATGAATTTTGTTAAACAGGTAGATAGGTTCCTTCACGTGAACAGTTTTGAAGAGCAAAGCACAACAACGATATTTTAAAAAAGTCTCTAAGTCACATCCAAGGAGTTGACGACCTTCAGAAGAAATATGATCAAATCTACGAACATTGAAAACATACCGCGCAATTGAGTTGAAAGCAACTTTTAGTTTTTGAAACGAGTACGAGTCAGAATCCGCAAACAGTTCACAGCCGTATGATATTATGGATATTATTAGTGCCTTTACCAATTTGAGTTTGACTTGAGTAGGTAAAATTGTTTTTGTAATGGACAATTTATATATTTTATTGATTATAGAATTTATGTGAACATCCCAAGTTAACTTATTGTTAAAGGTTATTCCAAGGTTTTTTACCTGGTTAACGTACTCAACTTGCGAGGAATTTAAAAGGATTGGGGGGAAATCAGGAAGATTTCCTGATGTTTGGATTTCCTGAAGTTTGGATTTGTTGATGTTTGGATATTGGTATGGCTTTAGTTTTGTCAGGATTCAGCTTTAGACCATTACGTGTTGACCACTCGAGAATAGAACATAGATCGTCATTTATTTTTGCAACTGCATCTTCAATCATGCCAATAGGGAAACTAAAGTACAATTGAACATCGTCAGCATATATATGATATTGATAATGCAATAAAATGGAGGGTAGATCATTTATAAAAAGGGAGAACAATAAAGGACCAAGAATAGATCCTTGGGGAACACCACGATTAACAGGAAGAAACGAAGACAGTTTACTATTACACGAAACAGCTTGCAAGCGATCAGTCATATATGAATAAATTAATTTGTTAGATGTGTCAGAGAAGTTAAAATATGTCGTAAGTTTATCACAGAGAATATTCGGATTTACACAGTCAAATGCTTTAGAAAAGTCAAGTAGCGTTATCACAGTTGTATAATCAGCGTCTATTGCTTGTCTTACATCGTCAGAAACGCTAAGTAAAGCTGATGTACAGCTATGTCCGCACCGGAACCCTGACTCCAGAGGATTAAGAAGCTGTTTGTCTTTAATAAACTCTTTTATTTGGTGGCTTATAATCGATTCAAAAGCATTGGATAAAAAAGGGAGGATAGCTATAGGTCGGTATTCAGAGTTTGTACCTTTTTTAGGAATCGGTATGATTTTAGACTTTTTCCAGGCTAACGGGTAGGCAGATGTCATAATAATGGTGTTAAAAATATGGGTGATGTAAGGAAGTATAAGAGGAAGGAGAATTTTTATGACGTCAGGATGAATATTATCTAGTCCGACGGACCTGCTTTTGATAGAGAAGATTGCTTTTCGCACATTATGTATGTTAACTGCAGTCAAGGAAAATTCATTTTCTCTATCATCCTGTGATGTCGTTAGGTTAGTGTCAGGCGGTGCGCTTGGGGTAGAGAACTTTCGATTCAACTCTTCTAAATCAATATTGTCATCCGAGACTATGGAGTGTTGCTTATTCACACCAATATTCCGAATTTCACTCCACAGAAATTTTGAGGAACGATTGGAATTAAATCTTTTATTGTAGTACCTCAGCTTAGCGGATTTAATAAGGTTAGTTACAATGTTGCGATTAAATTTAAAACATCTAAGCATTTCGGCACAGCCGAAACGTTTCCAACGGCGATATGATACATCTCTCTTTTTGATTGCCCTAAGAATATCATACGAAAGCCAAGGGCAGCTGTGCGGCTTTATAACACGGGTCTTAATTGGAACATGTTTGTTAAAGAGGTAGTCAATAGCGTTGGTTAGGAATTCGATTTGTTTATTGACGTCAGGTGTCAAGTAGATTGAGTACCAATCAATGGACGAACAATCGATAAAAAAGACTTTCAACGTTGACATTGCGAAAATCACGATACTGGATGGACTGAGACACGTATTTAGGAAAGTGTAAGTCAAAGGTTGCAAAGACGAGATCATGATACGAAAAAACGGGGACTGATAATTGGCTAGAACATTTAACAAGCCTCACATCACTTATAAGAAATACATCTAACAGAGACGGCACGCAATTTGGTTTAAAGTGCGTTGGTTCAGTAACGTTTATAAAAGAAAGGTCAAGAGAGTTCATAGAAGTTCTCAAGCTACGAGATGAAGAGTGGAGAAGATTTATATTTAAATCACCACAAAGAATGAATTTAGGTGCTAGGTGGCATATTTCTTCAACAATTGGGGATATAACGCTCGAGTTTGCATGTGCGGTGGCATATAAAATGTTCCGATTGTAATGTATTTTCTCACGTATATTGCAACACCTCCTCCAGTGGAGTTAGTTCGATCAGCTCGGTAAGGCTTTTTAAATCCTCTTAGGGAAAATGGGTTACTTGATAAATTGGGGTGAAACCAAGTCTCAGATACGCAAACAATGTCAATTAAACTGTTCTCAAATATCATTTTGAACTCATCAAATTTATTAACAAGACTTTGTGCATTAATGTGACGGATATGAAGGCCATTTTGACTTTTGCAAAGAGTGTTTAACAAAAAATAATTTTTTTCATTTATGCTGCCAGAAATAATGTCATTGCTGCTGGTCATGGTCATACTTACAACACACAACGAAGTCGCAATCGAACGCAGACAATTTTTCAGCATTTATTTTATGTACAGGCGACAAAGAACAGAAAAAACCAAAGTGAACTGAGATAACATTAATAAATGAAGTTAAAAGAAACAAGTTAAGTAAGGATTCTTGGTGCGAAAAGAAGAAAAAGTTAAAAGTGCGAAACCAAATAAAAGAAAATTTGTGCGTATAAAAATAATTAATAACGATTTTCATAATGAATAACATTGTTGACGTCAGTCCCGACAGCATTCCTCAGTTCTCCAATATTGTGAATAACAAATGAAGTTTGACTGGATCCGGTGCGGATGTAAATTTGCCCATTGCACGTGTGGACTGACGACAGGAGAGATTTTTGTTTTAATCTCAAAGCATGCCGCTGCAAATGGTAATTGCTTTTCGTAAGACTGTCATTAATAAAAAAGCTTTTCGATGAATCAATGCCGACGTCGCAGAGTTTAAGTGAAGCTTTTTTGCTTTTGCAAAAGCTCGAAATCGCTCGCATTAATTTTTGTTTCTCCCGCTTCTCAGCAAACTTCAATATAATGCAAGAATCTATTGGTGAACGATCGTTGCGAGAGTTGGCTTTGGCCCGAAAGACGTTGTGAAGGCGAGGGGGCGGAATATTTACTGCAGCGCACACTTTGTTGTAGAAAGTCTCCAAATTTTCCACAGGAGATTCTGGCACACCAAAGACGACGGCGTCACAGCTGATTTTTTCACGCTCTGTTTTGTCAACAAAGAGCTCGAGTCGCTTTATGTCTTCAGTTACTTTTTGTAGTTGTTGTTCAAAAAGCATTTTATGTTCTCTCACTTGTGCATTTAGGCGATCCTCTAGGGCAGAGAGTTTTGCATCCAGCGAGAGGGAAAATGTCTCCACCCACTTCTCCAGTTTTTCTTCAATACGGCTCCACAGTTTATCAGCTATGCTAGCTGAATTATGGGCACCAACATCTCTCGGAGAGTTAACACTGCCCTGTACACGAGTACCTCTAGTGTTAGCAGGCATTATATGTATGTTAATGTATAAAATTTAAATTTTTAGCAACAACGAATAATGCAAGTATTCAGACAAAACAATGACACACTTCAGATGAGTGGATATTACAGAGATATGTGCTCGATTTTATGCCCTTAAACTGAGATTTACACTTTAAAATAAGGATTAAGTCGGACGACGAAATTAACACTGCTAGTAGCCTTGCATACTTCACTTGAACATGATACACTATCCGTTTAATAGAATGATATAAGCCGAGAATAAAGTAGTTAAGAGACATCAGATAAGACATTTGACGGATGCCTGCATGCATATTTGAATGATGGCAGTCCAACAATATAAGTTTAACAAGACGGTGATCCTTGTGAAGAATGACTGGGTATTTTTGGTCGAAAGAGATATTAGCATTTTCCAATCTGCCACCTACTCGCAGTATGCCATCTTGGTCAATAAAGGGATTCATTCGCAAGATCTTACTTTTAGAATGTAGAGACTCATTACGCTGCAGGCCAGCGATCTCATCGGGGAAAATTCGGGCTTGAGCTAGCTTGAAAAGTGCGATTTTCGCTAAATGTATATCCTTTAGTGAGAGAATGAAAGTCTTGCGATTTGGATCAGATAACTTATGACGCCACCAAAGGCAACGCGCAACTACCCTCAAAAGACGATTAAAGCTGGAAAATTTGCTGAATATATCCCACTCAGGTGCTGATGAAGTTGTTAGGCATCTTTCCGATTCATCTCCCGAGTTCTCTATTACATTCGGCAGCTCTGCAGAAATAACAATAGGATCACGAATAAATAGTGGACGATTCCACCAGATGTCGAGCTGTGTTAAACGCTCTGGCATAAAACCTCTGGTGGCGCAATCTGCAGGGTTTTCAATGGAACGAACATAATGCCACGAGGATGCAGGTATTTGTGTCGTAATTAGCGGCAATCTATTGTCTGCGAACACTTTTCGCGGTCTAGGATACCCTTGAATCCAGTGAAGAACGGTCGAAGAGTCTGTATATGCGAAACACTCGACGTCGGGAATACCCAGGGAATCCTTTACCTTGCTGAACAATCGGGCTAGCAGTAAAGAGCCACATAATTCAAGCCGTGGAATGGTCAAAGCTGGCTTGATTGGGGCAACATGTGTTTTGGCTCCATTTAATGACGTTTGAACGCTTCTATTAAGCTGAACTACTCGTAAATATAACGCTGCGGCATATGCAGACTCCGACGCATCTGCAAATCCGTGGAGCTCCACCGAAAGCTCTTGTTCGTAAGCAAGCCATCGAGGTATCGTTAATAGATTTAGCTGGTTAATATTTGCTCTAAATGCTGGCCATTCTTCATAGAATTCCGCATTAATGTACGTGTCCCAACCTACCTTGTTAATCCAAAGCTTCTTCATAAATATTTTCATCTTAAAGACTGCTGGAGATAACCATCCTAGGGGGTCAAAAATTCGCGCAATATCGGACAACACCTCCCTCTTTGTGATCTAATTCCTTACTATTGGCGATGAAAAGCTGAATTTGAAACAATCGACCTTGGTGTCCCAAATAAATCCAAGCGTCTTGACCTCAGATTCACCGAAATATAAATTTGTGGATAATTCACGATGACTAGGCTCGATTTCTGCCAAGAAGTCCGACGAGTTTGACGCCCACTTGCGCAACTCTAACCAAGCTTCGCTTAAAATCTTATTTATGTCATTTTTAATCAAAACGGCGTCCTCAAGCGAGTGAAAACCTGACATATAGTCATAAAAAATTTTTCATACCAACTAGTTTAAGAACTCTGGTTGCAAGGAAAGACGTAGGTGCTGTTCCATAAGTTAAAATTAAAAGATTGTAGTCACGTACTTCCTCTTTAACGTCCTCTCTCCAAACGATCCTTTGATAATGAACATCCTTCTCGCTCACTCTTATCTGCCTATACATCTTGGCTATATCGGCCTTAACAGCAACACGATGAGGTCATGCTGAATAGTAGGTCCAACCAAAAGGCAATCGTTGAGCGATACACCATTGCTAGACCTTGATGACGCATCGAAAACTACCCTTAATTTGGTAGTCGTACTTGAAGGTTTTAGAACCGCGTGGTGCTGCAAATAGAATACTTGCCGCTGAATGTCGTTTGATGGTACAGGCGCCATGTGACCTAGTTGTTCGTATTCGGTCATGAACGCCGTATACTCGCGTTTGAGAGCTGGATCATAAGAGAAATGCCGTTCCATTGCATAAAGACGCTTTAGGGCTTCCTTTCTGGAATCCCCAAACTCGAATGACGTATCCTTAAAGGTCAAGTTAACTACAAACCTACCATTGGGTACGATGCGATGCGTTGCAATGAAATGCTCTTCGATTTGATCCTTCTCTTCGTCAACCTTTTGCATATCATGCAAGTCCTCGTAATCCCAGAAACGGCGCAGAAGATAGTCCAAGTCTACCTTAGTGTGAAGTATATTTAAATTGGGAGCTTCTACTATTACGTTACCAGCGATGATCCAACCGAAGATCGTATTCTGGGCTATCGGCGAACCTGCAGGGTGCACAATCTTCCCTTCGGCGAGAATATCGAAAAACACGTTGGCGCCAAGCAAAATGTCGATTTTATTTGGCGTACAGGATCCGGGTCAGCCAGAGATGAATGCTCAAAATACTTGAAGTTTGCTTTAGGAACATCAACGCTTGGTAATTTCTCCCTTAGCAACGAAAGAATGTAGGCCCTTGTCGCAAGAGTCACATTCGGTTTATCACGTGCACACAAAATGCGATTTAATGAGTTCCCATGCCACCTTAAAGTTATTATTGCTTGATGGGAGGTGTTTAATAAGCGACGATGCATCTCCCCTTAAACGCGTTTGAAGGTACACCATTTTTTCGACGCCCGTTAAAGACTCCTTCGACTCGATCATTGTAACAAATAAATCGCGAAACCGTACCCACTCATCGAACTTTCCTGAAAACTCCGGCAATCTGATTTCAGGCAATCGCGCTTGCCCCTCACATTTCGTTATGCTAATCGTTCTAGGTGACGATTCCGCCACCATGTCGTTTAAAATACATTGATTGTCCGCCAAAAATTGCAAAGTCTTATCTAAGTCTCCGTTTATGTTCTTTCGCGAATCAATCACACCTTTGCATTCAATTATATCCGATAATTTTGCATGCACTTCATAAAAAATCGATTCGAAATCCGCGCGATATGCTTCTTCGACCCCTACTTCCGCATTCTCGTCTTCGATGACAGTTTGCACTCGTTCGAAATCCTGCATTAATTGTTCTAAACGAAATTTGAGCGTTTTTGCTTTCGACAAACTGGTATTTTCATTGTCACAGCATGACGAAATTCGCGTAATTTGTCCTTTTATTGCTGTTCGTTGCCTCTTTAAAGCTTCCATGCTTAATCAATGCTGCACCCGTTAGTACAATGCCGTTAATAAAACACAACGCCTGACAACTGCTAAAACGGTTTTCTCACACTATACGTACCGAAGCAAAATGCCCGTATGTACATATATTTGTACAAGTGTGTATGTAAGTACTCGTACTCAGTGCACTTGTCTAGCGGAGCACCCGATCGCGTTGACGATAATTTTCGGAAATCCGACTCGATTAGGACCAAATGTTTGCGAAGGAACTAAAACGCGATCATTTTCAACAAATTAAAAGAAAAAGAGAACTTTATTATTATTATTAAGGAAAAGAAAATACCGATTACAATATTAAACACCGCCGAGTGCAGGTGGTCCGTGTGCAGAAGGACGAAGAAAAACTACTACCAAAATGACAATTCCATAAGAAAAGAAGATGAAGAAGAATAGAACTATAAAAGACGCGAGAAAGTTAAAGAGAGTAAATTGGCTGGAAGGGCTTGTTAGTTTTCTTAAGTACTTCATGTAATTGCAGTGTTAACATTCGACTGCAACACAGGTTATTCGCGATTTTTACAATTTTAGGAAGATAGATGAATCGCGCCGTACATCAAATTATTTATCCATCCGTCTATCCATCCTTGATGATAATTTGGCAACAGCAAGGCGATAGCATGACGAAATTATGGGTGCAGGCAAGTTAGAAAAGGATTTAACAAAGGAAGAATTAATGAAGGTCTATGAACAACTCTTAGAAACTCACCTGGACTATCGCTGCGAGCTTTTAGACGCCATCGACAAGTGTGCCTCAACTGCAAAGGCACGTTCAGAGACATTCAACACATCTTCAGCTGCAGCTGGTACTGGTGGGGATCTTCGCCTTCCAAAAATAAATATTCCAACGTTCTCCGGATGCTATACGAAATGGCGTTCTTTTATAATATATTAACATCATTAATTCATACAAATACTCACCTGAGCGACATCCAGGAACTACACCATTTAAAATCCATTTAGTGGTGATGGAGAACGTGTTATACAGCATTTAGGCCTCGAAGCAGAAAATTATGTCAAGGCATGGGACTTGTTGAAGGCGAGATGTGACCATAAACGCATTCTAACCAATGCCCAGATAACCATCACTAACGAAGGAGTCCACCAATGGGTTAAGGTCTATGCTTGATACATCTCAATGCTTTCACGCATTAGAAAATCTGGGAAACCACTGAGAAGTTGTTCTCAGCTATATCCTTTTCCAAAAACTACCATGTTCAACGCAGCATTTATGGGAAGAAAAGTTGGCCAATTCTATGGAACTTCCCAGCAGAAAGGACTTCATCGGATTTCTGGAAGCAAGTTTTGGGACGCTTGAAGCAGTTGGCCAGCAACCTCTTTTGTGGTCGAATTCAAATACGAAGTCATCTGCGAAGTCTAGTCAAAAAGCCAAAATATTTCATGCAGATATCCAGATGAGAGAGCAGTTCCAATGCAAAGTGTGTCATCACGGAAGGCACGCCTTAAGGAAATGCAGCAAATTTCTTCGGTTGGACACAACACACAAGTGGCAAACCGTCCCCCGAGTGAAAGTGTGTGAGAACAGTCTAGCGTACAGCCACCCAACTAGAGATTGTCCAAGCTCGAAGAACTGCTATTTTTGCCAGCAGTGACACCACTCTTTACTGCATTTAAAATAAAATTTACAAAATCAAACAAGTCACGTATGTTCGCAAGCACTTACCCAAACTTGCAATCTAACCGGCACCACAAGTAAGCAAACACAGCCGGATTAAGGCGCCTCGGAGTTTGTTTGTAGACCCATCGACCAGCCGCACACATCGCATTCACGGAACACCTTTTTTGCAAGATAACAACGGGCAAGCCAAGTCTTGCTAGCAATATCCATAGTCAAGGTTGTCTCAGCCGATGGCAGGTGCAATGATCTCCGTGCACTTGTTGATTCAGGTTCTGAGGCAATTTTCATAACTGAATCAGCAGCACAGTTACTACGTTTAAGAAGGCGTAGAACGTTCGTCCACATCTCCGGGTTAGGAAAGGTCACAAGTGGCACAAGCAAATATTTATTATGTCGACATAACGCTACGATCTAAATATTCGACATTAGAAAGCGCCACTAAAACCTTTATTTTTCGGTCACTGACTGGCCTTCTCCCGGCCCAGCAAGTGATGGTCGACGAATTAAATTATATCAAATGCCTTTTTTTAGCAGATCCTGCATTCTTCAATCCAGCTAAAATCGATATGCTTCTGGGAAGCGACATCATCTACCGGACATCATTAGAAGTGATCAAAACAACGACGTTGTCGCCCAAAAAACCCGATTTGGATGGATTGTGCTCCGGAAAATTCCAGGTAGGACCACACAACTCCCTCAAAGCTTCGCTCTACAACACAACCAGAATAACAAGTGGACGGTATCAAGTGTCCTTACCCTTCAAAGATGGAGTACGACCAGCGTTAGGTTCAAGCAGGGAAGTCGCTTTACGACGCTATACGCAATTAGAACGTCGTCTTCAGAATGATCCAAAGCTAAAGGTGGGATATAAAAGGTGTATGATAGAATATATTACTATGAATCACATGGAGGAGGTAGATTCATTTAACGACACTTATCTTACAACACCATTTCATTTTTTTTTGCCACACCATGCTGTCGTTAAAGACTCAAGTTCCACCAGAAAACTGCGAGTTGTGTTTGACGCAGCCTCTAAGACTTCGGACCGCACGTCCTTAAACGAGCACTTGATGGTCCTAAATTACAAAAAAAACATTATCAATGTCATATTAAGATGGAGACAGCATCGATATACCTTCACCGCTGACATCGAGAATATGTACTGACAAATTTTAGTACCAACGGCAGACAGCAATTACCAACTCATCTTTTGGCGGAATAGTGAACAGCAGCCACTGAGAGCATACAGGCTTAAAACAGTGACCTTTGCCATGCGCACCGTATTAAGATAAACGAGTGCTTAACAAGGTTGCAGACGACGAAGCCGAGAGATACCCAGTGGAAGCCAAGGCCGTTCAGCAAGATATGTACCTTGACGACGTTATTACTGGAGCAGATACCCTGACCGATGCCTTACAAAAGCGGAATGAAATTCGATGATTACTTGTATCTGCGGGATTTAATCTTCGCAAATGGACGGGTAGTCACGAAAAACTCTTTATAGACATTCCTGAAAGCAATAAGAAAATCAACTTTGAACTACCCTTTTCACCAGCCATTCAAGTAAAGACCTTAGGCACTCGTTGGTTTCCAAAGTCGGAATCCTTTTCGTTCCAAAATTTCCAAAAACCAGAGACACAGATAACAAAACGGGAAGTGTTTTCTGCTATCGCAAAACTCTTCGCCCCACTCAGTTGGATCTCACCTTGCGTGATTAGGGCGAAGATAATAATGCAGGAGCTGTGGAAAAATGAGACGGACTGGAATGAAACGATACCAATTGACTTACAGGAGGGGTGGAAGGAGTATCAAAGGGAATTGCCCTTAATTCAAAATTTAAAGATCAGCCGATGGATCAACACAGACCGTACCACAAAAGTCGTACAATCGTAGACAAGTCGTACACGGCTTCAGTGATGCATCGATCAAAGCCTACGGAGCTGCTATATATATTCGGGTGTTTAATAACCAACGCCAAACAGAAATTAACCTTTTACTGTCGAAAACAAAGGCTGCCCCACTCAAGACAGTAAGTATTCCTCGACTGGAGTTATATGGAGCAATCATTTTGGTCTCCTTGCTTCGCTACATTGGAGACATATTGAACGTTCCACAGATAAATCTGTACGCCTAGTCTGAGTCCACGATCACCCTAGCCTGGATCCGCTCAGCTCCAACAAAACGGTCGACCTTTGTTAGTAACCGAGTTTCAGAAATTCAAGGACTAACTGATTGTGGTATGTGGAGACACACCCCACAGAACACAACCCCACTGATCTCGCGTCTCGAGGTATAGCACAGGATTTGTGGTGGCATGGTCCTTCGATATCAAGCAACCAATGGGACTTCGAGGTTCCAAAACAACCACTTCTATTAAACCCGGAGGAAGAGAAAAGAACGGTCAGAATCCATTGCGTTCTGAAAACAACCAACGATATCGTAGGGGAACTTTTAATAACCTGCTCCGGCTTATCAAGGTTTATAAGAGTGGTGGCGTACTGTCTCCTGAAAAACATCAAAACGAAGAAAGAATCAAGGAAGTTGCGTCCGCTTGATCCCGAATAATTTCAAGCAGCCACCACAAACACAATGAAAATTATACAGAACGACATGTCTCCAGGAAGCCCACACACTATTACGCGAGAATTTAAATCACTACATGCGTTTTATGACAAAGAAAGCATTCTTCGCGTCGGAAGTCGTTTGGAAAAGGCACTCATTCCATATCACACAAAACACCCAATCATTCTGAAACCGAACCATGCACTCACAAATTTAATTATATGGCATGCACACGATCAAACCTACTATGCAGCTCTCCAATAAACAATGGCCTGCATCCGTTTTAAATACTGGATACTCAACAGGAAGAGGAGCGTAAAAAAGCATATTCGTCGCTGTGTCATATGCTTCCGGTTTAAAGCCAAACCGATGCAGTAAATCATGGGAAGCTTACCAGCATCGCGGGTTCGGACCGCTAGACCATTCAGCACCACCGGCGTCGACTCTACTGGACCAGTTGAAGTGAAAACGTAGAAGAGACGTGGAGCCAAAACGCTCAACGGCTACTTCGCCATCTTCATTTGCCTGGCTACCAAAGCCATCCACTTGGAACTCGTCTCTGACCTGACGACGCAAGCTTTTCTAGCAGCTTTCTGATGGTTTACAACACGTCGCGGTATTTGCTCTCGAATCTTCAGCGATTGCGGGACTAATTTTATAGAAGCGAATGCCGAACTTCAGAAAATGATGAAAGATGCTGCCCGCGATTGGAAAAATATCGCAGAAACCTTAGCGAATTTGGGTACAGAATGGAAGTTTATCCCCCCTGCTTCCCCTCATTTCGGAGGACTCTGTGAAGCAGGGGTAAAATCAGTAAAACATCACTTAAAACGGGTAGTCGTAAACGAAAAACTTATCTTCGTGGAATTCGCGGCGGTACTAACTCAAATAGAAGCCATTCTCAATTCGCGACCATTATGTCCAATATCAGAAAGTCCGGAAGACTTGAACGTATTAACTCCAGGTAATTTTTTAATTGGCGAGCGAAGCAATATCGTCCCTCAAGGATACTTATTGTCGACAACAACGAACTATCTAGACCGGTGGAAAGACGTTCAAATTGCTGTAGCACATTTCTGGAGCAAATGGAAAAACGAGTATCTTGATAGTGCAGCGGTACCATGATTTGCAACCCCTCATTTCTGTCCAAAGGGAATTTAGGCGGGAGTTTAGCGGCAATTTTCCGAGTAGATGGACCAATATGAGGCTGGTAAACATGTTTGCCGAATCTGGAAGCATCAGATCACGGCTATAGCATCGTCAATTCAGGAAAATCCAAGCGTTTCGACTCGAAACTTATCGGCGCAAATTGGATTGAACGGATGGTCATTACAACGGATAATTCATGATGACTTAAACATGTTTCCGTACAAAGTCCAAATTAAAAACAAGTTAAAGCCACTGGATTTGCATATTCTCCAGGAATTTTGCCAAAAATTCATTCAAATGGCCAAAGAAGATAACAGCTTGAGAATTTGCTTGTTTATGTCGATTGAGGCCCATTTTGATCTAAACGGCAATGTCAACAAGCAAAATTGCCGTTTATGGAGTGAATCTAATCTAGAAATGAGTTCCAACGAAAATTCCCAAACAAATTAATATCCAGAAACTCCACATACCGTTGGCCCCTAAGGTTACCTGACTTGACTGCATCAGACTTTTTTCTATGAGGTTATGTCAAACGAAACCAAAGAATTTGACTGAATTGAAACAGTCCATTAAAACAATAATTGAGGCGATCCCGACTTCAACACTTCAGGCCGCAATGAATAATTTTCTGATTAGGTGTCGCATATGCGTGGATGAGCGTGGAGGTCACTTTCGGTCTTTCATCTTCAAAAATAAAAAAATAAATCAAATACGTTGATTTAAAAAAAGTTATTAGAATTTCTTATTGTAGCACAATAGGTGCGCCACCCTGTATCATGTGAAACATTTTTAGTGCAATGTCAGTGTGTAATTAAGTTTCGCCAATAAAGTTATACCAAACTAGAAGTAGCGATTTTTCTTAACCATGATGACAAAAACCGGGATGGTTAATTGTATTAAATAGCGTGTGGAATATTATACATCAAAAAACAAATTTAATTAAGCGGGTATTAACTATGGAATCTATTTATCGGGTCACGTATTGTGCAATGAATGAAGCCGATAAAATCGAGTAATCGTTTAAAGCGAATATTAACATAAAAAACGGAGACGAAGCTATTCATAGTGTGGTCAAGGAAGATAATTTTCAGAAAGAATGTGAACCGGTAATTGACTACGACGATAAAGCAATGATGATGATTTCTACATTGGAGTATCTTTTGCGATCAAAATTGAAGGTCGATTCACATCTTCAATCAATGTGAATTTCAATTCGGCAGATAAGTTCAATTCCTTAAGCGAAACATTAACTGGAAAAGTGGCTGCTACAACAGCGGGATTTAGTCCAACAGAGAAATGCTACAATGACGACATATCTATTCTTATGGATGAATAGGGAAACATCGAGAATACTTTGAGAAATACATCAAAAGATAATATCTACCAAATTCGATTTACTCACCCACAGATGCAAAAGCATTACGGAATTTGTATAATGGAATGAGCTCTATGATGCGAAGTCTATCGGCCCTCAAAGTTTCATTTTTTTAAAACACAATTGCGCTGTGATACATTTTGTTAAAAGCTCTACCTTCACAACTATGAATCAATTTTCATTGTTCTTTCCAGCATGATGGTGGCCATGGTGTAGTGGTACTAGCAATCGCTTCTCACTCGGAGGGTCAAGGTTCGAATCTTAGCCACGACAAAAGTTTTCATTTGTATAATTGGAACTCAGTCAGAAAAATCTGCGCGTGAAGGCATAACACTGACATGTAGATTTGGCTGTTGTAGGGTTTTCAAGCACAAATCAACCGTTAAAATTCATAACCGGAATTATTCCGAGTGAAGAAAATCTCTCCGTCCTATTCGGACTCCCACCCCTGGAGAGCCAATATCGAAACCAAACACACCTGAGTTTCAAACCACTACATCACAACAATGCTTTCCTTTCTCCTCCTTCTATCTTTCGGCCCGCGCCCTGGCAACAGTAAAAGGGTATTCATAACCCCTTAGGCGCGCGTAAATTATAAAAAAAAAAGCATATACCCTGTTCCTCTTCTTCCTTAGCGATCAATGAGACTATTAATTCTAATATAAATGTGGGAAAAGAAGCAGACAAAGAACAAACGAACGACTACGACGGAGAGCGGCGACGTAACCGACTTATACATACACGCACATGCACAATGACAAGAACAGACAAGAACGAAAGTAAATTCCTTAACCAGTTTGCAAGCTCAACTCCGCAAAGTCGGCGGGTTATTCGCTTACGTGGTTGTCATAGTACAAAGCATTAATTTTAATCGTATTCTAATAATAAACCTGAATTCTTAATATCTAAGCGGTGTGTTTTATTGCTACCAGTAGAATCGAGAGCCAGATCCTACACAAATATGAACGGAATGCCCATTCTGACAATCTTATTTTAAGAAATATGGACTTCAAATAGGAGAACAACAGTTTCCAAAAATATCATAACAAATGGGGTACAGCGGCTGGACTCTTTATTCGGACTAGAGATAAATCCGGGGATAAGTGTGTTTTTTGCAAAAGTGGCGAGCATACAATGTGATGCTAGGATGTCAGTGAAAGGTAAAAGGCCTCTTTTGATGAAAGAGCGTAGGTGCTACTCCTGTTCTAAGCTAAATCATACCACGAAATTTTATTAAAATCAGCGGATAGGCACTTAACACCCATGTGCGAGGGGAAGGAGGAAACAACATTCAGTGTCACCGAACAGTAAACAAAATCTTTATCACAACAACATAAAGAGCAGTCAACGAAAAAAATCAAGTATCATCCGAGATGAAATGCCTTTGCACTTTAATTTTGAGTGCACCGTACAACAACAATTCATGTTTATTCACTCTATTGATAACGGACAATGGTAGTCATCGAACATTTGTCTCCAAAGAGCTGAGCAAAAAACTGAATTTACCAGTTGGCGGTGTAGAAAGACTGCGTAGCAGGTTATGGATTTAAAGGCTTTTTCCTTTTTTTATATTCCTTATTTAATTTCTAAATATCGACTGGCTCTATTTTCCATATAATCTTATTTACTATATATACGTGCGGCTTAAAACATAGAATGCAAAAAATATAGAAAAGATAATGAGAAGAGAATATGATGGCAGGCATATAATATTTGTATAGGATAACGATCTCTGCTCTACACAGTATATATATCAACAGGTTAATACGCAGAGTCCGACTCGATTTTAGAGTAAAGCTATCCGTCGGTCAAATTTGTTTCGATCAAAATTCTAATTAAGTTTCTCTTACTTGTAACGTGGTTCTCCCGATCACCGACAAACAAAATCAAGTGCTGTAGTTTTGATTCGCACTTTACGACAGCGTGGTTTATGTTCTCATGTAAATGTAAGTTCCCCTCGACCACTTGTTGGTGCGATGGGGTACGTGATCGCGCGAAAGTGTCGACAAGTTGAAATTACGACTAAGAGCGTGAAAAGTGGAAGATGATAATCATTGATGATGCCATTGCAGTCCCAATAATATGTGCAGACCTATTACCTGTACCAAATAAAAACAATTTAAATCTAGGCCAGTTGAAGTTAGTTGATGCATTTGAGTGCGAGAAGGAATATACAAAAGGAATTAATCTTTTAATCTGGCATGATAATTATTGGAAGTTCAATTTACCTGAAAGTGAGTTTGTAGGTGAAGAATTCACTGAAGTGAAAACGTTTTTCTGTTAGGTGGTAAAAGGTAAAAGCACAATGATTGGTTGAGATGTTTATAGTATGTTGCGAAATCAAAGTTGAAGTGCCTAATTTTGACATCAGCAGATTTTGGCAGTTGGAACTAATCGGAATAATAAATGAAGAAGATAGCAAAGCGTTTAAGGATGTTAGCAGCGATTAATATTTAGTTGCCGTGGAAAACTAAACCGAAATTAAATGAGAGTTAAGGTGTTGCTCCGGCTCGTCTACGCAGTTTATTCAATCGATAAGCTATCAATTAACCGACTATGACACCAATATTCGGAAGTTACTTAAGATGGGTATGTCAGAACAAGCAAAATGCACTGTTGAAGGTGTTAATCTGTGAACTGCGAAAATCCAGCTGATTTCTTAACTAGAGGCATAAGCGCCTGCCAGCTAGCGAATCAGAGCATTGGGGGAATGGTCCGATATGGTTAGGCTTTGATACTTCTTAGAGTAAAATTATGCCTAGCTCAAGTTCATTCATACTTCAACAACATGGTGAGTATACTTACGTCGAAGAAGCATCAAGCGGTGAAGAATATCAATCAAATTAAGTCATAAGGAAAACACCAATATTTAATATCGAAAAATTTAGTGATTTAAAACGGATGCTAAGAATAACTCCATACATCATTAGATTCATAAAGCGATCAAAGAAAATTTCTCATAGTGAGGTACAACTCAATACGTGAGAACTTAAGGAAGCGGAAGAATAGTGGATAAAACATTTTCAGCAAACATATTACGATGTTAGTTCTTTCCAAAACAAGCAGTCCCAGCTAATCCTTAAATTGTAACCTTAAATACTATATTGGTTTACGGTCTATTTTGAGAGTCAAAATCCGAATTCGTATTTAACGTTTGACATTCAATAATGATACCAAAAAATTCTTGTTTCAGCAAGTTCTGCACACTCTTCAACTAATTAAATCAGCGTTACGTCATTGTAGTTTTGGTAAACTATTGCATGGCAGAAGTACAAGCAAGCCGACGACAGTCTTGCCAAAGGATGTCATCACGGCCATTCGAAGCTACAGGCGTCGATTTTGCGGGTCCACTTGATATAAAATCTAAAACAAATGGATTTGTAAAGCAAAAGACATAATTTAGATAGATAGTAATTTTTGTCGTTTTACAGTCAAACATTTACATTATTTTTGATATTATTTCATTGATCGCAGAGATAAGATATATGTACATATATTCAGTACCATACTACTGAAATGTTGCCATTCAAATCAAACTCCATATGAAGAATATTCACCCCAGTCGAAAACGACTCAAGTTGCCTGGCTGGTCGTGTCGATGAAAAATATAGATTTCATACTCGTAATATTTATTCAACCGATATGGGGCCAACTAGAATTTTTTTCGACGGCCGGCACATGTACTTTCGTTTTTGACAGCTCACACTGAAAATTTATTACCGTGAAAATAAATGTTTTTTTTTTGTTAAAGTTGAAATAAATAAAAAAATGTTAAGTAATAGTAGTAATGAAGACGAAGAAAGTGAAAATCAAAATAAAAAGCGCAAGGTTTAAGTAGGAAAACACTGGGAACTAAGTCCAACCTCTTTGATTTGCCAGACGCGAAGTAAGCTTTTGTATTAAAGAGTTAAAGCAAATATAATTCTTAAATATTTAAAATAAATTCGTGCAATACTTCCGGCTTACAAAAGAGTCATTTGATGTTGTTCTTCAGCAGGCGGAAGGCAAACTGAGTTCGAAGCGAATATCGTCGGTACCACCTACAATAATAAAGTTGGCTACTGTTTTAAGAATATTTGCTGAGTGTGGATATATCTTGAGGGTCTTCTCTTGACTGAGAACCTAAGCTATTTAAGTTTAAAGCCAGGGAATTCCACTCATCCTTTTGTCTACTGACTTTATAAAGCCCTTTCTAAGGTGAGGTTTTTCTTGCATAAATGCAATCAAAACCACATATTGCCTTTTATTGTTATTTTCATCTAAAGATTTTTTTTAGTTGGAGCAGGACAATTCAAATACTACAAAATATGTTACCTTGTTTTTATTTATTTGAACAAAAATAAACTCCCTAGTCCACCTTTACACAGTGACTCTTGAGTCATGACTATTTTGAAATTACACAAGTGCAAAAGAGAAAAAAAATGAGATAGAAAAACAGCAACCCGGTGAGTCGTGGGTAGAATTTCGGTGCCTCTTTTTTGACGCTTCTTCTTCTCCTTGTTCGTTATTTTTCTATTTCGATTTATTTCTTTTCGTTCCCCACGAAGGGTTGTTGGCAATTCAGAGGATAAATTAAACTGTTTATTTAGAGAGCTCTAAACACATCACATCCGAAAGCAAAAATAAAAGGGAGCTGTCAAATTGGAGGCATAGAAAACAGTCAACGTGTAATATCACTAGCCTCACAGAATAAAAGTTCAAAATAGAATACATAAAAGAGTTATGACACTAGTGTCATCAGACCTAGGACCTTAAATTAAAACAAGACACATGAAACACATTTAAAAATAAACAAATAATTTACTTAGTTTGTTTATAAACAAGCAGTCGTTCGTCTTTTTCCTCACGACTCAAAATTACATTTATCCGCTCGCCATCCACCAAGCAGAATAGCTGCTGAATTCGAAAATATGTTCTAATCTACATACTACAAAATACAAATTCGCCAAATGAAAAATGCTACGTTCAGAGTCGGTCGGAACCAAGTCGATTATTAGTCGAAACCGACAAACATATTGGGGTGATATTTATGAAATCAGAGCAAAAATTATAGAAAAACCACTATTTAACAAAAAAGAAGAAAAAAGAAACAAAAAAGTGATTGATTTGTTTTTGATATTCAAATTTTAAATTAAATTAAAAGGTAAATTAATTAACTAATTAAATAAGTGGAAAAAGAAACTTTATTACAGTAGTAAATAAATAAGTACGTAGGCAAATAATTAAAAGAAATAAATAAGCAAATATATTAATAATTGAGGAAATAAATAAATGAATAAATAAATAAGTAAATATACATAAATAATAAAATATTATAACCAAATATTTTTACTGGTTAATATATAAACAAATGAATAAGTAAATAAATAGATTAATGAAAGTAGATAGTCTTTCATTAATCTTGTTATAAATATATAACAAGAGTGCAAAATAGGAAAGTAAAGGTTTGTATTAAAGCTGCTGGGGCTCGTTTACAATAGAGTTTTCTACTTTGGTAAAATATTTTTGTTGAGAATCGCAATTCTTCTTGGAATTTGGACTATACTAGTTCTTTATTGTAAAACCATTGTTGAAAAGTCCCAAGAAAGATACAACATAATTTTATATGCATTTTTGTCCGATTTCCCCATACATTAAATTACATGAATTAAACTTGAAAAACGACTTTCAAGATGACCAATTTGTTTTGATTACTGGACTTTGATCTGCGCTAACAACAGGTATTGTCGTCTTCCAAGGCTGCAAAATCTATAAAAAATAGTCTAAAGCCGTCAAATGGCGGGATCTAGTCGGCCAATTCACCGGTCCAAAACGAGAGATAAATTGCTCTGCTCACCGAATTCATTTTTCAATTGTTCCATCGATTCGCGTGTTATGTGATACGCCGTGTCTTGCTGGAATCTCACGTCAACCAGGTTCAGCTCGTGCATTTTGGGAAAAAAAAATTCGGAATCTTTGTACGATAGCGGGCGCTATTGACGGTAACATTGTTCTCACGATAATCTTTGAAAAAATACAGGCAATGATTCCGCGGGACTATAAACCACACCAAACATTGCATTTTTAGGGGCGCATTGGCAGTTTTTGTATTGCCTGTACTTGCTCATCGGACCAAATATGGCAGTTTTGTTTATTAACATACCCATTCAACCAGAAATGAGCTTCGTCGTAGAAGACAATTTTTCGGTAAAAAGTGGATCTTCCTCCAGCTTTTCTAGGGCCCACTCTCCTAAAATTCGACATTGTGGCAGGCCGTTCGGCTTCGGTTCTTGCATGAGCTGTATTTTGTAAAGTTTTACACCAAAATCCTTCCGTAAAACCTTCCACGTAGTCGAGTAACACAACCCCAATTGCTGCGAGCGGCCAGGAATGGACAAATCACGGTCTTCATTAACACTGGTGGATACAGCAGTAATATTTTCCTCTGTACGCACTCTACGCATACAGGTAGTTGGCTTGATGTCCAATAGCGTAGTATTGGTGCAAAATTTGGTCACTATGGCTTGAATTGCTTGCTCAGTAGGTAAATCTGGTTAAACTGGGATATGATGGATATACCATCACACAGACACCAGGCACCAAAACGGGCCCATCGTGCAGTAGGTCGATTATGACAACCATAAAATGGTCGAAGTGCTCGCTGAACTTTTTCACAGAGCACGGATTTTGTTAATAAAATTCAATAATTTGTAAGCGTTGTTTCATGATGAAATGGCAAAGTCAAACATGCTAACTGACCAGGTTTGACTTTGACACATGTCCCGAACAACGCAAGAGCTGTCAAAAATAGAACACTGAAAAACCAAACAGCTAAAAAATTACTTGTTAATTATAATCCATTTTTCAAATAATTCTCCACGACTGATCTGTAGGCGTGCGATGCGTATAACGCCGTTATAGAGTTATACTGTCCGTCGTGTTCAGACATACTTTCGTTTTGCTCCGCATTAACTTTTAAATATAAATTATTACATCTACCTCTGATGTCAGTCCCGCTACATTATTGTATTTCCCCACGTGCTGACTGTCTCTTATTTGTTTTTTTTTTGTTATTTTTTTTCGGCTGACCTCAATCTTTCGCGCTCAACTAATGTTGCTCTGTCACTTCTGGTATCGGTTCCGCTTATATTTAGTGCATTGCCCCATTCCATGCAATTTGTGTTGGTGTAAATAAAAGAAATCTGGTATTTATCAAAGAGTTCTCTGACTACCTCCTTTTCTTTTGTTATGAGTGCAAGATCATCTCGCTTTCGCACGTGCTGCTAGCTATAAAGTGCTTCAGTGACTCCAATGCCTCATTCCATAAAAGTATCACCAAAATGATTACGGTGAATCTGTTAGAAAGTAGTGTTAGTTATGTTGATGAATCAGGCAACTGGATTTTGACCTAATTAAGTCAAAGCTCACAAATATCGACAAAGAATTTTCAAGTCGGTTCGAGATAAAAACTGCGATTAGTGATCTCAAAGTAAATTGGTCTGCGTAAAAGATCTCTACCCTTAAATTGTGAAAATCGAAATTCAAAGAAACAGCCATCTCCAATGCCGAAGTAATCTTTGATAAAATCAACGTTGTCGGCGACGATTTAGCCTCTGAATCAACCATTTTCGATATCGCGGATCATATAGAAACGATAAGCAGCAAAAGTGACGACTTACCAATCCGTCACCAGAATGGCCACTACAGTTCATACATTTTGGCTGAATTGTCATTTCAAGAACCCGAAACTGTTTCACCATTACCTACTCCCGTAGCCGCCCCACGCAAGCTCATCAAACACTTTGGTACAACATGGGCACCTTCCAAATGGAGACCCAGATGATTACACTTTTCATCAAAAGTGTAATAGAAACCCGTTTCCAACTCCCGTTCCAAACCTGACTCTAATTGGAGACTTAAAACTAACATATTCCCCAATTTCGCCCTTCCCGCCCATATCACGAAGCAATTTCGTCACTTCTCTAATTATATTGCAACAGCTTCCTCCGTTGCACCCAAGCCCTCAAGCCCCCATGTCAACGCATCCCTTTCAAATTAACCCCAACCTCTCACACTGCCTCCTCTGAAATACCTAACCCCTCTGCACATGCCCCTACTAGCAAACCTTTCCAAAATTTCGATCTAAAAACCGGTGCCACATATCCCAACTTCATCGGTATAAATCCCTCATCTGAAAATATGTCTAATGCCACCCTCAACGTCTTCGTCCACTAACCCCATTTTTCACTTCCTTCTGCCACCCACAGACAAAATAGCTCAATAGTTATGCACTCAGTTTGCTATGAGGGGAAAACTAAAACAAGCGACCTTCCTGCTTTCGTTAACAATGCACACTCAAAAAGATCTCACACCTTCAACGGAGCAGAGCTCACAACGAGAAATTTTTTCACCCCTAACGTGTTTCAACCATTCACTCCCACACCCACCCGAAATAACATTCCTCTTACCCTCTACTATCAAAACGTAAGATTACTGCGAATAAAACCCGTGTTGTCTTGCGCCCATCTCACCCTCTGCAATTGGAGATCTGTACTCTGACTGAAATTAATCTAAATCCTGATATAAAGAATCAGGAATTATATCCCTCTAGTTTCAATGCTTTTCGAGACAACAAACTTACTCTCCAAATGATGATTTTCCTTGCCGAGGTGTCCTACTGGCCGTCCACAATGATCTAAACTCTTCTCCTATCGCTCTTTCTACATCTTCTAAGCTTGACTAGGTTTTAATAAAGATAACACATTCCTGCAGGTTGGTGCACGTTATGTGTTTTTATATCCTACCGGCACAACCTATCGAATGCTACCAACTCGCTATCGACGCAACTGATCAAATAATTAACTTATCTATTCCTCTGGATGATATGATCGTATTCGGCGATTTCAGTCTACCTCAACTGTACTGGACTCAATTAGATTTTATCGCAAACCCTAACTGGAATAAAGAATGCGTCTTCTTGGATGAGCTTACACACTCTAGCTTATGCCAAGGTAGTGGGGTCTAAAACGATTTGGGTAGGCAATTAGACCTCGTTTGACTCCATAAACTCCTCTGTCTCACTCTCTACCCTTTCATTATCGCTCACTGATATTTTTCACCCACCACTTCTTCTCTCTCTCTTTTCGCAAAATTAACGCATAACTTAGTAAGTGTTCAGAATAATTCATCAATTGTCCATCAACACATTTATCCTGATGACAACCACGCCCATAAAATAAAGTTTTTTTTGAAACGTCACAATTCCACAATGTCAAATACTGAAATCTAATAAATCATTAACTTTTATAACGTTGGAAAAAAATGAACATGGTTTTATTTTACGTTCTCAACACAGTTACACGTATAAAATATGTATTTTATATATAGATTTCTATTTTAAAAACAATTTAGAACATTAGAAGTGCTCTTTTATTTCGCCGATATATCCTTAAAAGTGCTCTCTCTATTTTCTACAAAGAATTATTCAATTCTATTTCTCCCAGTGTTTCCTTTTCGCGCAATAAAACTCCTTTTACGAGCCCCCCGTGGTATAATCGTATACTTTGATCTTTACGAAACAAGAGAAAAAAATTACGGGCCGTTTTCCTTCGATCCAATTCCTTTGCTGACTATTCCAACTATCTCGAGTCATACCTCCAATTCGCCATACTTTGTAACGTTCGCTACCAGCAATACCTTGATAGTGATCGACGCTTGTAAATGAACTAATTCGTTAACTACCAAAATTAGTCTGGCGATTTTCCTCTATCCCTATCATAAGAAAACATATCATCAACCGATCCGCATACCATAGCCAACTTTTTTGCTACTTTTTTAAGTAATCTTTTGCCGATAATTCCTTCGTACCGGATCCCTCTTATATCAAATACATACTTAACTTCCCCATTGCCCTTCTATATCTCAAAGTTTTGATCATACAGTAATCGAAAATAAATTACACCAACTTAGTGATGAATACTTACCCGGCCCAGATGGCCTTCCATCCATATTTCTTAAAAAGTGTTCCTTAACGCTTTGCCACCCCCTTGCAAATCTCTTCCGATTATCGCTCTCTCAAAGTGAATTTCCTCGGATATGGAAGTCTTCTTTCATAACACTGAGACACCAAAAGCGATTAAAGAGCGAAGTCATAACTACCGCCCATCCGTTTCAGGTATGTCCTATCGGCCCCTTTCTTAGTCACTTCAGGTGTTCCTCAAGGTAGTCACCTAGGTCCACTTCTATTCATCCTAACCATTAACGGTTTTGAAAAGTTCATTCAACATTCAGAATTTTTTCTTCATGTTGACGATACCAAATTTTTTAAACCCATTTCCCCGTAACATGACTCCAGCCTCCTCTAAATAGTTTTTTCACCTGCTGCATCAGGAACTGCCTAGAACTCCAACATCATCAAATGATAACTGATTACCTTCTCAAGTAAGTGCAACATGTCACCTCCCAAAATTTACATTCTCCACGACCAACCTATATCCCTTGTGCAGTCTATCCGCGACCTTGGCATCTTATGCGACAGGGGGCTTGATTTGCACACACATATTGATGAGATAATTTACTTAAGCAAACTCATCACTCGGCTTCGTTAAAAGATGATTCAAAGAGATCTGCAACCCGTACGTGACCAGATCACTATATACATCACTTTTTGAGTACGCTAGCCAAGCGTGATGTCCCTTTCACGAGTATCCCGAATTGAGAGCATCCAGCACGGTTTTCTTCGATTTGCTCTTCATGGTCTACCTTGGAACGATCCTCTAATCTCACCTCCCTATCGAGACCGTCTGAAACTCATTAACCTGAATATCCTTGAGGAACGAGGGAACGCGGCAGACATTCTTTTCATTCACCGACTCCTCTCAAGCTCTGTCGATGTTTCTCTACAACTCCATTTTCTTTTACACTAACCCTCGAAATCTACCTCGCCCCCGTCTCATTTATCTATCAATCCACAGCACCACATATGGCTCTAACGGACCAATCTCCTATACGCTGCGTGAGGTAAACTCCAACTTTTCCGTTTCTCGATTTTAGTCGCACACTGTCTCGTTCAAATTCGATCTCCTCCACCATCCCTAGCTTTAGGCCCTAGTGGTAAGTCCTACATTTTGCTAAATCGTAATTTTTATTAGTTTTTAAGCTTGTACGAGTATTAATATAAATGGGGGCGTTGTGGTGTTTTTTGCAGTGGTTATACATTTTGCAGTTGTGACATTGTGTAATATTTTTAACACGATGTTGAAATTCACTTCCCATTTGGTAGCGAAAAATTTGCATTATGATTTTCTTTAGATCAGCCAAACGACTAGAGGCATTTACAAAATAAACAATATATTGTAGAAAAAGTCAAAAAAGTTTTGATAATTTTTTTTGTTTAATTTTTATGTCTGCATTTTAAATCAAGTGGAACCAGTTCATTTTTAACAGAATCCATTTCATCAAGAACGAAAAGTATAACTTTCGCTTTTAAGATCGTGGGAAAATAGTTGACATTTTATCGATTTTAGAACATTGCACACTTTGAAGGACGGATTGTAAATTGAACGGCCGGATGAAAAAAACTTATATTATGCCGTAGCAATCCAAGCCGTTGGAGTTGGTACTGTATAAGGTGGTAGGAAGTTGCATTAACGCGTTGCGGAGATTCTTCGGAAGAAGGGGAGCGCCAATATAATTATATCTAAGAATTCACTATCTTCGACTACGCGATATTGCCTCACATTCACACAGTATGTGTATTACGTCCTCAGCAGCTTGCAGATCACCGCAGATCTGCAAATATCCGTATCTGACAATTTGAGTCTCTTTGCATATTGACGCAGGAGGCACTGTCCTGTCAGGATTCCTATTACTGTCCTCAAATATTAAAGGGCATGAAATAATCTTTCGAATGAATTTAATAAATAGTCATCAAGTAAGTTTTTGCGTTTTATTTAATCAATAAAGTCTAAGTCTTCGTATTATAGTTTTTTTTTTGAAATTCTTTCACTGTGGTTGCAATTGTTTTTGTTGTAAATTACTTAGGATATTGAAGCGTCAATTATGAACAGATTATTTTTGATCTTCTGGCAGAGTTTCAGATCTAATTACAATAAGTCAACTTAAATATGGACCAAAAGCTGTAACAAACAAAATCTTAGAATGGCTCAAAGGACTAACAACATCTATTGTACTGTAATGTACAGTATTTTATTGAGCTGCACTAAAAATAAATTTTTAATAAAAGACATTGTTTTCTTTTCAAGTTATAAGATTGGACTGTGTTTTTATTTCATATATCTTATTGTTATTACATGTTTTGTACATATAAAATTCACTCGACAATTTATGTATGTATATGGGACTTAGAATGTCCCTTATTTTCTAACTTGATTATTTTTCGACACATATGTCATCCCTTTTTATTACTGTAAAACACTGTAAGCCGTTAATGCGGTAAAAGGTTAAATTTTGCTTTTAAAGGAAATAAACTCTTTAAAACTGTGTCTATTGAAAAATACAGTATAAACTGGGTAAAATAAAAAAATTGCTTTTTGCAACGTTATAAAATTGAGTTTTTTTTTTATTCTTGAATGTTTTGCTATTTATACACAATTATCTGACGTTTTTTGGTTATGATATTTATTGCATGATATAACATATTCACATATTCCAATAATTTGTCTTTGACATTTTTAGTACAAGTTTTTGTTTGTTTACATGTCGAGTACTTGCTCAGTGTATTATTTTTAATTTCAAACAATATAAGTAATAACGTTGATGAAAATTTATGAAACTGCTACGACATTCTTCCCGGCCGTGAACGTACTTGTATATTCGCAATTAACTCGTTCTTCGTTGAATGATATATGAACATCCTGTGGTTCGGTTCTTTGCTACTTCTATGACTGTGTGAATAGTTACATGCAAAGAGAATCCAATTATTAATATTAAGGGGCGGACAACATAAATGGCATATGGGATACAAAGCGAAAGTAGCATTCCTATACGCGGACGCTGAAATTGCACATTGTTGTTCTTGTCGTTCGCTTACTCCATCATGGGCTCACATGCTCTTTCTTGGTTTTCCTTGTTTATTGATCAAGTCGGGTAGTATTTTGAATATCGCAGCCGGCTGGTCTGTAAAAGTTTTGAAAGTGTAGTACGGAGTTATTAATCGATTAATATAGATTAATTTTGAATCAGGATGATGATTTCAGGTGAGTTTTTTGTAATAAGTATAATTATTTAATGGTATATATGTATGTACATTAAATTTCGATGTACATTTAATTTTACAAATTTTGTGTCGAGCATATTTGTATATTTGAATGTGTTGTTTAGTTAAGCATTTTACCGATACCGTTGTAATTGGTTCCAAAGTACTATAAGTGATGTGAATCAATTAATGTAAAGATTTGTGACAAATTTAAATGAATTCTTGTCATAAAATATGTGCATACATGTATTTCTTTTGATGCATGACGGTTGTTTTGGTAAAACAGTCGGGTGTGGCTTGTGGGATCGACATAACATATGTCATGTATGTGGGTTGCAATCATGGCTGCTGCATGCTAATGGATTTGTTCGATGCGTGTGTGTATGGTTATTGCCTGTGGATGCTGTTGCATTTAACATTACAATGTGGATAGTTATGTGACTGGATTTCTGTTGAGTAATTTAATGTGAAATGTGTGAAACTTGTAGAATGAATATGTATTTGTCTATTTTGTTGAAGAGTTTAATTCTATTGCGTGTGTGGGTGAATGACGTATCAGAAAAGGGAAAATTGCATGAGATTGGGAATTAATTATTTGTTATTGTTTATTATTTTAAGGTTTTGTCTTTAAATGAGATGATGATTTACGTTGTGGATTAGCGGGTGTGTAAGCGGGTATTTTTGTTATTATTTGAGATGCAGAAATTTTAATGTTTAATTATTGTTTTGTTGTGGGTTTCGTTAATTTGGTGATATTGATGTGATAGTTTTCTGATGTGAAGACATTAGTTCAGCTGTGAAATTTGTTGCATGACTTATTATGTTCTGTTGTAATGATGATGTGGATATTTGTATTTAGATTTTGAATTTTGTTCCTTATAAAACAAGTTTCGTTTTCTGGAATATTTGCAGCCGAAAACCCATAGGACAATTGAAACCTTGACAAATTGGACGCTTGAATAGAATATTGTCACAATTAATTTCGTGGATTAAGGATTTAGATGTGTATATACATATGTTACGCAACAGTTTATGGGCGGCTACAGCTTGTAAATTTGAATTTTGTCAAAGTGAACTATACTTCATGGTGAGTGTGTAAGATTCATCTTATTATTTGTATATATTTTTGAATACATGTATCAGATTTTTTATTTTTATTCATTATTTATTTTTTATTATATTAAATATTCGATTTGTTTTTTAGTTTAAGTATTATATTGTATCGGTTTTTTCTTTTTGCATGCAATTTTTTTTGGCATTATACTATAGGGTGTTCTGTGTTTGTCGCGTTACATGGTAGTGGACATATCTTTGTTATTGGCCTTTTGAATTCTCCTGTTTCAGTTTTTAGCTTCACTACTCGGATTAGTTGATCAACACCTGGATAAGTCTCCATAATACGAGCTAAAAATCATTTCGACGGTGGAAGCCGTTCGTCCTTTAACAGGACTAAGTGTCCAATGTTGGGTTGCTTCTCGGTTTTCAATCACTGTCGGCGATTTTGAAGACGAGTTAAATACTCACGGCTCCAGTCCTTCCAAATCGATTGTATTCTGGTACAACGTTGTATGAAGTCCCGATCAAAAAGTGCGCCGGTGTAAGTGCGGTAAAATCGTCGAAGTTGTCGGTTAACGGGCAGAGGGGTCTCGAGTTGAGACATGCTTCTATTTGACATAGAAGCGCTCTTAGCTCCTCGAAGGTTAACGCTTCGCTCCGGGCAATTCAAATGGAGTTTGACCCATTTCATTCCTACTTCCCATAGTCTCCCGAAATGGGGAGAAGCAGGAGGATTGAAATTCCATTTAGTTCCTAATTTACTAATTGAAACGGCGATCTCATTGTAGTTGTACAATGACTTAAGACTTAAGCATTTTCAGTAGCTCCATATTGGCTCCTTTGAAATTGCCACCGCAGTCGCTATACAGGTTGGAACAAATTCTGCCTTGCGCTGTGAATAGTCGGAATGCCGCAAGGAAGGCCTGGGTAGTCATGTCTATTACGGCTTCGAGCTGAATGGCTTTTGCTGCTAAACAAATAAATATTGCAAAATATCCCTTCAGCGTTGTCGACCCTCTTCCCTTCCAGGCTTTTACTTCAATGGGTCCAGCATAGTCAACACCCGTATGCGTAAATGGCCTCGATATGGTTACCTTTGGAGTTGGTAGATTTCCCATTAGCTGTTGCATGGGCTTGGGCTTGTAGCGAAAATATATGGTGCATGGTGGATGTGTTTTTTCACCATTCCCTTTGCATTAAAAATTCAAAATTGATTTCTCAAGTGAGCGGTCATTTGTTGTAGACCATCATGAAGCGTTTGTTCACGTGCATTGTCGACGATGAGTTTCGTAAAGCGGTGATCTGGTTTTAAAATCATGGCGTCCATTTGGTCATAAGTCAGAGCAGAATTCTTTAATCTTCCTCCTATTTTTATGATTTGTTCTCCAACAATAAAAAGGTTGAGTGTTTTATACACCTTTGTTTGCCACTAGGACAATTAGTAAATAAAATTGAAAAAAAGGGGACACGAATTGTATCCTCCGCAGTCAAAAGTTGCGGAGTCAAATTACAGACTTTGCCGGAGAATGCAAAGAAACCAAAAATCGCTTCAATAGTGTTTAATAAAAAACTATGTACTCCTTTCCTATAAATTTCTGGTTTATTTCATTTATCTGAGTTAAACGGCTATCGGATTGGGAATGATCTACCAGCATCGTCATCGTCTTCAAGAAATCTCTGGGTCAACTGATTGCTCCGATGATCTAGCTATAGGCCATTGAACCATCGCGGGATTCCTCGTCTATGCCAATCTGTCGACAGATTTTTTTTATCATTAGCAATTGCATACATGCACAAAAAAACATCGGATTGTATGATAAAGTATGAATGATTTTTTTTTTTTTTTGTAAGTGTGTGTGTGGGTTTGTGCACTTGATTAGTTTAACATTGGTAGGAAGCTAAGTTTAGCTATCGGGCGTTTAAATGTGTCTGTTGCAGTCTTAACGGTTACAATACGGATTTTTCCTGTTCCGGGGTGTGCTTCCGTGACGCCAAAGAGTGGGAGGCGTTTGTTCATTAGGCAAGAGCTCTAACTGCCAAACTTTGAGTTCGTTATTTGGCTTAAGCCATGTTGGGCGCCTTTGAAGTCGAACCAAGTATTCAGATTTCCAAATATCTTGATGAATTTTCTGCATAAGCTGCCATCTGTCTAAATGGGACTCTTTAAATGCCGTTAATTCCTTTTCCAGTGCGGTGTTTAGTGCTGTTACAATTGAAAAGTGTCCTGGCGTCAAGATAGAGAGATCATCAGGATCCTCAGTTACAGGGCAAAGTGGACGGAATTTAGGCATGCTTCTACTTGCGCAAGTATAGTTGCATATTCCTCGAAGGTCAGGGTATAATGTTCGATGATACGCTGCAAGTGATGCTTCATAGATTTTACACCTGTCTCCCAAAGCCCGCCAAAATGCGGAGCTGCAGGAGGGTTGAAATGCCATTTGGTACCATTGTTTTGTAAAACTCTTGCCATATCGACTGTCCATAGCTTTGGCATGTATGACCTTTCAGCTTCCAAAATATTTGCGGCTCCTTTGAAATTCGTTCCGCAGTCGCTGTAAAGATTTGTATAAATACAACGGCGAGCAGTGAAACGTTTAAACGCTGCGAGAAATGAGGATGTGGTGTAGTCACTAGCAAGTTCGAGATGAACTGCTTTTGTGCAGAAACAAACAAAAATCGCGATGTACGCTTTGGTAACCTTGCTGCTTCGACCTTTCCAAGCTTTGAATTGCACAGGGCCAGCATAGTCTACTCGGGATGTTTGAAAAGGACGTGCTTGATTCACTCGTAAAGCCGGAAAATTTCCCATCTCTGTTGCATTGAACCTGTAGCATCTTAGACGTTTGTGGATACACTGTTTGACAGAAGATTTCAACTGCAGAATCCGATACTCCGACCGAAGCGTAGCCATCATTAACTGCTGACCGCCATGAAGAGTTTTCGGATGAGTATCGTGGACAATTAGTGATTTAAGAACATTGCTGGAAGGCAGTATTATTGGATGCTTTTGTGAATAGGATAGCTCAGCGTTTTCTAACCGACCTCCAACTCGTAAAATACCCTTTTCATCCATAAGTGGAGAAAGTCTCGCTAGTTTGCTTCTTCGAGAGACCGTTTCACCGTTGTTTAGCTTCAAGATTTCTTCAGTACTCCTGCTGTACAAGAGTAATCAAGCGCAAACGAGCTGAAGATATCTCATCGATTGAGAGTGGTCCAGACATACGGGATTGTAATTTCGTTACCTTGAATCTCAAATTAGTTAAGTATCGACGCCAATACGCTGCAGCTCGATACAACCGGTTAAGAGATGAAAAACGACTGAATAGATGTTTATTTATGGGGTACCAAGATGCGATCAACTTACTTTTAATTTGGTTTCAAGATCCGTAGGATTGGTTTCAAAAGACGTATGAAGATTTGCATCAAATAATTGTAAAAATTCAGGCCCATGCCACCATTGGCGATTCTAAGTTAGATAACTCGGGCTCCTCTTGATGCAATGTCTACGGGGTTGTCTTTAGATGGAACGTAGTTCCAACAGCTAGAATCCGTGAGTTCCTGCCTACTCGGTTGGCAACGAACGTTGTTCTAATGTATGGTGCGTTTTGAATCCATGCAAGTGTAATTTGCAAATTACACCACATAAACTTTTTTGCCGAGTGGAGTTCCATCGTATCCACAGTGGACACCAACAGCCTTGCCAACAACAGGGCTCCACACAGTTCCAGACGAGCTAAGGACTTACTTTTTAGAGGTGTCACCCTGGTTTTTGATACGGTGAGGTTAATGAATGTTTTATTACCGGTGGTGACTCGTAGGTATATCGCTGCAGCGTATGCTTTTTCCGGAAGTGAGACTTTGAATGTGAAGATATCCTTTGCAGTGTGCCACTGGATGCCAAGTGCCTTAATCGCGTTTTTTTTATCGACTGAGAGTGGGATTGGAACCTATCCTCCTCTGGAATTGACATCAGTAGCTTCTCGCAGTTGCTTGCCCATTTACGTAATGGAAAGCCTCCTTTCTTCAACATGCTTATGAGCTGCGTCTGCATCTCCGCCCCATGAATTACGTCATCCACGTAGAAGTTCCGCATGGCAATTTTTGATGCAAGTGGGAAGTCATCTTGTTCATCAGCCGCCAGTTGTTGAAGCATGCGAATCGCTAGGTATGGTGCAGCCGCAGTATCGAATGTGACCGTATTAAGACAATATGTTTTCATTTCTTCTCCCTCTACATCTCGCCATAATACAAGTGGATACAGAGAATCTATATGAATGACCCAAATTTGTCTATACATTTTGTTTATGTCGGCTGTAAAGGCAATTTTGTATTTCCTGAAACTTGCAATGTGATCGAAAATATCATCTTGCAATCTAGGCCCGACCAAAAGATGATCGTTGAGCGACGTCCCGTCGGATGTTCTACAAGACGCATCAAAAACAATTCGCAGCTTTGTTGTTGAGTTAGATGCCTTTAACACTGCGTGGTGAGGAACGGAATAGTGGGGAGTGTTTAACGCAGTAAGTTGTATCTCTGTCATATGTCCAAGTTACTTGTATTCATTAAAAACGCTTTTGTATTCTTCGTGAAACGATGGATTTGTTTGGAATTCCCTTTCTAATTGTAGCAACCTGACAAGAGCTGCCCTTTGAGATAAACCTAGATACGTTTCTTCTTTGAAAGGCAGTTGAACAACATATTTTCCATCCAACTGTAGTTGATGTGTTTTGCAAAAATGTGTCTCACATTTTTCTTCCTCTGGTGATAGAAGCTTTCGACTCTGTTCTTCCTCAAGTTCTCAAAACTTACTTAGCAGGCTGCCTTAGTTTTGAGTTTCTGTTTTAATATGAAGAGACGTTACTTGTGATTGGCTGCTGGTTGAAGTGCGTCCAGAAAGTACCCAACCTAGTTCCGTCCTTTGAGCCATAGGGGTACCCGGTTTTCCTTCTATTATACCTTCAAGGATAATGGATGGGTAAACATCGCTGCCCAATAACACATCGATCTTGTTAGGTTTGTTGAACTTTGGATCAGCAAGCTCTATGTTTTTGAGATGATTCCAATCAGAACTAGGCACCTTGTGCGTGGGAAGAATGGCCGTAAGTTTGTCCAGGACCAAAGCATTAAGCTGAAGAGTAAAAGTTTTGTTAACGTTGGATAGAACTGTGAAAGCAACCTTCCACTTTGAGATACTCGTTTTTGTTTCTCCAACGCCAATAATATTCAAGCGGTTACTTTCTTTTTTCAAGTTAAGAAGTTGAGCGGCGGTTTCAGCAATGAAAGAAGCTTCTGATTCAGGATCTAATAACGCTCGCAGCAGCAACGGTTGAGCAGCAGGTGTCAGAACCTTGATGAGGGCCGTAGCCAGAAGAACGGGTGCTTGAATGTTTTGCTACAAACGCGTTATATGCTCAAGTGCTTCCGGTTGAGGGTTCACAGTTTTCTGACGACACTGATTTTGAAGTGTCGGCGGAAGAGGGAGTTCCCTTGTTTGGTTGTGGAGTCGGGGCGTTATCGCTACCACGCATTGCGTTAGCTCCCTCGTTCATATGCTGTAACGAATGATGTTTTTGGTGGTAAGTAGAACACGTCAAGGTGCTTGTGTAATTTTGCGTAAAATGTGTACTAGCTAAACAGTTAAAACATAATTTGTTCTTTTTAACAAATTCATGTCTTTTTTATATTGAATGCCTTAAACTTAAAGCAATTTCGAATAGCGTGTAAGCCATGACTTAGCAAACACTTATTTGTAATCACAGAGTTATGAACTTGAGCCGAACTTGAAGATTTTTCAGATTTTTGGTGACTAACACCTGATGAGGAATGTCAAATGATGTCCAATGTTCTTGACCTCATCAAAATGAAATCTTCCAGAACGCTAAATTGAGGGTAGTCTACATGCGTAGAGATTTGTGATTCCCAAAGCCCACGAGTTGTGAAAGGAAGTTTCTGCACTATGTGAAAGATGAGAACGTCTTCCCATGACTCTACAGCTACACCAAGATTTTTGAGTGATTGTTTCGCTTCGTCTGTCGTATCTAGTAAAAGTTTGAGATCTTCTGATGATTCTGTAGCAAGTTGAGGTTGATCAAATAGAGGTTTGAATTGATTATCCTTTAATAACTTGATATTTTGAAATCTTTTCACCAACAACGCCCATGCAGATTCAAAATTTGTATCTGTGTTTCCAAGAATGCGAGCCGCTTCACCCGTTAAATTACCTTTCAAATATTGTAACTTATGAGCATCGGATAATGAAGTATTTTTATTTACCATGGCTTCAACCAAACTCTTAAATTCTGGCCACATTTTAAGAGAACCGTCAAAATTAGGGATTTTAATTGTGGGGAGCTTAAGTTCTACCGACGGTGTGTTATATGCGCCAAGGAATTTCTGACTTTCAGTTGTCGATAGCTGCTCTTTTAATTCACAGGAGTAATTAAAGAACAATTCTTTGAGTTTGTGAAAGGTGAGCGCTTCTATATATTGGGTATGTAACTTAATTCGTGCGGTTTTTTCTTTCAAAATTTGAACGTTTATTTAAGAAAAACATGTACAATAGTATTATTCAAAGTATTGCCCATCTGAAGCTATGACTTTTTCCCATCTTTTTGGCAATTTGTGGATCCCATCCCAAAAGAACTGCGCCGGCTTGGCAGCGAAGAATGAATCAAGCCAATTTTTGATATTCTGCTCTGATGTGAACCGTATTTCAGTGAGGTTCTGCATCGACCGGAACAAATGGTAGTCAGAAGGGGCAAGGTCTGGGCTTTAAGGCGGGTGGGGTAAGACTTCCCATCCACTGTTTACCAAACAGTTCTTAACCGGAATAGCAACGTTTGGCCGAGCGTTGTCATGATCGAAAATTATTGCCTCGTGTCTGGTCGCATATTCCGGGCGTTTTTCGGAAACTGCTCTCTTCAAACGGATTAATTGTGTTCGGTAGTGCTGTCCATTGATGGTTTCACCCGGTTTTAGCAGCTCATAATACAGCACACCCATCTGGTCCCACCAAATTCAGAGCATTACCTTCGCGCCATGGATATTCGGCTTTGCCCTGGATTTGGCTGGTTGACAGGGTTTCATATATGATTTTTTGCGCTTGGGGTTGTCGTAATGGATCCATTTTTCATCACCAGTAACAATCCGATGCAAAAATGACTTCCTTTTGTGGCGTTCCAGCAGCATTTCGGACATGCAAAACCGCCTTTCGACGTCTCTCGGCTCGGTTCATGTGGAACCCAATTTCCTTGCTTTTGAATGTATCCAGCTGCTTTTAAACGTTTTGAAATGGCTGCTTGAGTGACACCCAAAGATTCTTCGATCTCTTCTTGTGTTTGGCAACAATCTTCATAGAGTAATGCTTCCAGTTCTTCATCTTCAAACTTTTTTGGCTGCCCAAGACGTTCATCGTCTTCCAAGCCAAAATCACCACTTTTAAATCGTGAAAACCACTTTTGGCACGTTCGCTCAGCTAGCGCATGTTCACCATAAACTACCACCAAAATACGATGACTTTCGGCAGCAGTTTTCTTCATATTAAAGTATTGAAGAAGAACTCACTTTTTCAGGCACAAAGTTCGACATATTTGAGTGAAAAAAAATTATTGTTGTTTACGCTTCAAATGAATGACACACTGAGATGACGTGCAATAACAGTAGCTTTCCAACGCATGTTCCAATGGAATAATACAAGTTACGCCATCTCTTAGCAAACCGCACGAATTAAGTTATAGACCCAATAGTTAACCTTTAAGTTTTCAGTATGAGCTTCAACAATTTTCTGATGAAGGACTCTTGCCTCCTCAAATGAAGCCTCCAAATCAGCTAAACGCGCCTCATTCATGTGTACCGATTTCTTTGTTTTTTCCAAATTCTAAAACGCTTTATAATCAGCGTCTATGCCTTGAGAAATCGTCTGAATCGCATCAATTAAAATGAAAAGTTTTACTTTGCTCATGATGAAACCAAAAGTTAAGTATTCAATACCTCGGAGAAATCACAACGCACGATTTAATTAAAATTAAATATTATATGAATGATTTAAAAATGAATAAGTTCATAAAAAAAGCCACACACCTGTAGTTTTGCGTTTCTCCCTCGCTGCACCAGCTTTTTCAGCTCCAGATCCTCACAGTATAACAAAATTCGACCGAATGAACTTCGAATGTCTCTTACACTACGCACAAATGCGATTGGCTTTAAGATCTACAACGTATACGTACTCGTATCTTTTTTTCACGCACTAATTAATCTTTTTTTAGTTTCGTTTATCATCCGACAACGAAGGACCAATATTTGCCGCTAGGACAATTAGTAAATAAAATTGAAAAAAAGGGGACGCGAATTGTATCCTCCGTAGTCATAAGTTGGGGAATCAAATTACAGACTTTGCCGGAGAATGCAAAGAAACCAAAAATCGCTTCAATAGTGTTTAATAAAAAACTATGTACTCCTTTCCTTTAAATTTCTGGTTTATTTCATTTATCTGAGTTAAACGGCTATCGGATTGGGAATGATCTGCCAGCATCTTCATCGTCTTCAAGAGATCTCTGGGTCAGCTGATTGCTCCGATGGTCCAGCTATAGGTCATTGAAAACCAATTTTCAGAGTTACCTCCCACAAATTGACAATGGGAATTGTGTCATCATTCATGCTCTCCCAATTTTTGGTTAAACGATTGGTAAGCCTACTGATCCATAGATGATAAAAAAAAGAGGACAATCCTGATAAGCCGTCGGTTTTGTACTATGCCATCGGCTTTTCATGTGTGTGGATCTAGCTCACGAATGATGCGTGTTGCGTTGCAACAACCTTAGTTGACTTATTTTTACGCATCTCATTGAAGAGATCAGGCATCATTTCCTGCTGCACGAATTGTGCAGTAGAATTGATTTCACTTGGTGACTAAATTGATTTTAACCTTAACCTTTTCTGTTTTCCGAGTGTTGTTGGTGAATCTTTTCACATAAGCCGAAATTCGTAAACAGTCTGTGAGTTTTGAGTGAGTTTGGATTAATTTTGAAATGTCATTTTCATCATTTATAGCGAGAAGAGTTTTGATTTCGCTTTTCTCTTCTTCTGTGTCGAGTTGCGTGGGCTATGTTGGAATGGAAAATTCCCATCGTTCCCAAAGAAGGGCGAGGCCCTTTCACCAGAGTGCGTTATTTTGAAGTATTGAGGGCAATACTCCACGCGATACAAGATCCGCTGGATTGAATTTGGTGGAGATTTGTCGCTAAATGCTGACATTCATCAGTTTCTGAATTTCAGCTACGTGACTTCCGATAAACATTTTCCATCGAGCTGGTGGTGCAGATATCCAACAGAGGGACGACAGATAGGGTGTACCTCAGAAGCTTTGCCAGGACTACTGCACCACAAAGCTCCAATCTTGGCAGTGAAACCGTATTGAGTGGCGCTACTCTAGCCTTGGAGATGAGTAAATGTGTGTGTGTGATGTTGCTGCAGCCCAAAACTCGGAGATAGACCACCGCTCCATACGCCTTGACGGATGCGTCACTGGATCCGTGGAGTCCCAACGGCTTATTCTATCCTTGTGTGTTTACACACCTGGGAATCTGGATGTCTTCACTCTCGACGTACTTCCACCGGAATTGGGTCATCCCATGATAAACCATGTAGCCACAATTGTTGCACAATAATTTTGGCCTTAGCAATGCCAGGCGAAATCCATCCTAGAGGGTCAAAGAGACGCTTGATCATTGATAGGATGGTCCGTTTTGAAACCACTTCCTCGGGGAGTTTCTGAAATGAAAATATATCTGAACTACGATGCCAATTGATTCCCAACGTATTTGTGTGTTGTGTTGTTCCAAAGCTAAGGGAAACACTGGTATCCCGGTCTTCCTTCGGTGTTAAATTCAGGAACTGTTGACTGTTGCTCATCCATTTCCTGAGATGAAAGCCGGCTGAAAGAAGTAGGTTCGAAATTTGTTCAAATTTGTCTTTAGCTGCTCGGATGGAATCTGCACGAGATCATCGATGTACATATCTTTCCCTGTCGTTTGAGCTGCTAGTGGATATGTGTCCTTTTCGTCATCAGCGAGCTTCTTCAGCGTACGATTCGCCAGATATGGAGTAGGAGATGTGCCTAACATTAAGACATTTACATTGAAAAGTTTGATGGGAGTTGTTGGATCCTCTCGCCAATATAGGGGTTGGTGGTACGCATCCTCTGGATGAATCTGGATCTTGTTTGTTATTGTGTTTTAGGTCCCGTCATCAGGTGATCGTTTAAAGAACTGCCCTCCGCAGTCTTGAATGCAGCATTGAAAACCACTCGCAGCTTAGTGGTTGTGCTCGATTCCTTGAAGACGTCATGATGTGGCACAACATAATGGAAAGGCGATTTAAGTGTGGTGTCCTGGGTGATGTTCACTTCCTCCATCTGGTTGAGATGTAAGTATTTCCGTATACATTTATTGTAGTCCTTGTAAAGTAAGTTGGTTGGTAAGCAGTCTTTTTTCCTGCCTATAGAACATACTTAAGCTATTCTTTTGGAGTGAAATGAGTGCTGGAAGCTGACCTCCTTTAAAAGGGAGTGCAACTTCAAAACGCCCTCCCAGAAACCGCTTGAAATTTTGTAAGAAATGTTCCTCGCAAGCATTTTCTTCTTCAGTTAGGGCCTTTCGAACGGTGATTCCTCAATTTCCCAATATTTCCTTAATTGTGTGTCTATGTCGGAAAATTGGGTGAACACATGAATTGAGGGTGGCGTTTCGAGGGGAACTTTACGTAATACTACCCAGCCAAACTGGGTTTTTTGGGCGATCGGTGCAATTAACTCTGCTCATTTCCCAAAAGTAAGTCGATAATGGAGGGTCGGTTAAAGGTTGGGTATGTTAATTTCAGACCTTCTAGGTGTGTCCATCTACTTTTGTACACCTCGTGATTCGGCAAAAGCCCTGTTAAGGTTTTATAAACGTAACCTAGTGTTGAAGTTCTAAATTCTGAATATTTGGAACCCAGGTTGAGTTCAAAAAAGTTTTGAAAGAAACCATTTTTAACTTGTGCTAAAACTTGGACAACAAAGAATGGTCTATGTTTTTTCAACCTTAAAAGTTGTACCGCTGATAAAAGTTGCTTGCGATCCGGATCAAGCAAAGCTCGCAAGCTAATATTGTCGCCATTAGCAGATTTCACCTTGACGATAGCTGTTGCCAATAAAATTTGTGTGTTGGTGTGGTCGTTAGTGTGGAAACAGTTTGCCGATGACTGTTTTTCATCAGAAGGATGAAAGAAAGCTGCATTTGGATGGATTTGAGTTGATATATGGTGTGTTTGATATTGGTATTTATTCTGTGAGTTTGGGTGTTGGGGCATAAATGTTTTGTTATTATTATTTGTGTGGATATGAGTGGATGGGTGCGACAATATTTGAGCAGGGAGGGGGGGGGGATTGGTTAGTGTTGTGTGTATTTGATTAGAGTGAGATAATGTTTGTTGTGTGTTGTAATTGTAAGGCTGATTGTGGGAGAGGCTAACACAGATTTGAATTATTGTTGGTGTCAAAATGAAGAATGGAATTGTGACGCTTTTTGAAAAAATGGCAGGATTTATTGCTTGGACAACTATTCGTTTTGTGGCTATAGGCCAAACAATTGAAACAATCACCTAACTTTTTAACAACCCGCTGCCTGGTTCTTACATCCATGTTTGAAAATTTGTTATAGGCTCGTAATGAATGAAAACCTTTGTGGTAAACTTTGCAACTGAAATCTTCCTTTGCCACCGTATTGGCATGGAAAACGTTCTTGTGAGACCCATTTTGTGTTGGCGGCTTCGTGTTTTGTTGCTGGTCCACTATCTCTATTGTTCGAAATTTTGTTACCAACAACTCCGAAAATTCTTTGAAAGTAGGAATTTCGTTTTTTGTCCCAAGGGAAGACTCCCACGAAGACTTCGGAAGTTTCTTTAACAGGAAAAAAATGATAGTGACATCGTACTGGTAAGTCGAGATTCTTCAGCGAATGTAAAATTTTCGTCGAGTTATCAAAAAGTTCACGGATTCCGATGGCAGGTTCTTCGCGGAGGACTGGCAAATCATAAAACAACTTCAATTCCTGGTTCACTAAAATCCGTTTGAAATCATAGCGGGGTTTTAAAAGTTCCCACGCTTGGTCGTAACTAACGTCGTTGACATTGACGTGATCAAGTAATGTACCAGCAATTTCTTTACAGCATGATTTTAAATAATATAGGTCTTCTATTTTAGAGAGGATGTGTTGCTATATACGAGTGAAAGGGATTGGTCGTGGAATGAACACCAGTTTTCATATCCCCCGGTAAATGAAGGCTGATGGATTTTCGGAAGGTGAACCTCATGGGACCTCTTAAACTCTGATGGAAGTGAACACGCTTCAGGCTTCGTTTGAATGGGTGTTCCAAGTTTCTGCAGATAATCTGAAAGTTGTGACTTCTATAGAACCTAGACTTCTTTTGCCTCATCATATGTACAATCTAATTGCTGCAAAACTTCCTTCTCGATCTCCTTATTACTATAAATTCCCTAATATCTTTTTTAAAAATTCAATAAATTATAATTTCTAAGAGATCGAAGCGAGTGCTAACGTAATTTTTCGTAAGGCGAATAGGCTTACGGTCTTTTTAAAATTTTCAAAGTCTTTTGAGACTTGGTTGTAGATTTTTACAAATAATTTTGATACACCCATTTATTTTAATAATTTGCGAAAATACTATTATATGTATATATGTAGGGATTATATTTAAAAAGAATGAAGAGGTAATATGTATAAAGATTAACAATTTATTTTAAATGAAAATATACAAATTATTTAAATGTTGAACGAAATTAAGAATCAGGTTTTAACACGACTTGTCTGCTTCGCTGCTCAGCTGAATGTGTTCTCATCATAAGGAAGAATATGAAGACAGTGTGACTACAACTATACCACACTGTTTAACACTGTACTACTGTACACATCCTACATATATATGTATATCTGTATATCTGGATTGTAAGCGCACTGGTGCAGTTATGAGTGAAATACACTCAAAATTTTGAATGACGGAGTTTAGTCCTGGGTGACTAAGCTGTAACGAGATAGTCCGTTGCTTATTGTTGAATTTTGTTTTGGACATTAATTTGATAAAGAAGTTGATTTGAGGCTACGGTTTGTTATTCTGCTATTGTGCTACTTTGTTACTTTTAATGGCAGGAAGGTCGAGTTTATTTATCACTTGAACTAAACTTTTATTTTTGCAGAAAAATAAAAACAATATTGTTTTCACACGAGGACGTGTGACAGTCAGGATCGCCGTGTCGGCGCGGATCTCAAAAGGCTGCACGTGTTCTTTTTTTTAATTACATATTTGTTTTGTGGCACTGATCTCAACGGTTGCTTGTATCTTTGTTACTTTCATATTTGTTTTCTGTCGCCAATCTGCGACGACTCATTGTTTGTACTCGTAACTATAAAAAGATACCCACGAAGGGATTATTTTGTTTTTGTTTTCTTTGTAAGTGAAGTCTATATAAGGACTTCATCAATAACAGGATGTCGCCCTGTTAGTGGTAGTCACCGAACGTGGCCGTAGACCCAGAGTGCAGATGGTAGTATTCTTTTAGAATAAATTGTTTTGGCATTTTTTTTGGAAGTAAAGTTTGTGCAGTTTGATTTGATCTGTTGATCGGTGCACACGTGGTTCGTTGTCTGTTTTATTTTATTGATAGATACTAAAGTCAAAATAATGGATAAAGAAGGAATTACAGATCAAATCACCCCGACATATCCATGTATGTGAACGAGCAAATTGTACTCACTTTAATTTTTGTCTTCTAAATTATTGTAATTTCATGGATTTCACTCTTTAAAAGTTCTGCTTTAGAATCCTTTTGTTGAGTCCCACTCCTTGAAATTCTTCCTCTACAGCTCTGATTCCTCCGATTCCTTACTAGCAACTTGTATTTATTAAATTTGTGTTTTTGGGATTAAGGGGCCACGCACTGATTTAATAATTTAATTTTAAAATTTTAAATGGTTTTTTATAAATTTAACACCACAAATTTTATGCTGATTATTTTTTTTCTATGGATCAGAAGGACCAAAATATAAGCCGTTAATTCGTAAAAGGATAAATTTTGCTTTAAAGGAAATAATCTATTTAAAACTGTGTGAAAAATACATTATAAACTGGGTAAAATAAAACAGGCTTTTGCAACGTTATAAAATAGATTTTTTTTTATTCTTGAATGTTTTGCTATTTATACATAATTATCTGACGGTTTTTGGTAATGATATTTATTGCATGATATTAAATATTCACAAATTCCAATAATTTGTGTTTACTTTGACATTTTTAGTACAAGTTTTTGTTTGTTTACATGTCGAGTATTTGCCCAGTTTGTTATTTTAAATTTCAAACAATATAAGTAATAATGTTGATGATAATTTATGAAATTGCTGCAAAACGTACCTCACGTTTTTTTCAGCTACACGAAATTCCACAATAAATCTAATCAAATCAAAAACTTTGTAAATTCCGAATCGGCACAAATATGTATTTAAAGATTGTAAAGTAATCAAATTTAAAATATAAATAATTGTAAAGTAAGTTTAATAAAGCATTATGTATTGTTCAGACAATAGAAATTTTTCGGGTCCCCCAACATAACTGGCGCGGCCAGCAGGTCCGGTAAAACAGTTTAGAAACTGAGTGAAGATAAATTGCGAAACATAGTGATTGAATCGTGAACTAGTTCGATATTTCATCACAATATAAGTAATAAATCCATGCATTCGTGATTGACGCAAACTTTAAAAATAATGGTGAATACGCCCCCCTATTCACCGTTGAACCATCATCATCCGACCACAATCACCATAGTTCATCTACATCATCATCGCTCATCCATAGCAGTTGACCTCAACCATCATCAGTTTCATCGGTAATGCTACTAATCGGCATTACCATTTCTATTGGGTGCATGTAAATGACTATTGTATATGACATAACTATATAACACTGCGATCCTTATTGCAAGGTACTCCAGTCAAAATAAAAAAAATAATAAACTGCGATCCTTATTGCAAGGAATTCCATTTCTAAATAAAGGAACTGCGACCCATATCGCATGGTACTCCGGTTAAAACAAAATAAAAAAATAAAAGAACTGCGACCCTTATTGCAAGGTACTCCAGTTAAAACAAAATAAAAAAATAAAAGAGCTGCGACCCTTATCGCAAGGCACTCCAGTTAAAATAAATAATAAATAATAAATAACAAATAAAGAGAATATATTCACAAAACTTTGAACTATATGATCTAAAAATATAAACTTTATATAGAGATACAAATATACATATATTACTAAGCAAATTATAAATAAAAATTAAAGAACTACGTAATTAATAATAAATAAAAATTATATATTCATACAATTTTAAACTATAGTATATGATCTAAAAATATAAATTTCCTATATACATAGATACAATTATACATATATTATCAAGCATTTAAATCAATTTATGACGAAACAAAAATCTAGATTTAACTCACACAGCCTAAGAGGACTGTCAAAGAACTTATCCTCTATTCCAGAAACTACCGATTCTGGAGTTCGCCATCCCCAAATTCCTCCAGTTCTGAAACAATGAACAATAATCAATTAGAGAAAGATCCCGACGTATTAACTAACCACATGAACATATTCAATTCAATAAGAATTGCGGAAGCCATCAAGGATCTTCCGAAATTTGACGGCAACCAAAGACTTTTATATGAGTTCCTCAATAATGCTGAGGAAATCTTGCTCTACATTAAAGGAAACGATAACACCCCATACGGGAAGATTTTGTTGAGCGCCATACGCAATAAGATTGAGGGTCAAGCCAATGATATTCTCATATGAATGAAATCCCTCTCAACTGGGATGATATCAAAAAGAAAACCATCCTATTCCAACAAACGTACGGGAACATCCCTGATAAGAAATCTGCAGCGAATAAAACAGCTAAGCAAAACAGTTGAATCTTTTTACGGGAAAATAATAGAATTACAATCTACTCTTTGCAACAATGTGCTGATGCACGAGGATGACAACAATGTCATTAAAATCAAAACGGATCTCTACTCAGAAATGTGCCTCAACTCATTTCTCAACGGACTCAATGAACCTCTAGGATCCAGTGTCAGAGCTATGCAGCCAGACTCTTTGGCCATAGCACTGACTCAGTGCATCAAACAACAAAATATTTCGTACCAAAAGTATACTCAAAAGGCCCAACCTCACACGAAAAAAACCAAACCAGACCTTCCAACTGAATAAATCCACATATTAAAACAAACCCAAACATACCGAATAGGAACCCAAGATACCAAGGACCAAGTAGACTCAAACTGATCCAAACCTGACAAGACATCACCCACAAATTAAAATAAGGCCTAGTCAGCAAACCAGAAACAGTAGAAGGGAAAACTTCAATTTTCAAGAAATGCACAAATTAGAAAATAATAATTATCAACAGTTGGCCAGGTGAATGAGGAAAAATTTTCCAAACAACCCTCGAACAAGCCACAGGATACATTGATCGAAAGAAACATCCGGCAATCTTGCCATACATAAATATTTCGTCACACTTATAACACAAGATAGACAAATTAACTGTGAAACAGTTACCATTACCACAGTATTCAAAAAATACCTTCCAAATCAAAAATATTGGCGAAACTTCCTGTCAGTAAGCAAAATGGAAATATCTACATCAACACAACAGAACTAAACCCACATCTGTACGTAAGTCAAGGTCTATACAACGCCAAGAGCTGGTACAGCACACTTGAACTAGTAAACCATCCTGAAAACGACCAAAAGATCATCATTGAACAACTCCTAAATGGTGAAGCGTATGATCCCATTAATTTATTCGAGATAAATAACTTCAACAGAGAAACAAAGAAACAGAGTACCAACACCTACGAACGAGTAAATGACTAAATCAGAACAAATCATCTGAACGCAGAAGAACACAAAAAACTCCTTAAAGTAAATAGAAACTACAGTGAAATGCTGTATAGAGAGGGTGAACCACTCTCCTTTAAGAATAAGATCAAACATTACATAAAAACCACCGACGAAGTACCAATACATACCAAATCCTACAGGTGTCCGTTTATTCATATGGAAGAAGTAAAAAACAAAATCACTAACATGTTAGGTCAACATGGAACTCACCAGTTTGTATTGTCCCGAAGAAACAAGATGCCAGCGGACGTAGAAAATGGAGATTGGTCATTGACTCTCGCAAAGTCAATGATAAAACGGTATTCGATAGATACCCAATTCCGAATATTTCAGAAATATTGGATGAACTAGGCAAATGTCTATATTTTACAAGGCTTGATCTAGCAAGCGGATTTCACCAAATAGCAATGAACCCAAAACACATAGAAAAACTCACTGTTGAAGAAGGCCATTAGCAATTCGTAAGAATGCCACTTGGTCTTAAAAAATGCTCCTTCGACTTTTCAAAGAGTAATGAACAATGTCTTGAGAGAACTCATTGGAAAAGTTTGCCTAGTTTATCTCTACGACATTATCATATACTCCACATCCCCGCAAGAACACCTAGAAAGTATAGAACTGGTATTCAAAAAACTAAAAGAAGCTAGCTTTACGATAAGATTCCTAGGACATGTCATCACCCCCGAAGGCGTAAAACCTAAACCATCGAACATCAATGACATAAACAATTTCCCCATGCCGAGACATCGAAACGAAATAAAAGCTTAGTTAGGGCTAATAGGTTATTATAGGAATTTATTGAAAGACCTTGCTAAACTAACTAAACCCCTTACTAGTTGTTTAAAAAAGGGCGCCGAAATTATCATAGACAACAAATTCACTGAAGCGTTCGAAACATGTAAAAACATGTTGATGAATGACCCAATCTTACAACATCCAGACTTCGAAAAACCATTTATACTTACTACAGATTCTTGTAATTTCGCCCTGGGAGCAGTCCTTTCTCAAGGTGGCATAGGTAACGATAAGCCTATTTGTTTCGCTAGTCGCCCCCTTTCGGAAAGTGAAAAAAATTACTCCACCACAGAAAAAGAACTCTTGGCTATTATCTGGGCCACAAAATACTTTCGCCCATATCTCTTCGGAAGGAAATTTCAAATAATAACTGACCACAGGCCTTTGACTTGGCTTGTGAGCCTGAAGGAATCGAATCCCAAACTTGTTAGGTAGCGACTCAAATTTGAAGCATTCGATTACGAAATCATTTTTAAGAAGGGCACGAATGTAGACGCCCTTAGTCGTTAACGTTAACCAAGAATTATTTAATAATCACGATGGAACTTTTTTTTCCTCCAAATTAACTCAGCGCAATATATTCAAATGATAACACCTTCCGTCTCGTACAGTAGACCTACTCCAAATTCTTCAGCAAAAATAAAACTTCTCGATTAGTTAGATGCACACAAATTAGACATTAGATTAGAGGACGAACAAAAATACTTATTAGAAACTATCACGAAAACTCAAATCACATGGGAATAAATGAAACCTTCCTACATTTAAAGAGAGAAGCTTACTTTCGCAAAATGAAAGAGTTCATAACGAAAACGATTAATAACTGTGACAAGTATAAGATTTTTAAATACGCTAGAAACCCAGCTAAGCCCCATTTTGGAAAACCCGAAATTCCACTAAAACCACTAGAAATTATCCATATAGACTTATACATCTTTAATAACAATAATATCCTTACATTAATAGATAAATTCTCTAAACTCGCTTGTGGATACACTCTAAATTGTAGAAGCAGTATAACTATCTTAAGTGGTATAAAGAAGTATATCAGCCTTTACAGCAGCCAACAAAAATTGTATGTGATCAAAGATCAAAGATCAGAATTCGTAGGCAATATTTTCAAAAACTTCTGTAAGCAACATGAAATAACCTTGCACCACACATCCTCGAAACAAACCAGTAGCAATAGCCCACTAGAAAGATTAGACTCCACCCTTACGGAAATATATAGACTTATTCTATCAAAAAGACGAGAACAGGGACTCACTACTGAACATGAAGAGATACTAACGGAAACATTCATAACTTATAACAACGCTATACGCTCTTCAACAAAGCACACCCCTTACGATCTGTTCTTTGCCCGGCACTACAAATTTAAGAAAACCCTTGATTTCTCAAACGAACACGAGTACCTTGAAAAGCTAAACGAAATCTTTAATGAATTGTATAAAATTTCAAAAAAAGTAAAAAATATTATTGACGCGAGGGTAGAAAAATTAAACAAATCGAGAGAAACCCCAGGAGAAGTAGTTGGACCCAAACCAGTCTTTAGAAAAGAAGCTAGACGCAAAAATTTAATACCAAGATATAGCAAAAAGAAATAAGAAAATAACTAATGAAATCAAAAAGATCCATAAATGTAAATTACGAAAGAAACACATATGTATATATAAAAATATATATATATTTAACTTTAGGCATTAATTAAGTTACAACACTCATTTAACATTGATACGAGCCCACTAACCTCTCCCAAAATGCTTATACTAAAACATTCAACCACCTTCTCTTATTTCCTAACCTACAGTATGCAACTCGCTGCCACTCAACGAATATGTAGAAATTTTCAACATTCCCAAAGAGCATAGCATATTACCCCTCCGACTAGGGCCATCTACATACATCACTAGCTTTCAAAATTTAATACACATCATAAATCTCGATGACTACCATAACAACAGAGAAGATATCACTAACTGTCTTCCAGAAACATACTACTATCAATAGTTCCTTCTAAATAACAAAACTAAAAATCGAAGAACTGAACACTATATCCCTTTAAACGAAACAAACGCGAACTGATAAAAGGATTAGTTTCCGCAATTAAGTTAATAACAGTGAATATGGCTGAACAAGATGCAATTAAAAATAATGACCAAATACAAAATATTAATACTAATATTAACGATTTAGCAAATTCATTAGAAAAGGAATATGTACTAAACTCTCAAATGATTGAAAGATTTAAAAATATAAGTAACCACATTAATACAAAGCAAAACAACATAGATAACTCTCTCAAAAATACAACAAATAAAATTAGAAGAAATAAATCAAATCAAATCAAAAACTTAGTAAATGCCGAAGCAGCACAAATATGTATTCTAAAATTGTAAATTAATCAAATTTAACATATAAGTAATTGTAAAGTAAAGTTTAATAAAGCATTGTGTATTGTTCAGACAAAGGAAAAGGTTGTTTTTTTATCTAATTCCGCGGATCCCCCAACATAACTCCCGCGCACCATGCCCTCATTTTGTTGCCATTCAAATGCAATTAGTCACGGTAAGAAAATGGTTTTAATAATTTGACCAAAATGTCCATTCAATTACGAAGTTCTAAAAAAAGTGGAGGCAAACTGTCAAATAATAGGGCCAACAGATCAAAAATATATTCAGTGGAGATAAAAAATAAGAAAATAAAAATTTTGTGTAAATCACTTTTTAAATTGCGTAGTTAATAATAATAATAAAACAGTTTATGAAAATTCGAAAAAAATTACAAAAACATGTAGTAAGTAGTATTGTTCAAAAAATATTAGCTTAAAATTCAGTTGTTGATGAGCGACATGCTATAGAAAATAGTTATTATACATTACCCAGAGTGTCATTATAAAATATGTTAACGAAGAAAAACAAAACAAAATAAAGTTCTTTAATATTTTACTTTAATATTTACTTAATAAATCCATGGATTTTATTTCGCTTACGAAAAGTTTTTTTGTTTAAATGAACCACTTTTCAGATTTTATATAACAACAATAACAAGCAAGAGCATTCCACCAAACAATTTGGTGGAATGGCGGGCGGGCGGGTCAATAAGTCAATAAGTTTGGATTAAAACACAGATTTTTTGATAAAAAATAATTTTATTTTTCAACGTAGTCTCCCTTGAGCTCTATACACTTTGTCCAACGCTTCTCCAATTTTTTTATCCCTTCCAAAAAAAATGATTTGTCGAGGTCCTCAAAATAGGCCTTTGTTTGCGAGATGACTTCATCATTGGAGTCAAATCTTTTTCCACCAAGCCATTTCTTCAGGTTTGGGAACAAGAAGTAGTCGCTCGGAGCCTCATCTGGTGGATGAGGGAGCAATTCATAGCCCAATTCATGGATTTTTGCCATGGCAACTGCACATGTGTGCACCCTTGCATTGTCTTGGTGGAAAAGAACTTTTTTCTTGGCCAAATGAGGTCGTTTTTTTTTCAAATCGTCATTGAATCGGTCCAATAAGTTGGCATAATATTCCCCATTGATTGTTCTTCCCTTTTGAAGGTAGTCAATGTGGATTATCCCGCATGCATCCCAAAAAACAGTCGCCATAATTTTATTGGCTGACAAACCAACCTTGGCCTTCTTTGGCGCCGATTCACCCTTAGAAACCCACTGTTTTGACTGTTGTTTGTTCTCTGGTGTGTTGCGATGGATCCACGTTTCGTCCACGGTTACAAAACGGCGCAAAAACTTCTCCATATTGCGATTAAACAACGCCAAACCTTCCTGTGAAGTTGTTACACGATTGCGTTTGTGGTCGACTGTGAGCAAACGCGGCACCCATCTTGCGGAAAGCTTTCTCATGCCCAAGTGATCATTCAAAATTGAAACCACTGAGCCATGCGAGATCCCTACGGCTTCCACAATCTCTCGCACTTTCAATCTTCGGTCGGCCAACACCATATCGTGAATTTTTTCGATTGTTTCGGGTGTAGAGACCTCAACTGGGCGTCCAGGACGTTCGGCATCTTCAGTGCTTGTACGGCCACAACGAAATTCAGTAAACCACTTTTTTCCCATTAAAATCGATGGTGCAGAGTCCCCATAGTATTTATCAAGCTTAGCCTTGGTCTCAGTAGTGGTTTTTTTTCGCAAGAAATAATGCTTAATAAGCACACGAAATTCACTTTTTTCCATTTTCTCCTCAAATTAGTGAGTAGTCTGATAAAAATAGCTGTCAAACACAAACTAACTGACGCAGCAAGTTTAAATTTTGACAGGAGTCAACTGACAGATGCCTGTTGACAGGAGCAGTGTTGCTGTTTCAGTAAAGAGGTCAGAAATTCACGGACTTATTGACCCGCCCTCGTACATCGTGGTATCCAATCTGTTCTTATGGAGTAGTGAATATGATGAAAGCTAGTGAATAATATGTTCAATATACAGAAATACATATATTATTCACTGTTCAATATACAGAAATACATATATTATTCACTATATTTTTTCATCATATTCCAATTGGTAGTTTGTTCTCTTGAGATAAGCCTCTACAATGTCGGGTAGAAATATCTTCATATAAAAGGGCGTATATTTTAAGTAGAAAGTATCAGACAATAGCAAGCAGCCTATATAAACATTCAAGCCAGAATGGAAAACGTTCTTAGAAAATCTCCTATTGACCATCACGGCAGTATCAAAAATACGAAAAACATTACCTTCAACAACAACAGTTGCAATAGTAGCAGCAAAAACGTTATCCACAACAATTGCAGCAGCCACAAAATTCATAATCTCAAGAACAGCAGCAACTACGCCACAAATAAATAAAGAAGCTCAAGTTGACCGATGAACAGAGTAACATGAGTGATATTTTGAAATGGCTTAACTCTCAAAACGTACCACCTACTCCATCATATATGTACAGTCACTCAACTAATTGATCGAATGTTTCTCATATGCACAATATGAATTTTTCAAAATGTAACGGTATTATGTCTGTACTGCTTTCGACGAAAGGCAGAAAAAAACTGCGACATATTCTCTGCAGGGAACATTGCCTCGAATTTGATGATATTGGACAACAGAAATCCACACCACAGCATAAGAATGAACGACTTACATTAACTGTATTGGTCGCAAAACAGATTGATGTGGTAAATAATAATGCGGCTGGTCTAACCTTGGGGTTTTTATTTGTATCATATATGTGACGACTACAAAGCCGAATTCTTGTTTATCTTGCGTTCAGGTGAGAGAAAGCGACGAAAAACAATTTTGTACGAGTCGTCATGCAACCTTGTATTTTAATTGAACGGAAGTATTACCGTGAGTCTACGGCATGGCAGTGCCTCTAATATTGTTTTAAAGTCAGCCTCATACTCTTGTTGCCCATCAGTCCATTTTGATCTTTGCCCTTTGACCAACTCGAGCTCCAAGAATTTTTCTACCATCTTGTGGAGGTGTATACCTTTTGAGCTCACACAACTGTTGAATTGTCGAAATCAGTTCTCAGTAACATGACTATTCGGCCGGAGCCGTCGGGAAGTTCAAGATTTTCGGAAGATTCCAGTGGGATGTAATAAGAGAGGCATCGTTGATATGCAGTAATCGATGACGCAACAAGAAACTCTAAAGGGAGTTCGAATCATGGAAATCGCGATCTAATAATGGTTTGAGTCACTGAACTAATCTTAGTTTCCTTATATCCTATTCCAACGATAACGACGTTCTTCCTCTGCCATGGTAATGCCTAAGTGAACTCTTCCTTAATGAAATTGACTGTGAGCCAGAATCCAATAGCAATCTTCCTAATTGAAAACAATAAACAGCATCCCTGACAAAAACGAGAGCTGTGGCTAAAATTACTTGTGCGGTGTCACATCTTCCGATGAAACAGGGAGTGATGAGATTGCTGGTCTTTAAAGGTTGTGGGTGCTTGGGTTTCTGAACCAACTTTACTCATTGCAATATGGATGATGATAACATTACGTACATCGGACTCAGAACGTAAGGACTGGAGTGGACTGGAAAGAGCTGAAACATTGTCAACGAGACTTGGTAGTTATGTGGTCTACGAAACGTTCGGCAATTTAAAAAGTTGAGCGACGGTTTCGAGAAAGATAAGGCAGTTATGGCAATCGCTCCTTTAATCGTCTGAGTGCTTTTTCATAATTTTCTTCTGTGACTTGGAAAGCATTGACGTGCCGAGCGCTTGATCAGAAGTCAAGTCAACAGATGATTAAACTGTTCAGTGAAAGGATAGCATTATTATCAACGAGAGTTGAGAAAATGCTGATAAGGTTTTTATACTCTGAGTATAAACCGCTAAAATGAGGTAAGCGCAGCTTTGGTAGATGGTTGGCCGTTTGGGGTACATATTTCCGGTACAATTTTTTTTTTTCTAATCGGCGCGCGCTAAAGGGGTTTTGTACCCTTAAAGTGTTCGTACACAGCGCGGTTGAAGGAAATTTAGGGAGGAAGAAAAGAGAGGTACCGATGTACATTGATTATAACGACCAGGAAACACAGAGATCGGTAGGGCATTCCATAAGCGAGTTGTACGGCTTAGGAAAGAATCACGATATTTTAGAGTACGTCCGAAAATAGACTTGAGGGTATACTGATGAGCATTCATGGCGAGACGGGTGTTACGGTTGAAAGTTTGAATGGGCAGAATGCTACTGGCGATTTAATGGAGCACTGGTGGTGGAAATAGCGATAAAAGAAAGTGAGACAGGAGACATTACGTCGGTGTTCGAGGGTGTCAATTGATTGATTGATATTAGTATCACCAATGAGTTTTATCGAATGGTTTTGAATCCTATCTAGCAGGTGCAGAGATGTTTTAGGAGCACCTGACCAGATGTGGGCATTGTACTCCAATTTTGGGCGGATGAATGGCTTGTATATTGTGGCCAGATCAGAGAGAATAAAATATTTCTTACATCGCTTGAGGAAACCTAGACATTTCGCAGCATTTTTGACGACACCGAATATGTGGTCATTCCAACGTAAGTTGTCACTGACACACATACCGAGAATGGAAAGTTTATCGGTTTCGGCGATGCAAGTGCCATTCGCCCGGGAACGAATATGAAAAGCAGAGAGTGCTGTCATCAGCAAAGGAATATATTGGATTAGAAGTGGCAGACAAGAGATCATTAATGAAAATTAAAAAGGGTGTCGGAGACAGAACAGGGCCCTGTGGCACACCAGCATTTATTTTGTGAATATCAGACTTGAAACCATCCAAGACAACTTGAATTGAAGGTTCCGAAAGGTAATTTCTAATCCATTGAAGAAGAGAGTCGTCGATCCCAAAAGCACGCATTTTCGACAAAAGAGCCTGATGCGAAACTTTGTCAAATGCCTTAGAAATATCAAGTGCAACTATCTTGCTTTCACCAGATTGATGAACGCTTTGGTTCCACTTTTCGGCGAGACATGCCATCAAATCACTAGTGCACCTATTGCTACGAAAACCATATTGCCGGTCATTGCGAAGTTTTCGTGTTTCGAGATATTTCATGAGCTGACGGTTTATCAGCGTTTCCATGACCTTGGAGAGAATGGACGTAAGTGCAATGGGTCTGTAGGAGGAGAGAGAAGAAGATTCGCCTTTTTTAGGGACGGGCTGGACAAATGCTGTTTTCCATCTGCTCGGAAAGAGTCTCAAAGAGTAGGATTGATGAAAAAGCTTACGCAGTGGTTTTGCCAGCGTGGAAGAACACCTCTTCAGAAGATCTGGACCAGCGGATTTATGCATATTGAGATCTTTAAGTACTCTTGCTACTACACGAGGGCGAAAGTGGATTCGTCCCATTGTAGATTCGACGTACTCAAGTGTAGGCGGGGAAAAAGCACAATCTGGCAGTGGTGAACTAGCCGCAAAGTGTGCAGCAAGGAGATTAGTCTTGTCCAAAGAGCTGACAGCTGGAATGTCATTGTAAATGAGCGCTGGGATGGAGGATGAGGCAGAATTTCTAATGTTTTTGACGAATGACCAAACATTTTTACTGCCTTTGGGGCATTGCAGGTCTTGTAATTCCTAACCTTACTAAAATTATTGTCTTGGTACAGGCATATAATTCCTCTAATTCGCTTCTAATTTATCAAGGCGGATGCTTACGATTTGCCTCTGACATGCGAAAAATTACTTAAAATACGAATCTACTATGCCTAACCGCCACTCCAGTTTAGGAGAAGAAAGTGATGTTGATTGAACGAGATGTTTTATTCGAGTTATGCTTCTTTTGGTTGATGATCTTAGCTGCTTCAAACTATCTACATCGACTTGTATTTTGTTATACGTGTATGTTATGAGCAACAATTATTGTAAAAGTGAATCCAAAATTGGATTCGGAAAGCGAGAAAGCAACGATATGATTGAAAGTCGTAGAGAAATCGACCACTCGTAGGTGGTTGAGCTTTGACAGTATTGGTGCAAAGTGACGTAAAAATAACTGCATGTAAACCTTTTACATGTATGAATTCAGCGTTTGATCAACTGCCTTTATTCATTAGAATTCTAATTCACGAAATAATTTGTTGTTCTTTGAATACGAATTTCCACCGAATAGCATTTTGATATAGCGGATGATCTGAAACAGTTACCGAGTGATGACAACGACCGAACGGGATAGCTTCTAACGTGCTATTAGGAGAAGCTTTTATTAAAGAACAAAAGCTAAATTTAACATGTGCGAAGTGTGAAGGGTTTTATATGAAAACCGATTTCTTATTCTTATTACTCGTATTTATATATATTTTTTCTTTTTGATATGTTGAGCCAAAATTTTCATATGATTTTGTAGGGGCAATACAATTTGAGTTCTTTTACTCTTGCCCTTTCTTTTATTTTACAAGTCAATTATGTACAAGTCTAGTTATACACATGTATATGTTTTATAGTATACATATATTTCATACAAGCTACGAAGGTGCGTTTAAGTGACTAGGCCACCCTAGAGGCCATAAAAATCGGCTTTTTTGGATTTTATTCAGGAAAAATATAAAATGAATCGAGCTTACAAAAAACTTTATTGTACATACATGTGATTGACTGTAAAACATAATTTTTATACAATAATTTATTTAGAAATGGCGGCTGTGCAGCGTTTCTCAGATGAACTCTCTTTTTTGGAAAGGTCTACGGCCGTACCAACGGCCCCTCTAAATTTTGAATTATGATGAGTCACTAAACTTGTTTTTATTGTACATAGCAACAGCTAGAGAAGTACTTAGGTTTTGTTTTGATATGCTGATTTTTGGCCGAATAGCGCTCTTCCAAAGTTGCAAAATTTGCAGAAAAATCGCCAGAAAGTTGTTAATAAAAAATGAACTATGCCCTATAAAAAACATCTTACGTACTTATTTAGAGAATACACTTTTAAAGATCTAGTCAAAATTTGAAGTGAATTGGTTGAAAATTGTTCAAGTTATTGGTATGGCCAACTTGAAAAATGCAGTTTTGAGATAAACGCGTATAAAATTTTAAGTTATAGAAAGCCTACCTGTCGGCCTTGTAAAATGCTTTGAAAAATAAGTACTTCGAGATATTTCCCGGATACAATCTCCTGGGATATCAGTTTTAAAGTCCTAAATGACCATTGAAAGCAAAAAAAAAAATTTATTTTTGAAAATTATAGAGTGGCCTAACCCCTTAAAGCTTTTTTCAGTGTGTGTCTTTTATTAATCGGCAGTGTTGATAGAAGATCTTCACAGAATTTTTTAACGCACATTTCCATAGAAACCAACATAATGTACATATCTCGTTGGGGGAGAAGTGCATAATTTACTTACCAATCTCGTTTTTTCTGGTGGTTTCCTTTAATTTTCCTCAACAGTGTCCCTTAGCTGTGCTAAATGATTTTCGATTGTGAATCTTCTTAATCTTTTTCGATTTAAATTTGATCTCACTTTTTGACTTTTAGTGATTTTTCTATCTGCTGCTTGGAATATTTGTACTGAACTCAAGATTCTCACAGAGATAATTCAGCGGAATAGACATTGTGGCGCGATTTTTCCTTCGTCAAAAGCGAAATGTAATGAGAGAATTCGAGAACGACGAGAATTCGGAAGGAGAGAGGTGTGATTACAACTGAAACTTTTCCTTTTATTATTACGACAATGGTTAGATATAGGTACACAAAAAAAGTATTATGCGTGTGCGTGAAAAGAAAATGGCGGGTATTTGGATTAATTATAACTGGTATACACAGAAAAATTAAATAACTTTTTTTTTCTTGTATATAATTGAAAATTAATGAAAAAATAATAATTGGTTATGAAAGTTAATATTAGGATGAGTGATGTTGTCGTTGAGGTCGAACATTGTTAAAATTAAGTCTGTTCAAACAAGGTCTGGGAAATGGTTTATTATAGAATTTCATAATTGATTAGAATAGACTAGACCAGATTTTTATTTGGCAATCATCAAATGCAGCAACATAGTTTATAAAACAGAAAATCAAAAAAAAGCTTGGTTTTCCTGCCGCGTACTAACCTGACAAAACCTAATTTTTTACGCATATAATACTTTGAAAACGTCAAAACAAATGCGATAATTACTTTATATTGCTAAATTCAAAATTTAATAAAATAGAATTCTTGAAATTTAAAAACTTTCGCTAATTAAACGGTCCATATAGGTTAGAGCCAGAATGCAGTATTGGCATAGTTTTTTAATTTCAATTTTGTTTAATTATATCTCTATAACTACGTTTTTCGTCAAGAAAACTGGATCCCAAAGTGTTCCTTCTTATTTCCCTTAAAATAGGACATTTCCCCAAGAAGTGGATAATAAAAAGAAGCTTTCACCCAAGTTACACAAAGAGCACAAGATGGGTAAGTCTTCACTTTGATGAATAAAGTTTAGGTGTATCAGCTCTCCCTGTAGCCTGACCATCAATGCTATCTCGTCGACGCTATCTTCATCTCGAAAATAATTCGTTTCTTTCAAATTGTGGTTAAGATGGGAATATATTACAATGTGGAGTGATTCGTTGGCATTGCTCAGAAATTTCTCTCTGCACTTCGAATCCACTGATGAAATAAGCTGATATAGTAAAGTCTTTCAGCGAACACTGTCAAAATTATCCATGCCGCAGTCCACAGATTCTGTTTCCAACACATTATTGTATATAAATGTAAATCTATCGATGAACTCTGTGCTGCTGTATTTATAAAATTCGGCCGGGATCCCGTCAGAACCAGCTGCTTTTCCGTCCTTAAGCTTACTCAATGCTTCCTACGTTAGCGCCGCATCCAACACTTCATTAGCGGAACCAGGGTGTGCGTAGTGTAAATCGATTCTTTCTTGTACTGGATTTAATAATTTCTTAAAATGCGTTGCTAGAAGATTAGAGCATAGTCCATGATGAATGTTTAAGTTCTTGCCATTCAGCTTCCTAACCAAGCTGGTCGCTTCGATTCTGCTTCAAAAAGTGTTGATTTTTTCCGTGAACACAATACCTTGTACTCTCTATTTGCTTGCAAATGAGGCTAGTCGCTTCGATTCTGCTTCAAAAAGTGTTGATTTTTTCGGTGAACACAATACCTTGTACTCTCTATTTGCTTGCAAATGAGGCTAGTCGCTTCGATTCTGCTTCAAAAAATGTTGATTTTTCCGTGTACACAACACCTTGTACTCTCTATTTACTTGCAAATGAAGGTTTTTGAAATAACCCTGGTTTGAACTACTATATGCCCTTAGTCAAGCCAACGATAATTGCCTGGCTTTTTACATTCGAGGTCAAAGCAAGGAGCCGTATAGTCTTTCCTAGCGTTCCTTGAAGAAGAGATCGAATAAGATACTTTGATGGTTTCCTCGAACTAGCTTAAGTTGCATACGTGTTGCCCTCGAAGAGATATGTTCAGCTTCTCTTGATATTCTGTCGCCTTAACCGGATTCCATTCAAGTTTAGGCATTATGGGTCTGCTTTCTTCCTGTTCCAATGCCATCTGCCCAAAAGTCACAACTATAGGAAGGTGATCCGAAAACGGGGCATGTTCAACTTTGAAATCGACAACGTGATCATTCCATTTTCCACCAGCGAGACTATAACCTATTACCCAGCTTCCTTGCTTACCAACAAAAGTAAATTCACCACCCCCATCCGACAAGCTAGTTCCATTTTGGATCCTCAACCCATAAGAACTACAAAGATCTATTAACTTTAAGCCTCTTGCATTAAGGACGGTGTCTTTCGATTTTCGTTGAGTTCCAACTTCTAAATGTTCGTGTCCAGCTTAATTTCTAATTCTTACATTCAGATCACCAACCACCATTAAATTACTGCTCCTTTCTCGTACTAAGTAATTATTCTTAAACCACTGTCCCAATGATTGCGGGCCCCCGCCCAATTATCAAGGCTTCGCCCATCAATGACGTTGTCTAATAAAAAGCGGGGGTAGATTATTCTAAACTGGTCTTATCGTAAACATCCAGATTTTATTGCATGACTGGATGATACGATTTGACCAGTTACAAGTTGCCGGTCATAGGTCTTGTTGGTAGGCTTGACCACCGGTAGTCCATACCAGGACTTAAATCACGGTACCATGGGAGTCAGGAGCCCCCCGGATTTCGGTCCGGGCCTGACTTGTTAGAGGTAGGCCCCCTTGTGGGAGCGTCATGGTGGCTGTGGTTTAAACCCAAATCGCGGGTACGGGTTTCCTTTTTGGTTTAGCCCATTGTGGAGTGGCAAATGAAGTGCTGGGTGCTGCGACCCTAAGAGCAGCAAGAGGTTTTGGGTAGGCCTCGACTCATACCAAGGGTGGAACTTGTGCCTCCAACACAGTTCTGCTTTGGTATAGTATATTAGCGGGTATAAGTATATATATTAAGCGAGTTATTAGCGATGGCAAGGCGTATCCTTGCTCCCTATGGGTGTATGGGCACCTCGTAAACATTAAGTCTACATGACAGGAGGTTTACGTTAAAAATCCAGGTACGTTCTGTCCCAATGATTGCACTTAATGTACGTAGGGAGTGACCAAAAATTCGCATTATCAAAACTGAGATTTAGGTATGTAACTCGTTCAAATACTCGAAATTGACAGTTGATACGTTGTGGATCCTTCTTATACTCAAAACAATCATCCTCCATTGACTCTTCCTCATGACTGAATTCTAATAGCTGATATCCATTTAAGTTCAAAGCTAATAAATCTATTTTAAAAATTGATAGAGCTATTTTCTTGTAAAAAAAGTTTCATATATTGTAGAAAAACAAATTCAAATTGAGTGATAAATTTTTAAAAATCCACAAAAATACAAGATGTTTAATACTGATACATTATAAGAAGGGATTTTGTACTTTAAAAACTTAAAATTATTTATTTTAACATTGGCATTATTTAAAGAGATTGAATTATGACAGACAGCGTTACAACTAAAAGCTACTCGTGTAAACCATTTGGGAGCTATTGCTGCTTTCATCACATGTCGTTCCACCATTAGCATCATTTGTGTCATCCGCAAGTACTTGCTCCATCAATAACAAACCATCCTCATGATCCGATGTTAGTTTCCCAACCCTATCAAAATAAAATTTTTTTTCGTTTATTTGAAGAGTTTCACCACGTATTTGAACTTTTATGCCTTTGTTTCGTGTCGGTTTTTAGCTTATTTAATTGCCTTCTGCGTTCTCCTGCTGCTGATGGATAATCCTTGTGGACAGAAGTATCAGTTTTATATAATTTGGGTTTAGCTCGAAGCACATCAGCAACATCATCATGGACAGCCGTTTCTACAATGACATTTGCAGTTTTACTCCCAGAGCTTATTTTACGTGCTCATGATATTTTAGAGCTGTCATTCGTTTAGAGGAGATCCAAGCAAATCTCTATCGTATTTTGAGGATTATCTGCAGCTTGCAAATGGATAACCAGACTCTTCTCATTGGAGTTTTTTTCAAGAAACTCCACTTGTCTCTCGATCAAGACACATTGAGACTCCATCTGTTGAAGCTGGGTTTCTAATTCTTTGTTACTTTGCTTCAAAGTTGAAATTTCCGCGCTTACTCCTTCCATGTCGGTCTTAGTTGCCATGTCTTTCAGTCTTAAGTCCAATAATTTTCCCATAGAACGTTGGAACAATTTCTTTATTTCCGCAACCGGCAGTATACCAGCAGATGTATTATTTTCATTCATTTCAGATAAAAGGAATTTTGGTGACATTTGTGAATGCGGTCTCTTAGGAGGGTTAGATTGATCATTAATACGCAATGCACAGCCACTAACGAACATCGTTGGGATTTTCTTTTTTAGGTTTTTATAAGAAGACTTATCCAAGTTTTAGTTTTTTTTAATGCCGATGAGAAACTTCTTTATTAAAGATTTATATTCTTTTAAATTTGTTACGGTTTATTATTTTTTTAAATTTTAATGGAGCTATAAATTTTACTGATTTTTCTTTTTGGAACAGAGCATGCTAATAAAAAATGTTTTTTACCCGCCCATATGACAAATTTGTTTACTCGTAGTGACTCTTAGTTTGATATGTTGAATTTTAATTCGTAATTTAGATTTTGTGACAACGAAAGAGCGTTGAGTACCTAGAAATTTAAAATATTTTTTTTATTAATGAATTGCTTAATTCTCCATTCAAAATGGCCAATAAATGTATACGATTATAATAATATTACAAGAAAAAACTAGATTTGTTGCATTGATCAATTTATTCAAAACCATTCAAAAAGTTTTTCATATAAACATTTTGTAGCGCGAGTTACGTCCCAAAGTACGGGTAACATGATGCCGACAGGAAACGTCTGGCCGGAGATATCAAATTTTATTCAAAACCTAAATCATGCTCGACACTGCATATTGATATAGCATTTATTTGTTAATTAAACGCTGAAACAGAACTTTATTTTTAAGCAAAAAATATAATAACAGCAATTTCAGTTTTTGCAGTCAAGAATGATTGCAGCGAAGTAAATTTAAAATGAGTCTTTTTGTTATTATTGTTATTGGCCCGGGTCTACCCCGCGCAACTTTAGTAAACTTATTAAAAGTCTAGGTTTAAAAACTAACAAAGCCATTCTTAACCTGATGAGGCAAGGAGAAACGGTGGTCGGGGGAGATGGTAAGGGTGTAGCATATTGAGCAGTGCTTTTTTGATTTCGTATTTGCTGCTATTTAGGTCAAAGACTTCGGCGTTATTGTTGGTTATACGCAATATTCTAGATATTGGTTCAAAGTGGCCGTAATTAGTGCAGTGAGTTCGGATCAGGAGAAGTGGACGGATCTTACATAGATTACGAGGATTGGAAGAGAATGAAATATCTTGCGTTATTTTCGGGCAGCCGATGTTTCCAGTCAATAACTCGTGGATAAAACGTTTGCGGGAAGAGAATAAGTTATCGCTTGGCATTTTTTAACATTAAGCTCCAAAATGTTTTGCTTGCACCATACCGAAAACTTATTTAAGTCATCTTGAAGGCAATGGGAGTCAGAAGGCAATGAAATGACTTTGGAAATTCTCATGTTATCAGCGAAAATATTGTAGAAAGATTAGAATTCGTTAAGATGAGATTTATATTGTTAATCGTTAGGATAAAGATGATTGATCTAAGGTGGCTGCCGTGAGGGACACCAGATGTTGCTTTAATTGGGTCGGGTGTTGAAGATCTGAAGTAGACTCTGTATTCTCGGTTTTCTAAATAGGATTTGGTCCATGCCACAAAATGAGGGGAAAAACTCGGTTTTTTAGCTTAAAAATGAGTAGTTGGTGAGAAATTTTTATCGAATGCTTTGCAGAAATCTGTAGACAAGTTAAATAGGGCAGCAAGGGGAGGGCCGAGATGGGTTACACACTCTTTTATTATAATAACCGGAAAGCCATCAAGACCGGACAAAAGTCGTATTTAAATTTCATAATGTTTTCAGGTACCAAAGATGTCATATTTTGCGAGATGGATGACGTCGCAGGACAGTTTCTCATTTAGCTAAAATAACTTGGATCGGGTTCAGCTGTTTGCTTAGAAAAGGATTTGCTAAAATGAAAGGCAAAGAAATTTGCAATAGTTTTTGGGTCGGCAGAAGATTCTCTAAGAAATTTGAGGGTAGATGAGTAGTCGTCTGGCATGTTGCCGTTTTCATATGAGTATTGTATATAACTGACAAGGTGGGAAGACGCCGCTCTATGGTGGAAAGAAGATGATCACTCCTATAAACGACACAGTTAGCAGGATCGGATGTGAAGACAAGATCGAGCTGTCTGCTCATTGTATTAGATATTCCACTAATCTGATATAGACTTGAGTTGGTTGGGCAGTCCACCATCAATATTTTTCTTTCAGAGGACGAATTAAGAGAGACGAAGTGAGAAGTGAGACGAATCGTAGGAAGGCGTTGAAATCCCCTACTACAGTAATACCATCCTCAGGGTGTGCATCATCAGTCAAAAAACCATTGTGCGAACTACAGGTCTCAATTGGTTGATTGGTTTTTGGTTATGCTATCAATGCAAACGGAGTTGGGTTGGTCCTCCAAGTAGGCAAGATAGAACCGAACATTTTCATAACTACGGCGGTCTCCCAAACGAGATACTACATAAAAACTGTCATCATTCATATCTGAAAATTGTTTAGTGAGTTTGACAGTGTTCAACACTCCTTTCGTATTTCGGGTGAGAGTCGGGGTTAGGTGAATTAAGAGAACGAGCAAATGAAGGGACAGGTTGGCCAAGCACCTCGGACCTAGAATCCTGACTAGTGAGGGGAGCTGGATCAGGGGGATTGGTAAGTGAAGATTAGGAAGAGGTGGTTGGCTTAGTATATTGGAGATGATAACATTAGGATATTTGTCCGATGGAGCTACACCAATTTGGACTTCTTTAGAAGGCGCAGGATAAAAGGTTAAATTAAACTCTTTTTTGAAACGACTTCAAAGGTTTAGTGACAGGAGAAAGAAGATGTAGTGTCGGGAATCTGGTGTTTTCTATATAGAGCGAGCAAAAGGTGTGAAGAAAATCTTGGAAAGATTGGCGTATTAAATGACCAGTTTGGGTCGGGATGTTGATAGGATAAGGCAGAGTTGTGGATGCTAAATTTTCTTTTATTAATGAGCTTATTATCTACTATGGTATATTCTTCCTCTGGGTGGCGACTATTTTTCCCGAGATGGGTATGCCGTCATATGATTTAAACAGCCAGTCGAACTTAGTGGGTATACGTATTTCGAAACACTCGCCCCTTTGCTATTGGCTTTGCTAAAACTAGTTTACGTTTGACGTTTTGTATACCAAATTTTTTTCTATAAAGATCTTTGATACAGGACGGGCTTGCGTGACCTGGGACAGCTTGGAAGAAAGTAGGCAATTCCGGTTTGTTGGCGCTTCAAAGTTCCTTTTATTTAGTTCTTGTAATCATTTGTTGTAATCCAAAAGCCCTAATTGTTGGCAATGGTCTTGGGACGGGATAGGTGATCGAAATTGTATTAATCTTAGAGAGTTGAATGTAGTAGCGGCTGCTGAATGAGTTGGGGCTGAAGTGGTTGAGAGTAATGGATTAGATTCGTTGAGTAGTTTAGATTATCATAGCTCTCGGAAATGAGTTTGGTTATATTTTTTCCATATTGAACTTAGCATTTCAGCTCAGCAATCGAGTCTGCAAACCCAATTAGTTGCTGGTTATTACATTTTATGGCCAGCATTATATGTGCCAGGGAGATGGTTCGGTGCTCTACTCAGGAGAAACTGAATATGAGTATCGAGATGAGTTTCAGCATTTTCGCTCAGGCCAATGTATATGGGATGGAATTTCTTTCCACATATCCCACTCTATGTAACCATTTCCACTGAGCTAGTAGATACAGCACAATGAGCAAATCCACAGGACGTGGGTAAATTAGGTCAAAGTAATAAATAAATGCCAGGTAGGTTATTTTGTATAAAGCCACTGTGTTTTGATAACACTGCGAAATTCTCATTTGAATGATTAAGAAAATGTAATGCGGTTCAAATGGGATCAAACACAAAACAACAAAAAAAAAATGGTTAGACAGAAGAACAATTATTCACAAATTATTGCGGAGCGAAATTGAAACACGTCCGAACTTGACGGTGATAAAACTGAAACTGAATTTTCCTCTACCATTGAATCAAATTATTTTAATTCTTTGCACGGAGTCCGTTAATTAGATACGCATTTTTGAAGTGAAAAAAAAACAATAGAGAAACAAACTTGTAACTGGCGCTCCAAAACAAAAAGAAAACAGGGAAGCGATGAATTAATTTATACTAGAAAGAAACAAAGTATTTGATCAAAATCGAAATCTACGCAGTGACAATGAAAGTGATATTTATTTTTTTTTTATATTCTGCGCGCTCTGAAGGGGTTTTTGTACCCTTAAAATGTTTGTACACAGCGCGGGTGAAGGAAATTTAGGGAGGAAGACAAGACAGGTACCGATGTACATTGTTTTTAAATTTTTGTGAGTTATAACGACCAGAAAACACAGAGATCGGCAGTGCATTCCATAAGCGAGTTGCACGGCTTAGGAAAGAATCACGATATTTTAGAGTACATCCGAAAATGGGCTTGAGGGTATACTGATGAGCATTCATAGCGAGACGGGTGTTACGGTTGAAAGTTTGAATGGGTGGAATGCTACTGGCGATTTAATGGAGCACTGATGGTGGAAATAGCGATAAAAGAAAGTGAGACAGGAGACATTACGTCGGTGTTCGAGAGTGTTAATCGATTGACTGATATTAGTATCACCAATAAGTTCTATCGCATGGTTTTGAATCCTATCTAGCAGGTGCAGAGATGTTTTAGGAGCACCTGACCAGATGTGAGCATTGAACTCGAATTTTTTGCTGATGAATGCCTTATATATTGTGGCCAGATCAGAGGGGGTAAAATATTTCTTACATCGCAACGAGAATCGCTTGTCATTGACACACATATCGAGAATGGACAGTTTATCGGTTTCGGCGATTCAAGCGCCATTCATGGATAATGGCGGGTATTTGAATTTCGCTTTAATTCCACTCGGTTGATAGTTTCCCAACATCGGAACTTAATTTCGCTTTAATGACAGCAGACAGCATTGAGTTTTGGAAGCATTAAATTCCACTAGGTTGATAGTTCCCCAATTGGTTATGCTGTTAATATCGGAATTTAATGAGCTTAGCATACGCTGCAGTTCCCGTTCAACAGCCGAAGAGCAGGGAAGTGAGTCCGGGAACGAATCTGAAAAGCAAAGAGTACTGTCATCAGCAAAGGAATATATTGGATAAGAAGTAGCAGACAAAAGATCATTAATGAAAACTAAAAAGAGTGCCGGAGACAGAACGGAGCCCTGGGTAACACTAGCATTTATTTTGTGAATATCAGGCTTGAAACTGTCCAAGAGAACTTGAATTGAACGTTCCGAAAGGTAATTTCTAATCCATTGAAGAAGAGAGTAGTCGATTACAAAAGCAAGCACTTCCGGGAGAAGAGCCTGATGCCAAACTCCGTCAAATGTCTTAGAAATATCAAGTGCAACTATCTTGGTGAGACATGCCATCAAATCACCAGTGGACCTGTTGCTACGAAAAACATGCTGCCGGTCATTAAGAAGTTTTCGCGTTTCGAGATATTTCGTGAAATGACGGTTTATCAGCGTTTCCTTGGAAAGATGGGATGTAGGTGCAATTGGTCTGTAGGAGGAGAGGGAAGAAGATTCGCCTTTTTAGGGACAGGCTAGGCAAATGCTGTTTTCCGTCTGCTCGGAAAGTGTTCTAATGAGTACGATGGATGAAAAAACTTACGCTGTGGTTTTGCCAGCGTGGAAGAACACCTCTTCAGAAAAAGGGGAGATATACCATCTGTACCAGCGGATTTATGTACATTAAGATCTTTAAGTACTCTTGCTATTACACGAGTGCGAAAGTGGATTCGTCCCATTGAAGATTCGACGCACTCATGTGTAGGCGGGGACAAAATATCATTTGGAAGTGTTGAGCTAGCCGCAAAGTGTGCAGCAAGCAGATTGGCCTTGTCCAAAGAGCTGACAGCTGGAATGTCATTGCAAATGAGTGTTGTTGACGAACGACCAAAAGTTCTTATTACCTTTGGGACATTGTAGTATTTTTTGTCTCAGCTTTTGGTCGTATTGGAATTCTATACGTTTAAGAAAGGCGTTGCAGTTATTTCTGGCTCGTTTGAACTTTTTTCGATTTTCCTCAATTGGGCTGGTCTTGAAAGACCGAAAAAACATTTCTCTAACCCTGACAGCCTCTTTACAGCTCGAGTCGTACCATGCCTTTTCTTTGAGTTTGATACTCTTCATCCGATGAGGGATAAGACATCTCATTCCAAAGAGAATCATGATCTTGTCAGCAGCGGCATCCACGTCGTTATCGAGGAAACATAACGACCAGTTACAATTCCTAAAGAAGTTGTTAAGTCCGCTCCAATTGGCTTTCTCGTATTGCCATACGGTTCTTTTAGAATTTTTTTTCTCTAACTGTGTAATGGGTGTAGCAGAAATCAGCGGATATGACACAATGGTCTGGGAGCACATCAACGGTACTTATCAGGGTAAGAAGTTAAAAACAAGTCCAGGGTGTTGACGGTATGACTATCAACGTCTGGTATTCGTATGGGCTCACTTACAAGCTGGGTTAAATTATTTTCCGCAGCGAAGATCTCAATACACCGTCCCTCGGGTGTTGTTTGTCCAGAATGTCAAAGCCAACCAGAATTGTGAATATTAAAATCGCCCGTAATCACGATTTCAGTATGAGGATACAGGAATACAATTCTTTGTTTGGAGTCAGACAGCGCATCAAGGTCGAGTTGCTGCCCAGTTTGGGGGTTCTGCAAATAAAGCAGGAGTGGATAATTTGCTTACGGAGATGGAATTTTAATTGAATTTCGGATTGGAACAGGGACTACATTGTGGTAGAATTTGGTAAGCTACATCACTACGCACATAGATGGCGAGACTGCGATGAGGAAAGCATATTGGCACTAGTTCGTAGCCAGGTAGCTTCAGATCAGAGTGATCTGAGAAGTGTGGGCGGGGATCTACCTGTGTTTCACTAAATGTCAAAACAGCTGGTCTGTACTTATAAACGTGGACGTGCACAGAAAAGTGATTACTTTTTAGACCGCGTATATTGGCTACGTCCACCCTGAATTCCCTTGTCATAATCACAAATAAACGCATTGAACCAGAACTCAATAATAAGACCAACGCACTGGAAATTGTATTATTAATGCAAACATTAAAACAGCAGCAACACGAAATCATTCAGTTAAATCAAAAATTCAACCAAACTTAACGAAATGAAATCTTCGTTAACCCACAACCAAATGGGGAACTAATAAAATCAAACGGCAACAACTGTCAACTGTCAACAGATCAAGTTCTAAACCATTTTCGTCATTCTAGACCACTCAATGGCAGAGATGATTTCATATTGATGCAATTCACCCGATCTGTAAATAAAGCAGTTCACTTTTGCAGTAATGAACAGCTAAAAAAATACGTCGTCAAAATAGTACTAAACGAGAAAATTCAGGGCGAAGCGAAGCGGTGTGTACAACGACTTGGCGAAAATTTAACTTGGGAAGAAGCAGAATCGCTGCTCAATCTACTTTTTTGACTTCATAAAGATTACGCAGAACTCATCAACTGACGCAGGAAAGGCAGGAAATCTAAGAGAATTTGCTTAACAAAGTTAGATCTGTGAATTATCAGTTAAACAAATTGTATAATTTTGAAAATGAAGGTGATAAACCAACAATATACTCACCAGAAAACAATGGCAAATACCTATTTTGGAAAAATTAGATAGTTAAGTCCGTGGAAATGTAAACAATAATACCTTGATAGAAGCACATAATATATCTGCAGATATGAAACTACTCGAAAATTACTCATCTATTGCTATCGGTATTGCCCACCGAAAGCAAAAATCCTTTTTTTTAAATAATAACAGGGAGTTTAATCATGAAATGTATAGGCAGAGAAGTAGAATAGGAAATGATGGTGAAACATTCCGGAATAATATTTAAAAGACGAAATAACAACACTAACAGTTATAATACCTTTCAACAAAATAGGTATCGAACTGGTAAAAACAAAGATAATAATTATATTGACTGTAGAATTCTCATTCACACTAATGCAACTAGTATTCAGCCTCAAGAAAACAACCAGTTTAGAAGTATTAACTACAAAAATAATTCACGTCGATCTCGCAATTATGAAAATAACACTTATCTTAGATTGACGCTAAATATAATAGAAATAATGACAATAGTTCGAATGCCTATAACCGTATTGAAACTATGGAGGTAGGATATATTTAGAAACGAGAAAACTTTCCAACAGAGCCTCATGCACAAAATTACCGATAGTAACTCTCACTATACTCGTAGGTAATCAAAAAATTAGGTGGTTGCTTAATACTAGCTCTGAAACAAGCGTTATAAAACCCAACTACTTACAAAATTACCCCGAAATATAAATTTCAGACCCTGTATTTTACTCTACAATCAACGGCATAAATTTAATGGACTATCAGGTTGTCACCCCACTCCCAAAAAGAGTTTTGTGCCATGAAAAGAGTTTACACTGAATGATAGGAAATATACCGCAATTGTTGGTCAAAATCTGTTATCATTTTTAAAGGCAAAAGTAGATTTAGGTGAGAGACAATTAGAGATAAATTGTAGTAAGGCCTTTTTGTAGATAATCAAATTACTGCTCTAGAAATGAGCGAGCAATGTAGTACCAATCATCTAAATTTAAATCATTTAAATAATGACGAAAGTAATTTGATTGAAAATTTAATGTAAAATTATCAAGAATTATTTTTTAAGGAAGCTGATGAATTAGCTTGTTCACATGAAGTGCAACATGAAATTGCGACTACAACAAATACCAATGTACTCCAAAATATAACGTTATCCTAAAATCCATGAGGAAAAGGATAGAGAGACAAATTTCAAAAATGTTTTCAAAAGGAATGATGTATATGAGAAAGTAATTTCCCCTAGAATTCTCCACTTTGGATCGTTCCGAAGAAGTCAGATAATTCCGAGAGGAATTTTATTGGCGTATTGTTATTGACTTTCGAAAACTGAACGAAGTTACGATAGAAGATAAGTTCCAAATTCCCAATATAGAAAATATATTGGACAAATTGGGAAGAGCCCAGTATTTCACAACTCTTGATTTGCCGAAGGGTTCCCATCAAATACTTGTCAAACCAGAGGATAAAAAGTAAACGGCTTTCTCTACTCCAAAAGGTCTTTATGAGTATGTAAGGATGCCATTCGGTTAAAAATGCCTCGGCAACTTTTCAAAGAATAATAATCCCTAGAAGAACATACATATTTATAGTATTCGAAAAATAGGTGTACGGCTAAACCCCGCAAAAGTCGAAGTTATCCGAAACTATGCGCTACCAAAAACGCCAAAACAAATCAAATCATTTTTGGGGCTCACGCCTTAATGAAATATCTGAAAAAAAATTCGAATAAACACAAACGAAACAAAGATGTGGGCGGCCGTAGTTCAAGTGGTAGTGGACTTACTTTCAAATCGGAAGGTTCGGTGTTCGAATCCCAACCGCGTGCGAAAAACATTCATTTTTTCAGTTAACGAAAATCAAGTAAGGTTAGTAGTTGACTAGAAATCAAAAACAAACCAAATTCCACTAAGATTTTAGTCTCCCCATTAAATTTTGTATGCCATCCATGGCGCGAAATAACCACTGAGCCCAAACATCTTTCTTTCTCTATCTCTATCCCATTTTCCAAAAAACTTAACACATGCTGAAGCAATATAAGTGTATGCATACCCAATTGAGTGTTAATTTCTTTAAAAAAAGAAAAGCAAACTAAATGACCCCAGCTTTATTCCCGCTTTTGGAAAATTTAAAGATCAGGAAACCAATCATTCAGTGCATAGTTATCCAGATTTTACAAAAAAATGTAAACTCGTGATAGATGCTAGCAATTTTGACCCAAGATTGTCACCCCATTTCATATGCCTCTAGGACCCATGATAACCATGAGCTAAATTTTTCCACTCGGCTGTAGTGTCGAGTGTAAGTTACTTTAGTCCCTATTTGTTCGGAAAGGAAATTGTAGAAAGATGTAAACCCTAGACTCCAGAGATGACTATTAGAACTAGGAGAATATGACACAGAAATCGATTATATTAAGGGCGAAATAAAATGATATTGCAAACTTTTAGGTCGTAAAAGTATTGGAAATAAAGAATAAACGCATTCATCCAAACCGATGATGAAACAAATCAAGATCAAATTAATTTATACTTAGAAACAAACTTATTGTTTTCAGAAAATGTTGCAAACTTGAACACAAACAATGAAAACTTTAAAGAGGTGTCAGATAAAACGCCTAAAAAGTTAAATAACCTTAAAGAAAGCGAAGAAGTTAATGCAACCGAAGAACTCTAAACAATCCACTCTCAGGAACAAAATATGGAGGACCATATTCCTATTATAGATTTAAGATGCAAATATTATTTTTAGAGCTTAATGAACGAGAATTTGGAAAAAAATTTTAAAGATACTCGAATTTACATCGACAAACCCGACATATTTAAAGGAAACGTTAATGTTTTAAGGAAATGTGTTAAGAAAGGTAAAATATTGATTTATTACTATCTTCGTGATGAAGAATAGAATGAACTGCACTAAAAAATAATCGAGACATTCCCTTTCCCTGAGAGAAACCTATTCAAATTATAAATTGTAGTTAGCATTTTATCATAAAAATGAGATAGGGCATTTCGGAATCATTCCAACTTATGAGTGAATAAAAAGAAAATTTATCATACCAATTTCAAAACAGTGACATACCAATTAATTAAGAATTGCAAAATTTATTCAGCGAAATGTAATAGAAACCCTATAAGAAATGAATTCTTCCTAAAAAAAAACCCTCTCAACATTAATCGAAATTGTCCATGTTGATGTTTATATCAATAGAAAACTATCTTTTATAGTTTTTATAGACAAATTGTCGAAGTATGCTAAAACCTTGTTTTTAGAAAATAGAAATAGTGCAAAAATAAAGAAATTTACTTTTGATAATGCATTCAAATCAAAAAATGTTGAAACATTATGGAAACAAGCAGACATCGAGTTCTACATTGGGAAACCAAACAATCATACCGGTAGTTCCGATGTTGAAAGGTTAAATAATACTCCCACAGATAGGGTTAGGGCGTTGAATCTAGAGAATAACAACCCACCAAAACATAAAGCTTAACACAGTCTTACTTAATAATACTACTTATTATTCCACCATAAAACGCACCCCCTCCAAAGTACATGAAAGAAAACTTGACTTTACTCTAATTAAACAAAGGATAGATAAAGCAAAAACTAACACAGTAGGAAAAGAAACAGAAACCCTGAAAATTATACGGTATATTGTAGAAACAAGCACTACAGGATTCGTTAAAAATTAGAACTCTCATCGACACAAAGCTCTAAATTTAGAAAACCCAAACTTGAAAATATGCAAGCAAATGACATAGGTTAGGGTAGGTTAACCAGGGTTATGATGGATATGCCATCATGCAGACACCAGACACCAAAAAGGGCCCATCGCGATCCCTATGAAATCAGTTGAATTTGTTTTCAAACGGCAAAAACCTAAATATTCGCTCTGGTGAAACACCCAATTTTCCTGCAAAATCTAAGAGGACATTTGGAGTTCAAGCCGTCTATTTCCTCTGGGTTTTCAAAAAAGTATTTCACAAAAATTTTTTTGACTACGGGATATAGCCTCGCATTCACACAATATGCGTGTTATGTCCTCAATAGCTTGCAGATCAACGCAGAATCTGCAAATATCCGTATCTGGAAATTTGAGTCTCTTTGCGTATTGCCGCAGGAGTCAGTGCCTTGTCAAGATTCCTATTACTGTCCTAAGCTTATCCCTGTTTAATTTTATTACCTTCCTATGTCTTTTGCAGTCAAAAAGCGGTCCGAGGGCCTGGGATATCCTGTGTCCTTCAAAACTTGACCACCCTAGGTTGGCAGACTTTGTGATTTTTTCCTCTATAGTGCCCCTCACTATGCAAGTGGGTGGTTTGATGTTGGCAACCTCACTATTGTAGGGTAGCCCACCTTTTCTTGCAAGCTCGTCCGCTTGTTCATTTCTTTTAATACCGCGGTGTCGTGGTACCCAACACAGTCTTACCCGGTTCCGAATGCATAGTGCCTTGAGCACTGTGCGACAGCCCCTGACTGTATCAGAGTTGACGTTGGTTTATTCCGTTGTCTTGAGTGCGGCCTGGCTATCGATGTAGATAGCGATCTCTCTTTCGGATACCGATCTCATATGCATTAGCTCAGTAGGCCTGAGGACAGCCGGAAACTCTCCTGGGAAGACACTGCTTGCGTCCGGTAGACTTCGTGAAACTCTTAATTCTGGGTCTTCTAAGAACATACCAGAACCTGTCCCTTTATCTGTTTTGGAGCCGTCTGTGAGAATTGCAATTTTATTTCAGCCCAGGTTCCGTCGTTCTTCCTGAGGTAGCAAGGAATGCTCGCTTCCCTTAAAAGCATTTTGCGTAACTTTGAAACCTCGTCTGTTGCCGCGATAGATTCGCAGTACTTCTGCCATTAAGTCCAATTTGGTTTTCTAATTATTTCTTACATTCGTAGTACTCATTCCATGTACTGTCGCTTCTGTAAAGCTTCGCCCTATTATAGAGTGTTGCTCAAGCCAACCTGAAAAAAAATATAGACGGATGCATTTTTACCGCCGGCTAATCAACGTTTATAAAAATGCAAATCACCGTTGGCAAAAATTGGAGAGTAAAGACCAAAAAAAACACATAAATACAGCTTCGAGAGTCTCCAAAATCTCTTTTCGTCAATAAAGAGAGGGATCTAGAAATTCTATGTTTTTTATGTTTTTGATAAATACCCCGCCCCCAAACATACATCGAGATAAAACTGCACACGCATCAAGTGCATTTTATGTAATATGAAGCAGACACTGACACGTGCCATATAACCATTGGCGCCAACAAATAGCAATAAAGAGACAAATTTATTTGTGATATAAAATCATTTGTTTGTTCTTTTTTTAATTTGTTTAATTCCTTTTTTTTTGTGATAAAGGAATATCGCTAGTGTCCTACGACACATAGAGTTTCGGAACCTATTTCCTTTTCGGCCTATCTCCCTATTCCACCATTTCGAATAAGCCCCTTTAGGTGTTCTGCTAGCCGGGTAAGCTCTCGAACACCATTATTAGTGCCTTATTAATATTTTCTCGCACCCTATCTGAGTTAAAAATGTTATCGTAGGTGATTGATTGGGTATTTACCACTTCTGTATACTTGACTTAATTAATATTCCTACAATTTCTTTGAAACCTACATATCCTGTTCTGAAAATGAAGCGTATCCATTGGTGATCCGACATTGATGCTTCGTCGACTACTCTCCATTTCCTTATTTCCAACCCTTCAGTATTTGTAGCAAGTTTTATATCTATCACTTACTGCCTATTTTTAGTCAAAAGTGGGTGCATTCCCTCTATTACAAATATTGAGGTTAGCAGGTAAGATAAAATCATTCAAACACTCACCTCTTGGGTTGATATCACCGCTTCCCCATTGTGCATGATGGGCGCTTGCATCACAGCCCAGTACCAGCATTCAATTTTTCTGCCTTGCCAAGCCCATAGAGGAAGAATGCCGAGGTCAGACAGAGTGGTTTGCCACACCCCTTTTCGCAGGTTACCCCCGTCAGATCTCCTGAGCTGTAATTATTCAAATGAAATGCCTCTATTTGGTTTTTGATAAGGGTGTAAGTCCTGATCTTACCTTCTGCCTTCTAGAACAACTAGTAATTTTTCAGCCTAAGACCCTAGATCTTGTTGTCGTTATTGATCCGTGGCTCTTGCATGAGTATGGATGTGACTTACTGCCTGATGATGGCCTCTATCAGACAGGCCGTTGCTGCCTTACTGTGGTGCTGGCTTATCTGCAGCACTTTTATCATCTTGGGGGTGTTCCTCCTCGTCCTTTCCCTTAGCGATGGCTTAATCATCAATCCCTTTATGCTATATCTAACCATACCTTTCGATTTTTCGAGACATGGTAAGCAGTCACTGTTAAGCGACAGCAGAACATGCTGCCCGTACTGCCGTCTAAACCCCGTGTTAAAGACTCTCCATGCATCGGCTTTTGGTTCCCGATTCTGCACGTGAAGTTGCCCCAGAAGATTCTCAGGGTGCGTGTAGGGACAAGGAACTCATACCCATGCTGTCGGCAGAGTGTACTTTGCGAACTGTGCCACCGTCGTGCATTTTAGCTTGATGCTTTCCTAAGCATCGCATACTTCCAAAGCGAATCGTCTGAAGGAGTTTACAGAAGGCTTATTCCCACAAGCCACAATCTTGCGTCTGCCCTCCCAACCAAAGCCATCGAATTGAAGTTCGCCCTTTTCTGTAGTGGATAATTCCATCCACAGGACGTCTTGGAACTTCTCCTCGACGTTTTTCCACTGGTCGATAGTTAAACGACCGCAAAACTGCAGCTCATTAATCAGGGCAACAAGAAGCTCGTCTTTCGGATCACTTTGCTTACAACGCAATGGGGATGAAGTACCAGTCTTCACTTTTTTTGGATCGTTCGGCTCCACAACGTCGTCGGATCTGCTTCTCCTGCAGCTGAAACTTGCCTTTTTTCCAGAGACGTTAGCCCCCTCTTTTAGTTTTGCTGCGTAGGAGGTAGAAGACGCCTGATCGGCTTCCCCTCCCGCCTTTACAGCTGCATCTCCCTTGTTTACTGCTTGTTGAGTAAGCGATTTGTTGGCTAGGATGGCCTTTGTTCTCTCAAAGGCGTCATTTTCCCGTTCGGTTAAGGTCCTAGGATCACAGCCCTCATATTTTGCTACCTTACGTCTAGCGCTACGTAGCAAAACCCTTGACCTTTGGTGTGAATTCTTCGCACACTTAGCAGCGGTGATGGAGGCTACAGGCACAGCGGCTTAGCCAGCTGTTTGCACTTTTTCCACCACTGCATCCCTGCCCATGGCTCTTGGGGTAGCTTCGGCAGCGGATGTCCCAGCTGTCTTGACTACCCCTTTGACTGAGGTCCTGCCCTGTGTATCAACGGTGTGAGTACTAGGCTCCTCACCGGTGAAGTCGCTCTCTTTAGTGAGTGTTCTTTCGAACACCTCACTACCGCTAGCCAGTAGCTCCATTTCTTCCATTTCCCCTACCAGGAGGGAGATGGATGAAGCCGAAATTTCGTCTTCACTCACCTCTAACTCTTCATGGATGGGGATGGTCTGTCTTGTGTTTTGTATTTAGTTTGTTTCTGTTTTTTCCATTTCAAAATTTAATCTACTCGTAGTTCCCATGAGTAAGGCCGGAAATAAAAAATCAGCCTAGGCAGCGCCGCCATACGTGGATAAGGTTAAGTATAACAGGCATGCGCCAAGACGCCTGTGAGAGCTTGTTCGCGGTTGATTTGACCCCAAACCTTGCATCCCTCTGCATGTTTTGCTATATGCTCACACCACCACTTGAATCAGGTTTGACAGTTCGCCACTCATGAGCCGACCGTAGTCAGTTGTGTCTTTGCGACTTAAGCCTCCGCACCGGCGTCATTCAAGCTGACGCTCGCGTCAAGGTGCCTGCCACGCGTAGGAAATATGACATAAAACGTTTCTTTAAATTTGCAGATCAAGTCACTTCTCATATGGCTACTTGTATCGCATGGACACTAGTAAAAAAAAATAATGAGAGTGTTTTTTATAATATATGCGCGGTATCTAGACCATTGAAAGGCATTGGTAAAAAACTCGATACTTTAACTGAAAAGTACTTAGGGGACACCCTATTGTGGTCAGAAGATTTTTTGCTTTTGACAACTCTGCGGTCTTTGTTCCTAGCTCCGTGTTTTTGTAAAATACTGCATTCGATCGAAATCTATTTTCCAGTTGAAGATATCTAACAAGGGCGATTTTTTTGAAAGACCGAGTGTGGGACGCTTCTGCATACGAATCTTCTAAATTTTGACCCCGTCCTTTGTTCATATGAACAGACTTCTTCGACTGTGTGAGACCTACATAAGCCTTATGATCGGCTTCTAACTCTTGTGAAATGATTTGAATTGAATCAAACAAATTCGAAAGCTTGCTCTTACTCATAATGATTCGATAGAATAAAGACTGATAATCGAATAAGAAGGGATCTAGTCACAGAACACACAACACACAACACACGAGGTTATTGGTTTAAATAAATTTATTTGAATAAAAGTTAAGAAAAATGTCACACACCTGCTATTAAGCGTTGCTACCTCGTGGCACCAGCTCCAGTAGACTCTTGAAATTAAGCGTTTCTTCCTCGTCACGCCAGCTTCAGTAGAGTCTTGAGTTTCCCAAATGAAAGTCCGGCCCACACACGAAAGAAAATATAATTCGACACAGGAATAAGATTTCTTCCGTTAAAATTTATCGCGCACTGTCTAAGTACTATACTTTTTATAGGAAGCAATTTGTCCCTTTTAAATGCCTATCGAATTATCTTTTAGCTCAAAAACTGTCTAGATATGTGTAATCTGGCTCGAAGGACCAAATGTATCGCAAGGACACTAGCAAAAAAAAATGAGAATGGTTTTACAATAAATGCGCGGTATCTGGACCACTGAAAGGCACAGATCAAAAAACTCGATATTTTAACTGAAAAAGAATACTTAATGATTGCGCCTAACACTTAGGCAATAAAAGACTCGCCCCTTTTTTTTATGTTTTATTGCGTTCACTTGTGGTCACAAACCTACATTGAATTTTTCTGCTACTGCTGCTTCGACGAAACCTTCTTGCTTCTAGCTGATTGCGGTTGACATGATTCGTCTGGTCATTGACCCCATTGATTGCGAACCTCCCAATTAAAAGAACAGCTGTCTATACCGCTCCTTTGTTTCCGCCCGTGCGTAGTTTTGCATTGCTCTTGCCTTCAACACTTGCAGTAACCTATACAAAAAGGCGCATCGCTCTCCGATGCTTTGTGCATGGGTGAGTGGGCGGAGTTTCCTGATTGAAACAATGCATTTTTGCTGTTGCCTATAAAACTTTGTGTGCTGTTTATATGCCATGGCTTCGTTTCTAATTTCCTGATCGCCCAATTTGCTCGCTGGAATTGGGCTATGTTAGCGAAAGTCATTTTGCCGTCGGCAAATTGAGGATGAAAAATGCAATCCATCGATTTGGATCTTCTGGCTCCATGTTGCGTTGCAACACTACTAATACTAATTATTGTCATCCCTAAATCCCATACGGCCCTAGCAATTGATAAAAAAAAAACACTTAAAAATTCGATTATGCAGAGATAAGGATTGATGAAGTAGAGACAGTTAATAAATTTGACATAATATTATTAGATGCGCAACGAAGTTCTCGCTGTTTGTTAATAGATTGCTCCATTGCATTACGTGCTGGTCGATTTTGATATATCCACAACGTCATGAACCAAGCTTAGACACATGGTAAACAAACGGTTGTAACACATTAGTGATTTTGTTTTGGCGTCATATACAGGGTGCGGCAGAACTAGTTGAACAGTTTTGAAGAGTTATAAAAAAAAAAAACAGGGCTTAAATGAAACAAGTGTTTTTATTTTTGAAACCCGTAGAACATACCATTTTATACGCACTAATTTTTAAAAATAATGTCTTTAAGATGGCGGCCGATAGCTGCAATACATTACTGGAGCCGATTTCTAAAATTTTTAACAGCCATTTCGAAGGGTATCGCGTTCACTTCTTCAACAATTCGCTCCCTTAGCTTTATCAGGTTTTGGGGGCGACGTTTAAACACTTTTTCCTTAAGATATCCTCAAAGAAAGAAGTCGCATATGCTTAAGCCCGGCGACTGCGCAGGCCTCCTCACGTCACCTCTCAAAGACACTAGACGTCCGGGAAATATTTTACTTAAAGCATTTAAAGAATTTTGGGCTGTGTGGGTTGTAGCCCCATCCTGTTGGAACCAAACATCCCCTAATCGCTCTTCTTCAACAACCATATCCAATCGGGGCTGGGAAATTTTGTAATATTGAAACATAACGCCTGGAATTCAGGATTACGGTCACGCCTCCCTCTTCAAAGAAGTACGGGCCAATAATGCCAAATTGTGATACGGCACACTACATCGTTAGTTTAGGCGGATGTAGCGGTCTTTCGTGAGCAATTTGGGGGTTGTTCTCAGCCCAGCATTATTGCGCGGAATGTTAAAGCGTCGCCGAGAAGCTCTTTCCGTCGCAATCACAGATCGGTTGTTTTCATAAAATGCACGTACGGCAAAGCTACGATGTACTCCGGTTCAAACCATGTTTGCTACTAAATGGGGATACCGACAGAACAAAAGAGACTAGTGCAGCTGCTCAATTGGTTCTGCAGCACCCTGTACTTTTGGTTGTGTGAAAATATCTGATTTTGTGCCAAATAATCCTCATTTGAGGGAAGTATTTATTTTCTTCTTTCTTTCGAAGAAAACGGCGGCTGAAGAGCATAGAAAGCTCCACAAGGTTTTCGGAGTGAAACAACGTGCCGTCATTAGTTCCGTCCGCGTGACGGAAGGCCAAAATCCTACGCTGGATTGGAGATATTGCTCGATAAGCATCCGTGCCAAATGCAAGAAGAGCTTGCTTCAGCATAAGGAATTACCCGCCAAGCCGTTTCTTGGCGATTGTATGCGTTGGAAATGATTCAAAAACAAGCAAGAAACTTGGGTTCCTTATGATTTGCAGCCAAGGGATTTTGAGCGTCGTTTTTTCGCCTGTAAACAACTGCTTCAGCGGCAACAAAAGAAATGGTTTTCTTAATAACATCATGACGAGTGATGAAAAATGGAATCATTACAGCAACTGAAAAGAAGAAAGTCATGGGGACCGCATATTCACGCTGCAGCGGTTATGCTGTATATTTGGTGGGATTAGGTCGGTGTTATTTATTATGAACTATTGAAACCCAACTAAACCATCACTGGGGAATGGTATCGACTTCAATTGGTGCGACTGAGGCGTGCACTGCGCGAAAAAAGGCCACAATACGAGCAGAGGCACGAAAAAGTAATTCCACGGTATGACAACGCTTAGCCTAACGTTGCCAAACCCGTTAGAACCTACCTGGAAACGCTCAAATAAGAAGTCCTACCCCACCCGCTATATATCCCAGATATTGCGCCGTCAAATTATTACTTGTTCCGTTCGATGGCACATGGTCTGGCTGACCAGCAGTTCCGCTCAAATGAAAACATCAAAAATTGGCTTGATTCGTGGATAGCCTCAAAAGATGAACGCTTTACTATAACGGTATTCCAGCTCTGCCAAAGATATGGGAAAAAGTTGTAGCTAGCGATGGACAATACTTTGAATGATTCATTTGCAACAACTTTTTCCACAATAAAGGTGCATTTCCATCACAAAAAAAAAACAGTTGCGCAACAAATACATATAGTATTACCAAGCCAAACGAAATTATTAGTATAATACTTTGTAGAAACATATTGAAAATTTACCAGCAGAAGGAAAGTACTTTTTAAGAACAGAATTATATTCAATGGGAATAAGGTACTAACTCTACTACCCCATAGATCTAAGATAACCAATTAAAAACTAAGGGCGATAAAAATGTCGAACTAATTGAAGCAATCAATCAGCAGGTAACAATAAATTACAATTGTAATGACTCATTTACTTTACTAAAAAAAGTTTTACAATCAGACAGATATAAAATTTTAGATACAATGAATACGAACGAATCTCAATAAACAAATGATGTTACGGGAAATATTTTTGGAACAACAAATGCCAATTAACTTTCTAAAAGAAAAAATAAATTTGATGCAAGAAAATATAATATTGCCAAGTTTAGGGGTTATATACCCAAGGATTTTGAGCAAAAATTAAATCATTAAATATCAAATTGACATTAAAAGATTCAATGACGTGAAAAAATTAATAGCCAAGTGTGATAACAAAGATCTAACACCAATAATGAAAACTGATAAAAAAATATTAATACCAATTGCAAATTATAACAACAAGCAATTAAACGAAGAATTTTAATATGTAGTTAAAACCAAAAATAAAACGAACGTTTTTGTAAATAATTTAAGTCTTCAGAAATTAAAATTAAGTTGAAATTGTATTTTTAAGAAAAATTGCAAGTTAGTAAGTAAATTAGATGTAGAAATAACGGTACTGCACTATGATCTTTTGGTCATAAATATTAGGTGGTGGAGTGAAAAGTAACCTCCTTGACCACCAGAATGTGCTGCTACTGCAGAAAAGGTTATGGTGCCTTGAAGTCCGTTCATATTTAGGCAAACCTGCCAAATTTCAGTGCGATACTGTCTTTAGTTTTGTTTTGACAGCTGTTTGTTGTTGACGTGTTTGGCATCATGTTGAGTATGGACAAAAACGATTTTCGTTCTCTCATAAAAAGTTATTTTTTGAGAGGCAAAACGGCGAAGGAAACAAAAGAAAAGTTGGGTAAATATTATGGGTTTAATGCTCCGTCGGATTACATCGTCAAATATTGGTTTCGAGAGTTTCGTGGTGGCCGCAACTCCACTACCGATCAAGTCCGCAGTGGTAGGCCCTCCGATGCGGTTACAGAGGACAATGCCAAAAAATACATGAAATGGTGTTGACTGACCGGAAAGTGAAGCTGCGCGAGCTAGCAGATACCACAAAGATTAGTACTGAGCGCATACGCCATATTGTGGGCAATATTCTGCATATGAAAACGTTATCCTGCTGCTAGCTGCCGCGAATGCGTACTCCTGACCAAAAACACGAACGCGAGATCACTTCGAAAGCGTGTTTGGATTTGCTGATGCGCAATCGGGCGGACTTTTGGTCGATTGGTAACTTGATTTGGATCCCTCGGACTATTATCTCTTCCCTAACCTCAAAAGATGGCTCATCAATAAAAAATTCAGCTCACGCGAGGAAATTATCGACGACACGGAGGAGTATTTTGCAGACCTTCCGGAAAATTACTTTTCGGACGGGATCAAGAAGTTGGAAAATCGCTGGAATAAGTGTATTAAACTGAAAGGGACTATATTCAATAAAATAAAGAAGACATTTAAAAAAAAAAAATTTTTCATTCCCAAGGAGGTTATTTTTCACTCCATCTAGTAATATGAAAAACAGAACTTTTAAGAGCAATCGTGATGAGAGAAAATTTGTTTTAAATGGAAATTATTTCATAAACTTTGCTAACAGTTCAACAGGAAGTGGTAACCAATAATTTAACAACAAAATCTCTGAATTTATTGAAAGATTTCATATCCCAAACGATGAAATAATAATAATAAATAATCATATTTTAATATTTGAAGAGTTCGCTATCCATCAAGAAAGAAATTTAAGAGAAGTCTGTTGATGATATCAACATAAAATAGTTATTTTCCTTCATTATTCGCATTTATTGCTTAGGTTAAAATATTTGTGTTTTTATATGTCGACATTTGTTTTGGTATTCTTTTAACTTGCACTTTGTCGCTTCGTTTTTATTGCTTAGGTTACCAATATTTGTATTTTCGTGTGTCAACATTTTTTTTGGTATTTTTTATACTCGCACTTTGTCGTGCTTAAGCTAGCAAAATTTTTCTATAAATTAAGTTGAAATAAAGTTACTCGGCTCAGCCTTGTTATTTAATCGAACCAAGCCCTTTCACTACCTAATGTGAGGCTGCATTAGGCGATTGAATTAAAAATATAAAAATTCTAAATAGTAGAATTTACATGGTCCTTCGAGCCAGATTAGCCGGGACAGAGAAAATTGATTTGTAAATATTGGTACTAGACCAAATGAGTGAAATCGAAGACATTGCGTGGAATCAGACGAGAAGCACGGAAGAAGTGCATCGATTATGGACTAATTTTAAGAAAGATGGAGAATCCCGATACTCGGTGGAGTATTTCGTAAGGAGACTCGAGCAGTTAGAACAGCACTGGTCCAACTTCCAAATAAATATTTTAACAAATTTGGAACGAGGTATCTCGATATTAAGGGTACTTTCAAGACAAAATTGGAGGTAATCAGGAAAAACACGCAACCAGCGCCAGTGCAATTACCAAGCGGCGCAGGCATACAGGCTTCACGGTTATTTCCTGTAAATCGAAGTCCAAATCGATGTGAAGTAAGTCAAGAATCAACATCCGACACAGAAAGAACTAACATCAAGAAGTGCCCAGCAAAATTTAAAAAGTTGAATGTCATTAAGAACAACTTTACACGTATTAGTGACAACTTGGAGTTAACCCAGAATGCAGTCTACCTAGCATTCAAATTGGATCAGATTAGAGAATACTGGACAAAGCTGGTGACAATGAATGACGAGATCACGTCCACATTGGAAGAAGCCGATAACGAGCAGGAGTACGTATCCAACAACGAATTCGTTGAGCTGGAGCAAATATATCAAGATGCTTACATCCAAATTAAGGAAGCAGAACAACGACAACACCAACCAGAGGCAGTAACTCCACAAGCTGGAACACATCGGGAAATCAAACTTCCACCAATAAGCATTCCATCATTCAGCGGCAAGTATGAAGAGTGGACATCATTTTGGGAACTGTTTGATCGATTAGTTCACCAGAACGGAACCTTAAGCGATTTTGAACGAATTCAATATTTAAATTTAAATTTAATGATTGTTAATCATTTGGCACCGACATCAAGCAATTATGCAACAGCTATAGAATTGCTAACGAACCGGTTTCAAAATTCAGCAGCATTGGTCAACAACTACATCAAAAATTGCTTACTTTAAAATCAGTTCGACGTGAAAATGCGTTCGACTTTTCGCTAGCGAAACCAAGCTATCCGATAAGCACAAACTGGAGTACAACAATTATATTGTTAGAAGAAGAAACCGGCCCGGATCCAAATGTGGAGGCGGGGTTGCAATCTTCATTAAACAAGGTATAAAATTTCACAGAGTGTACAAGGGAGTGTTGCGTAGGTTCCGGGTGTTGGAGGCAGTCGTCATTTACATCCCGCTCCGCAGTGGAAAGCGGCTGTACTTGGCCTCTGTTTATGTACCTGAGGCTTCACAATCCACTTCATTCATTACAGAGCTCGACACGCTTTTTCGACTTCTGAGGCTGGAATCGGGGGAGAATTATTTTATAATCGGCGGGGATTTCAACGCTAAACACAGAGATTGGGGAAATAATTTGCCAAATACTAGAGGGAACCTACTACTCGATTGGTGGGGTCAGCACGATGTCATGTGCAGACTCGGTCTTAAAGCGACGGATAACCCGTCGTTTCCCAGAGGCGGGTCTTATTTGGATCTACTGCTGTACGACGAACGTATACGACTGACAGGTACGAATTTACAAACGCTAAACTGTCTGCGCACATTCGTGTATGACAGTGACCATTGCGGTTTTAGCACCGAAATTACAGTTCCCAACGAAATTGCGGAATTGGAGGAGTTTGTCCAAAGATATTCTTACAACTACAGTAAGACTCGATGGACACGCTTCTCTGCAACCTTGACAAGAGCACTCGCTTCGAACACGCTCCATCCACCGGCCAATAGGAATTTGTCAAACGAGGAGATCGACAATTACCTAAAACAAATGGACGAGACAATTAAACAAACTATGGACGCTACAATACTACGATATCGACATACGACTAACGAAGACCTGTTCCGCAATCCTACTATTGACGCACTGCACCGACAGAAAAGTAGACTTCTGACAAGACTCAAAAACTTGTACAGACAGTTTACTGACAGACAAGACCCGGAGATTAGGACACTGAAGGCGTCGATTAAAAATATTCAAACGTTAATAAAAGAGAATTACAGAATTTCTGTAAGTTCATATTGGAACAACAGGGTTCGGGCTGTAAACACCAGCAACCCGAATATGTTCCCTCAAATAAACAAACTATTTCGGAGAAAAAATCAAAACGACCTTCAGTGTCTTAAAACAGACAACAACGGACAACAGACAACGAACGGTTACTGACAATAGCAGGTATTGATTCATATGAGGCCGCTGATGATGATGACTTCTTTGTGATCGAGGATCCACAGGAGAAGGTTGAGGCCATAGGGGCGACTTTCCAGGAAATATACAAGGCCACCGATACCATTGGCCCTAATTATGACCTGGACAGTCGCGTCTTGGTGAAAAACTTCTACATTCGAAATGAAATAGAGAACTGGAGATCCGAGGGCTCTGGTTTTACTCGGTTCAGCGAAGAAAATATGGCAAACAATGTCATTACCAGAGAGGGTGACCTACCCCCGTTCATTTCGAAGGAAGAGCTCCATGAGATCTTCGACACAATCAGGGCTAAGAAATCAGTGGGGACCGATGGTATTCCGAACATCGTGCTTCGACATCTTCCTCTAGAAGCGGTGGACATTTACACCACCCTGTTTAATAATGCAATGAATAATGCACATTGTCCAGCGCATTGGAAAACGGCGGTGGTTCAACCTATCCCCAAAAAGGGAAACGATATATCCAATCCGGCGAATCTCCGGTCGATAAGTCTCCTTCCGAATATCAGTAAGGTGTTTGAAAAAGTAATCAATAGAGCTCTGTCTAGGTGGGTTGAGGACAAACATATAGTTCCGGATAATCAATTCGGTTTTAAGGCGGGACATGATATCTCACATGCCGCGTCTAAACTGGTGTCCGATATCCAATGGAATAAAGGCAAAAACCAATGTACTGGTGCCTGCCTTGTTGACTTGGAGAAGGCCTTTGACACCGTATGGTTAGAGGGTCTTTTCTATAAGCTGACTAGGCTGGGGTCAGTAAACCATTCTTGTACATTCTTTATAATATGCTAACCAACAGACAGTTCATCGTGAAAAATGGTGATGTGATTTCTGTTGGAATATTTCAAATTAAAAATGGTCTTCAGCAAGGCGCGGTCAATTCGCCGATCCTATTCAACATTTATACAAGCGACTAGATAGGTTCACTTCCCCATACTATTGCGTACGCAGACGATTTGATAGCGTACAGAGCAGGTCCAAAAATCGAGGTCATTAATACTCTCTTGCAGCGTGACTTCGATAAGATAAGACGATTTTGCGATGACTGGAAGTTGAAAATCAACTTTCAGAAGTCGGAAACCATTCTCTTTAGGACGGCGTTGTCTCTAGGGATATCAGAAAAAATTGGCGAATGTTCTCGATCATTGGACAACACGGACAGCCTCTTGCCTGTCGAAATGTAGTCAGATACCTTGGGATCTGGCTAGATCAGTTTCTGTATTTTGACAAAAATGTAGATGCTGCTCTGACCAGAGCCAAAGGCGCTTTTGCCCTTACAAAGAGACTGTTTTATAGCAGCCAACTCGATGAGAGGGTAAAGGTAATCTGCTACATGGCCCTTATCAGGCCCATGCTGGTATTCGGGTGTCCCGTGTGGTTCAATGTAAGAGCAAGTTTAATGGAAAAGATTCGGGTGTTTGAGAGGGCTTGCCTTAGGGCTTGCCTTCGCTTGTACAGAACACCAGAGTCGGAGTACAAAAATTTTTATCGTAATGAGGTCCTTTACAACAGGGCGAACCTAATACGAGTGGACAACTTCGTAATTAAGCTGACTCGAAGGCACATTGCAAGAGCAATGACCTCGACGAATAACCTGATATCTGGGGCTTACTACCCCAATTACCTTTACCACGAGAGTGTGCGCTCTGACGGCTTCGTTCCACCGGAAGCATTCCTCTACCTAGATCAGATAGGGTTGATCCAGGATCTTCCATGTCGCTCGGAAAGCTGGGGACAGGCGACTCAACTACAACAGAGACGTCGCACACGGCAGTGTGGATCTTCTCAGGTTCAGTAGGGTGGTGGGGAATCGCGATAAGAGGGATGTCGTTCGGCAGCACCAGCATTTCTGGTGGTTGAATGATGGAGAAGATGTTTCGTCGTCGTTTCCGTCAATTACGGACAAGCTTCACTAATGGGGCAAAGCTGACCAATCTATTTGCTCTGTGAATAGCGATGGCCAGCTTGCATAGGCTTAGGTTAGCAATTAAGAAATACATATATATATTAGTATTACACAGGTATATACTAGGATATGTATGTCATTGTGTATAATGTTTATGTGTATGTATGTGTGTATTGTGTAGATAGGTTAGCTAGACTAAGGTTTATTTTAAGTTAGATATTAAGTTTTTATAAAAAATAAAAAATTATGTCCGTACGCTAAGTTTCAGTTTGACTGTCAACCTGTGCGGACGTGTTTTCTCTTGTATACCGAATTCTGTTACTTTTCCGCTTTCCTTCAAAGCCCCGTAAACTGCCGAATCAGTAAATTTCAGTATATTTCCCGTCTCTGTTCGTCGACCTAGTTTCACCTGTGCCAGTTTTGTACCCCCCCAAAAAAAAAAAACAAAACAAAACTAAAAAAATTATAAATAAATAACCCTAACAAAAATTAATTGCGTCAATAAGTGTTCGTAGCCCAAATAAAAATAAACAATGGAAAAGTGCTGTGCTAGTGTTTTGTGCTCAATTGTTGACCCCAACGCGGAATGGGTAGCCTGCAATGGTCTCTGCGGAAAATCATTCCATGCCATATGCATCGGACTTACCCGGAGATCCATTACCTACCTCAAGGAGTATTGCAGTCTCTTCAATTTTTACTGCGACGAGTGCAAAGAGATCACCTTGGCTCACGTTATGCTGGCAATTAAATGCAATAACGAGTCTATCAATGCGATGCTAACCGAGAACAATCATATTAGCAGAACTATTCTCGACAGAATAGAGAAGATTGAAGACTCAGTAAACTGCATTGACAGTAATGTGGAAGCTTACAAGTCCACAGGAAGAATGATAGAAAAGCAACTGACAGCGATCCACAATCTGTCCAAAAATCAATCTCATCACGACAACGAGAGCGAAGTGATCAAATATCACTTGGATGGATTAAAAGCATTCCTCAAAACAAATTTTGCCAACCTCCTTAAATCCAACGTACTCACACACATAAACGACTCTATCAATCTTCTCCGTACTGATCTGGACTTGCTTTTTCAATCATCCTCCAAAACAATACATCCCACCCCGCATCCATCAGACTCTACGCTCGATGACTTAACCCTAAAAATAATAGACGTCAGCGAGGAACTCATAGCAACTCGTTTGACCGTTGCCGAAATCGGTAAAGAAGTGAGATTGGCTTCCCACAAAATCGATGGAATCCCCGATCAAATTCAACTTCAAGCTAGTTCCCCGTACAATGTCTCAATTCATAATGAATTAGTAGACACGGAGTCTTTTTCAAATACTCCTCCCGCCGCCCTAACAACGGAAACCGAAACCGCGCTGCCTATCCCGCCCGCCCCCGCCCCATGAAAACTGCTCAAACGATTCGGAACTTCATGGACCCCCTCCGAATGGAAAAGCCGACTCGAAAAGTTGAAAGAGGGAAACCATACAGCATTATACGTTGAACGGGCTCCTCAACACGCTGATGTTAGTTGGGTGCGGAATTTCTTTCACCGAAATTATGCCATCACCATCAGCTTCAAAATCAGCATCCCAACCAAATATTCATGGTTATTCCCCACTTCCCCTGGTAAGGCCCCTAAACCTGGGAAGATAAGTATCACCAAATGCTCTGAGGAACGAGAAAACCCACGTGTCGACGACAACCAAAATTTTAAAAATAAACGTAACGATAAGCTTAAAAAAAGACCGCTCCCAAACCCCTTTCCAACTAAAAAGCACGCAAATAAAAAACGAAGCTCTAATCCCGATCCCAACTGGAGCTTCAAAACGAATTTGTTCCCCGATTTTAGTCCCCCCTCCTCACTTATCCGACACAAAGCCCTTACACACCAATCCTCTAATCCGCTAATTTCCAATGTTCCACCCAAGCCCCCGCGCCAACGCGTCTCTTTCAGCTTAACCCCAACCACCCATATTATCCCTTCTCAATCTTCTACGCCACCGATCCCAGCAAACAACTCATTTCCTAACTTCGACCTACAAACTGGAGCTAAGTACCCTAATTTTATTAACTCCCATACCCTAAACCCAACATCTCATCCGGCGCCCAACTCCATATCCAACCACGAATCTCCATCTCCCTCCTCCACTGCCCCTATTCTTGTACCTCTTTTTCCCCCCACAGTTAAACTAACCCAGCAAACCAATGGAACTACAGAAAGTCGCTATGCACTCTCTAGGCTTAGAGAGAGAAAGATATATGAAAACATTCGTCTCTTTCTCGCCTATCTACACGACAAATCGGACTCGGTCTGCTACGAAGGGAAGACCAAAACCAGCGTCATGGTATCCATCCAGCAGGAAGGCCTCCCTACTGACCCTATCAGTCTCAGGAACCTTTATGTCAGGTACCACGAGATTTTTAGCATGTCCCCTCAGAAAGTAGCAGACGACCTTGCTGCTTTCGGCCACTACGTTCACTCTAAACGAGTCTCACACCTACAGCGAAGCCGAGCTGACCACGATAAATTTTTTCGTCCATAACGTGCCTTCCTCGTCAGCACTTAAACCATCCCGCCATACATCTCCACCCCACAACATCCCTCTTACATTTTACTACCAGAATGTAAGAGGTCTTCGCTCTAAAACCAATGCTGTCCTACGTCAATCGCATTCTCTTCCCTTTTATATTTACGCCTTGACCGAAACCAATTTGATTCCCGACATAAAGAACCAGGAATTGTTCCCCAATACTTTTAATGTTTTTCGCGACGACGATCCTACCCGCCCACATGATGATTCCCCCTGTCGAGGCGTCCTACTGGCGATCCACAACAGCCTTAACTCTTCCCCCATTACCATCTCTTCATCCTCTAAAGTCGACTTTGTCGCTATAAAAATATCACTCCCCTTCAAGTCCCTTTACGTTTTATGTTGCTACATCCTGCCAGCTCAACCTACCGAATCTTACCAACTTGTTGTCGATGCGATCGACTATTTAATTGACCTGTCTGACTCTACTGACGATATCTTTGTTTTCGGCGACTTTAATCTTCCTCAGCTACAGTGGATTCCATCAGACGATCAGTCGTTCTTCATCGCTTCAAATGCCAACTCAGCTAAGGAATGTCTCTTCTTAGATCGCTTAACAGACTCAAGTCTATGCCAAGTCAGTGGTGTATCCAACTATATGGGCAGGCAATTGGACCTTATTTTCACAACAGATTCAATCAACTCCTCAGTCTCACTTTGTCCCCTATCTCTCTCTACAATCGACAACTACCACCCCCCCCTTCTACTTTCATTTTTTCATAACTCTTCTCTCCAGTCCACTCCTCCCACAACTCTCTCATCCTATGACTTTCACAAAGCAAACTTTCACAAAATCAGTGACTATCTTAGCAGATCCCCCTTTAACTTTCACAACCTAAGCGTAAATGATGCCTTATCCATTTTTTATAAAGAAATATTTAATTCTTTCAGCCTTTACGTTCCGTTTTCCCGACTTAAAACATCATCTACTAGTCCTCCCTGGTATAATCGCAAACTTCGTTCCTTACGAAACAAGAGAAATAAGTTATGGGCTGTTTTCCTGCGTACCAGATCCTTGTCCGACTATTCCAACTATCTTGGTGCTTATCTTCATTTCACCGAACTTTACGATTCCCTTTACCAGCGTTACCTTAACAATGCGCAAGTCAACCTTATAAATGACCCTAAGTCCTTTTACCAATTTGTTAACTACAAAAGAAAGTCCGATGGTTACCCTCCTTCCCTCTCTTTCAACAACAAGTCATCAACCGATCCACTCACCATTGCCAACCTATTTGCCAGCTTCTTTAAACAATCCTTTACCAAACTCCTTTGTACCAGATCCATCCTATTTTCGTTACCTACTGAACTTCTCCAACGGCCCACTTCTTTCTCACATCTTGGACCCCTCCTATATCGAATATAAATTACACCAACTCAATGATGAATTTACACCCGGTCCAGTTGGCCTCCCTGCCATATTTCTTAAAAAATGTTCTTCGTCTCTTTCCCTTGCCCTTTCTGATCTCTTTCGTCTATCCCTTTCACAAGGAGAATTTCCTCAGGTTTGGAAAACCTCCGTTATAACTCCAATCCACAAAAAGGGATCAAAGAACGAAATAACAAACTATCGTCCAATCGCTAAACTCTCCCATATACCCAAACTCCTCGAAAGTATTTTGTATGAAGCTCTAAGCTTCCAATGCAAATCACTTATTTCCCCTAGACAACACGGCTTCCTAAAGGGTAGGTCAACCACCACAAATCTCGTTGAATTCGTATCCTTTGCCATCTCTGCCCTAGAGAACGGCAACGAAGTCGATGTAGTTGCAACCGATTTTAGCAAAGCCTTCGATAAAATCTCTCATCGATTAATACTCTTCAAATTGTCTGCCCTCGGCTTTGAACCCATACTGTTAAAATGGATATCCTCTTACCTCGAAAACCGTTTTTACAGTGTTCGTTTTAGGTCAGCCCACTCCGCTCCATTTTTGGCCACCTCTGGAGTTCCTCAAGGTAGCCATCTCGGTCCCCTTCTCTTTATATTAACCATAAATGATCTCGATAGGATCATCAAATACTCGTCCGTCTCCCTTTACGCCGACGATACCAAATTTTTCAAAACCATTTCCTCTCCCCATGACTCCTTCCTTCTTCAACAAGACCTTGATAGTTTTTCGATCTGGTGCCTCAAAAATTGTTTGGAACTTAATATCACCAAATGCCAATCCATCACCTTTTCACATAAGCGGCTCAAATCTCCTCCCCGACTCTACCTTCTCCACAACCAACCTATCTCCTCCGTTGAATCTCTTCGCGACCTCGGCATTTTGTGTGATAGGGAGCTCAACTTCCGTTTGCATATGGATGGGATAATCCTTAAAGCCAACTCTGCACTAGGTTTTGTAAAACGATGGTCCAAAGAATTCACCAACCCATACGTGACCAGGTCCCTCTATATTACCTTTGTTCGTCCCCTCCTAGAGTACGCCAGTCAAGTATGGTCCCCATATCATCGCGTTCATATCTCGAGAATCGAAAGCATCCAGCGCCGTTTTCTTCGATTTGCTCTTCGAGGTTTGCCCTGGGATGATTCTTTTACTCTGCCCCCCTATCAAAACCGTCTCAACCTTATTAACCTAAACACCCTTGAGGAACGCAGAGATGCAGCCGACTTTCTCTTCGTTCATCGACTTCTTTCAGGTCAGGTTGAATGCACGTCCCTTCACAATTCTATTTTCCTCAACACTAACCTTCCTCGTAATCTACGTACCCCTCGTCTCTTCTATCTCCCAACCCACCACACCACCTATGGCGCGAACGAACCAATCTCCCGCATGCTACGAAAAATTAATTCAAACCCTAGCGTCTTTGACTTCCACCGCACCACTTCCTACCTCAAATCGGTTCTCCTTCACCAGAATAACCAACCTTAGTTTTAAGTTTTAGTTTAAGTTTAATTTTAAGTTACAGCTTGTATTAAGCCGAATAAATGGGGGATTTCGCCCCCACCAAAATTAATTAATTAAATTTTTGTTAAATTCTTTTCTTAGCATTAAGCATAGAAAATAAGTACCTAAATAAAATGTAAATAAAGTCGAAAGACATAGATATAAGAATTTAGAGTAGCTTAGAGTGCCTGTGTGGGGCCAGTAAGTTAGTGTAAGATTGTTAAGTAATTTTAAGCTAGCATTTAAGCATTTTTTGTTAGTATATAAGAATTAATGATTTAGAAAATAAAATGCATTTAAAACTAAACTAAACTGCGCAACTAAGTTCTCGCTGTTTGTTAATAGATGGCTCCATTGCATTACGTGCTGGTCGATTTTGATATATCCACAAAGTTATGAACCAAGCTTAGACACATGACAAACAAACGGTTGTAACACATTAGTGATTTTGTTTTGGCATCATATACAGGGTGCGGCAGAACCTGTTGAGCAGTTTTGAAGAGTTATAAAAAAAAAAAAACAGGGCTTAAATGAAACAAGTGTTTTTATTTTTGAAACCCGTAGAACATACCATTTTATACGCACTAATTTTTAAAAATAATGTCTTTAAGATGGCGGCCGATAGCTGCAATACATTACTGGAGCCGATTTCTAAAATTTTTAACAGCCATTTCGAAGGGTATCGCGTTCACTTCTTCAACAATTCGCTCCCTTAGCTTTATCAGGTTTTGGGGGCGACGTTTAAACACTTTTTCCTTAAGATATCCTCAAAGAAAGAAGTCGCATATGCTTAAGCCCGGCGACCGCGCAAGCCTCCTCACGTCACCTCTCAAAGACACTAGACGTCCGGGAAATATTTTACTTAAAGCATTTAGAGAATTTTGGGCTGTGTGGGTTGTAGCCCCATCCTGTTGGAAACAAACATCCCTTCATCGCTCTTCTTCAACAACCATATCCAATCGGGGCTGCGGAAAATTTTGTAATATTGAAACATAACGCCTGGAATTCAGGATTACGGTCACGCCTCCCTCTTCAAAGAAGTACGGGCCAATAATGCCAAATTGTGATACGGCACACTACATCGTTAGTTTAGGCGGATGTAGCGGTCTTTCGTGAGCAATTTGGGGATTGTTTTCAGCCCACTAGCGAAAATTTTGTTTATTCACAATCTCGCTTACGTGAAAATGTGTCTCGTCGCTACTGAAGAATGCTGCCTCAGTAGGGATCGCTGCAAGCATTTTCTCACACAGATTTTGGCAGTTGGCGGGGTCTGCTGGGTTCAATTCTTCAACCACCATAATTTTTAAGGGAAGGAAATTCAAATTTAAATGCAGTCCCAAACTGTGGTCTGAAACCGCATTGGGGATAGCGTGCCTTCGAGCAGAACGTCTTGGCGATTGCTCGAGTGCTGCTCTCACTAGCTCTACATTTTCTGGTGTTCTGTTGGATCTTCGTCGGCCATGGATATCCGTTCTTAGTGCGCTACCAGTTTCCTCCAACTGTCGAATCCAGGACCGAATTGTGTTCGCAGTAGGAACAGCATTATTGCGCGGAAAGTTAAAGCGTCGCCGAGAAGCTCTTTGCGTCGCAATCACAGATCGGTTGTTTTCATAAAATTAACGTACGGCAAAGCTACGATGTACTCCGGTTCAAACCATGTTTGCTACTAAATGGGGATACCGACAGAACAAAAGAGACTAGTGCAGCTGTTCAATTGATTCTGCAGCACCCTGTACTTTTGGTTGTGTGAAAATATCTGATTTTGTGCCAATTAATCCTCATTTGAGGGAAGTATTTATTTTCTTCTTTCTTTCGAAGAAAACGGCGGCTGAAGCGCATAGAAAGCTCCACAAGGTTTTCGGAGTGAAACAACGTGCCGTCATTAGTTCCGTCGCTTCAAAGACGGTGATTTCAATGTTGACGACCGTCCGCGTGACGGAAGGCCAAAATCCTACGCTGGATTGGAGATATTGCTCGATAAGCATCCGTGCCAAATGCAAGAAGAGCTTGCTTCAGCATAAGGAATTACCCGCCAAGCCGTTTCCTGGCGATTGCATGCGTTGGAAATGATTCAAAAACAAGCAAGAAACTTGGGTTCCTTATGATTTGCAGCCAAGGGATTTTGAGCGTCGTTTTTTCGCCTGTAAACAACTGCTTCAGCGGCAACAAAAGGAATGGTTTTCTTAATAACATCATGACGAGTGATGAAAAATGGAATCATTACAGCAACTGAAAAGAAGAAAGTCATGGGGACCGCATATTCACGCTGCAGCGGTTATGCTGTATATTTGGTGGGATTAAGTCGGTGTTATTTATTATGAACTATTGAAACCCAACTAAACCATCACTGGGGAATGGTATCGACTTCAATTGGTGCGACTGAGGCGTGCACTGCGCGAAAAAAGGCCACAATACGAGCAGAGGCACGAAAAAGTAATTCCACGGTATGACAACGCTTAGCCTAACGTTGCCAAACCCGTTAGAACCTACCTGGAAACGCTCAAATAAGAAGTCCTACCCCACCCGCTATATATCCCAGATATTGCGCCGTCAAATTATTACTTGTTCCGTTCGATGGCACATGGTCTGGCTGACCAGCAGTTCCGCTCAAATGAAAACATCAAAAATTGGCTTGATTCGTGGATAGCCTCAAAAGATGAACGCTTTACTATAACGGTATTCGGGCTCTGCCAGAGATATGGGAAAAAGTTGTAGCTAGCGATGGACAATACTTTGAATGATTCATTTGCAACAACTTTTTCCACAATAAAGGTGCATTTCCATCACAAAAAAAAACAGTTGCGCAACAAATACATATAGTATTACCAAGCCAAACGAAATTATTAGTGTAATACTTTGGAGAAACATATTGAAAATTTACCAGCAGAAGTTAAAAAGAACAGAATTATATTCAATGGGAATAAGGTACTAACTCTACTACCCCATAGATCTAAGAGTGGTTTGATTACTGCTGTAGAAAAGGGATTAAGTTGGACATTGGACGAAAAGAAAACCAATTAAAAACTAAGGGCAATAAAAATGTCGAACTAATTGAAGCAATCAATCAGCAGGTAACAATAAATTACAATTGTAATGATTCATTTACTTTACTAAAAAAAGTTTTATAATCAGACAGATATAAAATTTTAGATATAATGAATACGAACGAATCTCAATAAACAAATGATGTTACGGGAAATATTTTTGGAACAACAAATGCCAATTAACTTTCTAAAAGAAAAAATAAATTTGATGCAAGAAAATATAATATTGCCAAGTTTAGGGGTTATATACCCAAGGATTTTGAGCAAAAATTAAATCATTAAATATCAAATTGACATTAAAAGATTCAATGACGTGAAAAAATTAATAGCCAAGTGTGATAACAAAGATCTAACACCAATAATGAAAACTGATAAAAAAATATTAATACCAATTGCAAATTATAACAACAAGCAATTAAACGAAGAATTTTAATATGTAGTTAAAACCAAAAATAAAACGAACGTTTTTGTAAATAATTTAAGTCTTCAGAAATTAAAATTAAGTTGAAATTGTATTTTTAAGAAAAATTGCAAGTTAGTAAGTAAATTAGATGTAGAAATAACGGTACTGCACTATGATCTTTTGGTCATAAATATTAGGTGGTGGAGTGAAAAGTAACCTCCTTGACCACCAGAATGTGCTGCTACTGCAAAAAAGGTTATGGTGCCTTGAAGTCCGTTCATATTTAGGCAAACCTGCCAAATTTCAGTGCGATACTGTCTTTAGTTTTGTTTTGACAGCTGTTTGTTGTTGACGTGTTTGGCATCATGCTGAGTATGGTATTATGGGTTAATTTTTGAAAGATTTTCGTGGTGTGAGAAATCATGTCCGGGTCAGGGGGAGCATCATCCCCATATATGGGGCTTGGCGTCAAGGTAGCGCGCGCAGCTTCACACTTGGGCGTCGTGGGTTCAAATCTGACTGGAACCTTGTTCTCTTCTTTTATTCTTTTCACAGGCTATTTTCGCCGCGGTTTTCATTATGTACATCTGATGCAACGGGTGGAGATGTGCATGGTGAGCGCAGCGGAAAAATGGCCTGATCCATGGAATGGGCTAAGACCACCAAGCCATATGATCTTCTAATCCACGGCGAGATTAGGCTGTAGCTAGCTGAGGAAAATCTGAGAGAGTCAGTTGGTTAGAAACGGGCAGCGAGTTAAGGAGTCAAGTGTGTTAAAGAGTGTAGTAGGAAAAAAAAACAGAACAGCCGATTAGCATAACGCTAGTATTTAATTAATTAAAACCAGTTCGAGCAGACAAAATGTGGGTTTTTGTTTTTGGTTTCTGAAACGTTACCCTGACGTATACGTTAACTTTATTTGGTTAGGACCCTAACTTCAAGATCGTGGTTGGAGGTTTTAGTTTTGGTTGTATGAAAACCCTGGACTAACTTGGTGCTATTCATTCTTCCCTAAGCCAACCCTAATTGAAATTGGAGCGAGACGACTGAAGCAGAGCCAGAGCCAGCTAAGTGCTTAAAAGTTTTTTTTTAATTTATTACAAAATTTATAAGCAACCCCTAGCCGGTTGCAATAATAAGATCGTATAATCAAAAAAAAAAGCAAAGAAAAAAACGAGATCGTTGCTAACTGTTATACGGCGTGCATACTTATACCGTTTTAGTCAAGAGAAAGCATGTGTGGTCGGGGGTCGTGATAACCAAGGCGCTTGTCTGGCGCCTTTGTCTGGGGCCTCTAGGGATACCAGAAAGAATTGGCGAAAGTTCTCTATCGTTGGACAACATGGACAGCCACTTGCTTGTCGAAATGTAGTCAGGTACCTTGGGATCTGGTTAGACCAATATCTGTATTTTAACAAACATATAGATGTTGCTCTGGCCAGAGCCAGAGGTGCTGTTGCCCTTACAAGGAGACTGTTCTATAACAGCCAACTCGATGCGAGGGTGAAGGTGATCTGCTACATGGCCCTTATCCGGCCTATGCTTGTATTTGGTTGTCCCGTGTGGTTCAACGTGAGAGCAAGCTTATTGGAAAAGATTCGGGTGTTTGAGAGGGCTTGTCTTCGGGCTTGCCTTCGCTTGTACAGAACACCAGAGTCGGAGTACAAAAAATTTTCTCGTAATGAGGTCCTTTACAACAGAGCGAACCTAATACGAGTGGACAACTTCGTAATTAAGCTGACTCGAAGGCACATTGCAAGAGCAATGACCTCGACGAATAACCTGATATCTGGGGCTTACTACCCTAATTATATGTATCATGAGAGAGTTCGCTTTGACGGCTTTATTCCTCCAGAAGCGTTCCTCTACCTAGGTATGAAAGGTCTGATCCAGGACAGATTAGCGGTGCCGCTAATCTTCCACGTCGCTCGGACAGCTGCGGACAGGCGACTCAACTACGACAGAGACGTCGCACACGGCAGTGCGGAGCGTCTCCGGTTCAGTAGGGCGGTAGGGAGTCGCGACATAAGGGATGTTGCTCGGCAGCACCAACAATTTTGGTGGCTAGTTGAAGGAGGGGAGGGTTCGTCGTCTAATCCCTTAAGTAATAGGTAGCTTCATGTGAAGCAAAGTCGGTCGTCTGTTAATTTCATTAGCCATGGCCGGCTTACATAGATTTAGGTAGTATTAAGTTAGATGTAAGAAAAAAAAACAAAAAAAAAATTATAAAAATCAAAAAAAAAAAAAAAAAAAATTAAATAAAAAAAAAATAATAAAAAAAAAAATAAAAGAACAAAAGATATGGGTGACAACTTTTTTCTAAAAAAGGGGTAATCCATACAGGAAAAAAAATATATTGTATTGTATTATATATGTTAAAATAAGGTATTGTAAGTAGGTTAAGATTTAGATTTATTTTTTCTTAGGTAGTTAGTTTATAAGTTTTAGTTTTAGTTTTATTTTATTTAATTGTTTTTTTTTTACAAAAAGTCCATATACTAAGTTTTTCCTTTGTGTAATAAAAATTTTTCTTAGTTTTAGTTTAAATTAAATATATAAATATAAATAATAATAAATGTTCGAAACGTCGAAAGACATAGTTTAAGTATTATGTTTAACCTAGAGTGCCCGCATGGGGCCAGTAAGTTAGAATAAGATTATCTGTAAGTTACTTAAGCTAATTTTTAAGCATTTTTTTGTCTAGCTTGTAAGTGTAAATGAATTAATGGAAATAAAAATGCATTTAAAATGAATGAATGATTTAAAATGAAAGGCGCTTGTCTGGGTCGTAGTGTGTGGGGTTCAGGTTCAAATCACCAGAGTTCTTTATTGTTTGTTTTTTCTTAATCTTTCTTTTTGTTGCTACTCATTGAACCTCAGTCAGTGGGGAAGCTTGTTGCTATTCCTTTTTTTTTTGCGATAATATTACATATGACTAGAATTAAATTAGTGTTAAGATACCTGCATTTAAATTTAAGATAGAATTAAGTATGTATTTTTTTGAATTAAACCAAATGAGATAAAATTGTAAAGAATTAAATAAAATTGTGAAGAATTGAGAAAGAGGACGGGATTTGTTCGCGATCGTCACAACCAATTCGCGATTTAAGTTGTGGTGAAGTTGTACGGAAGGGTAATCGCGTGGCGCCCATTTATTTAACAACTTTACCCACGGCCAGTCTCCGCAGTTGGCCAAGGAACCTTTCGTACAACGCCGCGGGACACGGGGGAAAAAGGACGGTATCATTTGGCGCCCAACGTGGGGCCCTTATTTAATCAGAATTAGCCATTTAATCAACCCGTCGGTGGTCGCGTGCTTATTTTTTATTTTTATCATTTTTTGTTTTTTTTAATTTTTCTTATTTTTTTGTTTGTATTTTTTTTGGTTCTACTGTTTTTTTTCTTTTTTGAATTATTATTTATTGTTTTTTTATAAAAGCTCTTGTTTTCCCGTCTGGAGAACTTGAATTATTTATTTTAGCACAAAAACAGAACCTCCAACCACAGCTCAACTGGTTATTTTTTTCTTGGGATGGAGATCAATAGGTTAAGCTCGGAAGAGCTTCGATACGAGCTAGATGTTAGGGGACTTACAGGTAGTGATGTAGATGAGATGAGGAAGGTGTTGCGCACGGCTTTAAGGAGGGACTCTAGCTTCATTTTGCCTGAGTATCCGTTTAGTTTTTCAGAGGATCAAGCAGCCATAAAATCCAAACTAGAAGAAATTTTAAAGTTGACGAATGAGTTTGTTGGTGACGAAAACTCCACACAATTTAAGAAGATTTCTGCTAAATCTGAGTGGATTTTGAGGCGGTTGAGTAGGTCGCAAGTTAGCACTCCCGAAGAGAAAGCCTTCGTTTTTGATGTCAGGCAACAGGTGGTTGGGCTCCTCTCGAACCTAGACGTTAAGGCGGGCGTGGATGTTCCGAAGCAGAAAGAAAACGCGATTCAGGGTGAAGAGGTGTTGGGTATTTCGCCGCCGAACGAGACGTCTCTCTCCAATAGCACTCACTGTGGTGTACCTGTCGCCACCTCATCACCTTTGTTTACATCAGAAAAGAGGGTGCCCATTATGAGATGGGGCGTTAAGTTCAGCGGCGACCACACTCAGTCAATCAGTTGCTTCTTGGAAAAGGTAGAAGAGCTAAGGGAGGCTCGGGGATTCACTAAGACTGAGCTTTTTTCCGGGGCTGACAACTTTTTCGAAGGGAAAGCGGCAATATGGTTCAGGGCCAATAAACCATTTATCAGTTCCTGGCCACAACTGGTCCAAAAGTTAAAAGCGGAGTTTCTGCCACCGGGGTACGATGATAGGCTCTGGGAGGAGATAAGATGTAGGACACAAGGCAGTTCCGAGACCATAGGAATTTAAGTCAGCGTAATGTTAGGACTATTTTCAAGGCTAAATGAGACATGTTCGGAGGAGGTGAAGCTAAAATGGATTCGTAGAAATATTTCCCCCTTCTATCAGACGCAGATGGCCCTAGTCGAGATTTCTTCGCTGGATCGATTAGTGGAAGTGGGACACCGGTTGGAAGCAACGAGATACTTGGTCGAGAGTTTTGCGCCACCACCATCCAGGCGAAATAATTCTCTACTAGAACCGGATTTAGCGTATGTGGACGTAGGAGAGGGGAGAGCGGATGTGCAAACTTTAAGTCACTCTTCGAATGATACCGTAAGTCGACCCCTCACTTGTTTTCGATGCAGGCAACCAGGACACATCGCCGCCCAATGTCAGCAACCGGTGAGTTGTTATGGCTGCAATAGGGTTGGTACCATACGCAGCCGGTGCCCACATTGTGCATCAGAGTCTCGGGTTTCGGGAAACAACCCCTCGGCTCAAGGACAGGCGGGGCTTTGAGTCGAACGAAAGAGACCGCAATAAAGAGGAGAAGAGGCGTGGGAGAGTCGGTAGGGTGTAACATAGGTTTAGACTTTTTATTGGAAATGAAGGGTTCTGATAGGCGTCCTTATTTAAGTGTAGAGATTTATGGGGTAAACATTTTGGGGTTATTAGATTCAGGGGCATCTCGGACGATTCTCGGAAGTAAAGGGTGGGAAGCGCTGCGGGGTTTTAACTGCCGACTGTCCAAATCAAATGTCAAAGCGGTGACTGTTGCTAATGGGGATGGGGTTGACGTGGTTGGTGCACTCAACGTTCCTATTAAGGTGGAGAATACGGTGAAGGTAATGGAAGTGCTTCTGATACCAAAGTTACCGCATAGTCTGATTTTGGGTGCCGATTTTTGGGAATTGTTCTCAATAATACCGGATCTCAAAAATCGATCCTGGAACTTTGGAGAGGAAGTACTAGGGGTGGAAGAGGGCTTTCTGCTGACCGATACGCAAAGAAATCGGCTCAATGAACTCGTCGAAGGCATTTTCCAATCGATGGGCGAAGGCCTGGGTTGCACTTCGCTTGTTCAGCACGTCATTAAAACCAGTGCCCCACCTATCAAACAACGATACTATCCCGTTTCCCCTATAGTGCAGCGACAGATTAATAAGGAGGTGGACGATATGCTGGAAGCCGGGGTCATTGAGCCATCTTCAAGTCCATGGTCGTCTCCAATTTTGTTAATCAACAAGAAGGATGGGAGATACCGATTTTGTGTGGACTTCCGTAAGCTCAATCAAGTAACCGAGCGCGACGCGTACCCAATACCATACGTCTCTGCGACCCTTGACAAACTTCGAAATGCTAAATATCTTTCCTCGCTTGACATCAAGTCTGCCTACTGGCAAATACCTATGGCCGAATCATCGAAACAGTACACAGCGTTCACTATTCCCAGAAAGGGGCTGTATCAATTTCGCCGCATGCCTTTTGGGCTACATAACGCCCCAGATACTTGGCAGCGTTTTATTGATACAGTCATCGGAGCTGACCTTGAACCGAACGTCTTTGTGTACCTAGATGCTGTCATAATTGTGGCTGAAACTTATGAAAAGCAATTGGAAGTCTTGCGCATAGTGCTGCAGCGAATTAAGGATGCCGGTCTTGTCTTGAGTCGTGATAAGTGCGAGCTTTGTAAGCCAGAGCTAAGGTACTTTGGCTATGTCGTAAATGGGAAGGGCCTTTTAGTGGATCCGGAAAAGGTGAACTACATGGTTGGGTACCCACGGCCAGCGACGGTGTCTGGAGTGCGAAGATTTGTCGGTATGGTGTCGTGGTACAGGCGTTTTGTTCACAACTTCTCGGATTTGATTGCCCCAATTACTGGGCTTCTCAAGAAGAAGCGCAGCTTTGAATGGGACGAGAGTTGCGAACAAGCATTCTGCACGCTGAAAGAGAGGTTGATTTCAGCGCCAATACTCAAATGCCCTGATTTCAGTTTACCCTTCACCGTACATACAGATGCCTCCGGTTGTGGGATAGGGGCCGTTCTAACTCAAGAACAACCTGGTGAAGGCGAAAAGGTGATCAGCTATCTTAGCCGATCCCTGACAAGAACCGAAAGGAACTACTCTACTACGGAACGGGAATGTCTGGGTGTTATTTGGGCCGTGGAAAAGCTTCGTCCATATTTAGAAGGTAGTAGTTTCACTGTGGTGACTGACCATCATTCGTTACTGTGGCTGAACAATTTGAAGGACCCGCAGGGTAGGCTGGCTCGCTGGGCTGTCAAATTGCAGCAGTATGATTTTAAAATCATACACCGGAAAGGTAAGGATCATCTGGTCCCAGACGCTTTATCAAGGGTCAATGAAGAGTTGTCTTCAATCTCCTTAGCTACTGCGGATTCGTGGTACCTTAAGATGTTGGAGGGGGTGAAAAGGAATAGGGAAAAATTTCCAGACTGGAAGAGGGTAACCTGTTCAGGCGAGTACGGATGAGATATTCGAAGTTAATGACCCAGGGTAGTGAGTGGAAGCGAGTAGTTCCGAGGGAAAGCCGGACCGAAGTACTAAGGCAATGCCACGACGACATTTTGAGTGGGCACGGTGGGGTACAAAAGACGCTAGACAAGGTGGCGAGAAGCTACTATTGGCCGAAGCTAGAGACAAGTGTCACAAAGTACGTCCGTGCCTGTACAGTCTGTCAGACGGTGAAACCTGACCTACGGAAACCTGCAGGACTGATGTCTTCGAGATGTAACGACAGCAGACCTTGGGAGCTGTTATGCGTGGATTTTGTAAGACCGCTTCCTCCGCCTACTAAGGGGTATTGCTACATTTTGACGGTTGTCGACTTCTTCTCAAAATTTCCTTTGTTTTTCCCGGTTAGAACAGCAACCGCCAAATCCGTACGAGCTATTCTCGAGGAGCAAGTGTTCTTAGTGTTTGGGGTCCCTAAATGGATTGTGTGTGACAATGGAGTGCAGTTTAAGAGTAAGGAAATGGCCGATTTGGCCGATGCCTACAAGGTCACTCTGAATTTCACTGCCTTTTACCACCCCCAAGCCAATCCGGCGGAGCGGTATAATCAAACGCTAAAGACAAAACTTCGTGCCTATGTTTCCGAGAATCACCGAAAATGGGATGAGCTTCTGCCCAAAGTAGCGTGTGCCATTCGAACCTCAACACACGAAGTCCTCAAGGAGTCACCATACTTCGTTTTGTTTGGGTGGGAGATGCCAGTTAGGGGTGATGGGTCTGAGGTTCCTTCAAATGGTTTTATCGCCGATCGTTCTTTTGATGTTCAGGCCTGGTCAAAAGCCTTAGGTGAGGTAGCAGAGGACGTAAGGAGTAGAATGCGCGTCGCAGCTAGAAAATCGGAAAAATCGTACAACCTAAGGAGAAGGGACACTCAGTTCTTTCCGAAGGACTTAGTTTTGAGGAAGAATTTCGTCTTATCCGATGCGGCGAATTATTTTAAGGCAAAGCTTGCCCCTAAGTATGTAGGTCCCTTTGAGGTTGTCCGAAGAGTCTCTCCCTGGACTTATGAATTAGGGGACAAGAGCGGGAAAAAGGTAGGTGTTTGGCACTCAAAGGACTTAAAGCTATTTATAGATAAGGACGACCTACAGTAGCCAGTCTGCTTAGGGCAGAAGTACGAACATCTTTTCAAAGGAAGGGGGTATTTATTATGGGTTAATTTTTGAAAGATTTTCGTGGTGTGAGAAATCATGTCCGGGTCAGGGGGAGCATCATCCCCATATATGGGGCTTGGCGTCAAGGTAGCGCGCGCAGCTTCACACTTGGGCGTCGTGGGTTCAAATCTGACTGGAACCTTGTTCTCTTCTTTTATTCTTTTCACAGGCTATTTTCGCCGCGGTTTTCATTATGTACATCTGATGCAACGGGTGGAGATGTGCATGGTGAGCGCAGCGGAAAAATGGCCTGATCCATGGAATGGGCTAAGACCACCAAGCCATATGATCTTCTAATCCACGGCGAGATTAGGCTGTAGCTAGCTGAGGAAAATCTGAGAGAGTCAGTTGGTTAGAAACGGGCAGCGAGTTAAAGAGTCAAGTGTGTTAAAGAGTGTAGTAGGAAAAAAAAACAGAACAGCCGATTAGCATAACGCTAGTATTTAATTAATTAAAACCAGTTCGAGCAGACAAAATGTGGGTTTTTGTTTTTGGTTTCTGAAACGTTACCCTGACGTATACGTTAACTTTATTTGGTTAGGACCCTAACTTCAAGATCGTGGTTGGAGGTTTTAGTTTTGGTTGTATGAAAACCCTGGACTAACTTGGTGCTATTCATTCTTCCCTAAGCCAACCCTAATTGAAATTGGAGCGAGACGACTGAAGCAGAGCCAGAGCCAGCTAAGTGCTTAAAAGTTTTTTTTTAATTTATTACAAAATTTATAAGCAACCCCTAGCCGGTTGCAATAATAAGATCGTATAATCAAAAAAAAAAGCAAAGAAAAAAACGAGATCGTTGCTAACTGTTATACGGCGTGCATACTTATACCGTTTTAGTCAAGAGAAAGCATGTGTGGTCGGGGGTCGTGATAACCAAGGCGCTTGTCTGGCGCCTTTGTCTGGGGCCTCTAGGGATACCAGAAAGAATTGGCGAAAGTTCTCTATCGTTGGACAACATGGACAGCCACTTGCTTGTCGAAATGTAGTCAGGTACCTTGGGATCTGGTTAGACCAATATCTGTATTTTAACAAACATATAGATGTTGCTCTGGCCAGAGCCAGAGGTGCTGTTGCCCTTACAAGGAGACTGTTCTATAACAGCCAACTCGATGCGAGGGTGAAGGTGATCTGCTACATGGCCCTTATCCGGCCTATGCTTGTATTTGGTTGTCCCGTGTGGTTCAACGTGAGAGCAAGCTTATTGGAAAAGATTCGGGTGTTTGAGAGGGCTTGTCTTCGGGCTTGCCTTCGCTTGTACAGAACACCAGAGTCGGAGTACAAAAAATTTTCTCGTAATGAGGTCCTTTACAACAGAGCGAACCTAATACGAGTGGACAACTTCGTAATTAAGCTGACTCGAAGGCACATTGCAAGAGCAATGACCTCGACGAATAACCTGATATCTGGGGCTTACTACCCTAATTATATGTATCATGAGAGAGTTCGCTTTGACGGCTTTATTCCTCCAGAAGCGTTCCTCTACCTAGGTATGAAAGGTCTGATCCAGGACAGATTAGCGGTGCCGCTAATCTTCCACGTCGCTCGGACAGCTGCGGACAGGCGACTCAACTACGACAGAGACGTCGCACACGGCAGTGCGGAGCGTCTCCGGTTCAGTAGGGCGGTAGGGAGTCGCGACATAAGGGATGTTGCTCGGCAGCACCAACAATTTTGGTGGCTAGTTGAAGGAGGGGAGGGTTCGTCGTCTAATCCCTTAAGTAATAGGTAGCTTCATGTGAAGCAAAGTCGGTCGTCTGTTAATTTCATTAGCCATGGCCGGCTTACATAGATTTAGGTAGTATTAAGTTAGATGTAAGAAAAAAAAACAAAAAAAAAATTATAAAAATCAAAAAAAAAAAAAAAAAAATTAAATAAAAAAAAAATAATAAAAAAAAAAATAAAAGAACAAAAGATATGGGTGACAACTTTTTTCTAAAAAAGGGGTAATCCATACAGGAAAAAAAATATATTGTATTGTATTATATATGTTAAAATAAGGTATTGTAAGTAGGTTAAGATTTAGATTTATTTTTTCTTAGGTAGTTAGTTTATAAGTTTTAGTTTTAGTTTTATTTTATTTAATTGTTTTTTTTTTACAAAAAGTCCATATACTAAGTTTTTCCTTTGTGTAATAAAAATTTTTCTTAGTTTTAGTTTAAATTAAATATATAAATATAAATAATAATAAATGTTCGAAACGTCGAAAGACATAGTTTAAGTATTATGTTTAACCTAGAGTGCCCGCATGGGGCCAGTAAGTTAGAATAAGATTATCTGTAAGTTACTTAAGCTAATTTTTAAGCATTTTTTTGTCTAGCTTGTAAGTGTAAATGAATTAATGGAAATAAAAATGCATTTAAAATGAATGAATGATTTAAAATGAAAGGCGCTTGTCTGGGTCGTAGTGTGTGGGGTTCAGGTTCAAATCACCAGAGTTCTTTATTGTTTGTTTTTTCTTAATCTTTCTTTTTGTTGCTACTCATTGAACCTCAGTCAGTGGGGAAGCTTGTTGCTATTCCTTTTTTTTTTGCGATAATATTACATATGACTAGAATTAAGTTAGTGTTAAGATACCTGCATTTAAATTTAAGATAGAATTAAGTTTGTATTTTTTTGAATTAAACCAAATGAGATAAAATTGTAAAGAATTAAATAAAATTGTGAAGAATTGAGAAAGATTACGGGGTTTGTTCGCGATCGTCACAACCAATTCGCGATTTAAGTTGTGGTGAAGTTGTACGGAAGGGTAATCGCGTGGCGCCCATTTATTTAACAACTTTACCCACGGCCAGTCTCCGCAGTTGGCCAAGCAACCTTTCGTACAACGCCGCGGGGCACGGGGGTAAAAGGACGGTAACAATGGACAAACACGATTTTCGTTCTCTCATAAAAAGTTATTTTTTGAGAGGCAAAACGGCGAAGGAAACAAAAGAAAAGTTGGGTAAATATTATGGGTTTAATGCTCCGTCGGATTACATCGTCAAATATTGGTTTCGAGAGTTTCGTGGTGGCCGCAACTCCACTACCGATCAAGTCCGCAGCGGCGGGCCCTCCGATGCGGTTACAGAGGACAATGTCAAAAAAATACATGAAATGGTGTTGACTGACCGGAAAGTGAAGCTGCGCGTGCTAGCAGATACCACAAAGATTAGTACTGAGCGCATACGCCATATTGTGAGCAATATTCTGCATATGAAAACGTTATCCTGCTGCTAGCTGCCGCGAATGCTCACTCTTGACCAAAAACACGAACGCGAGATCACTTCGAAAGAGTGTTTGGACTTGCGGATGCGGAAACGGGCGGACTTTTGGTAACTGGATTTGGATCCCTCGGACTATTATCTCTTCCCGAACCTCAAAAGATGGCTCATCCATAAAAAATTCAGCTCACGCGAGGAAATTATCGACGGCACGGAGGAGTATTTTGCAGACCTTCCAGAAAATTACTTTTCGGACGGGATCAAGAAGTTGGAAAATCGCTGGAATAAGTGTATAAAACTAAAAGGGACTATATTCAATAAAATAAAGAAGACATTTAAAAAAAAATTTTTTTCATTTCCAAGGAGGTTACTTTTGACTCCATCTAGTAATATGAAAAACAGAACTTTTAAGAGCAACCGCGATGAGAGAAAATTTGTTTTAAATGGAAATTATTTCATGAACTTTGCTAACAGTTCAACAGGAAGCGGTAACCAATAATTTAACAACAAAATCTCTGAATTTATTGAAAGATTTTATATCCCAAACGATGAAATAATAATAATAAATAATCATATTTTAATATTTGAAGAGTTCGCTATCCATCAAGAAAGAAATTTAAGAGAAGTCTGTTGATGATATCAACATAAAATAGTTATTTTCCTTCATTATTCGCATTTATTGCTTAGGTTAAAATATTTGTGTTTTTATATGTCGACATTTGTTTTGGTATTCTTTTAACTTGCACTTTGTCGCTTCGTTTTTATTGCTTAGGTTACCAATATTTGTATTTTCGTGTGTCAACATTTTTTTTGGTATTTTTTATACTCGCACTTTGTCGTGCTTAAGCTAGCAAAATTTTTCTATAAATTAAGTTGAAATAAAGTTACTCGGCTCAGCCTTGTTATTTAATCGAACCAAGCCCTTTCACTACCTAATGTGAGGCTGCATTAGGCGATTGAATTAAAAATATAAAAATTCTAAATAGTAGAATTTACATGGTCCTTCGAGCCAGATTAGCCGGGACAGAGAAAATTGATTTGTAAATATTGGTACTAGACCAAATGAGTGAAATCGAAGACATTGCGTGGAATCAGACGAGAAGCACGGAAGAAGTGCATCGATTATGGACTAATTTTAAGAAAGATGGAGAATCCCGATACTCGGTGGAGTATTTCGTAAGGAGACTCGAGCAGTTAGAACAGCACTGGTCCAACTTCCAAATAAATATTTTAACAAATTTGGAACGAGGTATCTCGATATTAAGGGTACTTTCAAGACAAAATTGGAGGTAATCAGGAAAAACACGCAACCAGCACCAGTGCAATTACCAAGCGGCGCAGGCATACAGGCTTCACGGTTATTTCCTGTAAATCGAAGTCCAAATCGATGTGAAGTAAGTCAAGAATTAACATCCGACACAGAAAGAATTAACATCAAGAAGTGCCCAGCAAAATTTAAAAAGTTGAATGTCATTAAGAACAACTTTACACGTATTATTGACAACTTGGAGTTAACCCAGAATGCAGTCTACCTAGCATTCAAATTGGATCAGATTAGAGAATACTGGACAAAGCTGGTGACAATGAATGACGAGATCACGTCCTCATTGGAAGAAGCCGATAACGAGCAGGAGTACGTGTCCAACAACGAATTCGTTGAGCTGGAGCAAATATATCAAGATGCTTACATCCAAATTAAGGAAGCAGAACAACGACAACACCAACCAGAGGCAGTAACTCCACAAGCTGGAACACATCGGGAAATCAAACTTCCACCAATAAGCATTCCATCATTCAGCGGCAAGTATAAAGAGTGGACATCATTTTGGGAACTGTTTGATCGATTAGTTCACCAGAACGGAACCTTAAGCGATGTTGAACGAATTCAATATTTAAATTTAAATTTAATGATTGTTAATCATTTGGCACCGACATCAAGCAATTGTGCAACAGCTATAGAATTGCTAACGAACCGGTTTCAAAATTCAGCAGCATTGGTCAACAACTTCATCCAAAAATTGCTTACTTTAAAATCAGTTCGACATGGAAATGCGTTCGATTTGAAAACGATTATGGGTATGTCAAGGGAAATCTTGTACGGTATCAAAAATTTAGGGTTCGACGTAAGCTCCTGGGATCCATTAGTGATTCATTTGTTACGTCCGAAACTTGATTCTGAATCAAGGAAATTATATCAACAATCCGGAGGAATTTCAACAGAAATTCCTAAACTAAACGAATTTTTTGACTTCATAGAGGCTAGATTCAGAGGGTTGGAAAACAGTCGTGAATTCAACCGTGATCACCAGCAAGTACGAGTAACAGCCACAAAAAACCATTTGACTACAGTCACAGAGTCGAATTGCGTTGTATGCAGCGAGTGTCATCAATTGTATAATTGCAAAAGATTTTTAAATATGAAGACGATTGGACGTAGTCCAAAGGTCGAAGCTGTGTTTCAACTGTTTGCGAGATGGCATACCGCAAGGGAATGTGTGATGAAGAGGGGTTGCAAAATATGCGCACAATAGCATAATTCCTTAATTCATTTCCCTCGAGGTGAGAGTACAGAAGTTTCGGTAAAAGGAAGAACATCCAGTGAAGAAGCTTCAACATGAACACGAATTGCGGTAGCGATGGTCATAGTAATAGAACGGTATTACTAGCCACAGCCATGGTGAACATATGTGCTGGAGGAGAAGTTAGACTCGCACGAGCTCTGACTGATCAAGGGTCTCAATCATGCTTCGTGATAGCGAAATTAGCCCGTCAATTAAAAGATCAATGGAATCAACGGTCATGCTACAGAAATCATCGCAGCATGCCGCTTTAACATTCAATCAATTCACGATGAAAAGTAGATGGAGGTAGATGCTCTAGTAATGCCAGTTATTACATCAAGTCTTCCAGCACAACAAGTTACACCCAACCCCTGGGTTGAGGTTGGCTGATCCATGAGACATTTTGCCGCAACACAAGGTTTGGCTGGATACTATCGGGATCAGTCAGCACCATCTTAACTTCAAGGAAGAAAGCACAAGTTAATATACTCACATCATTCATCAGTGCGTGCAGTAAAGATGAAGGCTTAAAGAAATTTTGGGAATTTGAAGAAGTTCCAAGTGCAAAAATCAAGTCTACAGAAGACGAAATGTGCGAGAATTACTACCAAATGACGGACAACCGGGATAAAACAAGGCGTTACATCGTCAAATTGACACTGCTGAAGGATCTCATGGTTTTGGGAGATTCACGCAAAATGGCATTAAAGCGATTCTTTGTGTAGGAAAAAAGATTCGCAAAAAATGAGAGTCTTCGGGATGAATATTAAAATTTTATTCGAGATTACATTAATACTGGACATATGGAGGAAGTATCCGACGGTTATACTGGAAAAAGATATTATCTTCCACATCACTCAGGAATAAAAGAACACAACACTACTACCAAACTGAAAGTGGTATTCGACGCTTCGACAAAAACAAAATCTGGGGAATCGCTAAACAGCATTATGATGACCGGTCTCGCGGTACCGGGTACCTTGCTACTTCGATGGAGGAATCCTCTTCGCTGACGTCGAAAAAATGTATCGGCAGATTTTAGTCGATCAGGACGATCGAGACTTACAACGTATCTTATGGAGAGAAAACTCCAGGGACCCGATGAAAGAATACGTTCTTAAAACCGTCACATACGGCACATCATCCGCACCATATTTAGCAATTAAAACTCTATGCCAGCTAGCCGATGACGAAAAACAAAAGTATCCACGGGCAAGCCAAACATTGCCTGACGGATTCTATGTAGACGATTGTCTAGGAGGTGCAAATTCACTAAGGGAATGCCAAGATCTTCAAAGGGAATTGATGCAGCTACTTCGGAATGGTGGAACATGGAGCCAGAACATGAAATTAATAGTGACACAACATTTAAAATGTTGGGAAATAAATGGTGGCCAGGAACAGACGACTTCCAATTTAAAGTTCATTTTTCGTCATTAAGCACAAAGGGTGCCAAACGAGCAATAATAAGTGACGCTGGCAAAATTTTCGATCGTTTTGGTTGGTTGTCGCCAATTACTATCAAGGCAAAGATCATTATTCAAAAGCTTTGGCTTTTGGGCATCGGATGGGACGAAAATGTTTCAATGAAAATTCAAAACTATTGGAACGAATTCAAGACAAGACTATCAACGGTTGAAAAAGTAAGAATTCCACGATGGACACAGCAAACGGAAGGGTCTCAAATAGAGTTATGTGGATTCGCAGATGCATCAGAATCAGCGCATGCAGCGGTGGTGTATTAGAAAGTCATTAATTGCGACTCTACTACAATAAGCCTAATCGGGTCCAAGACTAAGGTGGTGCCTGTGAAGCAAGTTTCATTGGCAAATTTGGAACTATGCGCAGCAGCACTACTTACGAAGCTAATGAACTACATCAGAAAGCAAAAAGACACAAATTATACCAAGGTTTTAGCATGGTCAGATTCTACCATAGTATTGAACTGGTTGAAACAACATCCAATGAAATGGAACACATTTGTCGCCAACCGGATATCCTATGTGCAACAACACTTTAAAGCACAATGGAAGTTGTCCTGGTGACATTCCGTCTAGGGGATCATTTGGAGATGCCCTAGCTGAGAACTCAACCTGGTGGCATGGTCCAGAGTGGTTAAAGGAAGATCAAAAATATTGTCCAGCTGACAAATCTATGATGGAAATGCAAGATATGCCTAAGATTCGAAAATCTCACGCTTGCCTGGCAATGCATCCGAGCAATCCTTCACACAAAGACGACATTTATCTCAATTTTTCATCGCTTTCAAAACTTCATCGCGTAAGTGCATAGTGTCTACTGTTTAAAGCCAATTTCTAACGGAGCAAGAGGCATGTACCGTTACAATATGGCAGGCTAACGGTAAAGGAGCTACTGGAAACAGAAAGAGTGTTGGTAAGGCTCAACGAAGTTTTTCTGAGGATATGAAGAGTCTAAATGCAAATAAATCACTGAAATCAAACAGCAAGATATCATCACTGGAGCCATACATCGACGCCAATGGAATATTGCGTGTGGGAGGTCGGTTGAAACATGTTCATTTTTCAACTGATCAGAAACATCCTATGATTCTGTCATCATCGCATCTACTGACAAAATTAATCATAAATAAGACCCATAGCGATACACTTCACGGTGGATTGAAACTAACTCTGAATCACATTCGAAGAAAATTTTGGATCATCCGAGGAACCAACACTGTCAAGGCCATAATAAATCAATGCATCAGGTGTTTCCGTTTTAAGGCCAAGAAATCGAATCAACTTATGGGACAATTTTCGGAGGCTCGAGTAAAGTTCTTACGGCTATTTATACATTGTGGGGTAGATTATGCAGGCCCAAGCAACAAGCGATGCTCACAAACTCGAGGCGTGAAATCACATAAAGCTTACATAGCGCTGTTTTTGCATGGCAACAAAAGCAGTGCACATTGAACTGACTTCTGATTCAACAACGGATGAATTCATGGCAGCATTGCGAAGTATGATCAGCAGGAGAGGATCTATGCACCATCTCTGCAGCGATAATGGAACAAATTTTGTTGGCGCAAAAAATATTATTGATGCATTACAATCCATGCTAGCCGAAAACGCAATCCGGTGGAATTTCATCCCACCTGGACCTCCACACTTTGGAGGACTCTGGGAAGTCGGTGTTAAGGCAGTCAAATACCATTTGAATCGCATCATAGGAGAGCAAAAATTAACATACGAAGAGATGAATACCATCCTGGTGCAAATAGAAGGATGCTTAAACTGGAGACCACTCTGTCCGTTAGCAGACAACATTGAAGATCTAGATGCATTAACACCAGGTCACTTCACTATTGGGTCGCCACTGATAGCACCACAGTAGTTTAAAAAGGTGGAAGTTAATTCAAAAACTCAAACAAGATATTTGCAAGGACTACATAAACAAAATGCAACAGCGATATAAGTGGAAGCAGCCTGTAAATAATTTGGAACCTGGGCAATTGGTGCTGTTAAAAAACGAGCTGCTGACACCATCGAAATGGCTTCTAGGCAAAATAATTGAAGTGCACAGCGGAGTTGATAATCTTATCAGAGTAGTAACAGTGAAAACGCAAAGAGAAAATTCAAGCAACCAATAGCAAAAGTGTGCTTGCTGCCAAGCGAAGAAAACATCATGAAGCCCGGTGATAACATGGTTCAACCGTCAAATCATCCATCAAGCAGACCCAGAAGGAAGCTGAGGGATAGAAAACAATCAACCAGTTTCTCCATTGCACTTGTGATTCTATCATTATTTGCATCCATTACGTCGGGATCAACAAGGTATACAATCACCCACCCGGAAGTTGGATTATTTGTAGAATAAATTGGAACAGCCAAAATGCAACGAGGAGTACTACGTACGAGCATTCAATTCCCAATCGCAGACATTTTACGTGATCAAGTCAACATGAACAAGATGAGAGATCAAATAATTGAGTTGTGCAACAAAGCAAAATCAGTAACAAAGGAGAGTCAATGTGATGAATTGCATCATCACATGGAAGAAGAATGGAAGAACGTACTCTAAATTTTCAATAGGCTGGAGGTAACACCTTTGCGAAGACAAAAACGAGGACTACGAGGAACTATTCTCACGTCAATATTCGGAGTCAATAATGGAGTATACCATGACATCGAAGACCTAAACAGTAACCAGATAGCCCTGATAAAACAACAACAAATATCAAGATTATGCTGTCTACAATATCGAGTGTAAATGAGACAGAAACTAAAATCAACAATAAAATCAACAACTTTGCGAAAAAGCTGAATGCAGGTCTGGAAGAGATTAACAAGATGGAATCTTGGTACAGGATTGTTGACGAGAATAAAATAAATATACGAGTACATGTGACGAACGCATATCTGATTGCACTTAGCTACATGCGAGAAATCGAAATAAAATACAATAAGTTGCTAAATGCATATCTGAAATGTAGTCATTTTTTCACACTAGAGCATGAAAGAAATCATTAACAAGTGTGCGGAGAAACTTGGCCCAGGGATGAAAGTACTACCATATTCGATGGATAAACTAGAGTTGACTTCAACTTCATTGGAGATTTTAGTAACAGGATACTTCATGATCAGCGATGCCGATGAGTATGACCTGATTAAGGCTAACACTGTTCCTGAAAAGATCGATGAGCAGACATTTCGAGGGATGCAATTACAGCAGTCGGTGCTTGGAGTCAACTATAATCTTCAGAGGTATTTCGAATTACCACTGGAAGATATAAAAAAAGGCATCAGCTCTTAACTCCTCTGGTCTTCAATATTTCACAATATTGAGGATTGCATTAACCAGCAGCTGTATAAGAAGATATCTTTTAAGCGATGTCCAACCAGGACGCTAAGACTCACACATACTATGTGGAAGGAATTATGGACGCATAATACATGGATGTTCATTACACCCGAAGAAACTACTGTATTTGTGAATTGTGGACCAACTCGAGAAGAAGTAATTTTAAATGACACGGATATTATTTACGTCACTCGACTGCGTAATCCAATCCAAATTCATACGATTGGAATCAAAATTAATCAAGGACACTAGGATAGTGATGCACTTCATCAAATCAATTGCCACTGTAAACATTTTACTATCAACGCAGGTTCCAGTTTATTTTACAAATGAAACCGTCATCCCTCTGAATAAGGAGAGTGAAAAGTAACCTCCTTGTACACCAGAATGTGCTGCTACTGCAAAAAAGGTTATGGTGCCTTGAAGTCCGTTCATATTTAGGCAAACCTGCCAAATTTCACTGCGATACTGTCTTTTGTTTTGTTTTGACAGCTGTTTGTTGTTGACGTGTTTGGCACCATGTTGAGTATGGACAAAAACGATTTTCGTTCTCTCATAAAACATTATTTTTTGAGAGGCACAACGACGAAGAAAACAAAATAAAAGTTGGGGAAATATTATGGGGCTAATGCTCCGTCAGATTACATCGTCAAATATTGGTTTGGAGAGTTTCGTGGTGGCCGCAACTCCCATACCGATCAAGTCCGCAGCGGCAGGCCCTCCGATGCGGTTACAGAGGACAATGTCAAAAAAATACATGAAATGGTGTTGGCTGACCGGAAAGTGAAGGTGCGTGAGCTAGTAGATACCACAAAGATTAGTACTGAGCGCACACGCCATATTTTGGGCAATATTCTGCATATGAAAAAGTTATCCTGCCGCTGGGTGCAGCGAATGCTCACTCCTGACCAAAAACACGAACGCGAGATCACTTCGAAAGAGTGTTTGGACTTGCGGATGCGGAAACGGGCGGACTTTTGGTAACTGGATTTGGATCCCTCGGACTATTATCTCTTCCCAAACCTCAAAAGATGGCTCATCAATAAAAAATTCAGCTCACGCGAAGAAATTATCGACGCCACGGAGGAGTATTTTGCAGACCTTCCAGAAAATTACTTTTCGGACGAGATCAAGAAGTTGGAAAATCGCTGGAATAAGTGTATAAAACTAAAAGGGGACTATATTGAATAAAATAAAAAAGACATTTAAAAAAAAATTTTTTTTCATTCCCAAGGAGGTTGCTCTTCATTCCATCTAGTAATGGAAGTTTTAAATTTCAACCATTACGAAGCAGTTGAGGAGCTCAGCCGGCTACATGACCACAACTGGGAGACCATCAAAAAACATCAGTATTGGATAATTGGGTTGTGTTCAATTTCCGCAGCCGGTATTTTATCATTTGTCTATTGGCTGTGATCCTCAAATATCGCAATCGTCCAACTAAGAACTCTGCCAACATTGAATTGAGAGCCGAGAAAAGACCCAGTCATCGTTTTGAGATCAATTGGGCGACAACGTTGGAGGAGGCAAAATGTTGATGATATCAACATAAAATAGTTATTTTCCTTCATTATTCGCATTTATTGCTTAGGCTAACAATATTTGTGTTCTTTTGTGTCAACATTTGTTTTGGTATTCTTTTATTTTGCACTTTGTCGCTTCGTTTTTATTGCTTAGGTTACCAATATTTGTATTTTCATGTGTCAAAATTTTGTTTGGTATTTTTTATACTTGCACTTTGTCGTGCTTAGGCTAGCAAAATTTTTCTATAAATTAAGTTGAAATAAAGTTACTCGGCTCAGTCTTGTTATTTAATCGAACCAAGCCCTTTCACTACCTAATGTTAGGCTGCATTAAGCGATTGAATTAAAAACATAAAAATTCTAAATAGTAGAATTTACAAAGTCCATATTTTGAAAAAAACATAATATTATAAGTCACAGTATAGGGAGTATTAGAATTAATTATTACAGCAATAATTATAATTTAATTTATTGCAAACAGAAGAAATTATATACCATATTAAATATGTAAACAGAATTCAGGAGAATCCTGAGTTAAGGAAGGGGAGTTGCGTCCCAAATTACTTATAACAGGATGCTGTCTCCTGTCGGCCAGAAATATTAAATTTAAAATTAAATTTAAAATTTATTAAATAAGATATACTATAACAGCAATTTAAGTTTTTGCAGTCGAGAATGATTGCAGCGAAGAAAATAAAAAAATTGTCTTGCCTCTACCTTTGAATCAAATTGTTTTATTTTTTTGTCCGGGGTTTAATTAATTAGACACATATCTTTTAAATTGTAAGATGAGAAGTTAAATAAAATTCCATTTTATATTCCCTAAAGAGACATAAACTTATGACTTGAGCGAAATTTTTGTTCCGCTTATGAGAAAATGTATTAAAATAATTGAATAAAATAATCGCTCCATAAGTATTTAACTATGCAAACAAATCCTAAATGTGGTCTTATTGAGGTATTTTACTATAGGTACTCGTACAATGGTGAAGAAAATATCAAGCATTCTCTTTTGTGTGAGGTTTAATTAGATAATACATTTTGTATGTACATATCAGGAACATTTCGCGTTTAATTTCTAATCTGGTAACATTAAATCAACAGCAAATAGATCTTCATAAGGATTGCTTACAACGCTTTCCCAGTGCATAGATGTTCTACAAAACTTTATGATTTCATTTTGGAAAGTTTCATTCTTTAAAGTGAAATTCATTAAACAGTTAGATATTATAAAAATTAAAACGTTTGATGAAGAGAAAAAGGAAAAAGCGAAACACGGCTTGCTGTATTTTTCTCGAGCCCAGTGGATTTCAATTTGGAAATATCTATATACATCCAAAGTCTTTACATCAACGAAAATATATTGTTACTCCTGATCTGGCATAGTTCTTTTAAATTGTACCTTAACTCACACGCGGGCTGATTGTATGGGAAGGGTTTTTCCCATCAGCTTTACCTTTGTGTATTTGGAATTGGAAAAATGATAGTGCAGTTGAGCACTAGCACAAACGACGAAAGAGAGCTCAGAAGCGAAACCAAAACGAACGACCAAGTGACGAGATCAACCAAAACGAACGAACAAGTGACGACAATTCACAAAAATAAACTAATTTAAACGCACAACAAATTTTAGGTGTATTCAAGGTTTTATTTTTATCTCATGTAAGGTTCTTTTTGTTTTTTTTTTTTTATATAATTTATATATTTACGGGCGCCTATGGGGTTATGATACCCTTTTACTGTTGCCAGGGCGCGGGCATAAAGATAGAAAGAGGAGAAAGGAAAGCATTGTTGTGATGTAGTGGTTTGAAACTCAGGTGTGTTTGGTTTCGATATTAACTCCCCAGGGGTGTGAGTCCGAATAGGACGGAGAGATTTTCTTCACTCGGAATGATTCAGGTTGTGAATTTTAACGGTTGTTTTGTGCTTGAAAACTCTACAACAGCCCAATCTACATGCAGTGTTATGCCTTCACACGCAGATTTTTCTGACTGAGTTCCAATTACACAAATGAAAACGTGGCTAAGATTCGAACCTTGACCCTCCGAGTGAGTTGCTATCGAATGAACTCACAGAGTCATTCTACTGTAAGTTTTTTGCCCGTGGGAAATGGTATCAGCAACAACTCCCATTTTTTGTTGCAATGTTGGCTCAAAATGCTGACTCTGCATGCTGGTTCTGTTACTTGCAATGTTGACTCAAAATGCTGGCTCTGCGTAACACCTCCTTCCTTAAGACACGTTTATGGGTATCTAACCCTTAAACTGAGCTCAATACTCCGCATTATAATATCTTCGGATGGAATCGATGATGTTCTCTCGATCTCCGGAAACTTCTTGACGTATTTTTTATTTTTCTTATTAAAGCATCTATTTAAGATCGAAAGTGTGGTTCGTCCTCCTGAATTACATCCACACTTATAGGCTAGGATGAATCCTATGATGATCATTATAACACCTCCAACACTTGCAATTAAGCTTCTTGATTTTTGTGGAATTGGGTCCAAAATATTCTCCCAGAAGTGTTTTTGGTTTTGGATGTCGATTGATAAATCATTAAGCTCTTTGATATCCTGTGTCTTAATCTTATTAATAGGTTTTACATCCAACTGAACTTTGTTTAATTTTACGTTAATACAAAATTCTTCTAAATCGTTTAATGTGTATCTATCTTTTATTGTTTATTTCTTTTGGTTTTACAAATGTTCTTATACTTGTTTCCACTGTCTAAAATTTACAATTTTCGCTTAAAATTAGAATTCCCACATTGGTTACAGTACCTTCTTCTTTTTCTTTACTACAATTGCATTTAAATTTTATTTCTTCAGTTGTAATAAAAAAAATTATATTTTCTTTTATTTTATAAAACATTTCAATTTTTGAATTAACAGTTTTCAACTTACCTTCTCCTTCGGGTTAGGGGTTAGAATATACCCGCTGTAAGGCATGCCTGTCGTAAGAGGCGACTAAAATCCACTGGGCCGGATTAAGGTGTTAAGCGACCCGTGCCAGAATCGACCAGGTTGGGGGCCCAGTATAAAAATAACTCAATCTCTAACGGAGCATCCGGATACTTGGCGACCTCCGGATCAGCCAGCCTTATCTGTCTAATGCAGATCTTTGGACAGACGGACTACCCTTTCTCCGCTACTCGTGGGAAATAAAATGAGTTCCAATAATATTCAAAACCATACAAATACACTTGCGGTCATAAAAACCGCACCACCTAATGAGTTCTCACAAAATGCTTAATTACTTCAGATCGTAAGGGTTTTTCCCATACTAATGAAGGGTATTCCCCATAGCGGAGTTCGGCCTCGTATTCAGTGCAAAAAAAATCAGTTTGAATTGAGTTGTGATAGTGACAAGTAAAAAAAAGTAAAATGTCTGGTAAATATCATCATCAACTGACTCGGGACGAAAAAGTTCAAATATTGACTTTAGTCGAAGAAGGGCTTGGCTATCGTGAGATTTCGGTTAAAATAGGATGCTGTCATTCAACTATCGTACGACTGATGAAGGAAAAAGAAAATTTGGATCCACTGGCAAGGAAAAAAGGCTCGGGACGAAAACGTAAAACAACCCAGAAGACGGACAATGTATTACAACGAATTAGCATAAAAGATCGCTTTAAAAGTGCTGTCCGTATAAGAGCAGAGCTGAGTGAATTTCATCACGTTGATCTAAGCTCCGAAACCATACGCCGACGGCTACGGGAGATAGGTTTATATGGAAGACGACCAGCGAAAAAACCTCTCCTAACCACAAAAATGAAAAAAGCTCGCTTGATTTGGGCAAAAAAGTACGAAGATTGGACGTAGGATGATTTGCGATGTGTGACATGGTCCGATGAAAGTAAATTTAATTTGTTGTGTGCCGACAATTTGCCATACGTACGACGGTCAGCAGGCGAAAGGTTCAAGGACGAGTGCATAGTCAAAACAGTGAAGTTTCCTCAAAGCCAGATGGTTTGGGGATGTTTTTCTTTTTACTTTTTGGGCCCTTTGCACTTTGTTAATGGAACTATGAACGCTCAAAAATATGGAGAAGTAGTAAGTTAGTTTTTTGGTACCAGCAATTGAACAGCATCATTCGTATACTGACAAGTGCATCTTTCAAGATGATTCTGCACCTTGCCACCGCGCCAAATCTGTAAGTAAAGTGTTATAAATCAACTTCTAGATGTCTACTTTATAAATAATAAACAGACAAGTAACTTGAGTCTTTCAATAATTTTCAGCTCAAGACAACGTTTGATGACCTCGGAATTACCAGACTAGACTGGCCAGCGATTTAAACCCAATAGAACACTTGTGGCATGTAATGAAACGTAACGTGGCTGAACATAAACCAGAGAGTAAAAAAAGCTAAATTAAGTTCTGGAACTTGTATGGAATACTGAAATTTCAAGGGATATTACTGAACTTCTAGCAAACTCGATGCCTTATAGAATAAAAGCGGTTATAACCGCCAAAGGAGGAGCAACTCGGTATTGATAATTTTTTGGTAAAAGTGGCATATCTAAACATCTTATATACACATCCATAAAAAATGTATCGTTTGGTTTTGATAACCAATGACTGAATTAAAATATTTAAAAAAAATAAGAAAATTACCTGGTTTTTCTTTCTTTGTTAATATCTTTTTTCAAACATTCAATAAACAGATGGAAATTCGATAGAAATACTTATAAACTACTGCGGAGTACTCAACAAAAATTTCATTTCATTATAAAAATTATTATCGTAGTTATTAACAATTTTTCAATCATTTTGATATGGTGCGGTTTTATAACCGCTAGGAAAATCATGCGAAAGCAAAGACCAAGCACAGTCGGTAGCTCAGGACAATAGCATTACACCGAATAAGCTACAAAATCTCGAGCGCGAAAATTCTGATCTCCGCGCCATATGGAATTGGTCTGTGCCGAACTAAAAAAGCAACTAGATGCCATTAAGCCGCAATCTAAATCTGAGTCTGAGTCTGTTTCGCTACTTGACCGCCCCGAAAACTCGAGTGTTCACACAGACGAAGAAGAGCTAGTCCGCGAAACGGACTGGATACTTAAAAAAAAGCCAGGTAAGAAGCGCGAAGCTACTTCCCCGCCTGATATCGAACAAACAAAGAAGCAAGCCAGCTTTAACACTGCTGAGGTCGATAAGGCAACAAAGCAACCCAAACAAAGACCGCCGCCGGAAATAAACGTTTTTGGAATCCCGGACTACAACAAGTTGCACATAATCCTGAAATCACTGTGCTCAACCGATTATAAAGTAAGATCTCGTAATAATGATACATGGACTATTAATGTCCTTAATCCAGACAACTACCGTTCGCTTTCGCAAAAATTAAATGCCGGGAAGATTCAATGGCATACGTACGATAATAAAACGGAAAGACCCATACGCGTCGTAGCTAGAGGATTGCATCCCTCTTGCCTTAAAGAAAACATCGTAAATGACCTTAAAAATAAAGACTTTAAGATAATCGACGCAGTTAATATACTTGCGCAAAAACAGCGCAATGTCGAAAGCGAGAGGACGACCCCAAGACGCGGTCTTCCCCTCTTTAGGCTAACTTTCGACAAAACCGAGAGCCTAGAAAGAATTTATGTCATAAATTCAATTTTGGGACTTGTTGTCAAAATTGAACCTCCGCGGAAAAACTCTAGGCTGATTCGCCAATGTGCACGTTGCCAGGGACTCAGCCATACTCAGGCCTTTTGCCAGAAGGAACCTCGATGTGTAAAATGCGCTGGCTGACTCGAGAGTACAATGCCGCGAAAGAGTCCCCAGCGATATGCATTAACTGCAAGGGAAAACACCCAGCTAATTATCGAGGCTGCAAAGTCGCGAAGGAGTTGCAAAAGCTACGAGATCAATCAAAAACGAAGCCTTTGAAAGGGACAGCTAGAACAACAAATAACAACAGCGGTCCTACTCCAAAACCTTTAAAGAAGGTAATGGTGACAAACGCTAAAATCACCAATAACAACAACGTCAAAAATAACAATGCGCAAGTGGAAAGTGGAAAAACTTACGCGCAAATAGCGGCGCGAGTAAATATGACTAACTGTACATCACCGGATCCTGCCTCAAATGTGTTCTCAGTAATTCTCGAGAGACTAGAAGAACAAACTAAAATAAATAAGATAATAGTCGAACGGCTTCTTAAGTTCGAAGCCAATTTCTGCAACTAATTATGGCAAAGAAGCTTAATATACTTGCGTGGAATGCTAACGGGCTACAGAAAAGGCTTGATGAACTAAATATTTTCATGCAGGAAAAAGTAATTGGCATCTGTTTAATTTCTGAAATCGCTCGTGGAACTAAAAGGTTACTCCTCATCCATCGGGAAACGCAAGAGGCGGGTCATCCCTATTCATAAAAGACTGCATTGAACATACTCTGGAAGCAATAATTGAACTTGAAAAATTTCAAATGACCGTATTGCGCGCTAAAAATAAAAATTACTCTTTTAATATATCCTCAATCTACTGCCAATCGCGCAGCAAAATAGAAAAATACGAATTTAGTGACCTATTCAACTATCTTGGACCAATCTTCATTATTGGTGGCGACTTTAACGCGAAGCACACATTTTGGGGCTCAAGATGTATCTCTCAAAAAGGCAAAACTCTTTACAGGGCTGGTATGGAATGTGGTTGCTATTTTTACTCAACAGGCAAGGCGACATACTGGCCCTCGGATGTCGCCAAAATACCCGATCTAATAGTTCCCAAAGTCGGCATAAGATACCCACCGGAAATCAGAGAAATAATAAGGAAGAAACGAAAAAGTGGCATGAAACCCGGGCACCACAAGATAAAACGTCCCTCAATAGGCTCTGCAACTTTTTGAAAAAATCGATCAAGGGCTTCAATAATCAAGGTATTAATAACTATCTTGAAAGACTCACAGCGACAAAGGATGCCAACTACTCCGTATGGAGAGCCGTTAAAAGTGTTCAAAAGCACCAAATACACGTGGCGCCAATAATAAGAAACCAAGATGGCTGGGCGAAAGAAGATAAGGAAAAAGCTAATGTTTTTGCCGAACATCTTGCAGAAACGTTTAAACCATTCGACGGGGAAGTGCTTCCAGAGAATGTCAATACGCTAGACGTGACGACAAACTTTCCAGTAAAAGAGGCTTCACTTAGATAACTTAGACAAGTTATAGACACGCTTAAGCCCAATCAAGCCCCGGGATATGACTTAATAACGGGAGAAATACTCAAAGCGTTGCCGAAAAAAGGTTTGCTAAAACTGCTCTATCTTTTAAATGCCAGCATTACTCGTAGATTAGAGCATGTACCGCACCAGTGGAAAGTAGCCGAAGTTATTATGATTCCGAAACCCGGTAAACCGCTGACTGAAGTCAAGTCATATAGACCAATATCGCTTCTCGCGATTACATCGAAGGTCTTCGAGCGAATCCTTCTTAATCGCCTAAAACCAATTACTGACACAAATTCCCTCTTGCCTGATCATCAATTTGGCTTTAGAAGTCAACACTCTACAGTGTAAGTTAGTCTGCTCAAGCGCATTCCTTGACGTTTCGCAAGCCTTTGATAAGGTATGGCACGAAGGCCTAAAATATAAACTTCGACAAGCCCTACCCCAGCAATTGTTTTGTATTTTAGGTTCATAACTGGAAGACCGACTCTTCCGCGTGAGACACGGAAACGAATATTCTACTTTTAAGACAATAAAGGCGGGGGTGCCGCAAGGAAGTGTACTTGGCCCTGTGCTATATTTACTTTTTACCCGCGATATACGGCAAACGGACGACACTGTCCTAGCCACATTTGCTGATGACACTGCCATTTTGGCAACGGCTAAAACAGTCGAAGAAGCAACTGCCAAGCTGCAACGTGCCCTTACACTGACTAACAATTGGACAAACACTTGGCGAATCGCGCTTAATGAAAACAAGTCTGTCCACGTGAACTTCACTCTCAAGAAAATTGCGAATCCACCGGTGTTTATCAACGCAGTACGAATTCCTTACGCGAACGAGGCCAAATATCTGGGTATGACACTCGTTAAGAAAAGACGTGAAGAGCTTGAAATCAAATATAGAGATATTTACTTGCTTATTGGAAAGTATTCCAAGCTTAGCTTAGAGAACAAACTGCTGTTATACAAGCAAGTGCTAAAACCGATCTGGACATATGGTGTACAACTTTGGAGTTATACTAAAAATATTAACATTAATGTAATACAGACATTCCAAAGCAAAGTTCTTCGAGGTATTGTTAATGCGCCGTGGTACATTAGAAACGACGATATCCACAGAGACTTAGGAGTCGAAAACGTTCAGAACGAAATTAAAATGTTTGCGCGAAAACACAAAAATCGACTACAAGGACATACGAATATTTCTGTTCAACAGATCCTTGACGAGACAAATTTACTGTGCCGTCTGAAAAGAACTAAGCCTCTCGATCTAGCGCGGTGATTAGCAGCGCGTAATTTTTTCTAAAGTACACAGGAATTTTCAATGGAAAATCGCCTGCAGGATATCTTAAAAAAAACAAAATAAAATGCGATAGAAGAACTGCTTGTTGAGTGTGAACTCAGTCGTGGTTTGCAGAAGGGAGGTATTTTTTAGTGAGTAAGAATCTCACACTACTATAGGCTCCGGGCCTATAGTGTCTATGAAGATTTCTCACCTTCATTACAATCTTCAATAGTTTTCTTAAGGTTATACAATTCTTTATCTTTATTTATCATTATAAACTTATTACTAATATCAATTAAAACAATGCCATTTGTTATAACCTTTGGCACAAAAATTATTTCATATATATCAAACTGTTATTCTGTTACAAGGGGTATTTTTAGTAATACAATAATGTAATTATCTTTCGCATAAGCTTGTATTTCTAATTCTTTCATTATTAAGGCATAGTTTTCTACATTTTATTCCAAAACAAGAGAATTTTTAAGATGTAAATTATTTAATTCTTCTAGTAGTTGTCTTGGTTCAATGATTCTTGGATGTAGAACCCCGTTTTGAATAAACAATAAACAATAAACTACCAATTATTTGTTTTATTTCTAATTCTAGCTGAACAATTTTAAAATTGACCTTATTCATTACTTCATTAAAATATGATTGAACGGAATTGCTACTTTCAATATCTTTTTCCTCGGCTTTTATTAAGTTTATTGAATGGATAATTTCATTCATTTTACTTGTGGTTGTATTTGTATTATGCCGAAATCAATAACTTGTTTTTCTAATTTTAACATTAACTTAATATTTTCTTCAATACCATTTTTAATTCTGATTTCGTTACCTTTAATTGTGCTAATGGTTTCCGAATAGTATTCGGCATCTTCGTTGTCCATTATGCCAAACAATGTTTTAAAACCTGTACCTACTATATTAATCAATCCCCTAATCTTTTTAACTACTATATTGTATACTATATGAACTTTGTGTTCGATCTTAATTAAATTATTACGTACTACTTCTTGGTATTTTCTGCAATTGGTTATATGACTTAAACATGCTTCGTTTACTGTATTTATGATATTTCTAATATTTTTTACGTAGTCGTTTAACTCTCCTATATCAATCTTGTTTAATAAGGTTAACTTACTTCCTATTTCTCTAGCTTGACCTTCATCATTAAAATAAAGTCCGCTATTATCGTTTAATTTTCTTACTTCGATGCTTCCTGCCGTGAACTTGAAGCAATAGGTGACTCTGTAAAGTAGGATCTAATGTTAGATTTATTGTATTTTTGCTTTTTGTTTTCTATTTTAGCAATAATAAAATCATCGTGAACTTCTAAAATTTTAAAGGGACCTTTGAATGCACTTTCTAATTTTCCTTTAGCTATATTTTTAACTAGTATCTTTTAATCTATTATGTATTCTACTTGTTTGCCAATATGATGGTCATATCTTACCTTAGATTTTTCTTTTGATTTCAATGTATTCTCTACTGCTTTAGAACTAGCTTGCATTAACTTTGCTTGTAATTCGTCTAGATAATCAAACATGGTTTTTTCGCCTAGGCCAACCTAGGCAAATGGTTGGTTGCTTATATTCCCAAAAACTAATTCATATGGTGTATACCCTGTGGTATTATGTCTGGTTGTATTATAACAGAAACTAGAGTAAGGCATTCTGTCATCCCAATCTTCCATGTTATTTAATTCTCTTCCCGTGGTTTTTAAATATTTAGTTAATCGACAATGTTGAAAGGGCCAACAGCACTGTTTGCTTGAGGATAGGCAATGCTCGTCGTTATATGTTTTAGGTTTAATAGCTCACACATATTTTTAAATAATTCATTGCAAAATTCATTACCATTATCGGTTAAAATAATTTTTGGTAGACCAAAATTCAAAACCCATTCGTTAATAAATGATTTCGCTACTACTCCCATTTCCTTTGTCTTAAGTGGTATGAATTTTGTAAATTTTGATAAATCGTCCTGGATTGTAAGACCAAATTTAAATCCATTGCTAGTTACTTTGAGTGGACCAATTAAATCCATCGATATTTTTTCTAAAGCTTTTTCAGACGTTGTAACTATTTTTATAGGATTCCAGGTTGGTTTTCTAATCACCTTCTCCATTTGACAATGTTCGCAATTTCTGATAAATTTTCCTACGTCTTTTTTCATACCTTTCCAATAAAAAATTTTCTTTAGTTTCTTATATAACGCTTTTTGTCCTATGTGACCTCCCAATAGACCATTATGGTTTTCTGCTAAAATGTTTCGTCTTTCGTCTAAATCATTGACCTCTCTTTGATCACATTGTTTACTAGTCTCGTTTGAAGAATCTTCAACTTCTACGTCATTGTTGACGTTTGCATGTCTATCTTCATTAGTTATGTCTCGTAACATGTTCTCTATAATGTCATCTACCTCGTCTAGTGATTCTATTCTATTATCCGAAATAGCATTGTCTTTTTCCTGTTCTAGTATTCTCACATTTCTTGATAATTCATCTGCAACAAAATTTTCAGTACCCTTTTTGTATTTTTTGCTGATATCTAAACTTTCTTCTGTGGTATTTAATATTGTTGCTAGACATTCACCATTATTATTCCTTGTTATACATTCTGGGATAATAATTCCCTCTTTTATTTCTTGTTTTGGAATAACTATTTCTTCATTTAGATCGATATTATCTTTTAGTTTGATAATCCTAAAATTTTCACTTCTGGACTGAACGAATTTTTCCTCACTCAAATACCTGAGATTTATTTCTTCGTTTCTATTTCTCAAGATACCTTCCTTGTAATGAATGGAGTAACCTCCTTCCTTAAGAAAATGGCTGCCTAAAATTCCATCATAGTTGCCAAGTAAATCGCTCTCTATTACTTGCATAACAACTCTAGTTGGTTTTAATTTACCTTTTTTATTTGTGAATAGTTTAATATCTTTAACAATTTCACCTAAAGTTTCCTTGGGTTTACCTCCTAGACCTTTAAATTTTATTATTCTACTTGTGTCAACTTCACACTTAAAAACACTATTCGCACAAATCATGGATATTTCCGCCCCTGTATAGATGATTAATTTTTCTATATCCCCGCTTATTAACGCATTTATGTGTGGACTTTCTGAGTTACCTAAGTCATTTAATACTACATACTCTTTTATTGCCTCACATTTGGTTCGTTTTTGAAATCTTTTTTGCCTGCCTTCTGGTTTGCATTTAAACTAAAAGCTGAGTCAGTACTTGTATTATGATCCCTAGAACTATGATTCTCTTTTTGTTTTCTTGGAAGCCGGCAATTCCTTGAGATAAAGGCCATCCTTGAGATATGGCCTTTATTTCCGCAATTAAAACATTTAATTTCTGTGTAGTTCACCTTGACTAAATTTCTATTCGAGTAATCTTTATTTATGTTAGTTTTAAATAAATTGAGTCTCTGCTATTCTTCTTGAGCACATCGACTTGCCTCCGTTAATGTTTTGGGCCTTTGCGTTACTACATACGCACCTAATTTTTCGTGTAATCCATTTATAAATACTGTGAGAGACTCATCTTTAATGTAATTTAACTGTCCTTTTGAGTTCTCTTCTTTAATGACGGAAGACGGTTATTCCAGCCGATATAAGAGTCATGTCAACTTCTAGTAAATTTTCAAATAAAATCAAAGCATGGCTTCTTGGTTTCGATCACAACGAGATTGAAGTTTTGTTCACTTACCCTCTGTAATTGTTATCTTCTCTCTTTTTTTTCATTTTTCTTTTATATTTTCCGGAATTTTTTATATTGTTAACTTTTAATTTATCTTAATCTAAAATATTGCCACCTCACAATAATTAAAGTTACGAGTATTAAAGTTATTTCTTCTTGAAGTGGACGACCCTATTTTGCTATAATTGCAAAATACAAATGTCACTAGCCATTTAAATAAAAATAAAAAAACGTTTTGTAACTAAACTTAAGGCAAACTGTAAAATTGAATAAAATAATGAATAAAAAAAAAACTTTCTTTTGCCTAAAACTTATTAGTTCTCTATGCAATTGAAGGCTACTTTGTGATTTCCTGAAGACACCATATAATTCCTTCTTAAGAGATTCCCAATCCGCTATTTCCTTATTCATTAGAATGGTCGTACCACTGCCACGAATCCTAGCTTTAATGAATTTAAAAAGGATAACTTTTTGACTTACATACGAGGCTAACTCGATTGCGTCGTTGCACGCATCGGAAAAACACCTTTTCACTACTACTATTAAAACTAGGAATGAATGATGGTAATACGTTTATTGGGATTTCCGACATTTTTATGTTTCGCGAATGTTCTCTTAACTCACTTATACTACCCTGTTCTACACTGAATTCTGTGTCGCTATTTATGTCACTATCACTCAATTAGATAGTAAAATTCTACTAATTCCGTATTTTCTATCCAAGTTAAACTTCTTTCTACTTCCTCTCCTGAAGGGAGTTTTATTTTAAACATCTATTTGTAGATGTGGAGTTCATTCACTATTTCTCTTATTTAAGAACCAATTATTGTCCAAATATTATTGACAGTAAACTTACATCAAAAGTGTAAAAATATTCTGGTTCATTTTCTGTATTTCTGGATCTGGATTCTGGATTCTGGATTCTGGATCTCACACTAGATCTCTCACTGGATTTTTCACTTATGAAAGGAATGTTTCACTTATGAATAAATTATTTCACCGGCTTTATGGTTTGATTTTTTTTTTCTTTCACTTTTCACTCTTCGCTTTGTTAAAGTACTTTATTGAGACACTTGCGTATCCCACCGCTGCCACCAAAAATGTTATGGCTGATCTGGAATAGTTCTGTTAAATTGTACCTTGACTCACACTCGGGCTGATTGTATGGGAAGGGTTTTTTCCATCAGCTTTACCTTTGTGTATTTGGAATTGGAAAAATGATAGTGCAGTTGAGCACTAGCAAAAACAACGAAAGAGAGCTCAGAAGCGAAACCAAAACGAACTAACAAGTGACGACGATTCACAAAAAATAAACCAATTTAAACGCACAACAAATTTTTGGGTGTATTCAAGGTTTTATTTTTATCTCATGTAAGGTTGCTATCGAATGAACTCACAGAGTCATTCTACTGTAAGTTTTTATAGCTGCAATTTGCAAAGATTGCAGTTTTTTGCACGTGGGAAATGGTATCAGCAACAATTCCCATTTTTTGTTCCAATGTTGACTCGAAATGCTGACTCTTTATGCTGGCTCTGTTACTTGCAATGTTGACTCAAAATGCTGACTCTGCATGCTGGCTCTGCGTAACAATATATGTACATGTACACGTATAAAGAAACATATTATAAAGTCCATCAAAAGATTTTCCTATGATTGTGAAATAATATCTCCATCTAAAGGAAAATGAAATTCAATGATAATATGACTTGTGATAAGCAAACCACTTTTAACCGCATTTTAACTGCATTCTAATTGCTCAAACGCTGAGTTAACCGGTTTTTCCACCAATAATCAGTTAAAGTAACCGCTTTACGTCTATACGTTAACCAGTGCACTGGTGCGTTTTCCTCTCTTGCTGTGGTATGTTGCAGGAAAAAAAATCAAAAAACCAAGAAGAACCGCACCGAATCATGCAGTTTTCCTCCTCTTGTTAAGGAGTGTGTGTAACAACTGATGGATAGCTGTGCGAGTGTGAATTTTGCACTCTTTCCCATTGTCATAAGAGCATAATAACAGCAACAATTTAATTCGCTAAACCAACGTCAGAGTTTTTACCTCGCAGCCTTGTTTAGCAACGTCGGTGTTTGTGTTTTTTGTCTTGTTTTTTTTTATAATGACTATGGATCTTAGAGTGGACATTGCTAATATACTCAGGCTGAACAGTAGGTTAGTAGGTAGTAGTAGAAGATAGCTGTTTTGCCACTTAGTGCAATACAGGCAGATCCCCGCCCACAACTCTCAGATGACTCTGATCTGAAGTTGCTTGGCTACGACCTAGTGCCATTATTCTTTTCTCACCGCGGTCTCTCTATTTACTTGCGTAGTGATGTAGCTTACTTCAACCACAGTGTATTCCCTATTCCAATCCGGAATTCAATTCTATGTGGTTGAAGTTCCGTCTCCTTAAGAAATTATCTACTGTTGCTTAAATCACAGAAGCCCCAAACTGGATAATAATTCGACCATTAGTTTGATGCGCTGTCTGATCCCATTCAAAGAGTTGTATCCCTGTTTTCTCATACTGAAATCGTTATTACTGGCGTTTTCAGACAACACCTGAAGGATGGTGTGTTGAGATCTTCGCTGAGGAAAACCATTTGATTCAGCTTGTCAATGAACTCACGTGCATACCAGCAGCAGACGTTGATAGTTGTAACACCAAAACTCTGAAGTTGTTTCCAACTTCTCATCCTGATAAGTCCATGTTCTATCCCATCTAGGCTCGTCAGACCACTGTATCACACCACGTAATTTCTTGTATACCAAACACACAGAGAAAAGATTCCTAAAAGAACCTGAAGAAATCGCTCTCGAACTGCTTAAAAGACTTTGCATGATTTGTGACAAGTGACTTTATTTGCAAAAACGCATCAGCTTAAATACTATTTAATATTCATATATTATGTTATTTAGTTTTCATTCCCAAGGCCGGAAGACGCTCTCGTATTGTCCCAAAGGACCTATATGTCTATCATCTTTCCATCTGAAAACTCTAGAACAACTGATTGATATCTACATATATACGAACTAAAATTGATCTAAGACTTTGTTCAACGGCTCAACATGCCTACTGTACATGAAAGTTGTTGGAAACGGCTCAGCATTCGCTGACTATCCTCATCGAAGAATTCTTACACAATGGTCGCTTTCCTGAACACAGAGGGTGCCTTTAAGAGCCTCAACACATCCACAATCACGACTGCTCTGTCAACTCTGCAGGTACGCGGCTCACTTGGGGAGTTGCTGTCTTATGATAAATAGCAGGATTATCAACTCCAAACTGGGTTGGGTTTCTAACAAATGTGTCAGCAGAGGTACGCCGCAAGCCTGTGTCCTTCTCGGTCGCTTCTCTAGAACTTAGTGGTTAATGAACTGCAGATATACTAGGTGGGGTGAAAAGTAACCTCCTTGGGAATGAAAAAAATTTTTTTTTTAAATGTTTTTTATTTTATTCAATATAGTCCCCTTTTAGTTTGATACACTTATTCCAGCGATTTTCCAACTTCTTGATCCCGTCCGAAAAGTAATTTTCCGGAAGGTCTGCAGAATACTCCTCCGTGGCGTCGATAATTACCTCGCGTGAGCTGATGAGCCATATTTTGAGGTTTGGGAAGAGATAGTAGTCCGAGGGATCCAAATCCAGTTACCAATCGACGCCAAAAGTCCGGCCGATTCCGCATCAGCAAGTCCAGCAAGTGCTCTCGCGTTCGTGTTTTTCGTCATGAGTGAGCATGCGCGGCACCCAGCGGCAGGATAACTTTTTCGTATGCAGAATATTGCCCAAAATGTGACGTGTGCGCTCAGTATTAATCTTTGTGGTGTCTGCTAGCTCGCGCACCTTCACTTTCCGGTCCGCCAACACCATTTCATGTATTTTTTTGGCATTGTCCTCTGTAACCGGATCGGAGGGCCTGCCACTGCGGACTTAATCGGTAGTGGAGTTGCGGCCACCACGAAACTCTGGAAACCAATATTTTACGGTGTAATCTAACGGAGCATCACCCCCATAATATTTATCTAACCTTTCTTTTGTTTCCTTCGCTGTTTTACCTCTCAAGAAATAATGTTCAAGGAGGTTGCTTTTCACCCCACCTAGTATCTGGAAGAGGGTAGTAGCAGGGTTATTGCCTATACGGATGAAGTTACTATAGCCATCTCAGGTAAGCATCTTAATACCATCGCGGTTGGCCGTGGCTCAAGTGGTAGTGGACTGACTTCCAAATATGAAGACTCGTTATTCGAATCCCAACCGCGCTCGAAAACCATTAAATTTTTCAGTGAAAAAAAATCAAATAAGGTCAGTAGTTGACTAGAACAAGTCAACTTCCACTAAGAATTTAGTTTCCCCATTAAATGTTGGATGTCACCCATGGCGCGAAATAACCACTGAGCCCAAACATCTTTATTTCTCTCCCTATTCCATTTTCCGAAAAAAACATCACACATGCTGAGGCATTTTTAAGTGTATTCGTACTCACTTGAGTGCTAAGTTGTGTAAAAAAAAAATACAAAATAAAAACTAAAGAGCTCCTTCAGTTTTTGGGAACAAATGGGATCTTCAACCTCGCATAACCCTCTGGCTATATATCTCGGTCATAAGACCTATACTCACCTACGGGGTTGTTGTCTGGTGGACGGCCTTAGGCAATGTGGTCACCTACAGCAAACTATGCCGAGTCCAAAGAACAGCATGTCTATGCATAAGCGGAGCCCTACGTTCTACTCCCTCCGAGGCATTGGATATTTTGTTTCACTTCACAACCCTAGATATTTTCAGCAGGCAAGTAGCTACGACTGCAGCTTTTCGCCTTAAAACGACTTCACAGCGGACAATCAATTTATTCGGCCTTGCTAATATTCTTTATATATAAGGAATCATCTTTGGTTTGACAAAGACTTTCAAGTAAGCTTCCCCTCTAAATCCTTCTTCTGGGAGGAAGATGCTTTCATGGCGGATAAGACAATCCACTTGTACACAGATGGATCTATAATTGATCGCGAGGTTGGTGGCGGTGTTTTCTCCAAGGCAGAAATGTTAGTGATTAAAAAAGCTCTATCCTAACTGAAGAAAAATGTGATATCTGCAATGGATATCCGCATCTTTTCGGATAGTCAGGCCGCTATCAAGTCCCTGGACTCAGTCTCATTAAATTCTAAAACCGCCATTTCTTGCGGAGATGGTAGAGTAGTTCAACCCTCACCCTTCTTGGGTTCCGGGCCACATAAACATTCCAGGGGATTGCAGGGCTGACGAACTAATCAAAATTGGAGCCACTCTACCCAATCTACTGGAAAAGGGTAGCATAGGTATACCCATGCAAATCAATATTAAAGCTTGAAGTTAATAAAAGAACAGACCTTAGGTAGACTGTTGGACCAGCATGTCTACCGACCAAACAGATCTGGACAAAACTGGATCTGAATCGCTCTAAGAGTTTGAACCTTCTGAATAAGAAACATCTCAGTGCCATCATAGGTGCCATTACTGGACGCTGACTTATAGGCAAGAAGGCTTGGCGCCTTTACAAGCGATTTCCGTAGAAGCTGTATGGACGAGAGGGAAGAGGAGACAGTCCTCCACCTACTCTGTACATGTTCAGCTCTCTCCCAAAAAAGAAAACTACACTTTGGAGCTTTCTTCTACAATGACTTAAGCGATCTTAAGAATATAGACGTAAACAGTCCCATACGCTTCATCTAAAAATAAAATAACTTATTTGAATGTGGGAAATAAAAAATGGATGCTCGTGGCCAAACAAAATGCGACGCTACGTTTGGGGTACAGCAGGTGTCAGATGTAGTATGTCCACTCTTAGGAGATAAATTTTGGATATTTGAGTGGACGTGTTAGGCAGTAAATAACGTGGGAAAACGTATCATGAAGAATATATGAGTGAGTAAATTTAAGTAACAACATTCTTCCCGGCGCGGCGTTGAGATCTTGGAGTTAAAATATTTTGCTTCTGGGATTTACGCACTTCCTCGTCTTCCTTCTTTGGGGAAAAATAAGGCGTATTAGCTGCAGGACTGTAAATAGTGATAAGTAGCCAATGGAGTATTGATGTATGTCATGATGCGTTATTGAATGCGGCAATAATTGATGAGCTTTTTGGTTGGCCATTCCCTTCATTAGGAATGCTAAACCATCATTGTGGTGAATGATGAATTCATTATCGTTTTTATTTCTGGAAGCATGCCTTGGTGCACTTCTACATGTGGTAGCCATAATAGTTGACTTACATTGGAAGCTGCGAAAAATGACGCAGTTGTGGGAATTAATAATCATAGTTGGTTGTTTGATGACACAATTTTGAGCTAATTTTAGTAGTTCGTTGACTGGGAGCGTGTAAATATCCACGCCAAATAAGACAACATTTTTTTCTTATTTTTTTTTAATTTAGTAAAGTAACAATTTTATTAGCTTAATTACTTCTTAATTACTGTACAACTTTCCACACAAGATGCTTCCGGCCACACATTCTTTTTCCTTCTCTCCCTTTTTTTTGTCTTTGGTTGCTACCTAATCTTTTCCTTTCCTTCCACCTATTAGCGGCATCTATGTTCAAACAGATTTGTATTCATGCTATTTGAATTTTGATCGCTATGAGTCCAACTCCGGGTAAGTTATTTGGATCCACATACTATTGAAAGGGTTTCTTCTTGTTAAAAGACGAATTTTTCTCTGATTGGTAGTCTTGAGAGAACAATAAGGCGATAGTTGTTTTCTGTGGTTGAGTAGATTTTGCATGTCATTACCTGCATAGATATTTCCTCTCATCGTTTTGTTGACATCTTTGATATTCAACATGTGGTACTGGAAAATATTGGTCTCTATATGGAGTTATGTCAAGAAACGATGTGGATGGTTTTATGAATACAAAAGAGTTGATCTGTTGAACTGGTAATGGTATCATTTTGAAAAGCTGAAACACATCACTGCCTAATAGGGGAAGCTTGATGAGGAGCAGAATGCCAGATGAAGTTACACAGGCCTTTACTCTTAATAACTCGTATAAATTAGGTAGATTGTATTCATCATAGCCAGGAAGTGCTAAGCTAGTTGGAATATCTTTCCGAATTTTGTTGACCTCATTCAAAAGCTATTTGGTTATAAGATTAATAAGCTCATTCTGCCTTGATTGGTGTCCGTAATAGCTTTAAGAACTGATAGTTGAGTATTTTTAGTGGTTTTACTTTTACCTTTTTTTTCGGAGAGGCTTCTGATTTTTTTCGTTTGAGGGTAGGAATATCAGAGGCTTTAGCATATCTGGATGGATTTCATAAGGCAGGGGACTTATCTTACAGGCAGATGTTCTTATTTCTTCAGTTGGTGCCTTTATATCGATTACTGGAGCCATTTTGTTCTGTTCTGGAATTGTTTTGATAAATCTGCCCATTATCCCTTTTAGCGAAGGTAAATTTATTTATAAATACAAGTGTTCATGATAGCATGTTTTCTTGAGTATGCTTCTCTTTATGTCATTGCTATATCTCTTGTTTGTACTCGGTTTTCCATGTACGCCAGAACTCCTGGTGTATTGATGTTTCCAGATTCCATCGAGCTACATGGGTGATGCTAGTCGTCTTACAATCATGATCCATGATTGGTTTAGATTTGTTGCGTTATGGCGAGTGTGGGGTGCACATGTAACGAAGAAAGTTGGTGCCACTAAAGTTCATAATTTTTCCTACAATACTTATATTAAACTCTTAAAGATTTATTTGCACTCGTTTTGCTTTAATTTTCATTTCCTTATTAATCATGTAATACGAAAGTTGAAAGAAGTGATGTTAAAGTTGAGTGCTTTGAGTGCTGTGTAAAGTAAGTAACACTAGTGGAAAAGTAACACTAGAAAAAATATATGATGAATTCCTAGAACTAAAGAAAATCAAAAAAGACTTTATCTCCCTCATAAGTGCCCTCCAATCTGAAAACTTCGAGCTTCAAAGTAAAGTAAACGCATTGCAAATAAAAACAAATTCATTGGAACAACCGAATCTGTCTAATACATTAGAAATATTGAATATGCCAAGTTTGACAATATGAATACATAAAGGACTTTAAAAGTTGTTCGCGAGGGTGTTGGTGTACAAATAGAGGAAAACGATATAGACTGTTGCTATAAAAAAAAAGAAAAAAACACTAGTGAGCGCGCTTCATCATCTGATCTCTTCAGCAATGTTGTTGTTGTCAAACTGAGTGGCCGATGTATGAAAGAAGAGATCATGAAAATCAAGCACAAAAAGAAACCGAAAATTACTACGAGGCTTTTTGGTGGTCATCACGATGGTATGAACATCTACATCAACGACAGCCTGACTGCTCAAACATGTCAACTATTCAGTGCAGCAAGGAACATCAAGGTGACAAAGCAGTATAATTATATTTGGCTTAGGAATAATAAATTTTTTTGTATAAGAAAGAAGGAGACGATGCTGTCAAAGTTAGGAGCTTTGAAGATCTTAGTAATTTGTAAAAGATTTTTATTTTCTTTGTTGTATATGTATATGAATTCACAATCTTCAATTTACGCAAAAATAACTTGACTACTAAAGATATGCATACTTTGTTTGTACATTAAAATATGAATTATCCGAATATAGTCTTTCTGGTTATGGACGGTACGGCAATTGCAAAAATAATCGGCCCACTTCGTGTTGATGGGGATACACGCATTGGGAATTGCTCCACTTAAAAGTATTTTTTATAACTTAAAATCTAAGTAAAAAGTAGTTTTTATCTCAGTCACCGACTAGCCTTTGAATAGATCACATTGTTCTCGGAGTATTATGTGTTCTAATTTTGCTCTATAGCAAACCGGTTTTCCCCGTTATACCAATCGTTCATACCAATTCTCATTTCTTTACAAACTGTGCATTTCCTTTTTTTATAGCTAGTGTCTTACCCAAGTACAGTCATGTCCTTCGGGCCCAATAGAACTAACCGATACAGAGATCTTGACATAGATCCTGTTACTGACTTCCAACCTACTAAAAAACAAAAAACAAATTCCACCGCTTTGTTAAATTTTCCTCCCTTGCCCTTTAGAAGCAATCTCAATAATCCTAAATATATAATTACAATTCCTAAAAATAAAGAAACCCCCATTAGTGTCAGCCCCTTCTTACTTAAAAAAGCAATAGACAATATAAGCACTGAGGATGATCAAATTTCCCAGCTTCGCGATGGAAACCTGTTAATCAAAACTAAATCGCAAAAAATTGCCGATAAATTTATTAAAGTTCACAATATAGCAAATGTGTGTCCAGTAGAAGTGAGATTACACCATCGTTTGAACGAGTGCAAAGGAATCGCATATGCCCCATGCCTCATTAATGTTCTCGAAACAGAGATCGTCGCGGAAATGAAGTCACAAGGCGTTACTAGTGTCTACAAGTATACAAAACCCGATGCCAACAATAAACCAAAGCCAACTGGGTTGATTCTGTTCACGTTTGACGTGTTCCACCCTCCCAAAACTATATAAATTGGATTTTAAAACGCAAAGGTTTCGGAATACATTCCGAACCCCATGCGATGTCGCAACTGCCAACTGCTGGACCACACCGCTAAACGCTGTGCCGGCAACACCACATGCGATTCATGCAGCTTTCCACCCCGTTCACCAGAAGTCTGCTCACGTATAATGTGCGCAAACTGTTCGCTCCAACACCCTTCATCATCTAAAACATGGTCAAGTAACAAACAAGCCAAAGAGTTTCTATCCATCAAAACAATAAATAAATGCTCAGTTAGGCAAGCAAAACGTATATATATAGAGACCAAAATTGCTCTCAAACAACATCCTCCCTTCACTCGTTTGCAGAAAAAGACAAACAAAACAACCAAACACAACTAATTGATCACATTACATCTGGACTAAAAGAGTCTCAATGCATTCCCTCCTCTTCTACATCAAAGCCAAATATATCCAAGCAAAAGTCGATTACATTCACAAAACCCAAACCAAACTCAATCAAACCACATACACCTGACAACATCGAACATCCAAATAAAGCATTGGCTCATACTTCTCCATACTTCTCCAGAATGTGAAAGGTCTGCAAAATAATTATGACAAGATCACAATCCTGATTTAATTTCCCTCCAAGAAACCCACTGTCCATTCAATTCCAATCCAATAGCTCAAGTAAATTACATTGGATACTTTCAAAATCGTGCTACAAATACAACATCTAAACAGGGCATAGGCCTTCTGGTAAAAAAAATGTTCCACACAACCCATAACATATTAACACTAATTTACAAGCAATTGCTTATGAATTCGAACTTCCATCAAAATTTACCTACATTTGCCTTTACATCCTTTCGAATGAAAACTTCCAAACAAGCGAATTACACAACATCGTTAATCAAACCAATTCACCACTAATTAATGGTGGGGATGTCAACTCTTGGAGCATACTTTAGGGATCTCCCTCTACAAATTCAAGGGGTGCAATTTTTGAAGACTTTCTTCATAGCACAAGCCTTATTCTTTTAAACGATGGCTCGCCAACTCACCTCTCCACGCACAATACTCTCACTCACATAGATATAACCTGCTGCTCACCCCAACTACTTCCATCCACTTCCGGGAAAACCATTAATGATCTTCACAATAGCGACCACTTCCCCATCATAGCATCGGTCACCATTGCGCATTCAACTGTTAACAAAGTGTTTACAGCAAAATCCAAAACTGATAATGCCAATTGGCCCTTGTTTAAGAATAAAATAAAAGATGCCCACCAAAAATACAAATAAAGAAGCAGCGTTGTTGCATAAAGCCATATGAACGGCAGCTAACGCTTTAATTCCGCAAACTCATCCCCCTTCAGGACAAAAAAACAATAGAATTGTCCCTTGGTGGAGCCCCGAACTTTCCACACTACGCAAGGATAAGATGCTAGCTCTCAGAAATTCCAAAAGAGGCCGACTCAACACAATTAAAATTCTTTATAAGAAAACAAACGCAAAATTTCGCAGAATGCTTAAAGACAACAAAGCACAAAGCTTTGCAGAATTTACAGCCACCATCAACCCCAGCTCTTGTCCTGCCAAAATACGGCGTAACATTCAACAGTTGACAGGAAATCGTTCAACATTATTTATTAAAAGTATAAGGTCTCAGAACCAAATAATAACAGACCCAGACAAAATATGCAACATTTTTGCCGAAACCTGGTCCAGATTCTCAGATGACACCAACTTTTCTTCTAACTTCAATAACTCCAAAATTTTGAGTCTTAGTTATCCCTTTCCCCTACATGCAAATAATCCTGCTGCCAGACGAATTGAAGAACCAATTTCCCTCATCGGATTCGAAGCGTGCCTCAACAAAATCAAAGGTAAAATACCTGGAAGAGATCGGATTTCCTATCCAATGCTAAAATATTTGCCAATTGAAGTTAAACAGCGGTTAATTACATTATACAAAATGTGCTTGATTCAGCAAGTATTCCACAAAGTTGGAAAACGATGTCATTAATCCCCATCCCTAAGCCAAAAAAAGATATCGATGTGGTGGAAAATTATCGACTAATCTCGCTGATCCCCTGCACATCTTAAACTTTAGAAAAAATTGTAGCTAAGCGCCTTTTATGGTTCGCTGAATCAAAAAAACTAATTTCCCCACACCAAGTTGAATTCAAAGCGAATAGAGGATGCGTCGACGCTCACTTGCATATTGACTATTTTATCTCGAAAGCAATATCCGCAAAAAACCATGTATCTGTTCTTACCTTAGGCTATGAAAAAACCTTCGACAAGATCGGATTACACATTATTTTAGAAAAACTAAAGGAACGGGGTGTTGGAAAAAAAATTTACGGGTATGTAAGATCTTTCCTTACAAACAGAAAATTTTATACAAATATAAATAATCGCTTTTCAAAGCAATCGCCTTTACATAACGGAACCCCACAAGGTTCCCCTTTATTGGTTGTCCTTTTTATAATAGCCTTCGACCATATATCCACAATAATATCGAAATATAAATTTTTAGATCATTGCGTTGTAAGAATTTATTTATTTACGCTCTTAAAGATATTTTAACTCCTTATCCTTATCTTGGCAGAAGCCGGACTTCCCACAATAGAAGAAAGAAAAGACGCTATTACCTTGAAATTAGTACAAAAGCTGGTCTTCTCGCAAAATTCTGTGATCAACAAGAAAGGCCACAAAATTAAGAAAAAAGTTCCATCTGCAATTAGTATCATCCTTGACAAAGTTTCACAATTTGAAATCCCTACTAAGCGGCCACGAAACGTTATCCCAACATTTCCACCATGGTTCATAAGACCGGATTCAATAATAACGACACTTGAGGATTACAAAAAATGCAATACCAGCAATGCAGTCTATCAGGCCTTGATTGTCAGTATTTCCTCTGACCTTAAAACGGAGGGATGGAAATTTCTGTTTACCGACGGATCTAAGTTAACTGAAAGTACTTCATTCGCTGTCACACTGGATAATGGCACCATCCTTAGTATTGGAATCATGCCCGATTTTGCATCTATCTTCACAGCCGAAGCGTTTGCAATCTTGGAAGCCTCAAAGGAAGCTCTTAACTGCCGCGGTAAACACATAATATGTACTGACAGTCATTCTGTACTCAAAGCCATAAACAACCCTAACAACAACACCGAACTCATCGTCAATATCCAAAATAAACTCATAAAATCCCCTAACAAACCGAAATTAATGTGGATTCCCGGCCACACTAATATACAAGGTAATTATAATGCAGATCGTGCTGCTCAACGGGTCAAATATGCACCAGTGTTCAATTTAAACATTTTCACAAAATCAGATTTAAAAAACAAAATACAAAAATCCATAAAAGCTAACCTACTACCATTACTCTAAAATCAACTCAAACAAATCCCATCCACAATATCCCACCAACATTACCAAATCAAAAATAAACAACTTCGTTCGTCTTCGGCTAGGACATACTACACCAACACCTATTGACTAAAAACCCTCCACCAAATTGCCTTATTTGCAATGTTACTCTGGATTTAACGCACATACTGGAAAATTGTACCGTCTTCAAACCAATTATACTTAAACTATTTCATTATACTAATATCTATGACATATTAAAAAACCCTAACACTTCAACAACCAATTTATTTTATCTACTAACATTTTTATATAAGAATTTCTTTATCATAGAGCTAATAGTCCTCGCAGCTAAGCTCATTAATTTTATGATTAACATGTAATTTAAATTATTTGCTAATAAAAGATAATAATAATAATAATAATAATTTTTATCTTTTCACTTAACTCTGTAATTCTGATTGGCCTGCTGTAACAACTGATGATTTTTTTTTTTTTTTTTTATAATTTACGCGCGCCAAAGGGGTTATGAATACCCTTACACTGTTGCCAGGGCGCGGGCGGAAAGGTAGAAGGAGGAGAAAGGAAAGTTTGTGATGTAGTGGTTTGAAAACTCAGGTGTATTTGGTTTCGATATTGACTCTCCAGGGGTGGGAGTCCGAATAGGACGGAAAGATTTTTCTTCACTCGGAATGGTGAGGTTGTGAATTTTAACGGTTGTTTTTGTGCTTGAAAACCCTACAACAGCCAAATCTACATGTCAGTGTTATGCCTTCACAAGCAGATTTTTCTGACTGAGTTCCAATTGCACAAATGAAAACTTGCCGTGGCTAGGATTCGAACCTTGACCTTCCGAGTGAGAAGCGATTGCTAGTACCACTACACCACGGCCACCCCCAAATATGATGATGCGAAAATGAAGTGCGGTTTGTGCTATTTAAAAATCGACAAACATGAACTTAAGATTCAGTGTGTTATTTGTCATGAATACTATCATGGAAAGTGCGCCAAAATTGAGAAAAGAGAAATAGAGTTTTATGACAAAGGTAGTCAAGGGTACAAGTGTGATAGTTGTGTCACTCAGCGGAGAAAGTCAATATTGGGAGATGCTCCCATTAACTCATCTGCAAACATCATCTCATCTTTAAGTACTATGTTACTTCTTTTACCAGTACTAGTTTTAGTGGGCTCCCGCCCAATTATCAAGGCTTCGCCCATCAATGACGTTGTCTAATAAAAAGCGGGGGTAGATTATTCTGTAACTGGTCTTTTCGAAAACATCCAGATTTTTTTTTTCATGACTGGATGATATGATTTGACCAGTTACAAGTTGCCGGTCATAGGTCTTGTTGGTAGGCTTGACCACCGGTAGTCCATACCAGGACTTAAATAACGGTACCATGGGAGTCAGGAGCCCCCCGGATTTCGGTCCGGGCCTGACTTGTTAGAGGTAGGCCCCCTTGTGGGAGCGTCATGGTGGCTGTGGTTTAAACCCAAATCGCGGGAACGGGTCTAACCCATTGTAGAGTTGCAAAAAAGTACTGGGTGCTGCGACCCTAAGAGCAGCAAGAGGTTTTAGGTCGGCTCGACTCATACCAAGGGTGGAACTGTGCCTCCAACACAGTTCCGAATTGGTATCAAAGAATTGACGGAGAGCGATGGCAAGGCGTATCCTTGCTCCCTATGGGTGTATGGGCACCTCGTAAACATTAAGTCTACATGACAGGTGGTTTACGATAAAAATCCAGGTACGTTCTGTACTAGTTTTAGTATCTCTAAAAACAAAAGAACTGAGAGTCCGTCTACAGGAATCTAAAGTCCATCAGCTGTAATGCCAAATATTGCTTCCCATGACGATAACAATACGGTGCAATAAACTATAACATTGCAAATGCTGGCTGTACTTAGCTGGCTGTATTCAGCTTAAGCAAGTTAACACCGAGGCGCTTACTAAAACCAAAGCTCTTGAAGATTGTAAGCTTCTCTTAATAAGAGGGTTGATTATTTGGAGTTGAAGCTGAATCTACTGGAGCAGAGGGAGAAACATTGTGCAGTTGACATTATTGGCATTCCCGACGTTAGCAACTCTAACGTAAAAGAGAGAGTCAACAAATTGCTGGGTACTGTCCTTGGTGAAGAGGTGAACTCCAACGACATTGACTCATGGTTTGTTAAGAGTGTAAAAGGAAAGAACACAAAATTTGCTTCTAACATTGTGTGTGTGAAGTTCTCAACTGTCTCACGGAAGAAAGCTGTAATGAAGGAAATGCGGGAGAACAAAAACAAAATTTCTTCCAATGTTTTTGGTGTTTGTCACACCAACAACAATGGCAGCAGCAGCAGAAACAACATTCTTGAAGTCTGAATATGATATAATTCCTAATTTTTCTTTCGACGCGGCTTGTAACGAAACTTATGCTGCTCGCGGTGTCGCGGTATATAGTATTATAGAAGTAACATAATGGGATGTAAAATTAATAAGTATTGTATGAACTGGATAGTGCTGATATAGCCAGTATTACTTGCGATGCCTCTGGTGTTCACTATTGTTTTATCTGTATTTACAGATTGCATACGAGTAAGTGTACAGTGGGAACCTTTTTGGATGAGTTTTCGAGATTTTTGGATAATCAGAAATGTAGAAATTTAATTTTTCTTTTATATTTTTAATTTTTAATATTAACATCCTGTGTAATACACCTGTTGCCGATAATTTTTTAACAACGTTTTCGTCATTTGTCTTTGTGTCTGTTATGAATCAGCTTACTCGATTTAGCTCTTGTTTAGATCACATTTTTGTAAGGCCTCACAGAAAAATTTGTGTTGATTATAAAACAATTGCATTTGACTTAAAAATAACCGATCACAGTCTAACTGGTATTCAACTCAATTGCAGAGTTTCTCGAACAAAAAAACTGGATGCCATTGAAATAAAAAAATTGATTTTGCCACTTTAAGATCAAGGTTACATTTTGAATTTTGGGATGATATTTACTCTGCTGTCGACCCTTCTGTTGCATTTAATTTGTTCCTTAATAAGCTGCAATTTCATATATTGAATTATAGTGAGAATAAATGTAAACGAAGTAACAAATTAAAGTGTCTCAAGCAATGGATGACACAATCGTTATTAAATAAAATAAAAAATAAAAGACGACCTTATTTAATTATCAATAAACATCCGAATTATCACAGACTTAAGAATTATTACGAAAAATTATGTAGAGTGGTCAAGATTGAAATAAGGCTATGAAGAAATACCATACATACCTTAGCAATAGATTGGCAAGAAACCTTGGTAACTCGAAAGAGGAATGGAGAGTTGTTAATGAAATACAAAAATAGATCTTACACAGGTATAAGTATTTCAAATAATAATTCAACTGTGTCTGAGCCTATAGAAGTTGCTAATTTATTTAATAAATTTTTTGCTAGAGTAGGTTCTTGTAACAGTGTTTAAAATGTCAGTCACTGTGCCAACAGTCTAATACAAAGTAGTAATCAACCAAAGAGCTTTTCCTTTGATAAGTTTACACCGCTTGAAATTTATAAAATTATAATGTCACTTAAAACATCCAATTCGTCGTCTTTTGATAATAATTTCAAGTTTTGTATTAAAAAATATTGTGTTTCATATTTCTGATGTTTTATGTCTTATTTTTAATTTTTGCGTCCAAGAAAGGGTTTTTCCTGAATCTCTGAAAACAGTTGTAGTATTACCATTGCCAGGTGACACAATGTCATTAAATAATTATCGTCCAATTTACATCTTATCCGTTTGTTCTAAGATTATTGAAAACGGAATTAAATCTAGAATATTATCATTCTTAGATAAAACTCATTTCTTTAATGATTCTCAGTTTGGTTTTAGAAGCGGTAGTTCAACTGAAAGTGCATTATTAAAACTATATGGGGAAATCTATAACAGCTTGAATACTTCTCAAATTCCTTCGACTTTATTTATTGACATAAAGGCTTTCGATATGGTGAACCATACTCTGATACTAAATAAGTAATTAATGCAGGTTTCAGAAGCTTCATTCATGACTGGTTTGCCTCTTATTTAAGAAATCGTAAACAAGTGGTAAAGGTCAAAAATATTTTTAGCGCACATAATTATTTAAATATAGGTGTTCCTCAAGGATCAGTCCTGGGTCCGATACTATTTTTAATATATGTTAACTCGATATTTATTCAATCTTTTTAGGGCAGAATCACGGCTTTTGCTGATGATACTGCCCTTTCCTATTCCAATAAGAGCTTTCTTGATATGTTTGCCGATGTTAATTATGACTTAGATATACAACGACGATGGTTTAAGTCTCATAAACTGATCATCAGCAACAAAACGATATTTATGGTATTTAATATCAAGGGTGTTGTATGCGGAGGGTTGCCTTTATATTATCACTCACCAAGCTGTTTTCGATTTTGTTTAGGAGATGCACATGGACATAATATATCATTTGATAATCACTTAAGTAGTAGTGATGGTTGCTTTTTAATTGAGCGTGTTGACAGCTTTAAATACCTAGGTATTATATTGGACCATAAGTTTAGTTGGAAGGACCATACGTCATCCGGTATTTAAATGCAGTTGTAAGGCAATTATACCACCTTAGGATGTACTGCAAACTACCCGTTTTAAAATTGGTCTATAATGGTATTTTAAAATTAAAACTGTGGTATGGAATTTCTTGCTGGGGAGGCACTTGTTTTAATACAATAGAACCACTGCTGATTAAACAGAAGCATGCCTTACGACTTTTGTGTAGAGTTAATCGCAGAAATCCCACTTTTCAGTTATTCAAATGACTCGAACTTCTTTCTTTAAGGCATCTGTACTGCTACAAAGTTTTGAAGATATTTTTTGAGAATTCCGGGTACTATGATGTTAGAGTTCATGATAATCATAACTTGCGAGTCAATACCAGAAACTTCGCAAATGTTCCAACAATCCACCAAACACATCTTTCACGCTTTTATTATGTTACTGCTCCTCTTTTGTTTAATAATTTACCAGAAAAACTTAGGTGTGAGAGAGTGAAAACAGTATTCTTAAATAGTATAAGAAAATGGCTTTTCTCGTTTAATCATTCTGAAATATATGCTTTTTTAACACCAATGATGTAATATATTTTATGTTTCTTTTCTCTTTTTTACAATTGTATGTAATTTTTCTTTTTTAAATGTATGTAATTGAATCTTTCATTTCCCCATCAATAGATTTATGAATTTTATTTTATATAACTAGTAGGTACATTCGCCTCTTGTCTTTTATTAGACAACAGATTGTATAAAGCTATTTCATTCAAAAACTTTAAGGCTCAATATTACCATGAATTACATTATACTTTATATGTATTTAAGTTTCTTGATATGAAATAAAGAAATAAAAAAAAAAAAATTCCTATAATTCCGGCGGGGTTGCAGTAATTGTAAAAAGGCCTTATCAGTGCGAAGTATAGCATTTTAACCTAAGGAGCGCAGATATTACCAAAATAAATTGCATTATAAATAATGAAACCTTTACAATTTTTTGTGTACCATATATCACTTGAATGACAACGATGTAAGCAAAAGTATCTTTATAGAGCAAATGGATGGGCTGGTAAGAGATGTAAAAACGACAAACTTAGTCATTTTAGGAGATCGTAACCTTGATATATTAAGTACTAATTGCGATTCTGACAAATACTTATTTTTAATGTCGTGTTACGGTTTAGACTGGTTGGAAAAGAACCAACTCGCATTACAGACCAGTCAAAAACATGCATTGACCATATATTTGTGAGGCTGCACAAAAATTGTCAACTTAGTGTTACTAGTAAAGTACTGGACTATAAAATTACTGATCACTGTATGGTCAACTTATGTATACAGAAAAAGAGTTCGTGTAATGCAGATAAATATGTACATAGACTTTCCGGTAAAATACTAAATTAACTACTCAAAATTGATAGATGACCTTAAATTTGAACCATGAGACTTTGTATTTGTTTTTTTGTTTTGAAAGAACTTAACACACAAGTGGGTATGAATACACTTATAATGCCTCAGAATGTGTTAAATTTTTTGCAAAATGGGATAGAGAGAGAAAGAAAGATGTTTGGGCTCAGTGGTTATTTCACTCCATGGGTGGCATCCAACATTTAATGGGGAGACTAAATTCTTAGTGGAAGTTGGCTTGATATTGATTTCTAGTCAACTACTCGTCTTACTTGATTTTCGTTAACTGAAAAAATGAATTATATGTCTTTCGGGCGAGGCTGGGATTCGAACACCGAACCTTCCGATTTGGAAGCCAGTCCACCACCACTTGAGCCACGGTCACCCACAATCGGGAAAGCAATCCTTCTACCGCTTATGACACCTTCATGAACATTTTAAAAAGTCATTTCCATAATTCTATGGGTGTCTTACCTCAGTCACGAAATATCGCAAAATTAAAATATCTTAGACCTTGGATTGGAAAAACTTACTCAAAATTATATCCAAACAAAATCAAATCAGGAAAAAATGTAAGCTATATCCTCAGAATTCCAGGCTTAAGCGTTATTATCTTAAGCTGAGTCCAGCTGTAAAACATGAAATTGAATTAAGTCGAGACAAAAACTATACTGATAAATTGTGTAGGTGCAAGGGCAATATTAAAGAAGAATAGAAAGTAGTTGACAGCATTCTGAGCAAACAAAAAGACAAAGTCAGGGTTCAGAATTATTTAATTATTTATTTATTTATTTATTGAAATAATTTACAAAATAAATTTATAAATTACTTATTTAAGGGTAGCCAGACCATGTGATGCCGTTTTATAATTTTACAAGAATTTAAGAGACTATTTAACATACATTAACTTAGTTATATACATTACAAAGCAAGTTATAGAAAATAAATTATAATTATGATGGCAAGATAAACTGAGTTAAATCTCTTCAAACTTCTGGTGGGCAGATAAGGCGGCTTTGATTCGACGGATAGTGTTAGCACTTGATGAATTTAGGATGCTGGCGAGAATCTCGGGTACATTGTCTGCTAATGTATCTATTTGTCGAGAAACAGGACACTCCACCAAAATATGGCTAATTGTAAGAGTTATTCCACAATTGGAGCATTCCTCTGGAGCCTCACGAGTATAAAAGTGTTTGCTTGTAAACAGGGTTTTTCCAAATCTGACTCTTAATATTTTTATGCAATCTTCTCTACTTAAGGAAAGATTATACGGGATACGGGTGATGACGGGTTGATGTTTTCGAAGAAAAGTATCTGAATTTCGCCAGTTTTCTGTAAGCTCTCTTTTTTGAAGATGAGCAAAAGTTTTTCGCAGAAGTTGGTGTAATTTAGGATACTCAACGATAAGAGGGTAGCGAAAGGCATTTTTTGCTGCAGAGTCAGCAGCATCATTACCTTTAATTCCGCAGTACCCGGGTATCCAAGCTAGTATAATGTTTCTGTGGTGGTACAAGCAGTTCCTTATGATTTCAAGAGATGCACATTTATTTGTGGCATTGCTTAATCCTTTGAGTATACCCAGGTTGTCCGTTAGGATTAAGGAACGTTCAGAGATTTATTGGGCGACAGAAATGGCTTTGTAAACTGCAGCTAGCTCGGCAATGTAACTGTCCGCATGTTCTGGAAGTTGAGCCTGGTGAACAATAGAGAATTGTGCATTAAGTTGGCATTCTATTACAGCATAGGAGCACCATTGATTTTATTTTGTGAACCGTCGGTGTAAAAGATTCTATCTGCTCTTATACTAGCGATTAGTTCTTCATGCAGCATTTTGTACATAGCGTCGGAAGTGTTTGCTTTTTGTATTTAGCGATATTGCTGTTGATTTGAAGAGAATTTCGTTTCCATGGTGGGTTCTCAACTGCTATTTGTATATTCGTTCCGAAGATAATTTGGGGCTCTAGGGATATAGAGACCATGTTAGCCAGCGCAGATACAGAGTATTTCTTTGATTTTTTGGTTGAAGAAATAACTTTTCCGACAGCTTCAAACAACGGATGTATTGGATTAACTACAGCCTTACTAACAAGGTTGTTTGCTCTTCTTTTGGCTAGATGCTCAAAAGATATGTATCCTCCTTCGACTCTTAGGGCTTCAACATTTGTCGATCTAAGGGCACCTCTTGCAGTTCTAAAGCAGTCGTTTATGGCTGCTTCAATATTTGAAAGGTTCTTTTTTGTAGTCCACATGAAAATGGTTACGCTGTGTGGAAGTGTGCCTTCCACAAGAGCCTTTGCTATTCGAAGAGATGTTTCCATATGCGGTCCTTTGTTTTTTTGAACATATCATTTTCAACGCGTTGTTTCGGGATCTCAAATCATTCACAACTTTTTTGGTATGTCTATCCCATTTCAAGTTACCCGTAAAAATAACTCCAAGAATCTTTGTTTCTCTCTTTAATGGAATGTGGGTGTTACGTAGAACGAGTGGGCTCCAGCTACATTTCCTTTTCCTGCAGAGATGAAGTTTTGAAGGAAGGATTATTACACCCACTTTTTCAGAAAAACTGAACATTGACAAGTCTACTTGTTCAAGAGTGTCTTTAACATGATCAGGGCTACCAGAAGCGACAACGTAGATGTTCTCGGCGTATACTCCGATAAAGTCGAGATCGTAAGTCGGCCGGGAAAATTCATCTGTCAAAGAGTCTATGTACGCGTTGTACAGAATTACAGAAAGCGGTGAACAGTTGTCTAATTTCATAAGTGTGGAATCGTACCCATCCACATTTACTTTAAAAGTTCTATTACTCATAAAGGATATTATTATCTTTAGTAATTTTTTAGGTACACCCAATTTGAAAAGTTGCTCGATTACTGGAACCATAGTAACTCTGTCGAAAGCTTTTTCTAGGTCGGATGACATTACTATACTGTGTTTAGTCTTTATCAGGTTTTCTGCTAGTGTGTGTTGCAGTAGATGCAAGAGTGTTGAGACTCCTTTATTTGGTCTGTAAGCGTGTTGTTCTGTACTAGCATTTTTCTTCAGTAACCAACTTACTCGCCTCGCAATAATTTTTTCGAAAATTTTGGAGAGAACGGAAAGGAGAGAAATCGGGCGATATTTATTGAAATCACGGTTATTTCTTGCGCTTTTTGGAATCGACTTGAGTTTTGCTCTTTTCCCGTCATGTGGAAAAGTCCCAGTCATTAGAATACCGTTAAAGAGCGCACAAATTCTATTTTTGAGGCTAGTATCGCTTAGTTCAACCATCTTGTATGTGATTTTATCTTCACCTGGGCTACTTCCTTTTGCCATCTATGATGCCCATTTTTTTTGCAAAGATGTTGGATATTTTACATGGATCTACTTCCAGTTCTTCGTTTATTTTCATGTAAGGGAATTTTCTGTCTGAACTTGGCTTACGTATTGCTTTAATGCGACTCCATAACGTTCTCGTGTCAAAAGAAGCATTCATTGTATTAATGAATATCTCCCATGACGTTCTTTTGAAACGAATAGATTCTAGTCTAACTTTGGTAAAGATTTTTCTGTACGCGACACAGTTTTCCGTAGTTGGGAACCTACGTTCCTTTTTCCAAGCTTTGTTCTTTTCTTTAACCAATAAGGCTAACGTTTTTATAAACCATATAGGGTTGGTCTTTGTAGGTTTAGGCTGAGTTATGGGGATGGATTTCGATGCTGCGGTTCTGATGATCTTCTTAATCTTTGATGCTTCTTGGTTGACGTTACCTGACTGGGCTACTTGTTCGCTTAGTTTTTTTATTTCTGCTTGATACAGGTTCCAGTTTGCCAGTATTTCTTTATATCGTGGGGTAAATTTTGGACTAACTCTTTGTTCTGAGGTGCTAATAACAATGGGCATATGATCTTTACTAACTGCATCTGGCAGAACTCTCCATCGTAAGAAAGATGCTAGATCCTGTTTTGCAAAGGTGACGTCAATTTCAAAAAAAAGTATTTCTAGTACTAAAAAATGTGTGCGATCCATCATTCAAAGTGATAAGATTACAGTCGTTTGCAAATGTTTCAAATACGCTTCCTTCAATATTGGTGGATTTTTTACCCCATAAGGTGTTATGGGAATTAACATCGCCCAAAATGATATGATGTGTGTTTGCATTCCCAGTAGGAATATCATTCAGCAAATCCATGTTGATCCTCACATCGTGCTCCTTGTAGACATTTGTGATTTTTATTGGTTTCTGTCCCGGAATTTCTATAGTTTGGTGTAAAAGGTTTGTGTCCGAGGTAATATGGTTGTTTATAGGAATGTTATTTTTGACAAGTATGCCTATACCTGCTTTTGAATAATCATAAGCTTTGTTGTGATGAAATGTTTGATAATCTTTAATTTTAAAATACTTTTAGTCTTTTTCAATGATATGGGTTTCTTGTAAAGCTATTATGTGTGGCTTATATTTGGCTATTAAATTCTCTAGGGCATGTTTGTTGTTACTACAGTCTTGTGTATTCCATTGGAGGATTAGAAAATCCATAGCCAACGAAGCCATTATTGCGGTTGGGGATTTCGGTTTGTGATCAGTGTTTTTGGTTTCGTAATTGGTGTGTTATTATACTGTAGTTGTTGAGTTAAATTATTATTTTTTGAGAAGTTTGTTGTTTTTTCCAAAGAAGTGGAAGCATGAGGGTGAGGTTGGTCCTCAGTGCTGTCATCCATTTCAATATTATCAGAAAGATTATCAAGATCATCGAGTTTGAGATCTCTGAGTTGTTTGTCTTTAATGAGGTGTATGTAGTTTTCATTTTGTTTGTTGTTTGAGATTGAAGTAGATACTGTGTTATTAGGTTCTTTTTGCACTTGATTTGAAAGAGTAATTTGTTGGGTTTGCTGTGGAATATTTGAGGGTTCTACTGTAGCAGTCTTTAAGTTTTTTTCTTTATTGTTCGTTTGTTGAAATTTTTGAGTGATTATAGAGTTATTTTTTAAAGTGCCAAGTTTGTATAGGTTCTTTTGTACAGAGCTATTTTCTGAGTGGATTGGTATTTGTTCTCTTTGCTTCGATCTCTCTACTCTCGCTTTGATGATGTCTGCAATCGTGGTATTACTTTCGCTGCGCTTTTTAGGAGCAGGTAATTGATGCAGAGAGGGATTGTCCTTGTAAATAGCCCACGCGTCACGAATAGAGCAACGACAACGAAGGAGGGGCAGGAGGGGTCGAATGAAGTATGTGTCTCTTCTTTGCAGTTGGTGCAGTAAATGCGGAGGCATTCCTCATGGGGCGGAGGAAGACAGCAATTTCTACAGACAGCAGTATTATTGCATCGGTTTTTGGTGTGGCCGAGCATTTGACAAGTCACACAGCGCATAGGGTTTTGTATGGACTCTTCTACTTTACAGTTAACCCATCCAATTTTGACTTCATTTGGTCGGCGAATTAAGTCGAACGTTAGTATAGCAGCACCTGTCGAGACGAGGATATCTCTTTCTTTTTTCATGATTTTTTTACGTGTGTAGGTGTTTTGTGTTAGTGTTTATTTATTAAAATGGGAAGAACGTGTAAGTGTTTGTGACTCACCCCGAAGAGTAATTCGGTTGTTAAACTGTTCACATAACTAGTCAAAAAAAATTTTCTAGAGCACAACGTCTATACACGGCCTCTGCCTCCACAGAACTGTGTATTCAGAATATTCAAGTCGAAAGCAAAATAATTTACAACTCCTTAGATACCGCTAATAATTTTAATAAGTTTTTTATATCTGTTGCTGCTTCTATGAAGCCTCAAAATACTTGTAGATGTGAATTCTATTCAGACTTAGTTGCAGATGATTTTCAAAGGGATGGCTTTGTACTGGAGCCTTTTACATCTTTTGAAATATGTAAAAGAATAATGTCACTACACAATAAATATTCCACTACTTCTGATGGTATAGCCAATTGTCTTCTAGAACTTAGAAGTCTTGTTTTGAATTTTTTTTCAATTTTATTTATCTTTTTCTTAAACTTTTGTTTTTTCTTAATCTTTTAATTTTTTGAGTAAATCTAATCTTTAATTTTATACGAGTAAATCTAGATACATTTACCCAACACATACGAGTATATAATTATTATTAACTTTGCTGATGGGTCATTCGCTTCTAGTTCTCTTAAGACTAAAGAATGACACCTATTTTTACTATTATTCTTAAAAAGAAATGTATGTATATACAATATGTTATGTAATTCGATTTTTGAAGTGAAAAATTATGGAATAAGAATAAAGAATTATAAAGGAAAAAGAAAAAAAGTAGTCAATGGTGCCCCCATGCCCTGGGAAAAGAATTTTTAGATCATTCGAGTCCGATGACATAGGAGTTAATGGTCTTAAATTAAGGACTGCCCCTATTTGCACTAAGCCTGTGGTAAATCGTTCTTGAGTTAACGCTGCATCAGCAAATACTCGCTTCATATGATGTTTGGCGGACTTGACAGCGGCTTCCCACAAATCTCCAAAATGTGGAGGAATCGGTTCCCAGTCGGTACACTGGATTTCTAATTGATGTTATTCTTTCTTGGTAAAGATCTTTGAATAGAGAACATTGAGTTCTTTCCGGGCTCCCATAAAGTTTGTTGCGTTGTCAGAAAATGCTGGACAACACGTCGTGGTATAAACTTTTAGCTCCCATAAATGTTTGGGCTGTTAGATCTGTAACTGATTGCAGATACAGGGCTTTGTTGCAAAACATATGAATACTGATACACACGCTTTTGTTGGTCTTGGAGGTTGAACTCGTGAAAAATTGCCCATTAATTGTTCCAAACTTATTGGTTTTGCTCTCAAACAACGTACACAGTTATGCACGATATTTTAGGCTAGTTGTTTTCCTCTAAGACTCCAATAATTTTGACTCTATGCTGCTAGTAATGGTTGTGGACCAGCACGCAGATTATCGAAGTGTATCATTAATAATTTCGTGAATTTTTTTTTTAAATAACTTAACACTGAAGTGGGTATGAACACACTTATAATGCCTCAGCCTGTGTTAAGTTTTTTGGAAAGTGGGATAGAGAGAGAAAGTGTAACGAACACACGCACAAATAAAGACGTCCGTATCTGCAGACACTCAGCCAAAGAGTTACTTATTGTTTATTGAGACTAAGGAAATTAATGTACATGTTAGTAGGTTAGTAATGCTTTGTTACGTAACATCCTACTTTCTTAAAAAAAAAAAAAAAAAAAAAAGTTAGAAGTTAACTTAAAATATACAGATTTACGGGTAGGTATACACACATATAAATATATGAAATAATAAGCAAGATATTCGATACTTGATTCTTTTTATTCATATGACAATTGAAAATTCACATCAAGTATTCACGTATATACTACAAAAATATACAGGTAATTATATAGTACAAATAATGCAGTGCATGCATAATACCTAAATAACAATATAATGCTATAATAATTCAAATTTCAAACTACGACAATATCTGTTTAAATATGTACATTCATGTATGCAATACATAATTAGGTACTGAAATATAGTAGCAATGCATTTATAAGTTACATTGGATATCTTAAACTTTTACTCTGTTGTACCGTAACGAGCAACCGGTCTTATAATACGTCCATATCTGCTTTTCTACGGCGATGTTCTCGGTGATAGAACAGGATCTTGTTGAATTGTCGAGGTGTTATTTGTAAGAGCTTCTGTACGAGGTCTCGAAGTAGATTGAACTGGATCGTTAGACACTGATTTTTTAGTTGGACTTGTTACGTCTGTTGCTATCGTTGGTGACTGAATGATGGCTTTTGTTTTATGTAGATGGAATTTATTTCTTCTGTATCGTTTTCCGTTGTTTGTTTCCACTATAACCGATCGAGGATACTGCGTTTCTTCGACAACTTTAGCACCCTTCCATTCGCGATTTCCTGTCTGTAGGCGCACCTGATCCCCAAGAGTCAATGGTGGTGTAAATATTGCTACTCGGCCCACATTACGTTTTTGGTTCACCCGAAGTTCTGCTAGTTCCTCAGAAACTTTCCTTACTACCTCTGGTTTAAGTGTCTCTATACTGATTGCTACTGTGATTCGCGTCCGCCTGCTGAATAGTCGTTGGCTCGGAGATTTCAATACTTCGTTTCGTGGATTGTTACGAAGCATTGGCATTGCTAGGTATAGATCTGTTTTATCGAGATAGCACCGCTTAAGAATACCCTTTGCCGTTTGCACGTTTCGGTCAGTGAACCCCCAATCTTTGGTAAATTTCCGAAACGCTGCACTTGTGTACTGTGTACCACCATCTGACTCGAAAATCTTGGGAATGCCGTGAAGTGAAAACCATTGCCGTAAAACCAAGATCACCTCTGACGACGTTAAAGATTTAAGCTTTAGATTTCCGAAATCTGAATAGTGGTCAGCGATCTGCAAAAAATCGTCTTCACGGAATTTGAAAATATCCGAGGACACTAATTGGAATGGATATTCTGGTATTTGACGCATTGGTTCTCGCTTGTTTGCTCGTTGTGTTTGTTGACATACTGCACATCGTTCTACATAATTGTGGATGTCCTTAGCTTGACCGTGCCAAAATAGTGTTTGACGAGCCCGCTGGATAGATTTTGTAATACCCACGTGACCCAAATGCGTCTCTTGAATCATATTTTCTATCTCGCATTTCGGAACTATGATTTGGCTTCCTTTCAGTAATAATCCATCCTCAACCGTTATATCTTGTTTGAATGGCGCATATATCCTTATGGATGTTGGTAACTTTTTGTCGTCGTCTGGCCATCAGCGCAAAATGACTGATTTCAGTAACTGAAGTTCAACATCCTTCATTCTTTCCTTTGTCAGCTTAACTCTCTTAACTTAACACTAATCGCTAGTATCGTATTTATTGCACATTCTTGATCGGTGTCCATGATACGCAATCTCTGCTTAAAGCGTCGGCGATTGGTACGTTTGTGCCTTTAACCTAACATACCTTAGGTGAATATACCAACACGTCGAACAAAATTCGCTGCAGTCAAAGAGGTGCATTTTGAATTGGACTTCTGAAGATAGTTTCTAGTGGTTTATGGTCAGTTTCGATCACCAACTCTTTGAGTTTGGTGCAACCGAATCTGATGGCCAACGCTTCCTTGACGATTTGTGGTTGATTCTGTTGAGACATAGTCAATGCTCACGTGGTGTAGGCAACTGGTCTACCACTTTGCATTAGACAAGCGCCCATCGATATGCTACTCGTGTCAACGGACAATTTGACGCTTTTGTTAACATTGTAGTAGGCGAGCACTGGTGTTGTTGTTAAAGTACGCTTTATAGTATCCAATGCTGCTTGATGTTCCGAGTTTCAGCTCCACGCGGTGTCCTTGCGCAGCAGTCCTCGCAGCGGTTCGGTTAGTTCTGACAGGTTGTTAATGAACTTCCATAGGTAGGTAACGATAGTTACACGTACAAGTACACGTTGAAGTTCCTTTATATTTGTCGGCGTTTTCAATCTATTGATGGCTTCTATTTTGTTATTGTCGGCTTGATACCCCTTTTCTGTGAGTATATGACCAAGAAATTTAACTGTGGTTTGGTTATAGTTACATTTTTCTTTGTTTAAGGTGAATCCCATGTTTGTTAAGCGATGTGTTACTTCTTTAGTGACCTTTTGTAACTCTTCCTTCGTAGGTGCATGTATAAAAATGTCGTTCATAGCTACTTCAACGTTGTCAATCCCCTTCAGAGTTCGGTTCATCGGAAATTTTTTCCGGAAGGCATCCGCAAGTATCGGTATCGACCCCAAGGAGTCGCAAACGTCGCAATCCAACTTGGTACAAAATCTGCTGCCGCCGGATATTTTTATTTAACTCCGTAGGATCCATGCAGACCCTCAATTTTCCTTTGTTTACAATTAGCATTGGGTTGACTGCTGGTGTTTGGGCTCAGTGGTTATTTCACTCCATGGGTGGCATCCAACATTTAATGGGGAGACTAAATTCTTAGTGGAAGTTGGTTTGATGATGATTTCTAGTCAACTTCTCGTCTTACTTGATTTTCGTTAACTGAAAAATTTGATGACATGTCTTTCGGGCGAGGCTGGGATTCGAATACCGAACCTTTCGATTTGGAAGCCAGTCCACTACCACTTGAGCCACGGCTTGCTAAAATCATATTGGAGTGCCGAGACTTTTGGTCGACCTCCTACCATAATGATGCTTTTGTCATGGAGGAATGGTGACAACGAGCTTAGATGACTTTTTTCAGACACATATCTTGTTTTCAGGAGTAATTTAGATCTTCTGGAAATGCTGTTCTTTGCAGATAATTACCTATAACTGTTTTTGCTGCGTTGAGTTCCTGTACTGAGAGAACGTTGTCTGGAAGTCTATATTTTCTTACCCTTTTGAAGTTACTAACAAAGCGTATGACGTATGCCCTTATTTTTTGCAAAGTTCGGAACGAATTTCAATGATTGATGTACTCAAGAAAATGGTAGTTCTCCGCTGCTAAGAAAGTCTTCACTATTTTAGTTTCGGGATCTCATCTTCCTTTGCTGGTTTTGGTTGTGTTGGCCAGTAAGATCGAGATTTTCCTAAAAAAAAATTCTGGTCCTTGAAGCCATATTTTTGACTTCAGCAATTGTTCTGGAAACATGCGCCGAGAGAAAAGATCAGCAGGATTGAGATCGGTGTTGATAAGCTTCCACTGGTTTGTATTTGTCTCATCTTGAATTATAGAAATGCGATTAGCTACAAATGTTTGCAAAGGGGATTGTGTGTGTATCCATGCTAATACAATTCGCGAGTCCGCCCAAAATGTTCTTTCCTTTATATCAATTGGTAGGCTTTACTTCACGTACTTTACTAACTGTGTCATTAGCTTGGCAGCACACAGTTCAAGACGAAGAATAGTTTGTTATTTGATCTGATGCTACTCGAGATTTTAATCATACCAATTGTACTTTCATTTCTCCTTGATGGTTTACAGACTTTAGGTAGACTACGGCTCCATATGGTAGTTGAGTGGCATACGAGAATGCATGCAGCTCAAGACAAGTTGCATCTGCCAACATTAGATTACGGGGTACTTTTAAGGTGTTAAGCTGGATTAGACCTTTTCTGAATATTATCCATTTCGTGTGCAGCTCCATAGGTAATGCAGTATCTCTGTCAAGTTTGGAAATCCATAGTTCTTGGATAAAGATTTTAACGACTATCACTACTGGACTCACAATACCTATTGGGTCGAAAATGGGGGCAGTATCAACCAATATGGGTTGCTTGGTAACACTTGTTGTCTCTTTCCTTTTCGTTATGATACCAAACTGATCCGATGACGGCAGCCATGTCATGCCAAGAGTTTTTACAAAGCCTTCGTTTTGATCATGAAGGCGATTTTCCGTTTAACAATCTGCACTCATAAGAGGTGCAGGTGCTTTAGGACACCATTTTCTTAGATGTAATCTTTCTTCACGTAGTAGATCTTTGAGCTCTCTTTGTATTTGAAGTGCTTTAGTTAAATATTTGCTGTCTATTAAGATATCGTCCACGTATAATATTGTTATTAAGGAAAGTAAGTAAGCGCACCAAAAAATGTCTCGCCACAAACCAACAAATTAAATTTATAAATAAAACTAACAAAAATTCTGGTTCCCGAGAAATTTAGACTTTTTATTTTAAATTTTCTTTTGTTCTTATAAATTAACCAGGCCAGTTTGCTTTACGCGTTGACTGCTGCCTAAAAGCTCCGTTCTCCAATTTGCCTGTAATAAGTGTGCTCCGCGAATTTTGTGGGGTTTGCAAGTTTTCGTAAAACTCTTGCAATCGTGATATTTGCAGATCATTTTGCGCAACAATATTTTGTTGTATGATAGTTGGTACCAGCGGATGCCTTTCATTGCTTGTTTGAGCTAATCATGAAGAGATTTTATCGCTGGATAAGGTGCAGATTTGGTTCCGTATGTTACACTGTTAAATTGATATACCTTTAATCGTCGATCAAGGGATTCTAACGCGTGTGTCAATCTTAGTTTTAAAATAAGTGGTTTGCCCCTTACGGTTGGTGGGGGGAAGAAAGTTCACGTCGAGGTCACTAAAAATGAACAGATCTCTTTTGATCTGATAAAAAAACTTTGCATGATTTGTGAGATGTGACCTTATTTGCGAAAATGCACCAGCTTAAATACTATTTTACAATTAAAGTAAAAATAAAGTAAATTATGGGAATGTGGGAACTCAAAAATGCATACTCGTAGCCAAACCAAATGCGACGATACGTGTGGGATTCAACAGTGGTTAAGTATAGTGCGTGTACTTTTAGGAGGCGAATTTTGGATATTTGAGTGGATATGTTTGGCAGTAAATAGGGTAGTTAACGTATCTGGAAGAATATAGAATTTAAGTTATAACAGAACTATATGGCAATACAAGAAAGCCAATTGAAGCGGACTTAATAGCTTCCTTAGGGATCTTAACTGGGCTTTATGTTTCTTTAATAACGATGTGATCACAGACACTTTTCTCTTTGGAATTAGGTCATTTATCCCTTATCGGATAAATACTATCGAACCAAAAGAGATGGCGTGTTACGACTCAAACTGTAAAGAAGTTGCCAGGGTTAGAGAAATGAGACCGAACGTACAGAGGAAAATCGAAAAAAGTTTAAACGAGCCAGGAACGACTGCAACGTCTTTTTTAAGCGGGTGAAATTTCAATACGACCAACAACTGAGACAACAAATTCTACAATGTCCCTAAGATAGTTAGTAAAAGTTGTTGGTTTCGTCAAAAATATAAGAAATTCTACCTCATCCTAGCAATGATCATTTCTAATGACGTCCCAGTTGTCAACGCACTGGACAAGGCCAATTTACTTGCTACATACCTTGGGACTAGTTCATCAGAAGCGCGTGCATTAACTTCCATGGGAATATCTGCAAGCAAAAAATATACTGACTCAGCTGGAAACCGGTCTGTGCATGTCGAGCCAAGTGCAAGACGGTGCATACTGGATCGTGATAACCTCACCCTTTGAAAATCTACGCCTCATAGATTCTGTGATGACCGCAGGTCAGATCATTGCTTGTGGTAGGTTGGAGGATAAAATTGAGGGGATATTGGGTCTTGCGTGTATTTTTCGGCAAATGATGACCACAATAGATGCTACACAAAAGAAGATCACCACTCTATATTCTGAATGCAAGTGCCAGGGGGGGCTTGCATAATTGTGGCCTGCATCATACCGTTGTGTATGTGGATTATATAAGTACCCGTTAGAGGCCTCGAAATTAAATCGCCTTTAAAATTGGTGACGAAGATGGTATCGTCCTCAATGAGTTACAGGATTTCTTCGGAATTAATTTGGAAGATGCAGGTTGTGAGTCTTCCTTTAAGCATCCTTGCCACACAGCTTTCCCCAGGAATTATGGTTAATTGATAGACAATTAGATTTTAAACCATATATTACCCTATGGTTGATCGGAACCTTCTTGAATTTCGGATCAATTTACTTTCCGTCTATTATTGATGGTGTGCCATACTCGATGGCCTCTATTTTTTTTTTTTTTTATAATTTACGCGTGCCTAAGGGGGTTATGATACCCTTTTACTGCGGGCGGAAAGATAGAAGGAGGAGAAAGGAAAGCATTGTTGTGATGTAGTGGTTTGAAACTCAGGTGTGTTTGATATTGATATTGACTCTCCAGGGGTGGGAGTCCGAATAGGACGGGGAGATTTTTCTTCTCTCGGAATATGAGGTTGTGAATTTTAACGGTTGTTTTGTGCTTGAAAACTCTACAAAAGCTAAATCTACATGTCAGTGTTATGCCTTCACACGCAGATTGTTCTGACTGAGTTCCAATTACACAAATGAAAACTTGCTGTGGCTAGGATTCGAACCTTGACCTTCCGAGTGAGAAGCGATTGCTAGTACCACTACACCACGGCCACCCCACCGCATCTATTTCATTAGTGTACCGCAAGTTTTCCAGTTTATTGATAACCTTACTGATTTCCTCTGTGTCCAGTAGATTTGTATCAATCAAACCGCTTTTCGCCATCCAAAACACACCGCTCAAATCTTTCAGAAATTTAGTCATTAATACCGTTCTCGTGTCTCCCTATGACTAAGTTGATCTTCTGTGTTATTTCACGCGTGATGCCAAAGAGCCACTCGTTGATCTTATATTGTTGGTTACTGTTCTCAATTATAGCTTCATCACTCCGAAGGATTTCGCTCCAGTCTGTGCCATTGGGGTTGTCAGCTACCCACTTCTAAGCAGTTCCGAACCGATCAAAGACGTCCTTTTACCTGTCGTAAATGAAATTCGATTATGCGTTTTCTGTCTCCCTCCTGAATGCAGTTGTATGCAGTTTCCATCAACTTTTACTATCTTTCAGGGAAACTACGAGGGCGGATCAATAAGTCTTTTGGATTAAAACACAGATTTTTTGATAAAAAAATAATTTTATTTTTCAACGTAGTCTCCCTTGAGCTCTATACACTTTGTCCAACGCTTCTCCAATTTTTTTATCCCTTCCAAAAAAAATGATTTGTCGAGGTCCTCAAAATAGGCCTTTGTTTGCGAGATGACTTCATCATTGGAGTCAAATCTTTTTCCACCAAGCCATTTCTTCAGGTTTGGGAACAAGAAGTAGTCGCTCGGAGCCAAATCTGGAGAATAGGGTGGATGAGGGAGCAATTCATAGCCCAATTCATGGATTTTTGCCATGGCAACTGCAACTGCAACTGTGGAAAAGAACTTTTTTCTTGGCCAAATGAGGTCGTTTTTTTTTCAAATCGTCATTGAATCGGTCCAATAAGTTGGCATAATATTCCCCATTGATTGTTCTTCCCTTTTGAAGGTAGTCAATGTGGATTATCCCGCATGCATCCCAAAAAACAGTCGCTATAACTTTATTGGCTGACAAACCCACCTTGGCCTTCTTTGGCGCCGATTCACCCTTAGAAACCCACTGTTTTGACTGTTGTTTGTTCTCTGGTGTGTTGTGATGGATCCATGTTTCGTCCACGGTTACAAAACGGCGCAAAAACTCCTCCATATTGCGATTAAACAACGCCAAACCTTCCTGTGAAGTTGTTACACGATTGCGTTTGTGGTCGACTGTGAGCAAACGCGGCACCCATCTTGCGGAAAGCTTTCTCATGCCCAAGTGATCATTCAAAATTGAAACCACTGAGCCATGGGAGATCCCTACGGCTTCCACAATCTCTCGCACTTTCAACCTTCGGTCGGCCAACACCATATCGTGAATTTTTTCGATTGTTTCGGGGGTAGAGACCTCAACTGGACGTCCAGGACGTTCGGCATCTTCAGTGCTTGTACGGCCACAACGAAATTCAGTAAACCACTTTTTTACCATTGAAATCGATGGTGCACAGTCCCCATAGTATTTATCAAGCTTAGCCTTGGTCTCGGTAATGGTTTTTTTTCGCAAGAAATAATGCTTAATAAGCACACGAAATTCACTTTTTTCCATTTTCTCCTCAAATTAGTGAGTAGTCTGATAAAAATAGCTGTCAAACACAAACTAACTGACGCAGCAAGTTTAAATTTTGACAGGAGTCAACTGACAGATGCCTGTTGACAGGAGCAGTGTTGCTGTTTCAGTAAAGAGGTCAGAAAAAGTCACGGACTTATTGACCCGCCCTCGTACGAGGGGTGAAGCTGTGGTTGTATATATAAATTGACTTATTTATCAAGTAATACTATTATTTTAGTGCATTCATGTAAAATTTCATATAAATGTGATTATTAATTCGGGTTTTGTCTCTAGTTAAACAGAATCATAATGGCAACTGAGACGATGATGGTGAAAATTGAGCATCGCGCTGTAATTAAATTTCTCACTAAGCAAGGAAAAAGTCAAAAAACTATTCATGAAGAGATGGTGGCTGTTTACCGGGGTTCCACACCTCCATTATCAACTGTGCAAAAGTGGTCGTGTGAGTTCAAGAGAGGCAGAGAGAGCATTGAAGACGACCCCCGCTCCGGCGCCCCGGCTACTGCTTGTACGGGAGAAAACATCAAAGAAGTCGAAAAACTTGTTCTTGAGGATGCCCGAATAAAGGTGAAAATGATGGCAGAGATCACCAAGCTTTCAATTGGTACCATTCACACCATTCTTCATGACCATCTTAACCTTTCAAAGGTCAGTGCAAGGTGGGTGCCACGAATGCTCACAGCGCCTCAGAAAAAAGTGAGAATCGCATGCTGTAGAGAGCTTTTGGAGATGTGTAGTGAGAACGCGGACCGTGTTATGGATCGAATTGTTACTGGGGACGAAACATGGGTCCACCACTATGACCCTGAAAGCAAACAAGAGTCCATGCAGTGGCATAAAAAAGGAACAAACCCCCCGAAGAAGTTCAAAGTCACTCCGTCTGCCGGGAAGCTCATGGCCACAGTTTTTTGGGACTCAAAGGGAATCTTGCTCATTGAGTACAAGAAAAAAGGTGAAACCATCAACGCCACATCCTACGCTTCCACTTTGCATAATTTGCGGGAGGAAATTAAAAAGAAAAGACGGGGTAAACTCGCAGCGGGTGTGTTGCTTCTTCATGACAACGCTCCTGTTCACACGGCGCGAGTTTCCAAGGCTGCTGCGCGAGATTGTGGTTTCGAAGAAATCCAACACCCACCCTATAGTCCAGACCTTGCCCCTAGTGATTATTTCCTGTTTCCGGATTTGAAAAAATGTCTTCGTGGAAAAAGATTTTCGGATGATGAAGAACTCAAGTCGGTATTTTGCAGAGAAAGAGGAAATTTATTTTTTTGAGGGTTTAAAAAAGCTTACCTCAAGATGTAACAAATGCATTGATGTTAGGGGAGATTATATTGAAAAATAAAAACAATTTAAATTGAATTCGCATTTTCCTTCATATCGATACCGAGAATATATTGAACGCCCCTCGTATAAGTACCTTGTAATTGAAGATTCGTTGCGATAGTGGAAATTAAAAAAAAATAGCAAAACAAAAACAAAAATCTTTTCGGTTGTTTAACAATTGTACTGTTTAAATTTACACATAATTCATATTTGTGCTATATAAGGTGCATTGTAGGTGCATTGAGTAAGTTTGGTGTGCACACTTTTTTCTTTAAATATTGTACATACATACCATATTGTGGCTATCCCTTTCTAATTAAATATTCTTTATGTGAGCCTTGTGAACTCTATGACCACTCGCCGTGAGGACAGTTACTTTATTGTCCCTTGCTACGAATTCTGTCTGATATATTGGCTTCTTTTTCCCTTGAATTTTTTGGGTGAATGTCTTCTTATATTATGACTTATTACTTATTACTCGTTGTTAACTTTTTCGCGGAAGTTCATCAGACCTTGGTAGTTAACCCTGGAGCTTCTATTGTAGAAAATGTCTGATGATTTCCTTCCAGTCACGGAATGGATGGTATTATTATACCCGTCAACCGCTATATTGAGTATTTCCGTCGTTTTAAAATCTTTGTACTCCGCTTTCAGATATCGGTACATTTCTAGAACGGTAAAATGCAATCGCTCTACTTCCTTGGACGGGGGTACTGTAGAGTTCTATGCCCAATATTATGATGAAGTTTAGTATAATTGGACTGAGGATTCTACGTTGGTTGTCGATAACTAGAATTTTTGGCACACTGAAGTAATATAAGATTTTTGTTATTTTATTCCTTTCTTCGCAAAGATCAATAGGCATCTTTCCGAAATCCAGCAGGCTTTGTGTACTTCTGTTCATCAATCGACGGGCACAACTCCATATTTTTGCCTTTACGGTCAACACATGTGCACGCACGCAAATGTATTCAAATTGTTACAATTGGATGCTCGTAGAGATGGAGATGTGAAATGTCTATCACCTAGCAATAAACTACATATCATACGGGAGAAAACTGCTTATGAAAAAAATGCAAAAACCTATAATCTACGTAGCTCAAAGAGATCATTTAATGCCGGACAAATTGTATTCAGAAGAAACTTTGCATTAAGCAATATTTCGAAGCAAATCAATTCAAAATTATGCCCGAAGTTCATAAGATGCAAAGTAGTGAAGTCAATTGGAAACTCCATGTATGAAATAGAAAACATGGATGGAAAAATTATTGGAACTTACCAAGCTAAAGATTTACGCAATTGAATTTGGGAAGATATTAATATGATACCTCTTGTTCAATACTTCGAGCGCTATGCTCAGGGCCATGAGTCGACCTATGCTTAGTTAAATTTTTAATTAGCAGAGACTTATGGGATCAACGTTCTTCGTACCTTTCAAACCTAATAAATGACTTTGAAATCTACGATTTTGTAGCGCGATCCCTGCACAAATTATTTTTATTCAAATCCTGCTTTCAACTTAAAATTCAGCTTCAAATTAGATTTCTCCAATCTATAACAGTTCGCTCAAACCAGCTTATTAGCGTGAACGCGACTATTATAACAATTGTTGTTTTGGCTAATTTCAATTAGCACACCGCAGAGTATTTAAGGCAGTGCAATATCTCCCTCTTGCTTTTCATCGATTGGACATCTGCTGCGTAAGTCAAACTTTTTTTTTGGTTATTAGCGTAGTTGAACCACGTTTCAGCTTGTGGTTAAGATGAGCTAGTGAGTGCATTTTACTTACATTATAATTATTTAGAGAATTCTAGCCTAGCCTCTCTGCATTTTTTGTTAGTCTTTGGCTATGGCACAGTATTGGATTTAAGCCATAAGTACCAGTGAAGTTCAAAATTCTTTTGCAAATCACATGTGCCCTTGGCAAAAAAAAACAAACGAAGATATACGAGGAGGTAAGAATTTTGATTACTTGGTGAACATACCATATGTGTACTTAACCAACTTCGCAGACACGTTGACTTTTGGACAGAATTTTCAAGGTCCCAATAGAGTCCATTTCATTTGTGTATGATTTATCATTGCCTTTTGACGGGAAAAAATGCAGCCGATGCAAAGAAATGGCTTGATATGTGTTACCCGGACTCTGCACCTTGCGAACGAACCATTCGCAAGTGGATTGAAAAATTTAAAAGTGGTCATACAAGCACAGAAGATGATACACGCAGTGGACGTCCAAAACAGGCTGTTTCAGATGAAAACATCAAAAAAGCCCACAAAATGATTACGAATATCAAAAGAGCGTGTTAGATATATCATACACGAATATTTGGACATGTGAAAGCTCTGTTCAAAGTGGGTGCCGCGTTTGCTCACAATCGACCAAAAACAACAACGTGTTGATGATTCAGAGGAGTGTTTAAAGCTGTTTAGCCGCAATAAAGCCGAAGTTTTGCATCGGTATGTGACAATAGATGAACCTTGGCTCCATCACTTCACACCAGAGTCAAGTCGGCAGTCAGCTGAGTGGCGAGCAGGCGATGAACCTCGTCCAAAACGACCAAAAACTCAACAGTCGGCTGGCAAGGTTATGGCATCCTTATTTTGGGATGTACATGGAATAATTTTCATCGACTATCTCCAAAAGGGGCAGACTATCACCACGACTATTACATTGCATTGTTGGAGCGTTTTAAGGACGAAATCGCAGAAGAAAGGTCGCATTTGAAGAAAAAGAAAGTGCGGTTTCATCAAGACAATGCACCGTGTCACAAGTCGATGAAAACGATGGCAAAATTGAATGAATTCGGCTACGAATTCCTTCCCCACCCACCGTATTCTCCAGATTTGGCCCCCAGCGACTATTTCCTGTTCGCAGACCTCAAAAGAATGCTCGCCGGAAAGAGATTCAAGACCGAAGCGCCGAAACAGAGGTCTATTTTGAGGCTAAACCTCAATGCCCTCGAAGGCAACTATACTGATAAATAAAGTTGAATTTTGCAAAAATTTTGTGTTTTACTATAAAACGGCACAGAATTTTCAGCCCATGATCTTGAGCATACATACATATGTACGTATGTGTATGGATGTAAAAGCCAGCAAGTAAACCCCGGAATAAAAGTTCAAATATATGAGGACAACAAAAATAAATAAATAATAAGTAAAACCCATAAAGCCACTCGAAACTAATTGCACCTGTTTTGCATATCAGAGTGTTTGTTTCGCAAGTCATACACGGATCTAACGTCACCACAAAATCCATTCACCTTCATCTAACTGATCGGAATTAACCAGATACATCCCCTAACTATTATATCTGCCGTCAAATTCTTCATCGGGTATAAGAGTGTTAATTTGTAATAGCATATTTTTTCGCACATTTCATTTTCATGGTCAAAAAAAAAAAAACTTGATTTCATTTCATAGTAGTGATAAGAATGACGAATAAAAATTATATGTATAATTGTTAAAAGCCAAGGAAAAGCGATAAATTTATATTGTTCATTGAAAATCAAACGGAGATACGCAACATCCATATGCTCCTGAAATTTATGCATAAAATTCATCGACCTGGATATAAACGTGAGTAAATAACTATTGACTTACTTTCCACTGGCTTATACACATAATTTTTCTACAAGTATTCTTAAAACTTATATATTTTTTTGTTCTTCCATACTAATTACATACTTAAAATAATAATTATCTAAATATTTAATACTATTTAATAAATATTTCTTTTACGATTTGCATATTGAACATTAATATACTTAACACATGCTGAGACATTATAAGTGTATTCATACCAACTTCAGTGTTAAGTTATTTTAAAAAAAATAAAAAATTCACGAAATTATTAATGATACAATTGTACTTCGATAATCTGCGTGCTGGTCCACAACCATTACTAGCAGCATAGAGTCAAAATTATTGTTGTCTTAGAGGAAAGCAACTAGCCTAAAATATTGTGCATAACTGTGTACGTTGTTTGAGAGCAAAACCAATAAGTTTGGAACAATTAATGGGCAATTTTTCACGAGTTCAACCTCCAAGACCAACAAAAGCGTGTGTATCAATATTCATATGTTTTGCAACAAAGCCCTGTATCTGCAATCAGTTACAGATCTAACAGCCCAAGCATTTATGGGAGCTAAAAGTTTATACCACGACGTGTTGTCCAGCATTTTCTGACAACGCAACAAACTTTATGGGAGCCCGGAAAGAACTCAATGTTCTCTATTCAAAGATCTTTACCAAGAAAGAATAACATCAATTAGAAATCCAGTGTACCGACTGTCAAGTCCGCCAAACATCATATGAAGCGAGTATTTGCTGATGCAGCGTTAACTCAAGAACGATTTCCCACAGGCTTAGCGCAAATAGGGGCAGTCCTTAATTTAAGACCATTAACTTCTATGTCATCGGATTCGAATGATCTAAATATTCTTTTCCCAGGGCATGGGGGCACCATTGACTACTTTTTTTTCTTTTTCCTTTATAATTCTTTATTCTTATTCCATAATTTTTCACTTCAAAAATCGAATTACATAACATATTGTATATACATACATTTCTTTTTAAGAATAATAGTAAAGATAGGTGTCATTCTTTAGTCTTAAGAGAACTAGAAGCGAATGACCCATCAGCAAAGTTAATAATAATTATATACTCGTATGTGTTGGGTAAATGTATCTAGATTTACTCGTATAAAATTAAAGATTAGATTTACTCAAAAAATTAAAAGATTAAGAAAAAACAAAAGTTTAAGAAAAAGATAAATAAAATTGAAAAAAAATTCAAAACAAGACTTCTAAGTTCTAGAAGACAATTGGCTATACCATCAGAAGTATTGGAGTATTTATTGTGTAGTGACACTATTCTTTTAAATATTTCAAAAGATGTAAAAGGTTCCACTGTTTATAAACGCAAAGCTAAGCGAACCAAACACGACGAAGATTTCCCAGAATTGCCTATAATCAGGAACGACAATAATGTGCCCCACTTCATAGTCGTATCGGGAATGGAAAAAACCAAAGATGGACAAATTCGACCACTCTCATCATATAACCCGATTCAAATAAATCGTGGTCTCGAAAATATTTCTAAAGACATTCTTGAAGTTAAAGCCATGAGGTCAGGTGATCTTTTTCTTAAGGTCATAAATATGAGCACAGCGGATAAATTCCTCAAAGCAAACCGCATTGACTCCATTCCAGTCAAGGTCTCTAACCATTTGAGTCTTAACTCCACTCAGGGAAAAATTTTCTCTAGACATATTATCGAAATACCTGAGGAAGAATTATTGACTGAACTAAGTAGATTCAAGGTTATCAACGTAAAAAAATCATGAAAAAAGAAAGAGATATCCTCGTCTCGACAGGTGCTGCTATACTAACGTTCGACTTAATTCGCGGACCAAATGAAGTCAAAATTGGATGGGTTAACTGTAAAGTAGAAGAGTCCATACAAAACCCTATGCGCTGTGTGACTTGTCAAATGCTCGGCCACACCAAAAACCGATGCAATAATACTGCTGTCTGTAGAAATTGCTGTCTTCCTCCGCCCCATGAGGAATGCCTCCGCATTTACTGCACCAACTGCAAAGAAGAGACACATACTTCATTCGACCCCTCCTGCCCCTCCTTCGTTGTCGTTGCTCTATTCGTGACGCGTGGGCTATTTACAAGGACAATCCCTCTCTGCATCAATTACCTGCTCCTAAAAAGCGCAGCGAAAGTAATACCACGATTGCAGACATCATCAAAGCGAGAGTAGAGAGATCGAAGCAAAGAGAACAAATACCAATCCACTCAGAAAATAGCTCTGTACAAAAGAACCTATACAAACTTGGCACTTTAAAAAATAACTCTATAATCACTCAAAAATTTCAACAAACGAACAATAAAGAAAAAAACTTAAAGACTGCTACAGTAGAACCCTCAAATATTCCACAGCAAACCCAACAAATTACTCTTTCAAATCAAGTGCAAAAAGAACCTAATAACACAGTATCTACTTCAATCTCAAACAACAAACAAAATGAAAACTACATACACCTCATTAAAGACAAACAACTCAGAGATCTCAAACTCGATGATCTTGATAATCTTTCTGATAATATTGAAATGGATGACAGCACTGAGGACCAACCTCACCCTCATGCTTCCACTTCTTTGGAAAAAACAACAAACTTCTCAAAAAATAATAATTTAACTCAACAACTACAGTATAATAACACACCAATTACGAAACCAAAAACACTGATCACAAACCGAAATCCCCAACCGCAATAATGGCTTCGTTGGCTATGGATTTTCTAATCCTCCAATGGAATACACAAGACTGTAGTAACAACAAACATGCCCTAGAGAATTTAATAGCCAAATATAAGCCACACATAATAGCTTTACAAGAAACCCATATCATTGAAAAAGACTAAAAGTATTTTAAAATTAAAGATTATCAAACATTTCATCACAACAAAGCTTATGATTATTCAAAAGCAGGTATAGGCATACTTGTCAAAAATAACATTCCTATAAACAACCATATTACCTCGGACACAAACCTTTTACACCAAACTATAGAAATTCCGGGACAGAAACCAATAAAAATCACAAATGTCTACAAGGAGCACGATGTGAGGATCAACATGGATTTGCTGAATGATATTCCTACTGGGAATGCAAACACACATCATATCATTTTGGGCGATGTTAATTCCCATAACACCTTATGGGGTAAAAAATCCACCAATATTGAAGGAAGCGTATTTGAAACATTTGCAAACGACTGTAATCTTATCACTTTGAATGATGGATCGCACACATTTTTTAGTGCTAGAAATACTTTTTTTTGAAATTGACGTCACCTTTGCAAAACAGGATCTAGCATCTTTCTTACGATGGAGAGTTCTGCCAGATGAAGTTAGTAAAGATCATATGCCCATTGTTATTAGCACCTCAGAACAAAGAGTTAGTCCAAAATTTACCCCACGATATAAAGAAGTACTGGCAAACTGGAACCTGTATCAAGCAGAAATAAAAAAACTAAGCGAACAAGTAGCCCAGTCAGGTAACGTCAACCAAGAAGCATCAAAGATTAAGAAGATCATCAGAACCGCAGCATCGAAATCCATCCCCATAACTCAGCCTAAACCTACAAAGACCAACCCTATATGGTTTATAAAAACGTTAGCCTTATTGGTTAAAGAAAAGAACAAAGCTTGGAAAAAGGAACGTAGGTTCCCAACTACGGAAAACTGTGTCGCGTACAGAAAAATCTTTACCAAAGTTAGACTAGAATCTATTCGTTTCAAAAGAACGTCATGGGAGATATTCATTAATACAATGAATGCTTCTTTTGACACGAGAACGTTATGGAGTCGCATTAAAGCAATACGTAAGCCAAGTTCAGACAGAAAATTCCCTTACATGAAAATAAACGAAGAACTGGAAGTAGATCCATGTAAAATATCCAACATCTTTGCAAAAAAAATGGGCATCATAGATGGCAAAAGGAAGTAGCCCAGATGAAGATAAAATCATATACAAGATGGTTGAACTAAGCGATACTAGCCTCAAAAATAGAATTTGTGCGCTCTTTAACGGTATTCTAATGACTGGGACTTTTCCACATGACGGGAAAAGAGCAAAACTCAAGCCGATTCCAAAAAGCGCAAGAAATAACCGTGATTTCAATAAATATCGCCCGATTTCTCTCCTTTCCGTTCTCTCCAAAATTTTCGAAAAAATTATTGCGAGGCGAGTAAGTTGGTTACTGAAGAAAAATGCTAGTACAGAACAACACGCTTACAGACAAAATAAAGGAGTCTCAACACTCTTGCATCTACTGCAACACACACTAGCAGAAAACCTGATAAAGACTAAACACAGTATAGTAATGTCATCCGACCTAGAAAAAGCATTCGACAGAGTTACTATGGTTCCAGTAATCGAGCAACTTTTCAAATTGGGTGTACCTAAAAAATTACTAAAGATAATAATATCCTTTATGAGTAATAGAACTTTTAAAGTAAATGTGGATGGGTACGATTCCACACTTATGAAATTAGACAACTGTTCACCGCTTTCTGTAATTCTGTACAACGCGTACATAGACTCTTTGACAGATGAATTTTCCCGGCCGACTTACGATCTCGACTTTATCGGAGTATACGCCGAGAACATCTACGTTGTCGCTTCTGGTAGCCCTGATCATGTTAAAGACACTCTTGAACAAGTAGACTTGTCAATGTTCAGTTTTTCTGAAAAAGTGGGTGTAATAATCCCTCCTTCAAAACTTCATCTCTGCAGGAAAAGGAAATGTAGCTGGAGCCCACTCGTTCTACGTAACACCCACATTCCATTAAAGAGAGAAACAAAGATTCTTGGAGTTATTTTTACGGGTAACTTGAAATGGGATAGACATACCAAAAAAGTTGTGAATGATTTGAGATCCCGAAACAACGCGTTGAAAATGATATGTTCAAAAAAAAAAAGGACCGCATATGGAAACATCTCTTCGAATAGCAAAGGCTCTTGTGGAAGGCACACTTCCACACAGCGTAACCATTTTTATGTGGACTACAAAAAAGAACCTTTCAAATATTGACGCAGCCATAAACGACTGCTTTAGAACTGCAAGAGGTGCCCTTAGATCGACAAATGTTGAAGCCCTAAGAGTCCAAGGAGGATACATATCTTTTGAGTATCTAGCCAAAAGAAGAGCAAACAACCTTGTTAGTAAGACTGTATTTAATCCAACACATCCGTTGTTTGAAGCTGTCGGAAAAGTTATTTCTTCAACCAAAAAATCAAAGAAATACTCTGTATCTGCGCTGGCTAACATGGTCTCTATATCCCTAGAGCCCCAAATTATCTTCGGAACGAATATACAAATAGCAGTTGAGAACCCACCATGGAAACGAAATTCTCTTCAAATCAACAGCAATATCGCTAAATACAAAAAGGCAAACACTTCCGACGCTATGTACAAAATGCTGCATGAAGAACTAATCGCTAGTATAAGAGCAGATAGAATCTTTTACACCGACGGTTCACAAAATAAAATCAATGGTGCTCCTATGCTGTAATAGAATGCCAACTTAATGCACAATTCTCTATTGTTCACCAGGCTCAACTTCCAGAACATGCGGACAGTTACATTGCCGAGCTAGCTGCAGTTTACAAAGCCATTTCTGTCACCCAATAAATCTCTGAACGTTCCTTAATCCTAACGGACAACCTGGGTATACTCAAAGGATTAAACAATGCCACAAATAAATCTGCATCTCTTGAAATTATAAGGAACTGCATGTACCACCACAGAAACATTATACTAGCTTGGATACCCAGGCACTGCGGAATTAAAGGTAATGATGCTGCTGACTCTGCAGCAAAAAATGCCTTTCGCTACCCTCTTATCGTTGAGTATCCTAAATTACACCAACTTCTGCGAAAAACTTTTGCTCATCTTCAAAAAAGAGAGCTTACAGAAAACTGGCGAAATTCAGATACTTTTCTTCGAAAACATCAACCCGTCATCACCCGTATCCCGTATAATCTTTCCTTAAGTAGAGAAGATTGCATAAAAATATTAAGAGTCAGATTTGGAAAAACCCTGTTTACAAGCAAACACTTTTATACTCGTGAGGCTCCAGAGGAATGCTCCAATTGTGGAATAACTCTTACAATTAGCCATATTTTGGTGGAGTGTCCTGTTTCTCGACAAATAGATACATTAGCAGACAATGTACCCGAGATTCTCGCCAGCATCCTAAATTCATCAAGTGCTAACACTATCCGTCGAATCAAAGCCGCCTTATCTGCCCACCAGAAGTTTGAAGAGATTTAACTCAGTTTATCTTGCCATCATAATTATAATTTATTTTCTATAACTTGCTTTGTAATGTATATAACTAAGTTAATGTATGTTAAATAGTCTCTTAAATTCTTGTAAAATTATAAAACGGCATCACATGGTCTGGCTACCCTTAAATAAGTAATTTATAAATTTATTTTGTAAATTATTTCAATAAATAAATAAATGGATATAATTTTGAGTAAGTTTTTCCAATCCAAGGTCTAAGATATTTTAATTTTGCGATATTTCGTGACTGAGGTAAGACACCCATAGAATTATGGAAATGACTTTTTAAAATGTTCATGAAGGTGTCATAAGCGGTAGAAGGATTGCTTTCCCGATTGTGGGTGACTGTGGCTCAAGTGGTGGTGGACTGGCTTCCAAATCGGGAGGTTCGGTGTTCGAATCCCAGCCTCGCCCGAAAGACATATCATTCATTTTTTCAGTTAACGAAAATCAAGTGACGAGTAGTTGACTAGAAATCAACATCAAGCCAACTTCCACTAAGAATTTAGTCTCCCCATTAAATGTTGGATGCCACCCATGTAGCTAAATAACCACTGAGCCCAAACATCTTTCTTTCTCTCTCTATCCCATTTTACAAAAAACTTAACACATGCTGAGGCATTATAAGTGTATTCATACCCACTTGAGTGTTAAGTTCTTACAAAAAAAAAAAATTGATATACTTAACCTCTTTAAAATATATGATAATTTTACACATACATACTATGCGATACACACATAAATATATATATATATACAATCACATTAACATGTTCGCAGGCAATCGGTTTTGCCTTTTAAATAATTAAATTATTCGATAAAATTTATATGTTTACTTATACGTTGGAGTAATGAATTCAAATAAAAAGCATCACCAGAAATCAATCTGGCCAATATATCTTTCGAGTTAATAATTCTTCCTTTATGATGTTCCATATTATAATATCATGATGTGTTAAACTAGTTGGCGATCGTTGAAATAGTCACCTACGAGTAGAATAGTGTTAGAGAATAATAGATAGGAACTGTTCCAAAACAAATTTGGGAAAGGAATAATTACGGTGCAAATGATGAAGTCAGTTGCTATGGGAGGGCTCCTTTAAGTGTTAAAATACCTAAAACACTACAATGAATTTTTTGGTTCATGTTCGTATGTCCCTTCTATACTAAGCGAATATACGAGTAGTCAAACTCTGTTTTCCATTTCTTTTACGTTTGTTTCATTATTTTACGGCACGATAATTCAGTAAGTTCCAGATAAGAGCAGCAAGATCCCACCCCTCCGACGAACGAACGCCGTGCAACCGCTAGCGTGCCCCGTTGCTGCAAAAAATGTGTGCCATCTCCAACCACACACTCTGAGAACATTACAGATATAGGGATGATTTGTTCTTAATATGGCACAACTTGGTAAACTTGGAAAATTTGTCAATGCAACTAATGTATTTCTCATTCTACAATCCCGTTATATCCATGTAAAGTATCTCGCAAGGATACGATGGTACAGGAGTCGCATGGAGCTCTGGATTCATTGGATGCCTATCATATTTGTTCGCAAGGCAGATGTCGCAAGATTTAGTGTATTTGGTAATCACACTATTCATTTTCGAAAAATAATATCGTTGGAGCAGCTGCTCTTCATTCTCCTTAGCGTCCCGATGAGATCTTCTGTGTTCCTCCGCGATGACTTGCATAACTCGATTGTCGCTTATTTCGCCCTCGACTACTCTTTGCGTTATGCGAACCTTATGGTTGCTAAAGTTTTCCTAGTATACCTCTTGTAGCATTCCTAGATGTGCTTCTGGAATCTTAACACCGTTAATGATATTTGGTCTAAGCATCTTTTTTAGAATATCAGTCCGTTTTATTTTGTCTAAATTTTCAATGGCGGGAGAAACCAGGGTGAGGTTCTTCGAAAATTTCTAAGCCAGTTGTATAATATTTTGGTTACGAAATACATTCAAAGGTGCCTCCACGTGAGTGATGTGGTCAAAGTTATCCTGTGCCGCGCTGTGGATAGTTTCGTCGGCAGTGTCGTCGATCATTCGCTTCCACTGGTGGTTTCCATTAGGGAAACGGGTTCTGCAGCAGTATCGGTAGAGGAATTGCTAGTTTGCTGTATCGGTAATTGAGCCATTGTGTGTCTTTCTAGAATTCTGTGCCGTTCCAGATGGCGCTAGGCCAGAAAAGTGATTATCCTGTGTTTTTAGTCTGGAAAGAGCATCAGCTACTTGGTTTGCTTTACCTGATTTGTAAATCAACTTGTAGTTGTACTCGTCGATGAGAGCCTTCCATCTTTTGAACTTAGCATGGAAATTCCTGTTGCGTAGAGCAAATATTAGTGGCTGGTGGTCTGTAAAGATCCGTATTATTTTCGCTCCGTAAACATACGAACGAAGATTGTTTAGTGCCCAAACTATGGTCAACATTTCTTTCTCGTTCGTCGCGTTGCTATTTCACGATTTTGTTGAGGGATCTCTAGATACAAGAAATTGCTTTGCCTTACCCTGTTATATCCTGTAACAGAACAGCTCCAATTACACAATTCGAAGCATCAGTGGCCAGGTTAAATGCCTTTTCAAAATCAGGAAAAGCGAGTACTTCGGATGACGTCAATAGGTTTTTGAGGTTTTTAAAGGCTTGTAGTGCCTCTTCGCTCAATTCGATCGGTACAAATTTGGATTGATTTGCTTTACTTTGGGCATTTCCACCTCTAGTTAAATTCGTAAAAAGCTTCACCACTTTACCGTAATCACGAATATATTTTCTATAAAAAGACGTGAGTCCCAAAAAGCTTTTCAAATCTTTGAGGTTTTCCATTGCCTCCCATTGATCTGCATTCTACGCAGTTCATGTTAGTGTGTGTGCATTGCGTCGTGGGTCACAAATACACGGAGCGTTAGAGAACTCTTTTTCGCCGGCATTGACGGAAAATCATTGGAGAGTTCTATGACCAGGCCAAATAAGCCAACGGCTGAGACAGCTGGCCGTAGAGGTTTCGCAGCAGAAACAGCTGGCCGTAGAGGTTTCGCAGCAAAAACAGCTGGACGGAGAGATTTCGTTTGGGCGAACAACAACGAGTGAATTCATTCCCAATCAAGACTTAAGTTAATAAAGTCGAGTTTAATTTAAATTTAAAAGGGATTGTTTTTATTTTATTTTTCTTTAGCTACTCGATTATTTTCAAGTGTTCGTGCCACAAAGGTTGTGTCGTTGTTAATTTTTATACATTTTATATGCACTGAGGCCTAAAAATTCTGCACCGCAATTTTTAAAAGAATCGGCTTGGACAGAGTTCAGTCAAGGTTTTTTTTTTTGAAATATCTTTTTGCTAGTGTCCTTGCGATACAAAAAGGAATATCAATTTTAAGTCTTACTACGGAATTCTTATTTGAGACAAGTTTAGCGGAAGGATTGTATTGTCCCAATTTAGTCGGTATCGTTAATATTTGAGAGCGACGTACTAGGGGCATGATTTCCTCACTTATATATACTTTAGTCCTTTTGGCAATCTCCACTGCGTTCCTATGGCAACAGCAGAATGTGACAGAATAAGTCCAGAAAGTCCGTTGTGTTCCCATTCCCATTCACTCCATAGAAAGTACTATTCTATGCCCACTCTAGAACTGTATTACTTTCTTTTATCACAATTACTCGGACAAAAAGGATATACTTCTCTTAAACCTGTCCCTGCTCTGGCGCAAGTTAAGGAAATCTTTTAAGAGGATTCCAAAAAACCGCGAACATCAGCCCATAGGATCGACACAATTGTTCGACTTACAATTTTTGAATTGAAAACAATTTTTATACACGTTAACAACAATTTATTAATTAATTACTTAATACAATGTTCACGGTTGCCGTCACGATTACAACTGCCTGCTCACTCCACTTCCATCTAACTCCAAAGCTTTAGCTCTATCCAAATGTTCCCATGGATATCTCCTGACTGATTGGGACTTAAACGTATTCAGATATTGTACAAGATATAAGCTCCAAAACTAAATTGATGCTCTTCGGCTTATGTCGATGGCACAAATTTGGAGCAAATCTGTTCTTTCATGCACCTGGGTGTCAAAAATACAAATTGTCTAATTGTAAGTGTACGCCTGGTATTTCCTCTTCCACTTATTTTCGTAGTTTATGTTGCAGTGATAAATGTTTTTCGATAGAGTGATAGAGATAGAGATAGACCATTTCAAATACTTGACCATTTCAACGCTTGACTCTAAAATATGTTTTATACATCATATCGAAGCATTTTCCATGCACGCTTAGACATATTTTTATCTGTGTAATGTACATGTGCTCATCTAAACTTTAAAAAAATTATTTACTACGGAATTTTCCAGAAATTTATTTCAAGAAAACCTCGTGACCATCTTAGTTATTATCTGTTCCATGCCCTAAAAATTTTCGCAGTTCGTCACTTGTATTGTTTTAAGGTGTTGAAAACGTTCAGCTTAGAGACTCCTATTTCTGATACATCTATTTAAATTTAATTATATCTTATTTATTATACATAAATCAGAATGTATATAAACTACACATTAATTATGTTATGTATATCAACACTAGTTAACTGACCTTCAGCTAAAAACTTAATATTAATTTATTTTTTTTTGATAATTTGCATCTTTTACACTTTACTGCTAATTTTGTATTTATTTTACTACAGTTAATGCTAATTCCATGCGACTACAACAAACGATATCAGGGATACCTTGGGCTGTTTGATAGCCCCTTAACTAAATGGCAAGAGTTTCTTGATCGGTTTGTAACAGCGACCCATCAGAACGATCAAGTCTCTCCAGCATTTTAACTTGCACACCTATATATGCAAGTCACTCAAAAGCTACAAGAACAATGGGTGAGAGGCAGATCAACGATGATAACTGTAAGGAAGCATGGGATCGGCTATTACCAGCAACCATGCCCAAGATGCGCAATAATGTATTGTGTACAAGTCGGAATAGTGTGCAGCCAGCGGCCGCTATCAAAACGGGGGACTTACTTCAGCGAATAAGAAGAGACGGCAGTCAAGTGGAAGAAGACAGCTAGCGAGACCAGCCTCCCTTCTTGCCCAGGCACAGCAACCACTCTTATGCCAACTATGATGGTTGAGTAAAATTAGAGAGATGGTTTTTTGAGCCAGTGCGCCCTTGCCAGATTCAGGCGCTCAGTCGAATCTTATAGCACATGACACAATGTATTTGCTTCATTTTGAGACAATGCCAGCGGTAAGGAAAATAATGGGAATAAACGGTAATTCTGTTCGATTGCGTAAATAAACACATAGAGGATTAATTTTGGATTTTGCCAAATCAAGTAGATATCCAGCCACCACAATATGATTCCGATGTTCCATTTGGCGATCCAGATTATTGGAGCAGAGGTTCATTCGAAATTCTTCGGGAAGAAGGTAATAAATTCAAATCCACGAAACATATGTGACATGATCCTGATAGAACCACCATTTTGGACAATTACGTTCGGGGCTCATCCTTCGAACGTGGGCAGTGAGACTGGGGAAGTGTTATCAGCAGACACGTGTATCGCTTTACGAGTATATAGGATGCATAGTACGGTAAAACAGCTTACCACCATGTATTTAGTGAGAAAACTCCAGAGAAAGCCAGCCCATGACTATATGCAGGAGTATGAACATCTTAGCCATATGACTAGAGCTAGTGAATATCCGAAACAGGGCCAACTACTATACTGTACTCCGCACGACGAAGAAGGTCCGAGTTTCAATCAGTCGGACGATTTTTACATGGATGACTGCATCTCCGTTGGTGATAGCAAGTTAGCCAAACATTTCTGTGGGATTTTGAAGGTAGCAGGTTTTCAATGACGAAAGTGAAGATCAGATGGCTAGTGCGCAAGTTCAACTCTAAAAACGAAAGGGCGATGACTTTCTACAGCAAGAAGCAAGCAAAAGTATTGAGGCTACAATGGCTCATCGCTGCATGAGAGTCGCAGTCAAGACACTAGAAATTGATGGAGAGCTTACAAAACGAAGGATATTAAGCTGTATGGCACAGCTATATGATCCAAATAGATCATAATGCCAGAGACAATTTTGGGTAAGTTATTAATTCAGGATCTGTGGCACTGGAGTTCGGATTAGGATCAGAAGGTGCCACCTGAAATCATGGACCGGCACATTTCGACGGAGTGAGGAAGCCGCTTGCGATTTTGAAGCTGGTAACACCTCCAATCCTCTCTTATCCACATCCTAACGAGGAATATGTTTTGGATACCAGCGAAAATAATGAAGGGATAGGTAGTGATCTCTCGCAGCAACATATTGACAGAGAAGTAATCATCGCCTACTTTAGCAGTCCTTAAAGTACTGAGCGAAAATACTGCAATACCAGAAAGTCGCCGCTGTACTAAACGCTACATTTTATTACTTACATCTTCGCATGAAAGTACCTTTCACGCACTGTTTGCCGTTGATTTGGTTTTTCGTCCGTTACGAAAGTAATTCGATTTAAAATACCCGCGAGCTGTAATGGTTAAAAAAGTACTAATTGCATAAAAACGCCTATGTCTGATACGTTATAAATTAGAGATTTTTTTTTATTTTACTATTTTCTCTTTTATATGAATTTTGACATATGGTATATCGTTTACATAAATAAATAATGAATTGATTGAATTGATCTTTATCTGTCTACAACAATTTAGGTTTCTTGTTTTAATCAGAAACACGCACGTACGAGTATAATGCGGATTTGAACTACGAATGTAGTCAGATCTTGGGTACTTGCAGGTGAGCGGCCAGAGTGAACAAAAGTGTACAGAGGAGTTTAAGGAGATAATTTGGAGCGTTTTCGGTCTGAAGGACGATGTATTCTGCAATCGTTGTGTTCCACTTACTTCTGATCAGTACGTGCAAAACGTTCCTGTTGCGCTGATGAGTCATTTCAGCGCATTGCAGTTGACATTTTGAGCCCCAAATACGTCCTTGTACTTATGGACTATTTCACCAAGCGGACTGAAGTGCTGGCGGCCCCGGATCAAATTGCAAATACGATAGCAAAAGCGTTGGTTGCTCAAATACATATATTCAAGTATATTCTTATTTCGTCCTGAATTACACTCCAATAAGGGACTTGTAGCGTCAGCCTCTTAAGTCCTCACTGTACCAAGCCCAATAAATTGACCCCTTTTCTCCTCCCAATCTATTAATTTGACCTACTAATCACTCTTCCCCACCTCACAACAAAACCTCATTCTATCAAACGTTCCCCTAATTTCGAATCCCCTCAATACACCTTCTTCATAGGCTTCCTCTCTTCCTGTGCTGTTGTTCCACATGGTAAATATGTCCGAGAGAGAGGTGTAAAACTTTGCTAATGGGTATATGGTGAAGGAGTTACTTTAAATATGAATATGAGTTTAGTTAAACGTGATTATAGGTTTTAATTATGGGATTTATTAAATTGTTAAATGTTTTTATATGATTGGTTATGTATTTGGTCAGTTAGGTATATATAATATACACCCTGAATGACAAACAATCATTTCGGTCAGAGACCGTGGACATTTCAACAAGACTCGGCATCGTCTCACAAAGCGCGCGTCAACCAAGATTGGTTAAAAAACAATGTTCCACACTTCATTTCTTCGACACAATGGAATGCAAATACTCCGGATGCAAATCCGTTGGATTTCTCTGTCTTGGGTATTTTGAAGGCGAAGGTTGGCACTAAAAAATACCAAAGTTTGGACCACCTCATACAAGCACTTCGCCGGGAATGGGCTAAAATACCGCAGAGTCACTTGCGTGCAGCGTGCGATGCTTTCTTCGGCCGCCTCAAGGCCACTTTTCGTGCCAAAGGTGGACATATTAAAAACTGCTGATACAATTTGAAAATTGAAATATTTTCCAACATTTTTTGATTTGGCACAATAAAGTTTATTAAACAATAAAAAAAATTATAGCATTTTAAAAAGTTGGAGTTCGAGTCATTCACCCTGTATATGTATGACTATATTAACTTTGAAATCATTTGTCGATGATACTTGTAAGTTAAGTAAGTGCTCCCCGTGATCTAGTCCTATGATGACGGATGGAGAGATTAGAAAAGGAGCAGAATTTGGGCAGGAAACAAAAGAAAACTTAAACAATGGAGATGAAAGAAAGGCGACATATTAAACAAAGCTAGTGAAGAGAAAACAAATTTATGAGGTCAATAGTCTTTGGGGAATTCGAATCAGCTGATCGGTGGGAATCGGCAGACTGTAGTAAATAACTCGGTACCGCAAAAGGCATTTGCTTTTGATTTTTCCTGATTGCAGTTAATATATTGTATGATATATTATTCATTTAATTGAAAAGTTTTTTTGGAAAAACTGATAAGGTGTCTGCCATAGGCAAAACAAGAATCGGAAACCAAAGTGCATCAAAAAAAAACTGGAAATATATACATATATGTATACATAATATAAAAAAAAACCATTGAAAGAACAAGGTTTTTTGTTTTTCGTGTGTAAATAGGACACGGGAGGCACAAAATTATGCCTGGTGTATTTGAATCCTGCTTTTGGGTGATTCAGCCGCGCTGATAACTTAAAATTATCTGAGTCGATCTACATTAATGCGCCACCTACAACTAATGTTGACGCGTCACACTGAATAAAAAAATGTTTTTCGAAATCTGGAGATATAAGTATCCGTGCGGGTGTGTGCATTGATTTATGTTTTGAAATCGAATCAAGTGCTGAGGGAGGGCATTTATTTGAGATTTGTTTATTATCCAGCAATTGATGAAAAGTTGGAAACCATTCGCATATACCACTGATACGTACCCAAAAATCGTCTCAATTGCTTCAGTGTTGTTGGCCGAGGAAAATTCTCAACAACACTTATTTTGGCTGGATCGACTTTAAACTATCCTCCCCAATAATATATCCAAGATACGAAATCTCACGTTGACTGAACTTAGATTTCTCAATGTTAATGGTCAAGTTGGCTGATCTAAAATGCTTGCCTACTTTGGACAACAATTCAAAGTAATTTTTAAAAGTATCTGAAACAATTAAAAGATCCGCGACGTACGTGAAAACATCTTCAAGCAATTCGTATGGAATAACCCGACCCATCTAGGGACACATAGTTTCCGTGGCATTTTTCTAGCAGCCGCACTGGATTACTTTAAATCGAAGCAAACCTCGAGCTGGTACGGGAAAGGCAATTTTCTCTTTAGCTATTTTCGAGAGAAGAATATGCCATGAACCGTCCTTTAGGTATTTGCGGCCCGGGTCAACCCCGGACAGATTTATTATTGCTTATTGCAAGCTTATTCTTAGAACTAACAATTTTCACTTAAAACTAAAGATAAAAACTAAAGGGTGGGAGCGGTTAAAAAAAGTTAGGATGTGAGGCATAGGTGGAAATAAGAGTGTTTTTAAGAGAGAGTTTGGTGAGATGGTAGTCGAAGAGAGGCAGAATATCGTTAACTTCACGAAGCATTCTAGACATTGGCTCCAAGTGTCCGTAATTCGTTCGGTGAAGATTGAGCCGGAAAAGTGGCACAGACCTAAGATTGCGTGGGTTGGTATTAAAAGAAATAAGTCGAAGTAAAGAAGGACAATCGATATTCCCAACTAAAATTTGATGAATAAAGAGAATGTCGGCAACTTTTCGACGTATAGAAAGGGGTTGTAAATTTATAAGTTTCAGCCGGTCGGTATAAGGTGATAAGTTTTGGCTATCATCCCAGGGAAGACCACGTAAAGCGAATCGTAAAAACCTGCGTTGAACAGCTTCTATCCGGAGGATGTGTGTTCTGTAGTAAGGTGACCAAACTTGGCTTGTATATTCAAGAAGAGGCCTAACAAAGGTTATGTAAAGAGATTTGATGACATAAGGATTGGAAAACTCCTTAGACCAGCGCTTGATGAAGCCAAGGGCAGAGTTGGCTTTCTTTATTATATTATCAATGTGAGAACGGAAATTGAGTTCCTTATTACAGATTTTTTTTTTTTTTTTTTTTTTTCCGGCGAGGGCAGGTGAAAATCTTCCATCAGACACTATGAGGATCAGAAGCGCGTGCTCATAGTAGTGTGAGATTCTTACTCACTAAAAACACCTCCCTTCATTGTTGATTTTAATACCGCAACTAAGTAGAACTTATCAAGCAGTTTTTATTTCATAAGTTAGTCACGATTGGTAGGACACTTTCCAATGGAAGACCCTACATATTCCGCTTTCTTAATGCGGTTTCAATTTATCGCGCAAGGTCCAACGGTTTAGTTCGTTGAAGACGGCGTAGTATGTTTCGTTCGTCCAAGACTTCTAGGACTGTATTGTTGATATGGCCGCTTAACCGGACTTTATGTTTTCGTGCGCAGTTCCTGACTTCATCTTCCACGAAAGGAACTCCGAGGTCTCGATGCAGGTCATTATTTCTTATAAAACATGGGGCACGCACAAATTGTCGTAGCACTTTATTTTCAAAAGTTTGTATTATATTTACATTTTATTTCTTAGTACAACCCCAGAGTTGTATACCATAGGTCCACACCGGCTTTAGCACTTGCTTATAAAGAAGCAGCTTGTTTTCTAAGCTTAGCTTGGAATATTTACCAAGTAGCCAGTACATTTCTCTGTATTTGGCCTCTAGTTCTTTTCGTTTCTTTCTAACATGCGTTTTCCATTTAAGCTTCGCGTCAAGTGTCATTCCCAAATACTTAGCCTCGTTTGCAAAGGGGATACACACCGAGTTTATAGAAATGGGCAAGTGATTTATCTTTCTGTAGGTGAAGTCAACATGTACAGATTTTGTCTCATTAAGGGTAATTCGCCAGATCTTTGTCCACTCGTAGACTTTATTTAAAGCAGTCTGAAGTTTCGCCGTTGAGTCTTCTATTGATTCTCCAACCGCTAAGATAGCGGTGTCGTCAGCAAAAGTAGCGAGAACAGTATCCTCGACGTGTGGTATATCTCTTGTATATAAAAGGTACAAAAGTGGGCCCAGTACGCTTCCCTGCGGTACTCCGGCTAGGATATCTTTAAATTTCGAAACATCATTTCCGTATCGAACGCGAAAAATTCTATTTTCAAAATAGCTTGTCAATATATTATAAAGCTTTAATGGCAAAATTCGTCGCAGTTTGAACTTCAAACCTTCATGCCATACTTTGTCAAAAGCTTGTGAGACGTTTAAGAGGGATGTCGTTCGGCAGCACCAGCATTTCTGGTGGTTGAATGATGGAGAAGATGTTTCGTCGTCGTTTCCGTCAATTACGGACCAGCCTCACTAATGGGGCAGAGCTGACAGATCTATTTGCTCTGTGAATAGCGATGGCCAGCTTGCATAGGTTTAGGTTAGTATTTATGAAATACATATATATATTAGTATATACATAGGTATATACTAGTATATGTATGTCATTGTGAATAGTGTCTATGTGTATATATGTGTGTATTGTGTATGTAGGTTAGGTAGGCTAAGGTTTATTTTAAGTTAGATGTTAAGTTTTTATAAAAAATAAAAAATTATGTCCATATGCTAAGTTTTTTTTTTTTTTTTTAAATTCTTTTCTTAGCCTTAATCATAGAAAATAAGTATATATAAGTATAAAATGTAAACAAAGTCGAAAGACATAGATATAAGAATTTAGAGTAGCTTAGAGTGCCTGTGTGGGGCCAGTAAGTTAGTATAAGATTGTTAAGTAATTTTAAGCTAGCATTTAAGCATTTTTTGTTAGTATGTAAGAGTTAATGATTTAGAAAATAAAATGCACTTAAAACTAACTAAACTAGCTTGTGAGACGTCAAGAAATACGTTCGAACAAATCTTTTTTTCTTCCAGGGATCTTTCAATTACATCAGTAATTCTATGCACCTGATCAATTGTTGAATGCTTAGTCCGAAATCCAAATTGATGGCAGGGAATAAGATTTTGGTTTTCGATAATTGGGAGAAGACGTTTTAGCAAAATCCTCTCAAAGATTTTCGACAGGATCGGTAGAAGAGAAATGGATCTGTATGATTTTTTAACGTTTGGAGGTTTTCCTGGTTTTAGTACCATAATGACTTCTGCAACTTTCCACTGGCTTGGCACGTATTCAAGCCTCAGAGCCGCGTTAATAATGTGTAAGAGCTTTATAAGTGCTTTTTGAGGTAGCATTTTCAGAATTTCTCCGGTAATAAGGTCATACCCCGGAGCCTTCTTTGGTTTTAATTTCCTTATTACAGTTTTGATTTCAGCAAGAGTTGCATTTGTCATTACAAAATTACTATATGCTATTTCTAAAGAACTGGTGCCGGGTGCCAGTGTCGGGCCGTCGGAGGGCTTGAAAATTTCTTCAAGATAGTCGGCAAAAACCTCCGCTTTTTCCTTATCCCCCTTAGCCCATTCGTTATTGCCGACCTTGATGGGTGGCGCGGGGATTTTGGGCCTTTTTAAGCATTTTAAAGCTTTCCAAAGCGAGTAATTTGTTTCTTTTCCTGCCGTCAGGTTTTGAACATATGTGTTTACTTCGGAATTTCTGTAACTTTTAAGAGTCTCCTTGAGCAGATTACAGAGCCTGTTTAAGCGTGTTTTATCCTGCGGCGCTCGAGTTGTTTGCCATCTTTTGCGAGCTTTTCTTTTTTCTCTTATCATATCTTTTACCTCAGGCGGGTAGTTTAAGTTACGTTTAGCCGTGTTTTTTCGTTGACAAGGTGTATTGTTCCACGCAGCACATTGGACTATTTCAACGAAAGAATCCACTTCGATTTCGAGTTCAAGTGCTGCTTTAAGTGAAACGTCTAGTTCTAGGTTATTATTAATCTCATTTCTGAATCCTTCCCAATTAGTATTTCGTCCAGTTAGTCTTAATGGTCCTTGTTTTTTAATAAACGTGTCGTTCACTGTCAGTATGACTGGAGAATGATCGGAGGAAAGATCGAAGCTTTCATCAACGTTTATATCCGAGTTACGAATTCCTTTAACAACGAAGAAATCGACAAGATCGGGTATTTTCGTTGTGTCTGTTGGCCAATAAGTCGGCTTGCCCGTTGAATAGAAGTCACAATTGTGTTCCATACATGCTTTATAGAGTATTTTACCCTTTTGGGAGACACATCTTGATCCCCAAAAAGTGTGTTTGGCATTGAAATCACCGCCAATCATAAAAGCCGATCCAAGAGAATTGAATATATTTTTAAATATATGTTTTGAAGGCGTAAATCGTGGAGGACAGTAGATGGCTGAAATAGTAAAGGAGTTCCGTACCAATTTTACGCGCACCGCAATTAGTTGTACAGACTCGAGCTCTACTTTTATATCTTCGTTGTGCTCAAGAGACTCTTTAATGTATACAGAGGATCCGCCTCTCGCGTTTCCCGAAGGGTGATACGCGTAGTAATCTTTAAAACCTCTAATTTTTGCAGATGACCCATTTTTCAAGTGGGTTTCGGAAACCAAACAAACGTCAATGTCGTTTTTCCTTAGGAATAACTCAAGTTCATAAAGTTTTTCTATGATTCCGTTTGCATTCCAGGTGAGTACGTTTAATTTTTCCCTTTTCATTTTTTAGGCGAAGGACGTTTTTTATTGAACCTATTTTCAAACTTCTTTAGCTTATCTAAAATAAGTTCATTGATTTTGTTTTGCTGCTCAAGCTGCGCGAGAATAAAGGAAAACACTTGGGAAGCAGGATCTCCGGAATCTTTTGCCTTTAGCTTGGTAGCTTCAGCGTATGTAAGTTTTTCCGATGCTTTCTTTTCAACACTGGAATCAATCACTTTCGCCTTGGCGTTTTTAACGATATTTTGAGCAGATCCCGATGTTTTTTCTTTAGTTTTGGGATTCTCTTTTTGTGGCTTAAACAACTTATCACGTCTGTTTTGCAACTCCTTTGCTACTTCACAGCCACGGAAATTTGCTACGTGTTTACCCCTGCAGTTGACACAGGTCGGAGGGGTTTGTTTGCTTACGTTGCATTCTTTGGACAGGTGTCCAAATACCTGCGCATTTTACGCACCGAGGCTCTTTTTGGCAGTAAGCTTGCGTATGGTTAAATTCCTGGCACCGCTTACACTGCGGGATCAGTTTCGAGTTTTTGCGTCGAGGCTCAATTTTAACAATAATGTTGAGGATTGACTTAATATCGTATATTTTTTGGGTATGTTCAGTGTTCTCAAAGGTTAGCATAAAGAGGGGAAGGCTACGTTTAACTGTCATATCCTTTCCTTCAATTTTTTGTTTCTCTCGCTTTTCGATGTTGACGACATCAATGATTTTAAAACCCTTGTTTTTTAAATCACTTACGATATCTTCTTTTGGCAAGACGGATGCAGTCCTCTGGCGACGACACGAATAGGTCTTTCGCACTTGTTCTCGTATGTGAACCACTGGATTTTTTCGACGCTTAACTCGCGAGAAAGAATGCGATAGTTGTCAGCGTCCTTGACGTTGACTTTCCATACATTATTATTGCGCGATGTTACTATATAGTCCGATCTCGGCAGGGTCATCAATATGTTTTGGAGTTTCTTGTAATCTGAAACTCCAGTGACATTGATTGGCGGGGGTGTTCGTTGTTTTTCCGCTTTGATTTTTTCAGGACTCATGTTATTGTTGACATTTTTCTTCGATTCATCTCACTTTGCTTCACGTTGAGAGACGATTTTGGGAGAAGACGCAGCTTTACGCTTTTTTCCGGGACGTTTTTGCCAGATCCAGTCGGTTTCTCGACCTAGCTCTTCTTCATCTGTTTCGTAGATATTTTTAACAGATTCAATAGACATAACGTCGCTGTTTGACTTTTCCTTGGTTTTCAGTTTTTCCAGTTCTTTTTTAAGATCTTCGCATGTCGCTTCCATTTTGGTTAGCCTAGTACGAAGTTCGGTATTTTCGTCTTTCAGGCTATTTATTTTCGCTGAGGTCCATTCTTCGCAAGACGACGTTTTTGGTGTCGTTGGACTTCTTTTGTTATCTTCTTGTTTTGGAGAGGAGATCTCGAAACCCGTGAACTTTTTCCGAACGGGTTGATAAGATGCAATAATTGGCTCGCCCCAGAATCCATCGAGCCGACCTCCGTAGAGGGTGGATTTTCCAGCATAGCTGGTCTGCCACCTAGGGTAATAATTCCATTTGTTTTACTCATTGCATAATTAGTATACACTTCGCGCTCGGTATACGGAGGGTGCATTTTAGTCGCCTCTTACGACAGGCATGCATACCTCGGGTATATTCTAACCCCTACCCGAAGATAACACCTAAATCACGCAACTCATTCACTAAGGGAACAGGCAGATTAAAGATTAGATAGCAGCGAGGTGAAGTAGGGGGCCGCTTACGGGAATACGTTATAGCCTGACACTTATTGACGTTAAGCTCAAGAAAATTCTTCTGACACCAAGTACAAAATCTGTCAAGATCTTCCTGCAGTGGTAGGCTGTCTGAGGAAGAGGATATAGGAGTATATCTAAAGATTTTCATATCGTCTGCGTAAATAGATATGTATGAATTTTTAATGATGCAATCAACATCATTAATGGCCAGAATAAATAGTAAGGGGCCAAGGTGGCTGCCTTGAGGGACACCAAAGGAGGCTTTAATTGGGTCAGAAATCATGGACCTAAATAAAACATAGTATTGTCTTTCATTTAAATATGATTGAACCCACGTTATAAAGTTTATTTGGAAACCAAGAGCTTTTAATTTCAGAAGGATTATATCATGTGAAATCCTATCAAAGGCTTTGCTGAAATCGGTGGCAATCACATCAATTTCATTTCCAGATTCCAGTGCACATAAAGTGCTTGATACGAATTCCGTTAAGTTGGTGGTCGTAGATCTACCTTTGAGAAATCCGTGCTGGTTTTGGGAAACAATAGGTTTACAATGGAAAAGCATTATGTCATAAATAATGCTCTCGAAAATCTTAGGTATGCAGGATAGCTTAGCAATTGGTCGATAGTTGGAAATATCATCTTTTCGGCCTTTTTTATGTAGGGGAATAATAAATGACCTTTTCCAGGTCTAGGGAAATAATCCCTGGGTGATAGAAAGCTGAAAGAGAGTTGTAAGAGGTTGGGCTAGGAGCATTTCACATTTCTTTACAAATATAGGGGGATGATCATCAGGGCCGGCGGAATAACCATCTTTGAGGTTTATTATTTTATCTTTGACTTGCTCTAAAGTTATAGACACATATTCTAAAATTGTTTGTGGGCAGCTATTTAAGTAGGAAAAGTAAGAGCGGTCTGGCTCTTGGGAATGGGTGGCGAACGTTTTGCTAAAAAAAGTTGCGAAGAGATTTGCTATAATTTGGGGATCCTCCGAGGACTTATCTAGAAAATTCAGAGATGATGGATAGTTATCCGATTTACTTTTAGATTTGATGAACTGAAAGAATCGCTTGGGGTCGTAAATGAGTGTGCGGTCCATTTGGTTTAAATAGTTGTCATATAGAGTTTGACAAAGTACAGAGAAATTTATTAGGGCAGACTGGTAGTAAAAGAAATCGATGTCGGAACGCGATATTAAGTAAGTACGCCAGAGCTTATTTCTCTTACTCGTATTACAAAGAAATCAGAGATCGCAGCTCTTTATTATACAAGGGTGGTGATGATGAGGGATTCTTTTTGGGTAAAAAAGGTACAGATTGGGACAGACATTTGAAAATTTCGGTATAAAATGATGCGAGAGCATCGTTAACCGTGAGGTTGGGATTATCGTAAAGAAATTCAAAATTGGCCATACTGAGGAGGTTATTCACTTTGGCGTAGTTAGCCCTATGAAAATTAAAACTGTAAGAATACTCATAAGAAACGCGATTAAGACCATTGTCATACGCTAACGTAAGAGAAAGGGGAGGGTGGTAACTACCCAACTTAGAAAGAAGATGTCTGCTTTCTAAAATGATGCAGTTATCTGTATCAGTGGCGAAGACTAGGTCGAGTTGTCTGCCAATGTTATTGGTGACACCACTTAATTGATACAGACCAGAGTTAGTAAGGCAATCGATGAAAAAGTTTTCTTTATCAGAGGTGGGATTTGTTGCAGTAAAGTAGGACTGGTCAGTCTGAGCCCATACAAGCTTAGGTAGATTGAAATCACCTAAAAAAATAACTACGTCGTTGGAATCAGCAGCATTAAAAATGCTGTCGATTGCATCAACAGCTAGCTGGTAACCTTGAATTGGTTGAGAGTGGCGAATATAGCAGCAGCAAATATATAGGTTGCGCTTGCAAATAGGAATTCTAGCGCATACAAATTCAAAGAATGCAGTGGACGATTTTTTAAAGGGTTTAGACTCAAGACGAGAGTGTATAGCTAGAAGTACCCCACGGCCATATAAATTTTCCTCTTTATCTAGACCGTCGTCACGGTGTAAATCAAAGTATTGGGAAAATAATTCATTCCTTTAGGTATAGAGCTGAGATGAATTACTTTTGCTCTTTAAACCTTGTTAGGATACCGTCAATAATAGGTAAGTGATAAGTGTCCTTTAAAGTATGTTCCTTGACTCTTCGAGCATCCAAATGAAGTCTGCTTTTCCCATTTACCTTCTCCACGACAACAATTGGCGACGACCACTCTTCTCTGTAACATCTAAGTCGATCATACGTTGAGTTTCTGCATCCAAAAGTTTCTACACGGCTGGTGAAATGGTCCAATATCTTTGCTTGATTGGTTTGACGTTACCAGTACCTATATCATGTTCATTAGTGCACCCTAGTCCGCATTTATCAAAAGATGGAATTTTTGATGGTTTTCTGCAAGAATGCGATATTGCTTAGGACTTAACACGTGAGATTATTCATCTGGATTGGGAACATTTATTTCACAAATGGATGCTGGAACCAAACCAAAGGCATTCCGAAAATCAATTCCTAATGTAAAAAGTTTTTTTTAACTATGGGATTATAGAAAAAAATGTAGTTCTTTTAAGCTTGTTAAAAGTAAGAGAAAGATAACATAACAAACTATAGCTTGCGTCGCACCATCTGCAGTATGTAAGTTACTGGAGAGTTTCAAATGAGGTATCTTTGACTTTTTTAGAAGCTCCAAACTTCTTTCTCCTAAAACTGAAGTTGAAATCGAAAAGTCATTCAGGACTTCGAGACCTTAAATTTCAAATTTCGCAAAAGGCCGAGAATCTGACAATAATTCAAAATCGGGATTTTTAATTGATTTATGCATTTGTTTCCTATCTCGTAAGTACTTAGGAAAATGAGATTTGCTACGCTTATCTGATTGATTTAATTATGCGCTTGAGTCTGTTCTGTAGCCATTGATAGTCCTCGCAAAACTTGAAGATATTGCTTTAACGGAGGAGAAGTATTGTCCGGATGTCGATTGCCTCCCTTCTTGACATCCGGCCTTTCGTTTAAAGGATTGCAACGACTGCAATTAGGTTTAATGGTGTTCTTAGCATCGCAAGCATAACAAAATATTTGCGTGTTTTGAGCCGGGTAAATTAAAAAGTTGTGACCGATGTCACTACAATTCCAGCAAATAGTGTACACCCATTAAATTCTACGTTACTGCGACACTCGTGATGAATAATACAATTAACACCTGTAGAAAACGGAACCTCATTATACACAAGCTCCTGAGCAAAGCTTCGGCGACTAATAAGCTGTTCCTCCAAACTTTCTCCAATATTGAACGAACCTTTCTCAACCTCCATGCCCATAAGTCGCAATTGGTCAACTGCTATAGGGGGGGCTAGAATGAGCTGCTTTTTTAATACAGGATGTGCGTTATTTTTCAGAAAATAGAGCTTGTCTGCTCCTGAATATGAGACTTTTAGAAGTGAGTCAAGACCTTCTCTTTCCAGCTTAAATTCCCTTGGCTATTGCCTTCTTTCTTACATTTGTCTGCGTATCTCATGGACTGATGTCGTTGTCTGAAACTCAGATATTAAAGCCTTCTAAAACTGAGAGCAAGTTTCGTTTCTGTTTCGAGTAGCAAAAATCGAGAACCATGACATTGCTGAACCCAGTAAATGATGCATTGATAAACAAATTTGGCTTACAGGAATATCTTGGCTTATTGCCAGTATTTTGACAGTTAACGAAAATCAAATAAGATGAGTAGTTGACTAGAAATCAACATCAAGCCAACTTCCACTAAGAATTTAGTCTCCCCATTAAATGTTGGATGGCACCCATAGAGCGAGATAACCACTGAGCCCAAACGTCTTTCTTTCTCTATCTATCCCATTTCCCAAAAAACTTAACACATGCTGAGGCATTATAAGTGTATTCATACTCACTTGAGTGTTAAGTTCTTTAAAAAAAAAACAAAAAAAAAGATAAACTCTCAAACACTAAGGGGATAAGGGTTTAAATGATACGCTTATGGTTGATGATATCTTTGAAAATAATTAGTCCTGTGAGGCAGCGCACAAGAATAAGAATTAAATTGGGAATTAGGGAATCGCTGCGATTTTAAAACAAAATATACCTACGATTAAATTGATGTGGCTGTATCTGTTGTGACCCTATGGAATACTGTATGGTGGGTGTAGTGGATTTCGGGGTAACTCATGTTCCATCAGCTGGTTTCTGCTAAACTAAACTTCCACACCTGATTCCTGATTTATTTCCTATTCTTCGCTCGTTTCAACCTCTACTTCCAATTGTTCCAAAGATTGTAATTGTTATGTGAACTATCATTCACTACGTCTGTCAAACCTTTAATTTCACTTTTGAGATCAGGTGCGCGCTTAAGCTACAACTATAATCTACCTAACAGATGCATGCCTTTCGCGACAGCTCGAATTTGAGTATGTTGGCTAGAAGTTTTAAAAACTTCTGCACTCAATAATGTTAACTGACACTGCCTACTTTTATAATGTCTAACTCATTATGAGGTGTATTAACTGAAATGGGCTCAACAAGATCTCCATAGAATAGGGGTTAACCTTTGGCTGTCTTCCTATTACTATCTGATTAGCAGATAGCGCATTTTGCATTCGTATCTCATCATTAAATTGATTATTGTTTGTTTTTAATATAAATCTCAAGATCGGTTTTAGATTAAATGCTATAAGCATCAATCTTTCCCTCGTACATATTGCTAATTTGATAGTTTTGATTTTCGTTTGTAAATACCAGTATACCATATACATACATTTTTTTTTCTATTTTTTTCCTCTCTCTGTATCTATTCTTCATAACCACTATTTATAAAAGTGTAAGACCGCCAAAAAATTAAATCCACTTCCTAAAATGTCTAACAAAAAAGCATCCTACTTCAATTACTGGGTCCGCTACAATGTTTGCCGCATAGTGACAATGAAAGAAAAGAAATGGACGAACATATATTGCCAGATAAATCCAAAAAAGTAGTCGTTCCGCCTATAAAACTGCTATTAAAAAATTATGAATGGGTGCATAAATTATTGAAATCCATGAACATTACTGATTACTGTATTAAAAAAATATCTATTGATAATCTATAGAATCGTATAAATCTGTAATAAGTACTTTAAAATCAGAAGGTTGTCAATATTTCACTTACGAAATGAAAAGTGAGAAGGCTTTCAAAGTTGTTTTGTTTGGCCTAGATGTATATGATACAACAGCATTGAAAATGGAATTCCTGAGGCTCGAACTTAAGTGTAAAGACATTAAAATGGTGGCTAAAAGATATGAAAAATACACTGACACTTTTTATATACTTTGCCTCAAAAGTGGCGCAATAAAACTCAATGAGTTAAAACAAAATTTCCGTTCCGTTTATCACACCCAAATATACTTATGAATCAAAGTCAGTAAATTTTTATGCTGGTGTTTCCCAGCATAAAAGATTCAAGCTATCTTTTTTACTAGAAAAGAAAACCTTGCTTTATTCCGGCTATCCAGCTAATTATCAGCCCAATTGCGTGGAAGCCGTCTGTTAAATATCTGGTCATCTACGAGGGGCGATCAATATATTCTCGGTATCGATATGAAGGAAAATGCGAATTCAATTTAAATTATTTTTATTTTTCAATATGATCTCCCCTAACATCAATGCATTTGTTACTCTTGAGATAAGCTTTTTTAAACCCTCAAAAAAATAAATTTCCTCTTTCTCTGCAAAATACCCATTTATTGCCGACTTGAGTTATTCATCATCCTAAAATCTTTTTCCAAGAAGACATTTTTTCAAATCCGGAAACAGGAAATAATCACTAGGGTGGGTGTTAGATTTCTTCGAAACCACAATCTCGCGCAGCAACCTTGGAAACTCGCGCCGTGTGAACAGGAGCGTTGTCATGAAGATGCAACACACCCGCTGCGAGTTTACCCCGTCTTTTCTTTTTAATTTCCTCCCGTAAATTATGCAAAGTGGAAGCGTAGGATGTGGCGTTGATGGTTTCACCTTTTTTCTTGTACTCAATGAGCAAGATTCCCTTTGAGTCCCAAAAAACTGTGGCCATGAGCTTACCGGCAGACGGAGTGACTTTGAACTTCTTCGGGGGGTCTGTTCCTTTTTTATGCCACTGCATGGACTCTTGTTTACTTTCAGGGTCATAGTGGTGGACCCATGTTTCGTCCCCGGTAACAATTCGATCCATAACACCGTCCGCGTTCTCACTACACATCTCCAAAAGCTCTCTACAGCATGCGATTCTCACTTTTTTCTGAGGCGCTGTGAGCATTCGTGGCACCCACCTTGCACTGACCTTTGAAAGGTTAAGATGGTCATGAAGAATGGTGTGAATGGTACCAATTGAAAGCTTGGTGATCTCTGCACTCATTTTCACCTTTATTCGGGCATCCTCAAGAACAAGTTTTTCGACTTCTTTGATGCTTTCTCCCGTACAAGCAGTAGCCGGGGCGCCGGAGCGGGGGTCGTCTTCAATGCTCTCTCTGCCTCTCTTGAACTCACTTGACCACTTTTGCACAGTTGATAATGAAGGTGCGGGACCCTGGTAAACAGCCACCATCTCTTCACGAATAGTTTTTGGACTTTTTCCTTGATTAGTGAGAAATTTAATTACAGCGCGATGCTCAATTTTCACCATCATCGTCTCAGTTGCCATTATGATTCTGTTTAACTAGAGATAAAACGCGAATTAATAATCACATTTATATGAAATTTTACATGAATGCACTAAAATAATAGTATTACTTGATAAATAAGTCAATTTATATATACAACCACAGCTGCACCCCGATACCGAGAATATGTTGAACGCACCTCGTATGTTAATACAAATAAGACTATCAAAGAACACCATATTCAAATCCTTAAAAGGGGAAATATTGCTATTGAACTGTTATATCAGTAGGAGATCCTTACTTTCAACTAAAAATAAAATATTAATATGTAAAAGTATTTTCCAGTCAATTCTTCTATACGGATGCCAAGTCTGGGCTAAATGTGCAGAATGCCAAATATAGAAAAATTGCAAATTCCCACAACAAAAAATTAAAGATAATATTGAATCTGTCATGGCATCTCCATGCGTCAGACCTAAATTTGAAAGCTAATGTTGAGCTCATCTTCAACAGAATAAAAAAAATTTGTGACTTAGTGACTAATGCAACATTTCCAATAATCATTTAATAAATGAATTGAATATGTAACGCAATTTATAAAATGATTTGTTAAGTTATATATACGAATATAATGTAATGTCAATACTTATTAATTATGTTTACATTTATTTATTAATTTATTTACTTATTTATTTATTTATTATTCATATGTTCATTTATTTATTTATTAAATGATTGTTTATTAATTTATATACATATATGTATATCTATTTATTTATTTATTAACAGATTAACTAATTAAGCTATTTAATTAATTATTTATTTTATTATTTACTCAAAATTGCTAACATTTTCTAGTGTACACAAATCATATTCTTTTATTTAATTGCATTCCTTGTAAGCATAAATGAATTTTTTAATGTTATTATATCGCATTTATTATTGTATATTGTATGTATATGTGTATATATATACATATATATTTTTATTTATTTATTCAATTTTTTTTCTATGTCGAATTGAGGTTATTTTATTCGTTTTTTCCTTAAAAATATTTTGTATCCAAACATTCCATCTAAATTTATACATAATTTTTTAATAGGGAGATATACTCTTGTATTCATATCTCTTAAGGTTTTTTTGCAAATTGTGTTGTAACAAATTGCAATTTTATGAACGGAATAGGTAAAATTAAAATTGAATTAACATGAATTAGAACAGCCAATTTGTTTTCATCTCTCAAATGTAAAAAAAATGCTGGAAAACAGTATTAAAAGCTGAATTCTGCTGTAAACTTATTGCTATGTAAAATTTCGGTTGAAAATTGAAGTCAAGTTGATTTCTCTATGATCGACCCAAGCCCAAACACTTTAGACACTTTCTCCTCTTCATGATTTCAACAATAAAAAAAATTACTTAACATAGAACGAGAGATACTTTAGCTGCCACAGGATAGAATTGAAAATCTGTAAAATATTCGTTAATTCCCTCTTACTGTATTTAGCAATTATTTAAAGCTATTTAAAGCTTATGATCTTTAGTCATAATTTAAATTATAACTTTAAAGACTAGAGTCGAACTTTGTTTGAGAATCGCACGAGATTCCATGATCATGCATATATTCTCACTATTCAATATTCACTAACTTAATACTAAACCGAGCCGAGTGCACATTATCACTCTTCTTTGTATTGCAGCAACTGGCGCTCCGCCTGACCAGGTACTCTGGTTGGTGGATGCTTTGCCATTGTCGCCGCTCTTTTCTAATGCGTGCTCCAAGAATCAGCCTGGTTTTATTTACTCCGGTGGGAGTTTGTCACAACCACAAGCACAAAAAAAACAACTAGCTCGGGTTTTTTCAATCTAAAAAGTGTGTTAGGAAGAAAATCCTTGGAAGTCGTCTTGTCGCTGTGAGAGATCAGATCGAAAGAAGGAATCTTTTTTACGCCGACGTACCGCAAGGTTATGTAAACGCATTTACTTTAGTACCGACACCTTGCTGAAAATTCTATTTAGGTAGGTACTCGTTACATATGTAAATACAATACGTACATTCAGTGCTGAGCAATAGAAATTATGTGTTATAAGAAAAGGTTTTCTGATTTTTCTACGAATGCGATAACGTGACTGTTGACACTCATGACGTCACCATCGACAAGATTGGCAATATTGATATTAATGCCCCACAGGGGAAATCTCATCAGATTATTTACAGCTTTGTGTCATTTATAATCTTGTATTTAAGGTCAATAAACTTCACTTATTTTGTAACGTCCAAGTACGAAACAGCTCTTTTATTTTATTTTATTGTATTATTTTATTGTAAATTAAATATCCTTTTTTTAAAGTTAATTTTCTCCTGTTTTGCGGGAAGGTACACGCGAACATTGGTCCTTCTTGGCCTAACAAATCAAATCATATTGATTTTCTAAATTAAGAAGTGTGCGTAGTTCAAGCACGTACAATAATTTGCTGCAAATTTTGTGATACAAGTTGGAGGTACTTTGCGAAGCACCCAACGAGAGATTCCGTCATCCGCCGGTCATTTGGTCAAGTACTTGAAAACGTACAATCAATCGACCACGGAATCGACCAGCTACCTTTAAGAGATCCAGTTACCAAGCGAAGGATTCGACAAGCTGCCGTTGCCAGATCCAGTTACCAAGCGAAAGATTCAACAAGCTGTCGTTGCCACATCGAGTTGCATAGCGAAAGATTCAAGAAGCTGTCGTTACCAGATCCGGTTAAAAGGTTATTGAGCATCTGTAAGAATAAATCGGTATTATCAACGGGGGATTCCATAAATTTTCCAGTAAGTGGATTTTTCTTACTTTGTGTGTGATCAGATTATATAAGATAACATATAAAAATGGAACGAATGGTGTTAGAGAGGCTAAATCTACAGATGAAATAAGATTTAAGTAATTTCCAAAACACGGGCTCAGTTCGACGAACGGAAAATTACCTAGATGGGCGGTTAGTTATTTTAGAAAAAACAATGCTACTAGTACATACCAAAAACTTTAATTGACAATAAAAGAGGAAGATTCTGAAACGTATGAAAAAATTGAATTAGTGTTTCATTCTACATTCATTCATTTTATTTTTGCAGCATAAATTACATATTTCTTTAAAACTACTATTGCACAATTAACAGAGATTTGGTAACCTTACTACTGACAATATATATATTTGCTGAAAAATGTGTAACATATCTTTGATTAATATTCAGAGGAAAAGCTGATGAAAAACCTCTTCACAAATTGGACTTTACAAAGAAATAAAGGGGGTGGTGGTGTTATGCTTGATTTCAAGTAACATTCAACATAAGGTTTAACAATTTAATTATTCAAAAATGAGTTATTTATCAATTACAATTAAAACACTTCTAAGGATAAATATACAAAATATAGATAGATAAATAAATAAATTGATGAATAAATAAACAAATAAATTAATTAATTATGAACGAGAATTAATAAATAATTATATAACAAGATGAATAAATAAGTAAATAAATAAATATGTATGTAGAAATATATAAATAAATTAATAATAAATAGAACAAATATAGATAGATAAATAAATAAATAGAAGAATAAATAAACAAATAAATTAATTAATTATGAACGAAAATAAATAAATAATTAAATAACAAGATGAATAAATAAGTAAATAAATAAATATGTATGTATAAATATATAAATAAATCAATAATAAATAGAACAAATATATACGCAAATCAATAATTGTACAGATAAATATATAACCAATTAAATAAATGACAGGTATGATAAATATATTACGATTCGTTCAGTAGACTTGAAATCAAGTGGTTGTCAGCTGAGCTGCAAAAACGGCGATAGCGCTCGAATAATTTATTTAGTCTAATTGGAACTTTTTCGATTTTTGAAGTTAAATGGAGATCATCGGTCGGAAAATCCCAGGGCAGGTTAAGAATCATTTTCAGTAATTTATTTTGGGCTAATTGCAGTTTTCTGATGTGGCTTTTTGCACATTTACGCCACACAGGTGAGCCATAAAACATAATCGGCTGGAAAATTGCTTTGAAAATAACAAGTTTATTTTGAGAACTCATATTTGATTTTCGATTAATAAATGGGTATAACATTTTTATAGCCAGGTTAATCTTTTTAATGGTTTCTTGAATATGAAGACTAAAGGTAAGTGTCTTATCTAAGTGCACCCCAAGATACTTGGTACTTGATTTCCAATCTGTTTGAATGTTATTTAATATAATTTTGTTGCTTGGTAAGAAACAGGCTTTTCTTTTTCGTGTAAAAAAGACAGCCTGAGTCTTTGAAGCATTTAATGTAATCTTCCATTTGTTGACATATGTTTCAAATTCATTTGCTCAGATTGCAATTTGGTTACTATGTTACAACCTAATGAATCTGAAGCATAAATGCAAGTGTCGTCCGCAAATGTAGCAGCTTCACATGTGTTCAGTGATGGAAAGTCGTGTGTAAAAATGTTGTACAGGATTGGTGCAAGTACTGAGCCTTGAGGTACCCCCGCATCAATTGAGAGACTTTCTGTACTGTAATTATTTACATAGACTAAGTATTTCCTGTCAGATAAAAAGGACTGTATAATTTTTTATTAAGTACAGCGGAAAATTAAGGTTGTGAAGCTTGTAGAACAAACCCGCATGCCAAACTGTATCGAACACTTTTTCTACGTCTAGAAGAATCATACCAGTAATTTTCCCTATAGCTAAATTATCTTTGATATGTCTCGTGATGCGATGAATTTGATGCACTGTGGAATGGTGTGGCCTGAAGCCAAATTGTTGCGGAGGTAGTATATTGTACAAACCTACATGTGTTGCTAGTTTAGTATTGATAATTTTTTCGAAACATTTACTCACTGAGCTTAGTAAGCTTATGTGACGATAACTACTCGCCAGATATGCGTTTTTTCCTGGCTGGCAATGGGTATTATTTTGGACGTTTTCCATATTTTAGGATAGTAACCTTGTTTTATACAGCAGTTAAAGAGGCGTTGTAAGAATTGTATGCCGCGTTTTGGGAGGTTCTTTAAAAATATATTTTTTATTCCATCTAAACAAGGGGACTTGGAGTTTTTCAAGTTCTTTATGACAATTTCTATATCTTCTGCTGATATGCATGCGCCTTCATCTATCGTTAGTGCTTGTGAGTTTATGAACCCTATGGTCTGTTGCACTAAGTTTTCTTCGCTGCTGTTTATGTTTCTACCAATTGAGTGGTTCGTATAGAACACTTTTGCTAGAGCGTTAGCTTTTTCTTCATTCGAAAGTAAAACTAGATTGCCCTCTTTCAAAGCAGGGATAGTGTGATTTTTTTGTTTAGTAACCTTCACGATGTTCCAGAAGGGTTTGCTCCGTTTATCTAAGCCTTGGAGTTTAAAATTCCGTTTTTGGTTTCTAAAAATCAAAATAAGTTTTTTGATTCTTGCTGTTAAGGTTTTGACTAGTATCAAGAATATGTTATCTCTAGTTCTTATCCATCTCGACCTTGCAAAATTCCTGATTTTAATAGTTTCTAAAATATGACGCGGGAGGACATCTGTTTTATTCCATCGATTAACTTTTTTAGGTACAGAATGCTTAATACACTCCAGTACCGAATCTGTGAAATAATTCACACCTTCATCAATTTGGTCCGGATTTATTTCTTCAGGCAAGAATTCCTGCCAGTTTGTTAGTTTTAGGTGCATTTTGTTTTTAAATAAGTTCCAGTTAGCTTTCTGGTAATTGAAAAATAAATTATTTGTCTGAATTGGTGACAAAACAGTACTACATTTTACTGGTAAATGGTCTGAGCTTAGATCATTTACCACAGTAAGTTGTGTAAAAAGTTCTGACATATTCGTAAGAAACAGGTCTAAAGTTGACGGGTTGGCACGTTGGTTGGAAGGAATGTAGGTTGGGTGTGGAGGAAATAGTATATGAAATGGGTGTCTTGAATGCAAGTCAGCAAGGATGTTACCCCATGCATTAGCTCGTAAGCAACCCCAATTCCTATGCCTACAGTTGAGATCTCCTCCTATGAGAAAGATATAAAGTCGTGATTGAGATCGATACGTTTTTGTCGTGAAATACGCCCACCCGGAAAATAAATACAAAATATTTTCAAAGACCGACCATTGGTAAAGGGTATTTCGACTCCTATATTCTCTATTAATTTAGTGTTGACAACTGTAAGTATTTTGCGTTTTAATGTTCTTTTAACTACAATGGCAACACCACCACCCCTTCTGCCATTTCGATCTACACGATAGAACTTATATTCGCTGTTTGATAATTTTTTTACATTCTGATCAAGACATGTTTCTGTGATTAAACCCACGTCAATGTTATGAGAACTTAAGAAAGCAAGAAATTCTAAAGCTTTATTGCGAATGCTTCTAGCATTCCAACACATAATATTCAGGCCATTATTCATATTTATTTACCTTGGTGTTGAATTGGTCTGCTTTTGTGTTGCAGTTCGCAAGTCGAGTAATCATTTCAGTGGTGAGAGCGTTGATTTCTTCAATTGAGAAAAGCTCACTAGTTGGCGTTGATGTAGCGACAGGTATATTGTTGTTGCTCCTACTGAACCACACGTTAGGGCGAAGGTTGGTTGGAGTTGTTGTGTGGGCAACCGGTTTGGTGGAGCTTTTCCGAAGCAATGTAAGAGCAGGAAACTCGTTGGTGTTTGAAACGAACCCTTGATGCTGTTGGTGAATATTCTGAGTAATATTCCTAGCCAAATGAGTGTTATTTCTGAGTGACAGCCGTTCTCTTATATTATTGAACGATATGCGATTTTCACACGCTGGATCGTTTGATTTGTGGGTTTTATTGCAGTTTGCGCACTTAGTCTTTGCGGATTTACACTCATCAGTATGATGATTTTCAGCGCATATTCCGCAATGTGTCTTTATATGGCAGTTTTTCTCGCCATGACCAAACATTTAGCAATTATAGCATTGCGTGATTTTGTTGCGTTGCCTTCGAGCGAAGTCCCACTTCACTTGGGTTCTTAAATTGATCGATTTGAGTTGAGTTCATTTAATCTAATTGAACCACACTCCAAAAATATTATATAAAATACATCACTGTATCCACCATAGTTCTTTTTAATTGTTTTAATGTTCTGCACTTTCAATCCTAGTGATGTTAGTTCTTGTTTTAATGTTTCGACGGGCATTTCATCTAGCCCATACAACACGACTTTGAATGACCTTGCTGATGGAAGGTCGTGAGAAAAGAATTGTTAATTCTTTGTTTTAAACACTGAGCACACAGCTTTGTGACTGTCGATAGTTTCACAAATGATTTTAATCCCTATTGATATTTTTTTAATATAATAGTTAATAATTTTTGCTTCGCAAAAGAGTGAATGGATTTCAGCACTGGTTTTTCGAAGAACACATATGGATGGTATTTTAACTTTTCTTTTGGAAACACTTTTTGATTGGATCATATCATCATCACTATCATTGTCTGAATCGTCTAAACATTGTAGAGGGCGTTAGAAGTTTATTCTGGAGTTATCTCCAAGAGAATTCATTTTTTGAGTTTTGTTGTTTGAAGACAAAATATTGCCTTCAAACTTGGGTGACCGGCTCCTCTTAGGAATTTTGCCTTTATCTTTTATACACTGATTTTAGTACCGCACAGATAGATCGAATGTCTTAACAGTTCAACGCGCCGATTAGTACTGAATTAGTGTTTGAACAAATAAGAGAGTTGTATTTAACATATCGTGGTGATTTACTAGACGCGTTAGATAAAGCCAAAGTCCGTCTAGATTCCAACTTACAGGAGGGTAACGACGGGTGCAAAGAGACATTAGTCAATAGGATGTATATCAGATTACCAAAAATTAATCTGCCAAATTTCGCTGGTAATTATGAGGCTTGGCGTCCATTTCACGATCTCTTTGTATCGTTAATTTACCATAACAGTGGGTTGTCTGAAATTCAAAAACTTCATTATTTGAAGTCTAGTGTGTCGGGGGAAGCTGACAAAATTTTATCTCACCTAAGTATCGATAAGAGTAATTACGAAAAAGCTTGGTCGATATTAAAAGATCGTTATGACCATACAAGGTTTTTAGTTAATACACATTTAAAGACATTATTTAATCAACAGTCTATATCTCATGAAAAGGCAGATCCCATCAAGGGACTACTAGACACAACAACAGAAGTTGTACACAGTCTACAGAATTTATGCGTACCGGTTCAGAACTGGGATTTAGTATTGATTTTTTTACTGTTGCAAAAATTTCCTCTTAAGACTCAACATCTGTGGGAGGAACGATTAGGGGTGAAAAAAGGTCCAAAGGAATTACCAACCTTTTTAGAGTTTAGGCAATTCCTCGAAACTAGGTTTAGGACGTTGGAAGCAGTTAATTTCCAACAAAATAGTAACACATCTTCGAACAGCAATTTTCACACGATAACAGCAGTAATGAAGTATATACGCAAGTTATGCAGCCGAGGTCAGCACCCAATTCGCAAATGTGGTCCTATTCTGAAAATGAATATAGGCGAACGAAACCGAAATGTGCATAGAATAGGTATTTGCAAAAATTGTTTAGCTTATAGTCATACTTTTGAACAATGTCCAAGCAATCGAAGGAGTTTCCACTGTTTCCATCACTCGCTGTTGCATAGTACTGTAGTTAGTAAATCCAATTATTCTTCAACGCTAATAACGTTTCACGTAACTTTACGCACTATCCAGCTCAACACACCATGGTATCAGCATTAAACGCCGGTGCTTCCAGCTTTCAATCAAAAAACATAGAGCAGTCTTCAGACACACCAACCATAAATCGCTTCTACTCAGTTGGCACAACAAACAAGATAACACAAGTTTTATTGGCCACGGCTTTGGTGAAAGTGAAGGCTGAGCAATAGAAATTATGTGTTATAAGAAAAGGTTTTCTGATTTTTCTACGAATGCGATAACGTGACTGTTGACACTCATGACGTCACCATCGACAAGATTGGCAATATTGATATTAATGCCCCACAGGGGAAATCTCATCAGATTATTTACAGCTTTGTGTCATTTATAATCTTGTATTTAAGGTCAATAAACTTCACTTATTTTGTAACGTCCAAGTACGAAACAGCTCTTTTATTTTATTTTATTGTATTATTTTATTGTAAATTAAATATCCTTTTTTTAAAGTTAATTTTCTCCTGTTTTGCGGGAAGGTACACGCGAACATTGGTCCTTCTTGGCCTAACAAATCAAATCATATTGATTTTCTAAATTAAGAAGTGTGCGTAGTTCAAGCACGTACAATAATTTGCTGCAAATTTTGTGATACAAGTTGGAGGTACTTTGCGAAGCACCCAACGAGAGATTCCGTCATCCGCCGGTCATTTGGTCAAGTACTTGAAAACGTACAATCAATCGACCACGGAATCGACCAGCTACCTTTAAGAGATCCAGTTACCAAGCGAAGGATTCGACAAGCTGCCGTTGCCAGATCCAGTTACCAAGCGAAAGATTCAACAAGCTGTCGTTGCCACATCCAGTTGCATAGCGAAAGATTCAAGAAGCTGTCGTTACCAGATCCGGTTAAAAGGTTATTGAGCATCTGTAAGAATAAATCGGTATTATCAACGGGGGATTCCATAAATTTTCCAGTAAGTGGATTTTTCTTACTTTGTGTGTGATCAGATTATATAAGATAACATATAAAAATGGAACGAATGGTGTTAGAGAGGCTAAATCTACAGATGAAATAAGATTTAAGTAATTTCCAAAACACGGGCTCAGTTCGACGAACGGAAAATTACCTAGATGGGCGGTTAGTTATTTTAGAAAAAACAATGCTACTAGTACATACCAAAAACTTTAATTGACAATAAAAGAGGAAGATTCTGAAACGTATGAAAAAATTGAATTAGTGTTTCATTCTACATTCATTCATTTTATTTTTGCAGCATAAATTACATATTTCTTTAAAACTACTATTGCACAATTAACAGAGATTTGGTAACCTTACTACTGACAATATATATATTTGCTGAAAAATGTGTAACATATCTTTGATTAATATTCAGAGGAAAAGCTGATGAAAAACCTCTTCACAAATTGGACTTTACAAAGAAATAAAGGGGGTGGTGGTGTTATGCTTGATTTCAAGTAACATTCAACATAAGGTTTAACAATTTAATTATTCAAAAATGAGTTATTTATCAATTACAATTAAAACACTTCTAAGGATAAATATACAAAATATAGATAGATAAATAAATAAATTGATGAATAAATAAACAAATAAATTAATTAATTATGAACGAGAATTAATAAATAATTATATAACAAGATGAATAAATAAGTAAATAAATAAATATGTATGTAGAAATATATAAATAAATTAATAATAAATAGAACAAATATAGATAGATAAATAAATAAATAGAAGAATAAATAAACAAATAAATTAATTAATTATGAACGAAAATAAATAAATAATTAAATAACAAGATGAATAAATAAGTAAATAAATAAATATGTATGTATAAATATATAAATAAATCAATAATAAATAGAACAAATATATACGCAAATCAATAATTGTACAGATAAATATATAAACAATTAAATAAATGACAGGTATGATAAATATATTACGATTCGTTCAGTAGACTTGAAATCAAGTGGTTGTCAGCTGAGCTGCAAAAACGGCGATAGCGCTCGAATAATTTATTTAGTCTAATTGGAACTTTTTCGATTTTTGAAGTTAAATGGAGATCATCGGTCGGAAAATCCCAGGGCAGGTTAAGAATCATTTTCAGTAATTTATTTTGGGCTAATTGCAGTTTTCTGATGTGGCTTTTTGCACATTTACGCCACACAGGTGAGCCATAAAACATAATCGGCTGGAAAATTGCTTTGAAAATAACAAGTTTATTTTGAGAACTCATATTTGATTTTCGATTAATAAATGGGTATAACATTTTTATAGCCAGGTTAATCTTTTTAATGGTTTCTTGAATATGAAGACTAAAGGTAAGTGTCTTATCTAAGTGCACCCCAAGATACTTGGTACTTGATTTCCAATCTGTTTGAATGTTATTTAATATAATTTTGTTGCTTGGTAAGAAACAGGCTTTTCTTTTTCGTGTAAAAAAGACAGCCTGAGTCTTTGAAGCATTTAATGTAATCTTCCATTTGTTGACATATGTTTCAAATTCATTTGCTCAGATTGCAATTTGGTTACTATGTTACAACCTAATGAATCTGAAGCATAAATGCAAGTGTCGTCCGCAAATGTAGCAGCTTCACATGTGTTCAGTGATGGAAAGTCGTGTGTAAAAATGTTGTACAGGATTGGTGCAAGTACTGAGCCTTGAGGTACCCCCGCATCAATTGAGAGACTTTCTGTACTGTAATTATTTACATAGACTAAGTATTTCCTGTCAGATAAAAAGGACTGTATAATTTTTTATTAAGTACAGCGGAAAATTAAGGTTGTGAAGCTTGTAGAACAAACCCGCATGCCAAACTGTATCGAACACTTTTTCTACGTCTAGAAGAATCATACCAGTAATTTTCCCTATAGCTAAATTATCTTTGATATGTCTCGTGATGCGATGAATTTGATGCACTGTGGAATGGTGTGGCCTGAAGCCAAATTGTTGCGGAGGTAGTATATTGTACAAACCTACATGTGTTGCTAGTTTAGTATTGATAATTTTTTCGAAACATTTACTCACTGAGCTTAGTAAGCTTATGTGACGATAACTACTCGCCAGATATGCGTTTTTTCCTGGCTGGCAATGGGTATTATTTTGGACGTTTTCCATATTTTAGGATAGTAACCTTGTTTTATACAGCAGTTAAAGAGGCGTTGTAAGAATTGTATGCCGCGTTTTGGGAGGTTCTTTAAAAATATATTTTTTATTCCATCTAAACAAGGGGACTTGGAGTTTTTCAAGTTCTTTATGACAATTTCTATATCTTCTGCTGATATGCATGCGCCTTCATCTATCGTTAGTGCTTGTGAGTTTATGAACCCTATGGTCTGTTGCACTAAGTTTTCTTCGCTGCTGTTTATGTTTCTACCAATTGAGTGGTTCGTATAGAACACTTTTGCTAGAGCGTTAGCTTTTTCTTCATTCGAAAGTAAAACTAGATTGCCCTCTTTCAAAGCAGGGATAGTGTGATTTTTTTGTTTAGTAACCTTCACGATGTTCCAGAAGGGTTTGCTCCGTTTATCTAAGCCTTGGAGTTTAAAATTCCGTTTTTGGTTTCTAAAAATCAAAATAAGTTTTTTGATTCTTGCTGTTAAGGTTTTGACTAGTATCAAGAATATGTTATCTCTAGTTCTTATCCATCTCGACCTTGCAAAATTCCTGATTTTAATAGTTTCTAAAATATGACGCGGGAGGACATCTGTTTTATTCCATCGATTAACTTTTTTAGGTACAGAATGCTTAATACACTCCAGTACCGAATCTGTGAAATAATTCACACCTTCATCAATTTGGTCCGGATTTATTTCTTCAGGCAAGAATTCCTGCCAGTTTGTTAGTTTTAGGTGCATTTTGTTTTTAAATAAGTTCCAGTTAGCTTTCTGGTAATTGAAAAATAAATTATTTGTCTGAATTGGTGACAAAACAGTACTACATTTTACTGGTAAATGGTCTGAGCTTAGATCATTTACCACAGTAAGTTGTGTAAAAAGTTCTGACATATTCGTAAGAAACAGGTCTAAAGTTGACGGGTTGGCACGTTGGTTGGAAGGAATGTAGGTTGGGTGTGGAGGAAATAGTATATGAAATGGGTGTCTTGAATGCAAGTCAGCAAGGATGTTACCCCATGCATTAGCTCGTAAGCAACCCCAATTCCTATGCCTACAGTTGAGATCTCCTCCTATGAGAAAGATATAAAGTCGTGATTGAGATCGATACGTTTTTGTCGTGAAATACGCCCACCCGGAAAATAAATACAAAATATTTTCAAAGACCGACCATTGGTAAAGGGTATTTCGACTCCTATATTCTCTATTAATTTAGTGTTGACAACTGTAAGTATTTTGCGTTTTAATGTTCTTTTAACTACAATGGCAACACCACCACCCCTTCTGCCATTTCGATCTACACGATAGAACTTATATTCGCTGTTTGATAATTTTTTTACATTCTGATCAAGACATGTTTCTGTGATTAAACCCACGTCAATGTTATGAGAACTTAAGAAAGCAAGAAATTCTAAAGCTTTATTGCGAATGCTTCTAGCATTCCAACACATAATATTCAGGCCATTATTCATATTTATTTACCTTGGTGTTGAATTGGTCTGCTTTTGTGTTGCAGTTCGCAAGTCGAGTAATCATTTCAGTGGTGAGAGCGTTGATTTCTTCAATTGAGAAAAGCTCACTAGTTGGCGTTGATGTAGCGACAGGTATATTGTTGTTGCTCCTACTGAACCACACGTTAGGGCGAAGGTTGGTTGGAGTTGTTGTGTGGGCAACCGGTTTGGTGGAGCTTTTCCGAAGCAATGTAAGAGCAGGAAACTCGTTGGTGTTTGAAACGAACCCTTGATGCTGTTGGTGAATATTCTGAGTAATATTCCTAGCCAAATGAGTGTTATTTCTGAGTGACAGCCGTTCTCTTATATTATTGAACGATATGCGATTTTCACACGCTGGATCGTTTGATTTGTGGGTTTTATTGCAGTTTGCGCACTTAGTCTTTGCGGATTTACACTCATCAGTATGATGATTTTCAGCGCATATTCCGCAATGTGTCTTTATATGGCAGTTTTTCTCGCCATGACCAAACATTTAGCAATTATAGCATTGCGTGATTTTGTTGCGTTGCCTTCGAGCGAAGTCCCACTTCACTTGGGTTCTTAAATTGATCGATTTGAGTTGAGTTCATTTAATCTAATTGAACCACACTCCAAAAATATTATATAAAATACATCACTGTATCCACCATAGTTCTTTTTAATTGTTTTAATGTTCTGCACTTTCAATCCTAGTGATGTTAGTTCTTGTTTTAATGTTTCGACGGGCATTTCATCTAGCCCATACAACACGACTTTGAATGACCTTGCTGATGGAAGGTCGTGAGAAAAGAATTGTTAATTCTTTGTTTTAAACACTGAGCACACAGCTTTGTGACTGTCGATAGTTTCACAAATGATTTTAATCCCTATTGATATTTTTTTAATATAATAGTTAATAATTTTTGCTTCGCAAAAGAGTGAATGGATTTCAGCACTGGTTTTTCGAAGAACACATATGGATGGTATTTTAACTTTTCTTTTGGAAACACTTTTTGATTGGATCATATCATCATCACTATCATTGTCTGAATCGTCTAAACATTGTAGAGGGCGTTAGAAGTTTATTCTGGAGTTATCTCCAAGAGAATTCATTTTTTGAGTTTTGTTGTTTGAAGACAAAATATTGCCTTCAAACTTGGGTGACCGGCTCCTCTTAGGAATTTTGCCTTTATCTTTTATACACTGATTTTAGTACCGCACAGATAGATCGAATGTCTTAACAGTTCAACGCGCCGATTAGTACTGAATTAGTGTTTGAACAAATAAGAGAGTTGTATTTAACATATCGTGGTGATTTACTAGACGCGTTAGATAAAGCCAAAGTCCGTCTAGATTCCAACTTACAGGAGGGTAACGACGGGTGCAAAGAGACATTAGTCAATAGGATGTATATCAGATTACCAAAAATTAATCTGCCAAATTTCGCTGGTAATTATGAGGCTTGGCGTCCATTTCACGATCTCTTTGTATCGTTAATTTACTATAACAGTGGGTTGTCTGAAATTCAAAAACTTCATTATTTGAAGTCTAGTGTGTCGGGGGAAGCTGACAAAATTTTATCTCACCTAAGTATCGATAAGAGTAATTACGAAAAAGCTTGGTCGATATTAAAAGATCGTTATGACCATACAAGGTTTTTAGTTAATACACATTTAAAGACATTATTTAATCAACAGTCTATATCTCATGAAAAGGCAGATCCCATCAAGGGACTACTAGACACAACAACAGAAGTTGTACACAGTCTACAGAATTTATGCGTACCGGTTCAGAACTGGGATTTAGTATTGATTTTTTTACTGTTGCAAAAATTTCCTCTTAAGACTCAACATCTGTGGGAGGAACGATTAGGGGTGAAAAAAGGTCCAAAGGAATTACCAACCTTTTTAGAGTTTAGGCAATTCCTCGAAACTAGGTTTAGGACGTTGGAAGCAGTTAATTTCCAACAAAATAGTAACACATCTTCGAACAGCAATTTTCACACGATAACAGCAGTAATGAAGTATATACGCAAGTTATGCAGCCGAGGTCAGCACCCAATTCGCAAATGTGGTCCTATTCTGAAAATGAATATAGGCGAACGAAACCGAAATGTGCATAGAATAGGTATTTGCAAAAATTGTTTAGCTTATAGTCATACTTTTGAACAATGTCCAAGCAATCGAAGGAGTTTCCACTGTTTCCATCACTCGCTGTTGCATAGTACTGTAGTTAGTAAATCCAATTATTCTTCAACGCTAATAACGTTTCACGTAACTTTACGCACTATCCAGCTCAACACACCATGGTATCAGCATTAAACGCCGGTGCTTCCAGCTTTCAATCAAAAAACATAGAGCAGTCTTCAGACACACCAACCATAAATCGCTTCTACTCAGTTGGCACAACAAACAAGATAACACAAGTTTTATTGGCCACGGCTTTGGTGAAAGTGAAGGCTGCCTCGGGAGAGATGCTTTCATTTAGAGCTTTGCTCGATCCCGGCTCTCAAGCAACATTTATCACGGAAACAGCTGTCCAATTACTTCGCTTAAAGCCAACGTCTACTAATGTTGAGGCCTCGGGGCTGGGTTTAGTCAGCTGAGGCATTTGTCAGAAGTGTGTAAATATTACATTTGCATCTCACCATTCATCACTTGGTACATGCACACAAGCATTCGTTTTCAAGTCGTTGTCTGGTCATCTTCCGGCCCACACACTTCCAATATCAAAATGGAGACACCTTGACAGGTATATGTTAGCGGATCTATCCTTTCATAAGCCTTCGAAGATAGATTTACTTTTGGGGAGCGATGTTCTTGCAGAAGTCCTTTTACCAGACTTAGTAAAACCAAATGATCCCACCATGCCCGTTCTTCAAAAAATAAGACTAGGGTGGATATTGTTTGGTAAGGCCCCTGCCCAGTCTGGTCCGATTAGAACTTTTTTAAAAACGGCTAACGTCGATGCTCAGTTGCCTAGGTTTTGGGAACTTGAGGAAGCTCCATTTGAAGAAGAGGAATATTCCGAAATGCAGGTTTGCGAACAACATTTCCTCAGCAATGTGTAGGGGTTCACTGACGGCAGATATCAGGTTGCACTTCCCTTCAAGGGCTCAGCACCACCGGTGCTAGGCAGGTCACGCGAAGGAGCTATGCAACGCTTTAAATGCTTGGATAAAAGACTGGCTTCGAACCCCCAACTACGAGGCCAGTACACCGCTTGTCTAGAAGTTTATATAAGTTTAGGTCATATGAGCATTGTAAAAGAAGAAACCATACTAGATTCCGGTCATTACTTTTTGCCACATCACGCTGTCATCAAGGAGGCAAGAACGAAACCAAAACCAAGGGTAGTTTTCGACGCGTCATTCAAGACTACTAACGGCATCTCAATAAACGACGAACTGATGACAGGACCAACCTTGCAACAAAATGTTACGGATATAATTCTGCGATAGAGGCAATACCGTTTTACCTTTACGGCGGACATCGAAAAGATGTACCGCCAAATTTGGGTGGACGAAAGTGATTCTCTTTATAAGCTAGTACTCTGCCGCAAGGATCCAAACGAAGCCATCAAGGTTTACCGTCTCAACACAATTACTTTCGGAACGGCGTCGACTCCGTATCTTGCAATAAGAACGTTGCGGCACCTAGCAGATCATTCTTGGCAGCAATACCCTCGGATAAGAGAGATAATCGGTGAAGAAATGTACGTTGATGATCTTATTTCCGGCGCAGACACCAAGGAAGAGTACCGAGAAATAATTAAGCTTCAAGCTACATAAATGGACCTCGAACACAAAGGAGTTACTCCAAGGTATTCCGATTGAAGACTGTGAGTCCTCATTCTCTGTATCTTCTGGCGAATCGGACCAAATAAAAACCTTGGGTATTCAGTGGCTTCTAAGCACAGATGTCTTCTCGTTCCATTACATTGCTCCTTCTAATCCGGTACCAACGAAAAGGTTCATTTTATCAACGATAGCTCGGTTATTCGATCCTTTAGATTGGATATCGCCATGTGTAGTAAAGGCAAAATGCTTCGTGCAATTACTTTGGCTACGAAAGACATCTTGGGATGAGCCTGTCGATCCCACAATACTGGGAGAATGGAATATATTCTTCCATGATTTACAAAAAATAAACAAAATTCATTTTTCTCGCTGGATCAGAAGCACGATGGACACTCAATTCTCTGAACTGCATGGCTTCAGTGATGCTTCTGAGAAGGCTTACGGCGCAGCGGTCTACCTTCGGGTTAGGGACAGCGACCATAGGGTGCACATGCATCTCCTTATGGCCAAATCCAAGGTGGCTCCCCTGAACTCTATTAGCCTTTCTAGATTGGAACTGTGCGATGTAGTCCTCTTAGCAAAGGTTCTTCATTACGTGACTCGAGTCCTGAAAAGAGATGATGAAAACTCATATGCCTGGACGGATTCTACCATAACTCTTCAATGGATTCGCTCGCCATCATCAAAGCGGGAGACATTCGTCCGTAACAGAGTGGGAGAAATTCATCGACTAACAAAGAAACAGATATGGAGACACATACCAACGCAAGAAAACCCAGCAGATTTGGTGTCACGAGGCAAGTCCCCATCGGAACTTCTCGGAGCGAGTTTGTGGTGGAATGGTCCACCATTTTTGCAATCAGCCTGGATAATCGACTTCCCAACACAACCCACAAATTTGACCACCGAAGGAAGAGATCATTCGCAGCAACTAGAAGTCCACCACGGGAAAACAGAAGAGAATATGATAAAACAGTTGCTTCATCGATACTCAAGGTTAGCCAGAGTGACTAGGATTATAGCGTCCTGTCTACGCTTCATATATAATGTACGGAATAGACACAGACGAATGGTTGAGACCCCCGACGAATGGGAATTAGGAGCGGCCGTAAAAACACTCATACGTGGTGCGCAACGCCAAATGTTCCCGGAGGGGATTAGCAAAGATAGAGGAATGACATCGCTTAGTCCGTTTATTGACACCGAGGGCATCCTTAGAGTGGGGGGAAGACTCAAAAACGCAGACCTCACGTATGACAAACAGCATCCTATCACCTAGGTCCAAGTCACCATTTCACCACCCTCGTACTACGCGAAGCATATGAAAAAACACTGCATGGAGGAATCCAGTTAATGATGACATGTATAAGGACCAAATACTGGATACTAAGGACGAAAGGAACCGTTAAAAAATTCATCAACAGCTGCGTTATACGTCATCGATACCGATATAAAACCGCCAAACAGGTAATTGGAAACCTGCCTGCACCAAGAGTCACCGCATCAAGAACATTCTATCACACAGGAGTAGACTACGCAGGCCCACTCAACATTGGGTCTTGGAAAGGTCGAGGAGCCAAGATGCTTAAGGGTTATATTGTTGTTTTCGTGTGCCTTTCCACCAAGGCCATTCATCTGGAAGCCGCGACTGACTTAACTACGCAAGCCTTCCTAGCGGCCTTTCGGCGATTCGCAGCTCGACGAGGAGTCTGTGGTCAGATATACAGTGACTGTGGAACAAACTTCGTATGCGCTGAAAAGGAATTATACCATTATACCGTCTGATGAAAAAGGCAGGACACGATTGGAAGGAGGTTGCTGAGATCTTAGCGATGCAATGAACCAAGTGGAATTTTATTCCCCCGGCTTCACCACATTTCGGAGGATTGTGGGAAGCCGGATTGAAGAGTGTCAAGCACCATTTTAAAGGGATCGTCGGTGAAGAGACACTTACCTTTGAGGAACTCGTCACGCTTTTGTCTCAGATCGAAGCGTATCTCAATTTGAGACCGCTCTGCCCCTATCGGAAAACCCAGACGATTTTCGCGCACTGACCCCAGCACACTTTCTAATCGGCGAAGAACTTTGCACTGTTCCAGAACCAGATCTGACCACAGACACGCATGGATACATTGATCGCTGGAAGACCATCCAAAGAATGTTGCAAACGTTTTGGAAACAGTGACACCAAGATTACTTGTCGCAATTACAACAGCGACCAAGGATGAATGTCTCCCCCATCAAAATGGAGTTCAGGCCGTATTGTGAAGACATACCCCGGAACAGACAACATCACAAAAGTCGTCTCTGCTTCCAGTGAAGCCCCTCTGATCTGATTATCTCACTTGGACTTCCAGTCCATAAACCGAGTTTCATTGGGATCGCACAAACGGAGTGAGAAAAATCAGATGTGAGCCAAGGGATAACAATAATGAGAGAATGAAGTAGTGACGTCGTCATGAGGAATCTGAGTGGAGGGCGTAGAAAATTTATCATTGTTTTTCCTCGTCTTATATTTCATTTCATGTGAGCATCAATAAAAGCTATGCAAATGGTGCACAAGGGCAACCGACAATTTATCAAGAAGACAATATCATGGTGGGTACCCCCTTTCCCGGGGTGGGGAGAATGTTGGCTCTCATGACGTCACCATCGACAAGATTGGAAATATTGATATTAATGCCCCACAGGGGAAATTTCATCACGATTATTGACAGCTTTGTGACATTTATAATCTTGTATTTAAGGTCAATAAACTTCACTTATTTTATAACGTCCAAGTAGGAAACGGCTCTTTTATTTTACTGCTAAGTTATTGTAAATTAAATACTCTTTTTTTTAAAGTTAATTTTCTCCTGTTTCCCGAGAAGTTACACGCGAACAGTGACGTATAAAGCCGGTTTAGAATCTTAAGTCTTGTGGCTGTTACGGCCATTGAATGCGGAAACTAGACTACGGTTCACGGATAGTTTATAACACCAGTGGATGACTGTATAAGCACTTGCTCCACGAAGATATTCTTACTTTCTTGAAACGGTACTATATTGCCTCGAAAATCGGGGTAATATAGTTTTATATTTTTAGACATACTCGTATATTTTCAAATGGATATCAAACATGATTAAAAACTTTTTGGTTGGCTCACTAAACAATTTTTTTTACTTAATTAAACTAAGATGGAGTTCGCCCTCCTGTTGAGCTAGATGCCGAGTACCGACTACTCTCTACTACTATGTTAAAGCCATCACCAGTTCTTTTCATCTCCACTTGTTGGTTTTTTCCTCTCAATGGCATGAATGGTAGGTACATAGAAAAAAAAACCGCATTTTCGGTAAAAAATGGTGCGATCAATTACAGTGCATGGCCTGCTTTGTCCTTCTACCCCATTTAACTTGCCTGAAAGCAAAACTGGTCAAAACTCAGGGCTTGTTGTTATAATTTGTATACATGCATATGTATATGTATATCTTACTCCTTACCTTGGTTCGGGAATTGCTATCACGCAACATTTTCTCATCAAAAGAAAAGAGACATACATATACGATTCTTTTACGATCAAGGTCAGGTCAAAATAAAATTTATATTCTGCCATTGTGGCTTGTTCGTATGATGAAATATGCTAAATGTTTTCAACAGCTTAAAATTGCAGAGCCGGACGAACAGCAAAACCAAGAGTTTCTCAGAATATTAGAATGGGTTGCCACAAAATTTATCATTTGTGGATGTTACAATACAAAGGATAGGAAAAAAAACTCATGGTGATTATTCGTGGTTATTTCATTGAAATATTATACTACTGGCTAAGGGCGTATATGCAATTTTTTGTGTCTTCTTAATTTTTTAAGATTTTTGATGTGGAAGGTACCCATTCTGTTTCCATTGAAATCGACTAGCTCAAATAAACCATTGCAAATAACTTTGAAACTTCGGACATAATGTTAAGTTAATTTGTTTTGATGCATTGCTTAAGATGAAATAGCGTTTATAAATGGTGTCACCGACGACGTTTTTCTGTCGCTATTTCCACCATATATAAGAAAATAAAAATAAAAATGAAACAACAAATTAGATTTTAGGCGATGAATATCAACGCTATTTGACCTGTTGAATTCGGTGTATGTAAAAAACTGTAATAAAATCCGTAATAAAGATATTCCGTTTTTTTCTTAAAACCTTATAAAGAAAAAAAGGAAAAGGAAATAATCCTTTTATACAATACAATACAAATTTAGAATACTACAAAATTCCCTTGGTTTGACAGTTTGCTGGATTTGGGAAAATCCTTGGGAACAGTGGTTACATCCGGTGACGTCATAGTCTCCGCCATTTCCTCCCCCCGCGATGGAATATGTTATGAACTTCATTAGAGTAATTATAGCGACGACTTGACTTCAAGACTTTATTAAGTAGACTGCCTATGCTAATACAAATTGTTGCTTAACTTAACCCCGAGCATACGTAATATGTATATGTGACATCGTGTACATATCCATAAATACTTAATAATGTATTGTACATTTACAACATCTTTTTCCTTTAATTTTTTTTGTTTTTTTACTTTTTGATCGAGTATTTCAATAACAAAATGCAATTATGATAATATTTAGATACTGAATTTATTTCAGTATACTTAAGCAATTCAAATTCAAATTCAAATTCATTTTCATGTTTCTTGAATGTGATGTGTTGAATTATCTGATGGTGAAAATCTTTGAGGTGGCTTCACTAATCTACCGTATCTTGTTCTAACTGATGCATCAACCGTCGGGTTATCATCATCCGCGATTTCTTGTTTCAAATCCGAAGATAATGGTGGTTCTAAATTTACATCCCGATACAGCGACGACTCTACATCTTTTTTCTTTCTTTCTTGATCTGCTTCTGATTGCGGTATTTTTAAAATATGTTCGTCGCTAACGATATTTAGTGCCGTCAACATCTTCTACAATGAAAGATCGCGGTTCTTTACATTTGCTGTCAATAGTAGCTGGTGACCAACGTGCATTAGTATCTTTTTTGAAATAAACTTTATCTTTACAATCTACGGAGATAGGCCTTTTAGTACCTTTGTCTTAATATTGTTTCATTTTTTGAATATATTTTCGCTTATGATTTTTAGTATCAATTTTAATAGGGTATAAAACGTTTTTTATGTTTGGTAATTTGCCATCTACGCGACATCAACAGCTCTGACGGTGAATGAAAATTGGCTTTAGGGGTGGTGCGGTATTGGAATAGAGATCTGTATGGATCTGACTTGCTCTCGGCACATTTAATCAAGAGTGATTTAATAGTTTTGATTGACCTTTCAGCCAGGCCATTAGAACGGGGTAGATATGAGCTAGACGTGTTATGGTCGATTACCCATTCTTCGCAAAACTCACAAAACGCTTGAGCATTGAATGGGGGCCCATTGTCTGAAATAAGTTTTTCGGGTATGCCGTGACGTGCGAAAATTGATTTAAATGCTGTTATTAACGGCTGACTTGAAGAGGATTTATTAAGTTGAGCAATCTCTATATACTTAGAAAAGTAGTACACTACTAGAAGATAACAGTTCTTTTGAAAATAAAAGAGATCTGCACCTACTTTATTCCACGGAAGCTTTTGATTTGCCACTCTATTTCGTATACATGTGTCGCAATTCGAAACAACATTGGAAATGTCGTTTTTCATTTGTGGAGAATAAACAACACCTCTGGACAATCTATTACTTGATTCGATTCCTAGATGACCTTCATGGATCAAATTGAGAATATCTCTTCTATGCCTACTAGCTATTATGATGTTATTTCCTTTTAGTAGGAGCCCGCCATTATAATAAATTTTATCTTTTATTGGAAAATATGGTTTCGCTGAGATATCTACACTCTTTGCAGCTGAGGGCCAACCATATTTATAATATTGGATAACCTTTCGTAAGGCTTTATCTTCCAGAGTCCCTTTTCTTAAAATTTCAAGTTTGGGTTTTGATACCGGCAATGTAGAAATTACAATATTGACTTAAAGTTGTATATCTTTATCTATTTCCGAAAAGTTTTCGGTTGGTAATGCCGCTCTCGAAAGAGCATCGGCAACTACAAGTAATTTCCCTGGTTTATAGACAAGTTGAATGTTATATGATTGCAACCTCAACATTATACGTTGTAGTCTCGTAGGAACTTTGTGTAAGAGCTTATCAATCAAACTGATAAGGGGCTTGTGATCAGTTTCTACTGTCACTTGTTGGCCAATTACGAGGGGCGTTCAGTGGTTGTATATATATACATTGACTTATTTATCAAGTAATACTATTAATTTAGTGCATTCATCTAAAATTTCATATAAATGTGGTTATTAATTCGCGTTTTATATCTAGTTAAACAGAATCATAATGGCAACTGAGACGATGATGGTGAAAATTGAGCATCGCGCTGTAATTAAATTTCTCACTAATCAAGGAAAAAGTCAAAAAACTATTCATGAAGAGATGGTGTCTGTTTACCAGGGTTCCGCACCTTCATTATCAACTGTGCAAAAGTGGTCAAGTGAGTTCAAGAGAGGCAGAGAGAGCATTGAAGACGACCCCCGCTCCGGCGCCCCGGCTACTGCTTGTACGGGAGAAAGCATCAAAGAAGTCGAAAAACTTGTTCTTGAGGATGCCCGAATAAAGGTGAAAATGATGGCAGAGATCACCAAGCTTTCAATTGGTACCATTCACACTATTCTTCATGACCATCTTAACCTTTCAAAGGTCAGTGCAAGGTGGGTGCCACGAATGCTCACAGCGCCTCAGAAAAAAGTGAGAATCGCATGCTGTAGAGAGCTTTTGGAGATGTGTAGTGAGAACGCGGACGGTGTTATGGATCGAATTGTTACTGGGGACGAAACATGGGTCCACCACTATGACCGTGAAAGCAAACAAGAGTCCATGCAGTGGCATAAAAAAGGAACAGACCCCCCGAAGAAGTTCAAAGTCACTCCGTCTGCCGGGAAGCTCATGGCCACAGTTTTTTGGAACTCAAAGGGAATCTTGCTCATTGAGTACAAGAAAAAAGGTGAAACCATCAACGCCACATCCTACGCTTCCACTTTGCATAATTTTCGGGAGGAAATTAAAAAGAAAAGACGGGGGAAACTCGCAGCGGGTGTGTTGCTTCTTCATGACAACGCTCCTGTTCACACGGCGAGAGTTTCCAAGGCTGCTGCGCGAGATTGTGGTTTCGAAGAAATCCAACACCCACCCTATAGTCCAGACCTTGCCCCTAGTGATTATTTCCTGTTTCCGGATTTGAAAAAATGTCTTCGTGGAAAAAGATTTTCGGATGATGAAGAACTCAAGTCGGTATTTTGCAGAGAAAGAGGAAATTTATTTTTTTGAGGGTTTAAAAAAGCTTATCTAAAGATGTAACAAATGCATTGATGTTAGGGGAGATTATATTGAAAAATAAAAACAATTTAAATTGAATTCGCATTTTCCTTCATATCGATACCGAGAATATAATGAACGCCCCTCGTACGTATTGGTGAAATTTTACACATCCAAACAGAATCGCCAGTAACTCCTTCTCGACCTGAGCATATACCTTTTGTGGATCTGTAAATGTGGCTGATGCATAAGCAACTGGCTTATTATTTTGGTACGAGTATATTACAGCTCCCATCGCATCCTTGGAAGCAGCGACTGAGAGAACTAATGGTTGTTTTATATCGAAATAAGGCAAAACGGTTGAGTTTGAAATACCTTTCTGCTTTGAAATTCCCTCTCATGATTTTCTGTCCACAACCAAGTTGAATCATTTTTCAATAGTTTTCCCAGGTTAGAGGTCTCAATTGGTAACCCCTGCACAAAAGAGCCTAGGTAGTTGACCATGCCTAGAAACCTCTGCAGTTCGGGAACCGACTGTCGAGTTCGCATTTCGCATATAGCTTGAATTTTTTTATTGTCAGGACTGACACCCTCCTCGGAAAATATGTGACCAAAAAACTTAATATGTAAAACACTAAATTTGGATTTTAGTTTGTTAAATTTCAAATCGACTTTTCTTGCCCGTTCAAGCACACGTTTTAATACAAGATCATGTTGACTTTAGGTCTTTGCGTAAATTAAAAAGCCATCAATGTATATAACCACGTTTTCTATATCACCATAGAGCTTGGTAATAAGGGCATGAAACACTTCCGGAGCTGCATTGATGCCAAATGGCAAACGTAAGACTCTATCCATTCGTCCAAATGGAGTAATGAAGGTGCATAACATTGATGACTCATGTGACAGTGGAACAGCCCAAAACCCTGACTTTGCATCGAAAGAAGAGAAATATTTTGCATGAATTAATTTAGATTTAATGTCTTCTGTGGTAGGAAATTGAAAATATGGATCAATGCACAATCTTAATTCACCGTTGGCTTTGCTGACAATAACAATTGGATTAACCCATTCCGAGGGCTCATAAACCGGCAAATTAATATTTAATTTTACTAACCTTCCTAATTCTTGTTTTAATGGTGCATGGAGTTTAAATGGAACACGTCTTGCATATTCGATAGCCGCGGAAACTCCTGATTTTAGACGAAAACTACACTTTTCACTTAAGCAGCCAATTCCTTGAAACACATCAGAAAATTCATTTACAATTATGTGTTCATGCTCTCTTTTTTGACTATATAAAGAATTCATTTGCTTAACTAGGTTCAGTTGGACACAACTAGGCAAACCAAATACTGTTTGACAATTTAAATCTACGACATGAAATGGTATTGTCTTGATTTTTTTTTATAACACACGGAATGTTACGTACACGTTTCACCGCGAGTCTCTCATCGCTAAAAGTTAAGACATTTGTTTTAGTTTGACGTAATGCATTTGCTTCAAAATCGAAGAAACGTAAAGATTTGTGGTCACAGTACTTGAAAGATCGTCACAGGGTGTCAGATTTCTCGATTTGTTTTGAATGCCAATAATTTTAAAAATACATGATTTAGATTTGTTTTTATAATTTTGTGATAACCGACACCACTGGACCTATCATCCGTTTCCGGCTTGACGTTGATTTTTGGAACACCCTGTATAATTTATAGTCAAAATTCAAGTATATAGTTCCGAAAAGTACTCACCTCAGATTTTCTCCAATTTTTTTTTTGCGTATAGTCTTATAAGTCTGATGTGAAAATCTAAAGCGATTTTTGGCGCAAACTACTAGAAAGGATTGAAAGGACATACAAAGTTTGAAAATTATGCAGAAAAAAATTTCAAATATCTTCAAAACTATAGCACGCATATTTTTAAATGTTACCGCAAATTTAACAGGTCCAGGTCCAGTCACTTTTATCATTAAGGTACTTTGCGCATAGGCACCAGCCTGACAGTTGTTGACATATCCCTAGCGGAGCGACGAAGTCGCGTAAGCGGCTAAACCCTGCGGAGAGGGAGTTAAAAACCTTTCTTCCCGCGAAGCGGGCCACTCACCCCCTCTATTTCATTCAAGAAAGAATAACAAAAATTTGTTGATATAGGCCGTGTAACTTAATTATGTCAAACAATTGTTTTGTGTTTCTGGAAAAATAAACTGTTCATATTAACCAATTTTTTGTAAGAATACAGCATATTTGGTACCGTTGAAAAATTTTTAAAATGTAGTTTCATAATTCAGTAATAAAAAGATACCTTGATACAATTGCTTTAGAAAAATAAAACCTTTTTCCCTTAAAATATGAACACATTTTCCAAATTTTCATTATACGAGTATCTTGAAAAGTTTTGAATGCTTTTATTTCAATTGGAGGTCCTTAATTGTGACTTTAATTTTCGCTATCATTTATATATATACTAGACGTGTCTGAAAATGTAAACCAAATACCAGAAAGGCCAAACATCGACAAACTCACCTTATTACAACATTAGCTTTCCACTATCGTTTATTTGTGATTTTCTAATATATTTGTACAGTTAATATTTTTGCACAAGATTGTAACGCTAACTTTTGCTTTCTTTAAACCATGCATTGCCGCTTCACGGCATTCATGATCAAGCAGTCAACAAGCACAGTTAATTTCCATCGTTCATACATTTTCACACACATATTGTAACAATTGCACATTCGTTTATACACACATTTATACACACATTTTAACCTTGTACAGTACACACATTTTTGAGACATTCATATACATACAGTTAAGTTTGTAACTAGTGAACGTTTACAATACATAATTGAAACAAAATCACACAAAGTTTTCATTAAGACACACCACATATCACACACGGCACACCATACACCACATCACCCACTCTTGGAATTTCGCCATCGTCTTCGCTGCTGGTCAAGGTCACGAGATCATGTATGGTGATATATATGTATGTTTGGTTTGTATGATTTTATACATGAACAATTAATATTTCGTTAAAAGTATCATCAAGACGTGTTATAGTTTTGAAGATATTTGTGTTTTTTTTTTTGCAGGACTTTCAAACTTTGTATGTCCTTTTAGTCCTTTCCAGTAGTTTGCACCAAAAATCGCTTTGGATTCTCACTTCTGACGTATAAGACTATACGTACAAAAAAATTTAAGAAAATCGGAGGTGAGTACTTTTCGGAACTGCAGCCAAATCCAATTCAGGCGAATAGATTATTATATATATTATTTGATTTTATTTAGTTTGGGATCTTTATTGTACGGAGTGTGTATGCGATATATGTATGAAGTGTGTAATGGGTATTTATTTTGTGGATTTTCATTAAACGGAGTGTGTATATAAAGTATGGTGTGTGCATATGAGAAGTGCGATTGAAAATTGGTTTGTATATTTGCTACATTGAGTGCAATAAGAGAAACGTGTATGTATTCCCATGTGTAGGAGTTTGAAGATATATTTGATATGTGTTTTGTGAGTGGTAATTGACACTTATTTAAGCGAAATCAGATTTGAGTGTTACCGTCGCGCGTTTAGGATAGGAGTGCATTATTTTCTATGGAATTTAGAGTGAACTGTATGTTATTTAAGTACTATGTAGTAGGAGTGCGTAAAGTATGAATGTTTAAAATTTATTATTTTGATATGGATTTATTATGGTGTGTAACTGGTTTGTGTAAACTGAATACTTTTTTGTGAAGGTGTATTATGTCGTTTTGTATGAAGTGATATCGTCGATTTTCGGTTCCGTGAACTGTGATCTTATAGATATGTTCGATGGTTCTGGCTTGTTTATGGGTAGTGAACATAATTGTTGTATTGGTCGCTTGAAATCTCCCTGTTGCGTTTTGATCTTGACGACACGCGTTATATTGTCTTTCCCTGGATAAGTTTCCTTGATGCATCCTAGACTCCATTTTGCCGGTGGTAGTCGTTCGTCCTTCAGCAAAAACCAGGTCTCCTACCTTCAGCTGATCCCGCGGTTTGAGTCATTTCGGCACTGCTTAAGTTGAGATAGGTACCCTTTCTGCGAATGCTTCCAAAAAGCTGACAAGTGCACTTGAAACGCTCTCCATCGCTCGACATAGCTTCGTTTGTTTGTCAGATCTGCTTCCATGACAGTCAATAGTGCTTCTCCAATAAGAAAATATGGTGGCGTTTGCATCTGGAAGCCGTCGGAATCATGCGAAGCTTCTTTGAGAACTCGATTGAGTTCTGCTTCTACCCCCACAAAATTTGTACCGCACTCGCTATAAATCTGACCACAGACTCCTCTGCGTACCGCGAATCGTCGAAATGCGGCAAAGAAAACGTGCGTCGTTAAATCGTTAACTGTTTCCAAGTGGACCCAAGTGGATGTAAAGCAAACAAATATTGCTAAATGTCTCTTGAGGCACTTCGCTCCACGACCTTTCCATTTTCGTAGGCTGATGGATCCTGCATAACCAACCCTTGTATGTGAGAAAAGTCTTGATATTCTGACTTCCGGTTTAGGAAGTTCTCCCATTAACTGCTGTGCTGTTTTACTTCGGTGCTGTAACATGTTATGCATCCGTATGTGTTCTTCTTGATCGGCCTTTTTATTTAAGGGATTCTGTATTTTCTTCGAAGAAATCCGGTCATTAGCTGTGTCCCACTGTGAAGAATCTTATCGTGTGCTTCCTTGATAATTAACCTTGTTAAATTATGCCTTGTTTATAAAATCGTGGGATGCTGCTGCTCAAATGACAGGTTGGCGCTTGCAAGCATTCCGCCTACCCTAAGAATGCCTTCAGCATCTACAAAAGGATTCAGTGTACCCATCTCTCTACTTTGCTTGACATTTTAGGGAAACCTCTCCTGTTGAGCATAGCAAATGATGATTTGGTTTACTCCCTTAAGTCCTTCGGTGCAAAGATATCCAAAGTTACGCTGATCCTGATCTTTACGACAATTTTCCATATAACGTTTTGCATTGTCTGAAGTTCTTATTAGACCGCCCAATTTTAGTATACGTTTTATAAGCTAATCAATGATGTTGCCTTGGGTTTCAGTGTGATGGGCCTTTATAACCTTTCGTCGTTCTTGAGTGCTGAGATTTGCTGCTTGATCTGAAATCTGTAAATCCCATGTTAATTGGAATTGACGGACCATTCCATCACAGATTTGCCTGAATGAGGGCCTATGGTAACATGCCACGATATACGAAAGATGCTGGATTGTGTTGTGCGGCAAAGTGTTTCCATATACTGACATCTGCAAGCCGTTCTAGCCTAAATCATTGTTGTGGCTATTAAAACCTCAGTATTCTTATGATGTCTTGAATGAAAATTTTTAAGGCCTGTACTGGAAGAAGCCTTTCCTTGAAGTGGTTGGAAGTTAGGAGCATAATCATTCATTGTTAAAGCGAGAAAGTTGTGCGTTCCTGATGGACTTGGAACCTGGCTGTGTTCACGAGGTTGTGCACCTCAAGCTAACTAAGTTGGGTGTAGCAATAAGTGATGAGGCTGTTGATAATAATAACATCTGCGATTGCTCGGCCACTGTTCAGAAATATCGCTATAAGCTAGAGAGTTTCGACATAAACCCAACTTTCTTACCTGTTGACTACGAACGGGTATACTTGGTTTGAGAAACGTATTATATTTTCTAACTACGTGATGAATCTGGTGATCAAAACTGCTGCTGAATGACGCCTTCTAGTCTTTGAAACCTGCCTTCAAGGAATTTTTTGAATTCTGAAAAGGTAGGTAGTTCCTTGCTATTTGGTTTCGTTCCAAACCTTTCTTTCCATAGGTGTTGTGTTTTCGTTGGCAATTTCTGCAAAAGCACGAAGATTATCCGGACATTCAGGTTCGATAAACTGTTCATTAGTTACGTTGACGTGTCGAGAAGTCCGTTGATTGACTCGGACCGCTCGTGTGAAATTGTTGCCTGATCGAACAAACTCCTTAAGTAAGAATTAACAAATGACCGCTCGTGGTCATACCGATCCGTGAGAATAACCCATACCTTGGTGTAGTTCCCTCTATTAATAGCCAGATACGCTAATAATTTCTCGGCCTTGACTGCAATACTTGTTTTGAGGTAGTGGATTTTTCTGTCCCTGATAAGAAATTATTATTATGAATACAAGAAACGAACAAGTCTCGAAAAGCTTGCCAGGTTTCGTAGCCACGGGAAAAGGTTGACGAACTAATTTTAGGTAATTTGATGTTTACCCTTCTTGATGCGATGATTGATTCTGCCGTTGGATCGTCTTCCTACTGCTTAGAAACTGGGACCTCGCCCATAAAATCTAGAAAAAAATCCCCTATAATCAAAATACAACTCCCTTATTTGATCATAAGTCTCTCCAATTTTATCTAAAAGTTTGTTTAATTGTGCATCCCCTACGTACTCCTCTAACAATTTTGTAGACAAATCTATAAATTTTTCGAAACCAGACAAACAACCAGAAAGATAATTACCCGTACGAGTTTTAAAACTTCTCTTCGCAAAATGTTCTACATATCTTTTCAATTGTTTTAATATTGCATGTAATTTATTATTCTCCATACCTCACCTTACTCTCTCACCATTACTCTCTCACCCCTTCGGGTAGGGGAAATAGAATATACCCGAAGTAGGCATGCCTGTCGTAGAAGGCGACTAAAATGCACCCTCTGTATGCCGAGTGCGTGGGCAGTTTTTTTTAGTTTTATATGCATTTTATTATCTTAATCATTAACCCTTACATACTAACAAAAAATGCTTAAATGCTAGCTTAAAATTACTTAACAATCTTATATTAACTTATCGGCCCCACACAGGCACTCTAAGCTACTCTAAATTCTTATATCTATGTCTTTCGACTATATTTACATTTTACTTAGAAATAATTATTTTCTATACTTAAGGCTAAGAAAAAATTGTTAACAAAAACTTAGCATATGGACTTAATTTTTTATAAAACTTAATATCTAACTTAAAATAAACCTTAGTCTACCTAACCTACATACACAATACACACACATAGATATTATACACAATTATATACATATATTAGTGTATACAAAGGTATATACTAATATATGTATATATTTCTTAAATGCTAACCTAAACCTACTCGTATGTAAGCTGGCCATCGCTATTCATAGAGCAAATAGATTGGCTGGTCCGTAATTGACGGAAACGACGACGAAACATCTTCTCCATCATTCAACCACCAGAAATGCTGGTGCTGCCGAACGACATCCCTCTTATCGCGATTCCCCACCGCCCTACTGAACCTGAGACGATCCACACTGCCGTGTGCGACGTCTCTGCCGTAGTTGAGTCGCCTGTCCCCAGCTTTCCGAGCGACATGGAAGATTAACGGGACCGCTGATCTATCCTGGATCAACCCTATCTGACTAGGTAGAGGAATGCTTCCGGTGGAACGAAGCCGTCAGAACGCACACTCTCGTGGTAAAGGTAGTTGGGGTAGTAAGCCCCAGATATCAGGTTATTCGTCGAGTTCATTGCTCTTGCAATGTGCCTTCGAGTCAGCTTAATTACGAAGTTGTCCACTCGCATTAGGTTCGCCCTGTTGTAAAGGACCTCATTACGATAAAATTTTTTGTACTCCGACTCTGGTGTTCTGTACAAGCGAAGGCAAGCCCTAAGGCAAGCCCTCTCAAACACCCGAATCTTTTCCATTAAGCTTACTCGTACATTGAACCACACGGGGCACCCGAATACCAGCATGGGCCTGATAAGGGCCATGTAGCAGATTTCCTTTACCCTCGCATCGAGTTGGCTCCTATAAAACAGTCTCTTTGTAAGGGCAAAAGCGCCTTTGGCTCTGGCCAGAGCAGCATCTACATTTTTATCAAAATACAGAAACTGATCTAGCCAGATCCCAAGGTATCTGACTACATTTCGACAGGCAAGAGGCTGTCCGTGTTGTCCAATGATCGAGAACTTTCGCCAATTTTTTCTAGTATCCCTAGAGGCTCCAGACAACGGCGTCCTAAAGAGAATGGTTTCCGACTTCTGAAAGTTGATTTTCAACTTCCAGTCATCGCAAAATCGTCTTATCTTATCGAAGTCACGCTGCAAGAGAGTATTAATGACCTCGATTTTTGGACCTGTTCTGTACGCTATCAAATCGTCTGCGTACGCAATAGTATGGGGAAGTGAACCTATCAAGTCGCTTGTATAAATGTTGAATAGGATCGGCGAATTGACCGCGCCTTGCTGAAGACCATTTTTAATTTGAAATATTCCAACAGAAGTCACATCACCATTTTTCACGATGAACTGTCTGTTGGTGAACATATTATAAAGAATGTACAAGAGTGGTTTACTGATCCCCAGCCTAGTCAGCTTATAGAAAAGACCCTCTAACCATACGGTGTCGAAGGCCTTCTCCAAGTCAACAAGGCAGGCACCAGTACATTGGTTTTTGCCTTTATTCCATTGGATATCGGACACCAGTCTAGACGCGGCATGTGAGATATTATGTCTCGCCTTAAAACCGAATTGATTATCCGGAACTATATGTTTGTCCTCAACCCACCTAGACAGAGCTCTATTGATTACTTTTTCAAACACCTTACTGATATTCGGAAGGAGACTTATTGACCGGAGATTCGCCGGATTGGATATATCCTTTCCCTTTTTCGGGATAGGTTGAACCACTGCCGTTTTCCAATGCGCTGGATAATGTGCATTATTCATTGCATTATTAAACAGGGTGGTGTAAATGTCCACCGCTTCTAGAGGAAGATGTCGAAGCACGATGTTTGGAATATCATCGGTCCCCACTGATTTCTTAGCCCTGATTGTGTCGAAGATCTCATGGAGCTCTTCCTTCGAAATGAACGGAGGTAGGTCACCCTCTCTGGTAATGACATTATTTGCCATATTTTCTTCGCTGAACCGGGTGAAACCAGCGCGCTCGGATCGCCAGTTCTCTATTTCATTTCGAATGTCGAAGTCGTGCACCAAGACGCGATTGTCCAGGTCATAATTAGGGCCAATGGCCTTCTATATTTTCTGGAAAGTCGCCCCTATGGCTTCAACCTTCTCCTGTGGATCCTCGATCACAAAGAAGTCGTCATCATCAGCGGCCTCATTTGGATCAATACCTGCTATTGTCAGTAACTGTTCGTTGTCTGTTGTCCGGGCTATTTTAAGACACTGAAGGTCGTTTTGATTTTTTCTCCGAAATAGTTTGTTTATTTGAGGGAACATATTCGGGTTGCTGGTGTTTACAGCCCGAACCCTGTTATTCCAATACGAACTTACAGAAATTCTGTAATTCTCTTTTACTAACGTTTGAATATTTTTAATCGACGCCTTCAGTGTCCTAATCTCCGGATCTTGTCTGTCAGTTAGTTGTCTGTACAAGTTTTTGAGTCTTGTCAGAAGTCTACTTTTCTGTCGGTGCAGTGCGTCAATAGTAGGATTGCGGAACAGGTCTTCGTTAGTCGTATGTCGATAGCGCGGTATTGTAGCGTCCATAGTTTGTTTAATTGTCTCGTCCATTTGTTTTAAGTAATTGTCGATCTCCTCGGTTGACAAATTCCTATTGGACGGTGGGTGGAGCGTATTCGAGGAGAGCGCACTTGTCATGGTTGTAGAGAAGCGTATCCATCGAGTCTTACTGTAGTTGTAAGAATATCTTTGGACAAACTCCTCCAATTCCGCAATTTCGTTGGGAACTGTAATTTCGGTGCTAAAACCGCAATGGTCACTGTCATACACGAATGTGCGCAGACAGTTAAGCGTTTGTAAATTCGTACCTGTCAGTCGTATACGTTCGTCATACAGCAGTAGATCCAAATAAGACCCGCCTCTGGGAAACGACGGGTTATCCGTCGCTTTTAGACCGAGTCTGTACATGACATCGTGCTGACCCCACCAATCGAGTAGTAGGTTCCCTCTAGTATTTGGCAAATTATTTCCACAATCTCTGTGTTTAGCGTTGAAATCCCCGCCGATTACAAAATAATTCTCCCCCGATTCCAGCCTCAGCAGTCGAAAAAGCGTATCGAGCTCTGTAATGAATAAAGTGGATTGTGAAGTCTCAGGTGCATAAACAGAAGCCAAGTACAGCCGCTTTCCACTGCTGAGCGGGATGTAAATGACGACTGCCTCCAACACCCGGAACCTGCGCAACACTCCCTTGTACACTCTGTGAAATTTTATACCTTGTTTAATGAAGATCGCGACACCGCCTCCACATTTGGAACGAGCCGGTTTCTTCTTCTAACAATATAATTATTGTACTCCAGTTTGTGCTTATCGGTTAGCTTGGTTTCGCTAGCGAAAAGCACATCAGGAGTTTAGTCTTGTAGCAATTTAAACATCGCGGCTCTTCGTTCGATCCTAATCAGTGAATTAACATTCACAGCAAGGACCTTCAAAGATTGCTCCACCATGTGCGTACCCATTACGACATGTGTTGCGTTAGGCCCTGCAGCAGCGCGTAGATCTGGTCCACCCGCTTGGCCTGTCCTTGCACCTGCTTTTGCAGCTGAGCCATCTGCCCTTGGATTGCGAGCAAGATGGCCAGCATGTTAGGTGCAGCTTCCGTTGTTCTCGGCATTGGCGCCGGAGAAGCAACAGTCGCTTGCTGTACCGTAGTCCCCCTACCTGCCGCCATTTGGGCGTAGGAAATTTGGGACGTGACGGCTGGTGTTTGAAACTTAGGAGGTGAAGGTTTGACCTCCACCTTCTGCTGCTGAGCCAGCTTTGCTTTCTTAATATCAACGAACTTAGGACAACCCCGATAGTTTGCGGTGTGTCTCACGTTCCCACATAACACGCACGAGAGCTGAGTCCTATCGGATGTTCCGTCCCCACCCAGAGAACACTCCTCGGAACTGTGATTCTTTGCGCACTTCACGCATCGAGGTTGCATTTGGCAGTTCGACGCGGCGTGTCCGAACCTCTGGCAGCGAACGCATTGTATAACGCCTTCGCTCCTTTTTAATTTTTCCCAGTGAACCACTTGGTAGTCTAGGACATTTATACTCCTTAGACTATCCAGACGGCTTCCGGGACTGAGCTGCACCAGGAAGAACGGCAGACCCCGTTTCTCCCGCCTGGCTCTAGCTGTGGTAAATGGCTTTACCCCCACGAACTTGAGTCCTTCGCACTCCTTCTCTTTGAGCAGTGCCAGGATCTCCTCAGGATCAGAAGACGGTTCCAGCCCCTGCAGCAACATCGATTGCCGCTTTTCACACTTCGGTGTGAAAGAGTAGTGCTCCGTCGTCGTCTCCTTTAGGAGCTCTTTCACTTTCGCGTATTACAGTGGATGGCATGGCGATCGTTCCCCAATCTCTTAATATTAAAATTATTACCAATGACCAGCTTACACAGGTCTTTGGTCGCATTTACCTCCAATTTATAGGTGTTGATAGGAGGCACCTTCTCCTTCTTCTTCTGCTGCTGCTGTTGCTGTTGCTGTTGTTGTTGTTGTTGTTGTTGTTGTTGCTGCTGCTGCTGTTGTTGTTGCTGCTGCTGCTGCTGCTTATGCTGTTGCCATTGTTGTTGCTGCTGCTGCTGTTTATGCTGTTGCCGTTTTTGTGGCTGCACTTGTTGTTGCTGGTGTTTCTTAACATTTTGTTGCTGTAACACTTGTGCTACTTTATTTGTTTGGTATTGTTGTTGTTTATGCTTTTGAGCAAGCTGCTGTTGTTGGGATTGCTCTTGCTCTTCCCTCTTCCTTCTTACCATTTGCTTTTCTTTTATGGCCAGCACTCTTTCTTGTAGCATTTTTATGCTGCGACTTATTGCTTCCATTTCTTCCTCTTCATCGTCGGATTCGCTTGCGGCCAATGAAGCGAAGTTGTTCCCTTCCCTCACTCCGCCAGGCAGCTTTACAGAGGTCGTTGGTAGCTTCCTCCTTCTCTTTGTCTTTGGCGTTTGGCTTGAACCACTCGAAGCCTCACCTGACATTTCAGCAGATGCCGCTATAGGCATAGCGGACCGCTCACTACAATCCATCACGTGATGTTAATCCAATACCACACTTCAAATTTATATTTATTTTTATATAAAAAAATAAAAAAAAAAAAAATAAAAAAAATTGTCTGCCGACTACTTGGAGTCGAACCCACGACCTACGCACTCTCAAGCGAACACACTGTCTCTGCGCTAATTGGAGCCTAAATCCAATTTGTTTAGTTTCTTACTTAGGCGTCACTTCTCACTTACAAGTCAAAACACGTTTAATCTCCGCGGAGGTCTATGAACGACTGACAGTGCGTGGGCATACAAAAATGCAATGGACAAAACAAACGGAAGTACAATAATACCCCAGGTGGCAATCCAGTTTCACTGGCAAATCCACCTTCTTCGGAGGTAGGCTCTACGGATTCTGGGGAGAGCCATTTACTGTCAAAAACATCAAAAGTACTATGATCTCCACCATTTAGATCGCATATTTCCGGAAAGCGAAGTCCGCCGGTTAATCAGGACTCAGTGAAAAGTAAATACTTCGAACAGGAGAACAGTGAACTCCGTGCTAAACTCAATGAAATGAAGGCCTAGCAAAAAACGTAAGGCAGGCTCATCTCCAGAAGTTTTACAACCAAGAGATGAAAATAAGCCCACCGTACCAACCAAGACAAAACCCCAAACGAAACCTCGCCCTCCACCCGCAACAAATGTGGTCGGGATTGCAGACTACGGAAAGTTACGGGACCTTCTCCAAAGAACACTAAAAGGAAAGTTCAATATAATTTCACTCAGTAATAACGTGTGGAAAATTAATGTAGATGACTCCGATTCTTACGCGCATTGTCGCTGAAACTTAACACCCATAAAATTCAATGGTATACTTATCAAAATAAGTTTGAAAAACCGTTACGAGTCTTCGCCAGGGGACTTCACCCGTCGCGCAAAAAAGAAGACGTAATAGAAGACGTTCAATAACAAGGTATTAAGATTACTGACGTTGTGAATATAATCAAGAAGGTAAAGCAACAAACGGATAGCGACAAAGATTCCGTAGCCAAACGCGGACTTCCTATTTTCATGCTTACTTTTGATCGAAACGAGAAAGTCGATGTTATTTATAAAATTAAATCTATCTTAAATATCAGAGTCAAAATGTAGCCCATGCGTAAGGGCAAACAAATTATAATCCAATGCAAACGTTGTCAAGATTTTAACCACACGCGGGCGTATTGTCAAAAAGATTCACGATGCGTAAAATGCGCAGGCAAAAACTTATCGGAAGAGTGCAAAACAAATAAGCAAATCCCAGCAGTTTGTGCCAATTGCACAGGAAATCACCCAGCTAATTACCGAGGTTGCGAAATCGCCAAGGAAATACAAAAGAGGCGAAAAAGTCACACGAAATTCATTCATCCGGACCTAAAGGTGCAAAATCCTAAAACCTAAACAATGAAGAAACCGGTAACGCAAAAGCATAAATGTGCTCAAAAAAACGTTGTCGGATCAAGTGCAATTAAAAAACCTGTACCAGTTCGCGCGAGTTCATACGCTGAGGTTGCGTCAAAAGCCAATAAAAATAAATAAGCTCTTGTTTGGAAAACTAAGCAAGCTCGAGTTCGTTGCTCGGAAAAAATCTAAGAAAGATGAAAATGAAATAATTGACTAAGATTTTAACATGGAACGCATATGGCCTTCTGAAAAAAATCGACGAATTAAAAATTTTTTTTATGAAAGACCACATTGACATATGCCTGATTTCGGAAACACATTTAAAAAAGAGGGTTAAACCCAAGATAAGAGGTTACTCTGGTTATCACGCGTATTACCCCTCAGAAAACGCGAGGGATGGATCCTCACTTTATATTAAAGACTGCATTAAACATGCCGAGAACGTGACAATAGAACTTGAATCTATGCAAATAAGTTCAGTTTCCGTAAACATAAATCATATAGACTCTAATTTAGCATCTTGCTATTTAACTCCGAGATATTTAACTCAAGATTCAATTCGACGAAGGGCAGGCTACTGTACCAAGCAAGAATGAAACGTGGCTTGGACTTTCTTTCGACGGGCAAGCCAACCTACTGGCCCACCGACACAAATAAAATACCGATTTTCTCATTACAAATGTAGTAATCTTTAAATTCTGCAGGAGCATAGCAAGCACCGAAAGACCGCTCGGATTGACGAATAGGGAAACAAATTGGGATGGCTTCAGAAGAAATTGCAAGGGAAATATTGCATTAAGAGTTCCACTTACGACGCCGTTGCAAATAGAAGACGAAGTTGACAAGTTCGTGGAAATCATCCAAAGAGCTGCGTGGAACAACACTTCCTTTCGAACAAGAGGAATAAAACACGGAAAGCAAATATACACGCACGATATAGAAGACCTCCTATGAGAAAAAAGGAAAGCATGGAGGGGTTGGCAACAATCACGTGCGCCCCGCATAAATCCTATTTGAACCGCCTTTCAAATAAGCTAAAGCGAATGCTGCAAGAATATAAGAACCGTGAGACTTCTAAATACCTCGAGGGCTTGACTGCGGAAAAAAGTTCCAATTACTCGCTCTGGAAAGCCGTGAAGGCGACTAAAAAACCTGTTACGCAATTGCCACCGATAAAAACAGCCAACGGCGAATGGGCAAAAGGAGACAAAGAGAAAGCGAATTTGTTTGCCGACCACTTGGAAGAAATTTTCAAACCGTTAGAAGGACGTCAATTGGCCCAAGAACTTAATCTCAGAACAGGATCCGACAACTACAATATAAAATCTGTATCACTGTCTAAGCTAAAGCAAACAATAAAAACCTATAAAATAATAAGGCTCCAGGATACGATTCTAACGGAGCTACCTCGAAGAGCGTTTGTCAAGCTCCTCCACATTATAAATGCTTCCATGAAACTTTTATACGTTCCAAGCCAATGGAAAGTCGCAGAAGTCATAATGGTTCCAAAACCGGGGAAAAGTCCAAACGACAAAAAATCATACAGACCCATTTCGCACCTGCCGATAATTTCAAAAGTCATCGAAATTCTTCTGCTTAAACGTTTAAAACCGATAACTGAAGAAAGACGATTGATTCCGGATCACGGAGGCTTTAGGGTCAAACATTCCACAATCGATCAGGTCTATCGGATAACAAATATGTAATTAAAAACGCGCTAGAGTAAGAAAAGATATGTTCAAGCGTTTTTCTCGATGTATTGCAAGCCTTCGACAAGGTATGGCACGAGGGCTTGAAGTATGAGCTACAATAAATTTTACCGAGAGAAATGAATAGAATACTCGAATCTTATCTTCAAAATATGGGATTGAATACTCTGAATTTAAGGAAATTCAAGCTGGCGTTCCAGAAGGAATCGTCCTGGGACCATACCTATTCTTACTGTATACTAGAGATATACCTCTAGATGAAGAGACTGTGGTAGCCACGTTCGCGGATGACACGACGATCCTCGCCACAGGACAAACAGTTGAATCCTCGACTGCAAAACTTCAACGAGCTCTGAACAAAATATTTGAGTGGACGAAGAGCTGGCGAATCGTGCTAAACGAGACTAAGTCAACACACGTCAATTTCACGTACAGAAAGATAAACAACTTACCTTTATTCATCAACTCGGTACAAATACCGTATGCAAACGAGGCAAAATATTTGCGAATGACCCTAGACGTAAAACTGAAGTAGAAATAACACGTAAAAAAGAAACGTGAAGAAATCAGGCTAAGAGAAATGAATTGGATTATCGGAGGATACTCTAAACTAAGCATATATAGCAAGCTGCTTATATATAAGAAAGTGCTAAAACCTTCGTGGACTTATGGTATACAACTATGGGGTTGTACCAAACCAAACAATATGTCTGTCCTACAGACATTCCAGAACAAAGCGCTTAGAGCAATCGTGAATGCTCCATGGTATATAAGGAATAGCGATATTCACCGCGATCTGGGAATTGCAACCGTGAAAGACGAAGTAACAAGTTTTGCTAGTAAACTTCGCACTCGTCTTGTGCATCATTGCAACCAGGAAATAATCCGGAGATTGGACGAGACAAATCTTGTGCGGCGACTTCAAAAAACAGGACCGTTCGACTTAGCGCCTTAAGGCGAAACCGTATGAAATAACGGTAATAGTAGGCGCCTTCGCTGGAAAGCTACCTACCAAACGCGATAAACTACAAAAGCTTGAGCCACTTGTTAAGGAAACTTAGTCGTAGTCTTATAGAAAATGGGAGGTTTTTTAGTGAGTAAGAATCTCACACTACCATGAGGGCGTGCTTATGGTGGGCGCTGCTATGCCACTGTGGTTGGCGGTAGGTGCTCGTGCTTATGGTGCTTGCTGTGGTGGTGCTCTTATGAGCGCGTGCTTATGGTGCCTATGAAGGTTTTCACCTACCCACGAAAAAAAAAAAATTCTCCATATTTACTAATACAAAATAAGAGATTGAAATTAAAAAAGATCCACTTACTGTGATTTGTTGGCTGAACTTTTCCCTTTACAATGTATTGTCGGTGCTCCGCCCCTAAAATTTGTTTGGCACAGTTTTCAACGGGTGCTCCGTTTATTTTGTGATGAAAATTTTTTGTATTGCATACTAATTTATTTTTGTCCCACGATGATCACCCGTCGTAATTTTGTGATTAATTTTGACTAATTTTCTGAATTATAATTTCTTTGTGTTGTTGCATTTCTAAAGCTAATTTGTTACACAAGCGAAAATGAAAATATGACAACAAAGTACAGAAAAATGAAAAAATGTTCAAAAGATCCGGCTCGAAGGGCCAAAATGTTGACGTTTAAAGAATACGGTGAATATCAAAAACCAAAATAAAAATATTCCGTTTTTTCTTAAAACGTTATAAAGGAAAATGCTTAAATCCGTTTATTGTCTTTTCTTTTTATACAATACAAGTCTAGAATATTGCAAAATTCACCTGGTTTAGCATTTTACTGAGTTTGGGGAATTCCTTCGGAACAGTGGTTGCATCCAACTTCTGCTGAAGATATCATAGTCTCCACCAGACCACTTTGCAGTCAGCATTCCAGCAGCCCAATTTTTTCAGTTGCAATTAAATATAATTGTCTGATCATTACTCAATTTTGTATGGGACTTTTGCATTGAATGCTAAGGAGTCAACAGGGACTTACGTGACCTTGATTAATAATAGAATGGTGGGTGAATATATGAGTTCTACATACTATCAATCCCTGTTATTACAATGACGTAGACAACAAGAAAATGGATGATATTTACCAAAGATCTACGATCGTTACTCATGCAAAGGTAAAACGCAAACAAAACTCATGGGTTTGCGATGATAATCTCGCCTTGATTGTAAAATGGGACGAACTCTACGGAAAATGGAAAAATAACAGACAAAATCGGGTATATGTGAAAAGAATATAAAATCTTACGCAATAAAATGAATAACGAAATCTACCTGAGTACATACAAATGGTTCTTACCGGGTTTTCGAACAAAAACTACTGGTAAGCTCCACGCGCTAGTACTTTCTTCAATGGTACCTAGGTCAAGCATTCGATCCAATTCCTTATAAAACAGGAATTGAATAGCAGGAGAAACAGGGTAGTGTCTTTGATTGATGGGTTCAGCGTTCCCAGCATCTATAGAATATGCTTCTAGAGTTGTTTTCCGCACTGGCCAGTAATTGAATTAATTCAAGTTGCATCTCCTTGCACTCATTTAACGTGCCTACCTCACTCCTTAGATCGTCTACGTGAAAATCGTTCCTCATAAGTTTAGAGACGGCTGGATAATTTTGTTGTTCATCTATTGCCAACTGGTGTCGAGTTTTTGTTGCTAAATATTTTGCTAAGTCTGTACCATAAGTAACTGTCGTCAGCTTGTAATCTTTTATTGCTTCTTTTGTTGAACTCCTCCACATTATACGCTGATAATCGTGGTGATGGGTGCTAATTTTTACTCGGTGATACATCTATTCGATTTAGGCTGTATACACAAAGCGGTGTCTTCGCCAGCGCATAATCGTTGTTGCTAAGTCTTCTTGTAATTTTGGACAAACATGCATCAATTGGTTGTGATGATGCGTCAAACACTACACGTAACTTAGTAGTAGTACTCTCTGGTTTTAGAACTGCACCATGTGGCATATAATATAGGTTTTTTTCTTGGGATTTTGTTTTAATAATCTCGACCATATGACCCATGGTCTATGAATTTTATATACTCGTATTCTAATCTCAAGTTTGGGTTAGCGGCGAATCTTTTTCCTAATTGCAGTAACCCAGCAACAGCTCTATTTCTTGATGCACACAAACTGTATTTTTGCATTAGTTCCTGATTGAAGGGAATGCTTACAGTGTATTACCGTCGGACACTCGATGGTGGGATTTTGGTAATCCCGTTCGCAATCTAACTCCAGTTTTGTCAGATGACTCTCTTCACGTGTTTTTTCGATTTCCCAGAATCGCTTAAGTTGGATTTCTATTGTTGTTTGAGCGACCATCCCTACGACTTTCACATTTTTGCCTTTTAATGATACGATCTGTGATAAACTATCCTAAACGCGATTTCTGAGCCACCGGGAAACCTTTCAAACCCTTCTTAATGCCATTGGGAATGATATCCGCATACACATCGGCTCCTAATATCACATCAATGGGTCCAGGAATGAGAAATGTTGGATCCGCTAATTCAAGATTTTTGAGTGGATTAAGAATCTTGTCGATGTTGTTTCTATCCGGGATAAGTTTGGTAATGTTTAGTAACACAAGCGCTTAGACTATGAGTTTGAAATCTGGTTTGAATCTTGGTTCGATTGAGAATTCCACCTTACTGCGAGCTATGCCAGCATCCGTTGCTCCTAACTCAATGATTTCAGCGTAGAACATCTGTTTCGGCAAACGTAATGACTGGACAGCTTGGTCTGTAATAACTGTCGCTTAAGATCCTGGATCTATGAGAGCCCTAAATTCCCAACATTTCCATCAATGTTGGCACCAATAATGATGGCTGTGGCAAGTAGCATACTTGGGCTTTGATGACAATAATGAGTTTGAACTGGTTGTGATTGAATTGGGACAGAATGGGTTGAATCGTTCTGGCGTCTTCCAAAGTAATAATCTTGGCGAAACAGTGTATAGTGTTTTTTTATTACATTGCTTACATGATCGCAGACTTGAGGACTTGATTTTCTTGTCATGTCTCAGACAGTTCATGCATGTCTTGGCTTGTTGACTTGCACACATCTTTCCCTTGGCGTCCAGTTCATAAACTTTTACAAGATGTTGTGATCACCCTTGCAAAATGTGCAACTGGACTTTTCTGCTATATGGTAATTTCTAACAGAGTTCTTACTCTCGTCCTTATGCGATCGTTGCCGAAATGATACCAATACCTCTAATGCTTGGTATCTTCTTGCGAGAAACTCGAAACGTTCTTGTTGCGTCGGCACCTTATTTGGCCTCTTTATGCCTTCCTCAAACAGATTTCTGCTCTCTGGATCTTACAACTAGATGAACTGTGATTGGTCCCCAAGGAGAAGTCTCAAATCCCATGTTTTTGGGAACCGCAATATCTCGTTAGTTTTCATCAAGGACGGCCTTTAAATGACCTGCTGTAGATTGGCTTTGCTGATGTCCTGTTGTGAACATCCTACTCAGGTGCAGTGAAATGATTTTCCTTTAGTTGTCGTAACGTTTCTTAGAGTTTCCCAAGAGCTATGGTAATTTTCACTGGATATTGTTAAGTTTTGGATGAGTTGGAGTGGTTCGCCTTCTAAATGTGTTTTCAAGTACTGTATCTTCTCAGTGATACCAAGCGTGACTTTGTTGTGTATTATTGTTGCGAAGACTACGCAAAATGACTGCCATTATAAATAGTTTCCTTTGAATATGGAGATTTTGAGTTGAAGAAGTCAAACTTCTGAATAAGATGACGAAACTTTAGCCACTATTATTTCCGACTTTTTTGAAACCATTAGTAATAGGCAATTGTTTATGTCTCCTTCCACCCCTTCATACCTGTGTGCCATTAGTTATGAAGTCTTGTAGTTGTTGCATTGGAGAGAATTTTTTCTTATAGCTCTGTTCAAACTTTAAGTTGATCAAGCAGTATTTTTTCCTAATACTCACGAACTTCTTTGGAGTAGTTATTGATTGTTTATTCGAAGAATCTATGATCCTCATGACGGCCGCAATTTTTATCTCGTTTCCGGATGGCGAGGACGTCTCTTTATATGTTTCGACTAATTTCAATTCTAGTGGATGAATATTTTCTACTTTAGCTCTCAAAGGTTCATAAATAGTTTTAACTAATTGAAAAGTATTACTCTATGTGTAGGGAGTGTCGGGTTTTACGACATTTCGAATTTTTTCATGATTCTATTTAAATTCAGTCAAGACTTCATCACCTTTCTTTATTCGTTCGTCTTTATGGGGGTAGTCTCATGTCCGAGTTTAAATTGTAAAGGTTGTTAAGGTTCTTTTTTATGCGGAAAATGAAATGAAATCTTCTTTTGATAATTATATGTTATTATTTAGCTATTGAATAATACAAAAAAAAATTTGTTAAATAAAAAAATATATTTTAACGTCATTTTGGTGAGGTAAAATAGGTCTCTTCAAAAAAAAGTAGGTGGCTGGACCCCCTCATTGCTCCTTTTGTAGTCATCTGAAATCAAAATTCCAAAAAGATTATTATTCAGTAGGATTGTCATTCTATCCCGTTGCAGATTTAAAAGATTTGAGTGAAAAATAATAAAATGGCGGCCTTGTAAAAAAAATTTCAATAACCAACTGTTTTTTCAGTTTAAAATCGAGATAAAAAAAATAAATAAAAAAACCCATTCTGGTACTGAACAGAAATATTCATGTGTAGAATATTGTGTTAAAATTTCAGCCGAATCGGTCCAATAGTTTTTTTAATCATCTGGGCTGACGGATATAAAGTAATTTTGAAAAAAAAACGGTTTAAAGTTTTCGGAAAAAATTTTCATTGAAAATTTTCTTTTCCTGACCATTTTTCACTAGCTTTACACACACTCGATTTCACAATTACATCTAAGATTTAAACCAACGCTTAGACCACGATCCGTCACCTGAAACAGTAATTTCGTTTTTGGGATCAAATTGAATATTTTTCTCTTGCTCTTCTTTCACTGCTTTTTGAAAAATGTTTTTCGCCACAGCATTTACGGCAATGTGTATGTGTTCTACAATTGAATAATAAGCTTGATTACTCAAACCTCGACGCAAATTCATTAGAGAACAAAAAAGTTCAAAACCACTTTTACCAATTCCAAGTATACGCATAACAAACACCAAACGTCTGTTGCTTTTGTATGCATTTTTTATCATTGGACAAGAGTTGATCAATGTTTCTTTACACGGGCATTTAACACATAATTAAATAAAGCCTAATCATTGCTGTGATAGTTTCAAAAACTCTATATCACCATTACACAATGGTGCTTGCAAACTAAATAAAAACTCAATAAACTGTAACTATGAATCGGATCAAAATTCACTTCACAATCGTCTTCACCTTCCAATTTTTGAGCAGATGTACTGACAAAATCAGCATTTTCCTCAGCAGTATGTTGATTTCCTGTAAAATTTCTTTTTTTAGCTTTTTCTCTTGGGTGTCTACGTCTTTTCGTGCCTTGTCCATTTTAACTAGATGTTAACACGTTCAAATACAACCGTATACTGATTTTCTCGTTCAAAAAATACAAACACTTTGAAATACAAACGTATACTGACTTTCACTTCTCTTTAAAATACGAAAATTCTACGTATCGTACACTCCAAGTATAAATTTTTCAAGGCTATAGGGTTGCAAACAATAGCGCAGGTATGCGCGCTGCAGTTGCAGGGTATACTCTCCCCTATCGTACTATAACTTTAAAACGACTTAGTGTATCGGTCTAAAATTTTCACAGTATATTCTCAACTTATTGAACTTTGAAAATATGCAAAAAAAAAATTATTTTTTGAAGATCGAACATGAGACTACCCCCGGACTTCGTTGTCTCTTCCAAAGTTGATTTGAGCCTGTTCTAGCTGTTTCGCTAAGACCTTTTACCTGGCAACAGCAATGTAGACACTCAATTTCTCCATTAGAGATCTTTAGTATCATTTGCACTGAAGTTTCTGTGTTAAGTTACCAGTGTTTTTAGCCCTGACAACGCTAATCCTGAATTTACAAGTGGTTATATAAACAATGTAACTTTATGTTCAAATAATCAGTGTTAAAGCACTGATAACACTTTTCGTTGGCTTTGAAGGACCAAAATGTTATGATGAATAAAGTGAACTTTATGAGATGTGAGCCTTACCTCTTTTGAGGGGTCTCACAATAAACAAACACCTTGTACTGTGGTTTGGCAACGGATCGAACATTACTTTATTTCTACACTATTTACATATATACAAATTTTGCAAAAATGAAAAGCATAAACTGGACATCTCAATGCTCTGGTCACACAGGAGTTGGATGACACCACTCAGACGGTGATACGACACCTTCGTTGTCCAGTGTATACTACTGATGACATGGAAATTACGTTGTTCACAAAACTACAGAGTTCGTGAAGGCTATGGCGCTTCATGGAATAAAGTCGTATTGGACTTTCATCAATTTATATGTGTTCCTATTGAAGATTGGTACCGGATGTTTCTTACAATAAATCCTATCCGAATGTCACCTGCGGGAAATTTAAAGTAGTATTAATTGAGCAATTTCGGAGTTTCGGAACGGACTCTGAATTGTCACCCAAGGTGATCGTCGTCAAGGAACTGTCGACTCTTTGACTGCTTTTGCAATGATATCCTTCAGGTGAATACACGATTACAATATACTAAGCCTAACCGAGAACTCGTCGAAATAATCAAGCAAAATGTACGACGGCTTAGCCGAGATGGTTAACGTTTGTCATAACATTCGTTCTGCGAACGTAACAGTCCGCAAAGGAATTTGTTTTATTACAAGTGAGGCAGAAGAGATACAACCGCCCCGAAATGTCCCAAATACAAGGTTCGGTTAGCTGGTTTTGTGTGCGACAATTAAAATATTTTTATATATTTATATATATTATTGGTGAGGGTTGCCTCCAAACCAATCCTGAAAAAGCCACAGCTGTTCGAGAGTTGTACGTGCCGAATACTCCTCGCCAAGTGCGAAGATTCTTAGGCATGGCAGGCTTTTACTGAAGATTCGCAAAAGACTTTTCGTCGATAGCAACCCCGATAACAAATTTCGTTAAAAGAAGGGTAAAATTAAAAATGTTCGCACAATGCATGCAATTCCTTTGATAAACTAAAAGAAATGCTACTACTCGTTAACCTCGATTACGATTAGGAAGTTATTATAATTTGCGATGCATGCAATGGGTGCCGTGTCGACCACCGCCGAGTGCACATGCCAACCAGTGCACTCGTGAATCTTTCCGAACTCGCAGTATTAAAACCAAAAAAAAAAAACACCCCCGCGAGCGAGTGAAAGAAAAAAATTACATAAAGAAAGAAAAAAAAATTACATAAAAAACGAAAAAAGCAAAACCAAGTAGTGCAGAGAAGAACGGACAAAAATATTACACAGTGCGGGTATTCCACCACTCCCGCTCCTGGTCGTAGGTACTGTTGCTTGCACTTGCTATTGCTGTATTTGTCATACGGCACGACAGTGGCAGAGTATAGACAGTAACTGATGGATAGTGGGTTGTGTTAGTGAGAATTTTGTTAGTGCAGTTAGTTTTCTATTGCTGTAAGGGCATAACACCTACAACAATTGGATGCTTAGCATCGCCGGTGTTTGTGTTTGTTTTTATTTTGTTATAATGACTCGGGAGTTTAGGGTGGACATTACTAACATACGCTGGCTAAAAAGTAATACATTTTCTGCGTACGTCCACGTCTGTAAATTCAGGCCAGCTCTTTTGGCACTTAGTGAAATACAGGTAGAACCCCGCCTCCACCTCTCAGATCACTCTGATCAGAAGCCACCTGGCTACGAACTAGTGCCGCTATTCTTTTCTCATCGCGGTCTCGTCATTTACGTGCATAGTGATGTAGCTTACCAAATTCCAGCACAATGTAGTCCCTGTTCCAATCCGGAATTCAATTTCATGTGGTTAAAATTCCATATCCGTAAGCAAATTATCCACTACTGCTTTGTTTACTGAAGCCCCAAACTGGACAGTAATTCGACTTTTACCGAGTTTGACGCGCTATATGACTCTATTCAAAGAATTGTATCCCTGTATCCTCATACTGAAATTGTTATAACGGGCGATTTCAATGTACACAATTCTGGGTGGCTTCGACATTTTGGACAGACAACACCCGAAAGATGGTGTGTTGAGATCTTCGATGCCGAAAACAACTTAACGCAGCTTGTAAATGTACCCACGCGAATACTTGACGTTGATAGTTATACCGCCAACACCCTGGATCAGTTTTTAACTTCTTACCTGATAAGTACTCCGTTGATATGCGCTCCCCTCTAGACTCATCTGACCATTGTTGTACACCGACCACACAGTTAGAGAAAAAATTCCTAAAAGAACCGTATGGAAATACAATATATAAGCCAATTGGAGCGGACTTAACACCTTCTTTAAGAAATTTAACTGGTCGTTATTTTTCCTCGATAGCGACGTGGATGCCACTGCTGATATGACCACTGACACTATTTACTTCGGAATGAGATCCGATAAAGAGTATCAGACTCGAGCTGCAAAGAGGCTGTCAGGGTTAGAGAAGTGATGTTTTAATTAAATAGTTTTAAAAAGTAAATAATTTTTAGAATATTGTCACTCAATTCCTTGTTTCTGAAATATTTTAATTTATATTTACTGTCGCGGGAAACCGTTTGGCACTTAATATGAAAAAACTCACTGTCTCTTATTTAATTGATCAGATTAATTAATTTTAAAAGTCTAAAAGGCTCGATGGACCAATATTAATCCTGAACTATAAATTTTGGTGAACAAATTAGAGTACACACACTTTCTTCAAAAGTTAACAATAAAGTGTTCGTGGAGAGTTGGAGACTTTTCCGAGTATGTAGATGGGCTCCAACAGCGTGTTTAACAGACGTGGATGAATTATTTAAAACGGTTAAGCGTTTGCATACCACTATTGTGAACACTTCGGTGGATCCGCGTTCAGTGGTATGATCAATAATGAAATAGATCAATTTTTGCACGAGAACAATACCAATTTTGATGTGTCGCGACTAAACGTCAAAAAATCGGCTGTGTCCGATATTTGTCCTCCGCGTATTAACATTAAACTATTTTCGGGAAAATTCGAAGAGTGGAGTGAATTCCACAACGTTTTCGTAAGCCTAGTAGATCAAAACGTGGATATATCTGAAATTCAGAAATTACAATTTCTAAAAACTTCCTAGTGTGGAGATGCTGCGCATCTCATACAACATCTTCCTATTGATGGCAATAGCTATGCTTCGGCTTAGGGAATATTTACTGATAGGTTCCAAAATAAGAGACAATTAGTAAACACTCAATTAAGAATTATTTTAGAGCAACAAAAAATCACCCATGAATCCGCTGAACCTTTAAAATCCTTGCACGATACTAGCATAGAGTGCTTTCATGATTTGGCTAATCAGGGAATAAATGTGGATGAATGGAATTCTATCCACAGAAACTTCCATCTATAACCCAAAAAGATTGGGAGGCAAAATTGGGTACGACAAAGAGTCTACCCGATTGGAAAACGTTTTTAGTTTTCATTGAAGGCCGATTTAGCTCAATCGAAAACATCAGGTAATGTAATATACATACAAGACATCCACAGCCATCGTGATCTTTTCGCAAGACTTCCGATCGTCATACGTATCACGTCAAAACCGAGGGTGAAATCAAACAAAGGCGCTCACAGTTTACGCCACTGTAAGCAATGGATGGACGCAAAAACCCGCATAGAGACAACCAAACGACATTCAGTTTGCTCGAATTGCATGGGGTTAGACCAACACACATCTAATTGCAGCAGCACTAATCGTTGTTTTCAATGCAACTTAAAACATCACACGTTGCTGCACTATGAGTCGCAAAAAGCTCAACAAAATGCAAACCAAATAGTAAAAAGTCACCATTGTCAACACTTTAGTCCCCATAATACCAAAAAGGCGACAAATAGCACCCACACAATAAACCAAATCGATGCAAATCAACTCGAGCATAACGCGAGTATCTAATATGTTCCCAATACCAATCAAAATGTAACATATTCTCATCCGCACTGCAACATTAACACTCTCCTTATCCGAAAGAGAAATGTACCAAACCCGACCGATACTTCGCCATGTTGATACAGACATCAAAACCAAATATACTCGTATTACTCGCGGGCTAATAAAGTACATACCAAGGCTTTATTAGCAACCGCATGAGTCAAAGTTTTTGCAGCCAACGGTAACCAGCATATTCTAAGGGCACTTATTGACCCCGATTCAAAAGCAACTTTTGTCAACGAAAATGTCACCCAGCTTCTTAAATTAAAAAAGCAAAAGACTTCAGTACAAATCACAGGTCTCGGTCAGACTTCTATTGCTGTATCGAACTACGAAGTAGAACTTACAATCTTTTCATTGAAGAGGTCAACATTCTCACTCGGGGTCAAGGCATTTGTCTTTAACCAACTGCAGATCCTTCGTTGAGCACCCCGGGCAAGATTGACATTCTTCTAGGTGCTGACGTATATGCATCCATAATTGGAACCTCTGCTGCTCAATGTACGGAGCTAGGATGGATTTTGACTGGCAACACCAACAATCCAAAAATAACAATCCAAAACCACTTTAATTTATCAGAAGATCAGTTGAAAAGATTTTGGGAAAGTTAACTCAGGAAGAGGAAAAATGTGAACAACATTTCCAAGGTACATATAAAAGAAGAGATGATGGTAGGTACGAAGTACAACTACCATTTCAAACAATATTCGCCCTAACCTAGGCAATTACCTAAGGCCGGCAATGGCCAGATTTTTTCATATAGAAAAAAGGTTTGCAGTAGATAAAAAACTACAAAAGGTATATGCCAACTGTATCCAGGAATACATTACTCTTGGTCACATGGAAGAACTATCAAAAGATATGCGAATCTAGACAACATAGTATTACTTCCACACCATGCGGTATTTAAAGAGTCGAGTAGCACCACAAAATTGCGCGTAATACAATTTAATGATTGGACCACGTTTACCGGCAGATATCATCAAGCTGATTGCAAGGTGGAGAAGATACAAGGTAGCATTGGTTGCTGACTTCAGCATGATGAACCGTCAAGTAGGGATGGCACCCGCCGATACCCCATATCAGCTGATTTAGTGAAGAGAAAATCCCGCAGTACTTTTAAAAACTTTCCCGTTAAAGACTGTGACGTTTGGCATGGCATCAGCACCATACCTTGCTGTGCGAACCCTACTGCAGCGGCTGATGTCAAGACATCGTATCCTGATGTCACCAAGGCACTCATTCAGTCGTTCATAGACCTCCGCGGAGCGTAAACGTGTTTCGACTTGTAAGTGTGCAAGTGAGTCGCTTAAGTACGACATTGTTGAACTTGGATTTAGGCTCCAATTAGCGCAGAGTGAGTGTGTTCGATTGAGATTGCAAAGGTCGTGGGTTCGACTCCAAATAGTCGGCAGACAATTTTTTTTATTTTTTATTTTTTTATATAAAAATAAATTTAAAGTGTGGTATTTGATTAACATCACGTGATGGATTGTGGTGAGCGGTCCGCTATGCCTATAGCGGGATCTGCTGAAATGTCGGGTGAGGCTTCGAGTGGTTCGAACCAAACTCCAAAGCCAAAGAGAAGGAGGAAACTACCAACGGCAACTGTAAAGCTGCTTGGCGGCGGAGTGAGGGAAGGAAACAACTTCGCTTCATTGGCCGCAAGCGAATCGGATGATGAAGAGGAAGAGATGGAGGCCATTAGTAGTAGCATCAAAATGCTACAACAAAGAGTGCTGGCCATAAAAGAAAAGCAGATGGTAAGAAGGAAGAGGGAAGAGCAAGAGCAATCCCAATAACAGCAGCTTGCTCAAAAGCATAAACAACAACAATACCAAACAAATAAAGTAGCACAAGTGTTACAGCAACAAAATGTTAAGAAACACCAGCAACAACAAGTGCAGCCACAAAAACGGCAACAGCATAAACAGCAGCAGCAGCAGCAACAACAACGGCAACAGCATAAGCAGCAGCAGCAGCAGCAACAACAACAGCAGCAGCAGCAACAACAACAACAACAATAACAACAACAGCAACAGCAGCAAACAAACAAACTATTTCGGAGAAAAAATCAAAACGACCTTCAGTGTCTTAAAATAGCGCGGACAACAGACAACGAACGGTTACTGACAATAGCAGGTATTGATCCAAAAGAGGCCGCTGATGATGACGACTTCTTTGTGATCGAGGATCTACAGGAGAAGGTTGAAGCCATAGGGGCGACTTTCCAGGAAATATACAAGGCCACTGATACCATTGGACCTAATTATGACCTGGACAATCGCGTCTTGGTGCACGACTGGCGATCCGAGGGCTCTGGTTTCACCCGGTTCAGCGACGAAAATATGGCAAATAATGTCATCACCAGAGAGGGTGACCTACCTCCGTTCATTTCGAAGGAAGAGCTCCATGAGATCTTCGACACAATCAGGGCTAAGAAATCAGTGGGGACCGATGGTATTCCGAACATCGTGCTTCGACATCTTCCTCTAGAAGCGGTGGACATTTACGCCACCCTGTTTAATAATGCAATGAATAATGCACATTATCCAGCGCATTGGAAAACGGCGGTGGTGCAACCTATCCCCAAAAAGGGAAAGGATATATCCAATCCGGCGAATTTCCGGTCGATAAGTCTCCTTCCGAATATCAGTAAGGTGTTTGAAAAAGTAATCAATAGAGCTCTGTCTAGGTGGGTTGAGGACAAACATATAGTTCCGGATAATCAATTCGGTTTTAAGGCGAGACATGATATCTCACATGCCGTGTCTAAACTGGTGTCCGATATCCAATGGAATAAAGGCAAAAACCAATGCACTGGTGCCTGCCTTGTTGACTTGGAGAAGGCCTTCGACACTGTATGGTTAGAGGGTCTTTTCTATAAGCTGACTAGGCTGGGGATCAGTAAACCACTCTTGTACATTCTTTTTAATATGCTAACCAACAGACAGTTCATCGTGAAAGATGGCGATGTGACTTCTGTTGGGATATTTCAAATTAAAAATGGTCTTCAGCAAGGCGCGGTCAATTCGCCGATCCTATTCAACATTTATACAAGCGACTTGATAGGTTCACTTACCCATATTATTGCGTACGCAGACGATTTGATAGCATACAGAACAGGTACAAAAATCGAGGTCATTAATACTCTCTTGCAGCGTGATTTCGATAAGATAAGACGATTTTGCGATGACTGGAAGTTGAAAATCAACTTTCGGAAGTCGGAAACCATTCTCTTTAGGACGCCGTTGTCTAGAGCCTCTAGGGATACCAGAAAAAATTGGCGAAAGTTCTCGATCATTGGACAACGCGGACAGCCTCTTGCCTGTCGAAATGTAGTCAGATACCTTGGGATCTGGCTAGATCAGTTTCTGTATTTTGACAAAAATGTAGATGCTGCTCTGGCCAGAGCCAAAGGCGCTTTTGCCCTTACAAAGAGACTGTTTCATAGCAGCCAACTCGATGCGAGGGTAAAGGTAATCTGCTACATGGCCCTTATCAGGCCCATGCTGGTATTCGGGTGCCCCGTGTGGTTCAATGTACGAGCAAGCTTAATGGAAAAGATTCGGGTGTTTGAGAGGGCTTGCCTTAGGGCTTGCCTTCGCTTGTACAGAACACCAGAGTCGGAGTACAAAAAATTTTATCGTAATGAGGTCCTTTACAACAGGGCGAACCTAATGCGAGTGGACAACTTCGTAATTAAGCTGACTCGAAGGCACATTGCAAGAGCAATGAACTCGACGAATAACCTGATATCTGGGGCTTACTACCCCAATTACCTTTACCACGAGAGTGTGCGCTTTGATGGCATCGTTCCACCGGAAGCATTCCTCTACCTAGATCAGATAGGGTTGATCCAGGATAGATCAGCGGTCCCGTTAATCTTCCATGTCGCTCGGAAAGCTGGGGACAGGCGACTCAACTACGGCAGAGACGTCGCACACGGCAGTGTGGATCATCTCAGGTTCAGTAGGGCGGTGGGGAATCGCGATAAAAGGGATGTCGTTCGGCAGCACCAGCATTTCTGGTGGTTGAATGATGGAGAAGATGTTTCGTCGTCATCGTTTCCGTCAATTACTGACCAGCCTCACTAATGGGGCAGAGCTGACAGATCTATTTGCTCTGCGAATAGCGATGGCCAGCTTACATAGGTTTAGGTTAGCATTTAAGAAATATATACATATATTAGTATATACAAAGGTATATACTAATATATGTATATAATTGTGTATTATATATATGTGTGTATATTGTGTATGTAGGTTAGGTAGACTAAGGTATATTTTAAGTTAGATATTAAGTTTTATAGAAAATTAAGTCCATATGCTAAGTTTTTGTTAACAATTTTTTTCTTAGCCTTAAGTATACAAGATATATATGTACGAGTAAAAAAATAAATGTAAATAAAGTCGAAAGACATAAATACAAGAATTTAGAGTAGCTTAGAGTGCCTGTGTGGGGCCAGTAAGTTAGTATAAGATTGTTAAGTAATTTTTAAGCTAGCATTTAAGCATTTTTTGTTAGTATGTAAGGGTTAATGATTAAGATAATAAAATGCATTTAAAACTAAACTAAACTAACTAACTCACCAAGGCACTCAAGGAAGGATTTTAAGTGGATGACATGACTTATGGCGCAAACAACGAATCCGAAACAATTAAACATCAAAGAGACGTTCTCACCACCTTGAAGTCGGCCGGATTTCCTCTTAGAAAGTAGGCAAGTAACTCAGCAAAGGTATTAGAACAAATACCCAAAAATGAAAGGGAGATCAATCTACCACCATGCTTCGACTCCAAAGATGCTATTAAGATCTCGGAATCCGATGGCACCCAGCACAAGACGTATTTAAATTTAAAATTAATTTACCATCAGCGAAGGAATACACTAAAAGATCCGTGTTAGCAGATATTGCCCGCCTATTTGATCCCCTCGGGTGGATCTCGCCTTGCATTGTCAAGGTGAAGCTTATTTTGCAACAGCTGTGGCTTCAAGCGATAACATGGGTACCCTAATCACTAAGGAGATCGAAGATGTTTGGGTAAATCTACGAAATGGATTTAGTGTTCTGGAGGACATGCAAATACCGCGCTGTGTGCAATATAAGGATTTGACTAAGGTGCAACTACATGGCTTCAGCAACGCCTCGGAGATGGCATATGCAGCCCTAATATACGCGCGAGTACTAAAAAATTGTAAGGAACATATTAATATCCTAGCGTCCAAAACAAGAGTTGCACCAGTTAAATGCGTTTCACTACCACGCTTAGAACTATGTGCAGCGCTTCTCTTAGCAAAACTGTTGCGCCTCATATTGCGAGCGATGCAATTCAGTAATCCTGAAGTCTTAGCATGGTGCGACTTAATAATCGCTTTAGCCTGGATTAAGGGGAACCCGTTAAAATGAACAACCTTTGTAGTCAACCGAGTAGCTGAAATCCAGACTTTCACTAGTCCGATGATATGGAGACACGTCGCATGAAAAGAAAATCCAGCAGAACTCGGCTGACGAGGACTTCCATCGGAAGAGCAGATTAACTATCAGATGTGGTGGTCAGGTGCCAAATTTTTACAAAATTTTTCCCCCACAAAACTACCAGCAGTAATTCCAATTGACACCAACCTGGAAAAGAAAAATTTAAACCAGAAACATGAACTTCGATCACTCTTCTCTCAGGTACATTTAACACACATATAGCTTTACTTCACGCATATAGTATAGCAGCTCATTGTATTCTAATTTACAGAGCATTTTTCGAAAAATTTTCAATCTTATGTCGACTTGTTCGCAACGTAGCGATATGGAGAAGATATTTTTTTAATATCACAAGCACCACAAACAAAAAACCTTTTGAAACGTACCCTCTCACCCCCGATGAACTGAAATCAACGCACAATCAACTTATTAGACTTGTACAAGAAGAGTTATTCTCGGAAGATATCAAGACATTGAAAACAACAAATACGCTTTCAAGGAAAAGCAAAATCCTAAATTTGAATCCATTTCGCGACGCGGAAAGATTGCTACAAGTAGGTAGTCGATTGACAAATTCCTCACTTCCGTATAATCAACGACATCCATTAATATTAAAGGATTCGCACCATTTTGCGAAACTAGTAATAAGTGACATCCATCAGCGCACATCCATCACAAATGATGCTGGCAGAAATCAGGAGGGTCTATTATATCATCAACTTAAAAAGATTGGTGAAATCCACAATATACAAATGTGTTAGATGCATCGACACAAAAAAAAGATGCAGCAAGAACTCATGGGAAGCCAATGGACCAATAGAAATAAAGTTGTGGAAGGAAGTTGTAATAAAATTGAGAAGGGATATATAGCAGTATTTATTTGCCTCTCAATGAAATCTATGCACATAGAGCTGAAAAGCCAGCTAACTTCCATCGCATTTATAGCCGCTTCTAGAAGATTCGTCGCGAGAAGAAGTACAATTTCAAGGGACCGAATGGTCATTTGAAGTTGCCAAGGAACTAGCCCCTCAAAACAAAATATGGCATTTCAACCCCCCTTCATTACCACATTTCGGGGGGCTCTGGGAGGCAGAAGTGAAATCCGTAAAGCACCACATCCAAAGGGCTATTTCAAGGGACCGAATGGTCATTTAAAGTTGCCAAGGAACTAGCCCCTCTAAACAAAATATGGCATTTCAACCCCCCTTCATCACCACATTTCGGGGGGCTCTGGGAGGCAGAAGTGAAATCCGTAAAGCACCACATCAAAAGGGCTATAGGCAATTCAAAATTAACGTTTGAGGAGTATTCCTCATTAGCAAGTCAAATTGAAGCATGCCTCAATTCTAGGCCACTGTGTCCAATGTCCTCAGATCCTGACGACTTAACTGTGTTGACCCCAGGCCACTGTCTTATCGGGGAACCAATACACACTGTGCCAGAACGAAACCTGTACGACAAAAATATCACCAGTTTGGATAAATGGAGATACATTCAGCGGCTTCTCCAAGAATTTTGGAAGCAATGGAGCGTGTCATATCTTCATCTTCTCCAGCAACGACCAAAATGACCCCAAAGGCAGCCAAACATCGACGCAGGAGACATCGTAATCGTTAAGGAGGATAATCTACCGCCCTCTTCGTGGGCCCTTGCACGAGTGATAGAATTACATCCCGGTTCGGACGGATTAACGCGCGTCGCGACGATAAAAACTCATTCCTCGATACTCAAACGACCAATTGTAAAATTATCCCCCTTGCCGGTATCTGAACCAACTAAATCATAAAATATCTCACATCCCCCGTACGTATGAACATTAAATACATATTAACAAAGAAACAATAAATACAAAACAAAACCTAAAGAATATAAAAATAATATTTATCCACTCTATAATAATTATAAAATACTTCACTATCATAATAAAAAAAAAAGCAAAGCAGTTTGCTGCCTAAATCACACATTAGGGAAACAGTTAGCGACTCACCCTAGGTGTGAATATCCATTACATTCTCCTATCACCAAAGCAGGCTTCCTAACGCAGATACCTAATAATTAAATTTGAATTTGTCTTAATTTATACTTTCATACACTTAAAAACATTCTTACTAATTCTTGTTCTTTTTTAATTTCATCATCAACATCACTATGAGAGGCACCCAACCAATCCATGATAGCTTCTACGAATGACTCCAGGGAGGGATTTCAACTCCAAAATCCGAAATTGATTAGCCGAAGGCCGGCAGCATGTTGGTTCCCAACACATTTTATATTTTCTAAAAACAATTTGGGGCCGCCAACCACCACTGGAGAACACGATGACGAATGTCAACAAATGTCAACATCCTCGCAAAGCATCGTCTCCCTCTGACATAGGTGTTAAAATCCAAATGAGGTCAGCAGTTACCACACTTTCAACAAATTGATCATGGCTGATTTTAAATCTTTATCTTGTCTTTAAGACAAGGAGAAAGGATGCATTCGTTCTCTACACACATGGCTAATAGCGGGCATTAATTGTGTGACATTTATGAAACACAATACATGTAAACCCGCACACACACATTCCCTAAAAGTAAAAAATGTTATTGTATTAATGTACTAGTTTAATGTGCAGCGCTTAATGTATTAGTTTAAGAAATTCCAAGTCAAGCTCATGTGGTCATTGACTTACTTATGTATAATCATGATGCTACGTTAATTTTACAGTAGCAACTAAAAGCGATGTTTCATTGGAACTAGGGTAGAATTTATAACTTAATTGTCAGTTAGCAATCAGTATAGTAAGACAATAAACTTATAACGTGAAGTCAATTTGATAGTCTATTAATTTTAAATAAAATTTAATTAGAAGTACAAATCATTTTTCCTCTACTAAACTTGAGCCAACACAACATTACTTGGGCAAATTATTTCTAAGTTAAAAACAATTTAGAACACTGTCTCTCAAGTGTCTCACTTCGTAATATTTTCTATGTTACATCGTGTCAGAATTGAATCAAAGTAAAAATGACTGAAAATTCAAAAGAAGTGGTTAATAATTTTTTTTTGTATGTTATTTATTTCTGTTATTTTACTTATAAATATAATATAAAAACAAATACATATAAAAATTCAGTACGTTAAGAATTACAAAGTAAAGTAAGAAAAAATATAAATAAAAGAATAAATCTGGTGGCATTCGATATTTTATACTGAGTGAGTGTTGAATGCCACTTCAAAAGGAAAAATACAATAAAATGGGGTGGGGTGTTGAACAAAAAATAGAGAAAAAAGAAAACAAATTTCATCAATTTAATTCATTTAACATGATATCAATTTGTTATCACTTCATAAAGGATGCAAAATTTATGTAATCAATATACTTATATCAAAAGTTTAAACAAAAGTTAGATCAAAATATTAGAAGTAAGAGAGTCTAAACTATAATAATCTTGAGAGAACAGCCAATTTTTGACGCGCTTTACAAAACATTTGGACATGTGAACACATCGTGTATCATATTAAGCGAGTTATTACGTAGGTTATAGTTTGAGATTATACGAAAGTTTCAGTTCCCAGACTTCATAAAGAATGCTTTTAGAACCTTAAAACAGTATAAGTGACGAACAGGAAGAATACCTAATTGACAAAACAAAGGAAAACTAGGATGCCTACCTGGTTTACGAGAAATCTTTCGGACAACATTCTTTTGCAAGACTAGCAGTGGCTGAATTTTGTTTTGATAGCCACCTCCCCTGCAATTTATACCGTATTGCAGCTTAGAATTAAAAAGCCCATAATAAATTGTGATTAGGAGCTTAGTTGAACATGTATTACGGAGGTAATAAAAATGTCTAAGTGTGGTGATAAAGTACTTCTTCAATGCAGTAGTGTGAGATAAAAATTTCATATTAGAGTCAAGTAAGAGTCCTAGGTACAATACATAAATTCGTCTACATTCTCTATCAAAAAACAACCATCACTACAATTTTCACTAGCACAAAATAATTAACCAAACACACTGGTTGCACATTTACATTGATACAAATTAAATTATTACCAATTCGGTGCATGAAAATATACATCTGGTTTTGGATTAATGGACGGAGATAAATTAAAGAACATTAATTTAGTCTTAGGACTTATTACAAATTTGTGTTCAGCGAACCATTGTCTTAGAGTATGTAATCGCAATTTATGTTAGCATTTAGATCTAAGGTACTGTTGACCCAGAACTGAACCTTGTGGTACCCCAAGCCTGATAAATGGCACATCACTTCTCGTCTCATTCAACTTTACTCTGTGCGATGTATTATTCAAATATGAGTTAAACCATTCCATCACGAAGCCACGTACACCTCCATTTTCCAGTTTACTTAACAGAATTTTATGGTCAACCATGTCGAAGGCTTTGGTTATATCAATGAATAACGCAGCTGTACATTTTCTTTTGTCAAGGTTGTATATTATCTGAGAGAAAAACTCTGGAAGTGCGTCCTCGGTTGATTTGCCCTTCTGAAACCCAAATTTACTAACTTATTTTTTATTAGTTTTTCGAAAACTTTACTTATGGTTGGCAGAAGGGAAGTCGGTCTATAATTTCCTATTTCAGTTAGAGAGCCTTTTTTAAGCAAAGGAATAACATCTGCACACTTTGGATCATCAGGAAAAATACTAGAATGAAACGTGCAATATTTTTAAGGACAACATTAGAAATACCATCGACACCTCATGAATTTGAGTTATTCAAACTGCCAATCGTACTTAAAATCTCTAAAGGAGTTATAGGGTCAAAAACAAAACTACTGTGCACAGAGTTTACATCATTAATAGCACAACACTGAGAACATAGATTTTTCGTTAGTCCACTATGTAATTTAAGTCCGATACTTGAAAAATGTCTATTAAAAGCGTCACCGATTTCATTTTTATGTGTTATTTCCTTATTACTAGTACGTAGGACAATAGTTTTTGGAATGGGAGATTTTTTGTTGAGAATGGTGTTTACAACTCTTCACTCTTTCTTTAGATTACCTCTAGCTGAATAAAATTAAGCACGGTAATAAGAGTCACGGCAAATTGGGATTTCCTTTTTCAAATCAGCGCATAATTTTTTATATTTCATTTTGAGAAATGCGTTGCAAAGATATTTTTTGCACTTTACTCTAAGATTATTTTTAGTTGTTACTTTAATTAATAAAGAATTATATAACCAAGGCTTAAGTTTATAAATAGATTTTCTTGTGGTCAGAGAACTGCAATTGGCAATATGGCTTTTGAGAATGGTTAAGAAATTAGAATATGCATTCGATACGTCACTGCAGTTATAAACATTGTACCAGGACTCAAAACACAACTTGTTACGAAGCTTAGTATGTTATAATATATTTTTAGCTTACCTTGGAAACATTTCTGAGTTTGACTACTGATTTTACATTTGACGTTAAGTAGAACGCAGGTCATGCAATGGCCAGTAATCAAAAAATCAAAAACACAAAATTCACATTCTAAAGAAGCAACATTTCTAAAACGTCCATAAATATGGTCTAAACCAGTACCTGATGCTAACACAGAAAGATAATTTGATACCATAGAACTATCATCTAGATAATCAACATTAAAATCACCTACAACCATTATGTTTTTGGATTTCCCCTATCTAACACAATAGAAAAATCATTAATAAACATCGTCATATTAAATATCGGCAATTTATAAACATATAAAAAAACAAATATTTCATTATTTATTTCGATGGACACCTTTAAAACGTCTGCACTCGGACAATCAACTTGGGAAACATCAATGATTATAAAAGTGTTCCTTATAAAGCAGCCAACACCATCTGCTGCGTAATTTTCGTTTATTTTAGCATAGAAACTAAAACCAGGCATGAAGTAATCATTTTCTTCAACCTCGTAGATCTATATCTCAGACACGAACACACCATCCGGGACACACGCAAAAGAGTTAATATGTGCTAAGAGCGCAGAAAAGTTTTCTCTCAGACTTCTAATATTTCGATGAACAACAAATAAATTTTCATTGCAATGAGAACTATTAGTTAGAACAGCATCATAGTGAGGTTTGCATTGGACAAGGATAGAAGAGTTATCAATTAAATCATTTTTAGAATTCATAATACTATATAAAAAGAATAGAAAAGAAAACAAACTCAAATGAGTCAGATTTCGCTAAATGATCTGATCGAGATAACTCTTCCACCCTCCTCTTTTCTTAATAAAATTAAATTTTCACTAAGTCATACGTATTGTGCTCCTTTTTTCTTTGCTATCTCTTTCGTCTTCATTAAAAGAGCTTGGGTGTAACGAGTAAGGGAGTCGTTGATAAATATGCCGCTCCCTTTGTTGTTCTTGTTCTTGCTTCAGATTACATCCCCACTGGAGAGGTCAACCACTTGAGAGATGAGTTTGCTTTTGTTCGTCCTCTTTGCGCACATTATGCGTTGCTTCGTTGTAAAGTTGGAGAACTTAACACAGATTATTGGCTTAGGCTGAGATTTTGAGCGCATTTTTTCTATATAACAACTCGTAATTTCACTGTCAGCAACATCTGTAGATAGGGCGTCACTGACAATGTCTATAGAGTTCACACTTATCGCACCGATAGGCATTACCGCTTGATTTGTAAGATTCAGCATCATCTTTAGTGATATTCACACAATTTAAATGAAAAATGTGCTTGTAGTCATCACAATTTATTTTTGCAGAGCAATTGCGATCTATTTTTTGTTTACACACTGGATAATCCATTTTAACTTATGAGCTTATTTTTTTCGATGTGTACCCACTAACACTACACCCAGATTGCGGTAGATAGTGGAAATTTGCATTCTCTATGTAGATGTTAAGTCATCTAATTTAGCAGCGTTATGGAAGATGTGGTACAAAAGGTTCAAAATATTTTAGCGCGAGTGAGTTGTTGGAAGCGATGGATATGCGGAAAAATTCACTCTTATTCCATCATTTCGGAGCAGACAGTTTGAAGATTCTTTTAACGTGAGTGAAGAAATTATAAAACATACGGATTTAATAATAAAAATTTGATGAACACTTTGTGCCTAAATCAAACGTTATAATGCAACGGTTACATTTTTTTTTCTCGTCGTCAAAGTCATAGTCTCCGACGGATGAATTCATAACGGTACTTAAAAACTTAAGTAAATCGTGTGCGTTCAAAATATTAAAAGACTAGTCAGTAAGAGATGTATTCATTTGTGGGTTAAATAAAAGTCGCAATTTTGTTCGAGAGAAATTACTAACTGAATCAAAAAAAAAATATAGATGAAATTCTCCAAACTGCAAAGTCACTAGACTAGCAAAAGAACAGTCGAAAGAGTTCAGATACAATGATAGTGGCAGTAGCGGAGACTCCAGGAATCAAATTGAATTTGTCGGCTGAATTCAAGAAAGAAAGAGACAACAGGAGGGGTACACACAAGCAAGACGAAAAAATAGTCAGCATCATAGCAACAGGGAAACATATCGGAAAAATTTGTGCAGCAGATGTGGCCAATGTCACGAGATGAACAGTTGTCCAGAATGGGAAGCAATTTGTCATCAGTGTAAAGCCAGAAATCACTATGCAAAAATGTGCAAAACATCGATGAATAAAAGAGTTAATAACATTGAAACGGCATCGCACATCTCAGAGGAAGACGATATAGAAGACAATTTATTTATTGGAAATATTACGAAGTCACCACAAGTTAAAACATATAATGTCTAAATTACAATAAGTGAAACAAAAACAGATGGATACAGGGGCAGAGCATCATTTCTTTTAAGATATTTAAAATGTTAAAATTAAATGAACATTATATGAACATTATATGTTTTAACAGGTTTTTCCGTTGAAAAACTTAATGTAGTTGGTAAGTGTTCATTGGACCCCCGTCTCTGAAAACAAGATCCATGTTATTGGATTTTTATATTATTGATATGAATTGTAAAACAGTAATTGGACTAGACACTTGATTGAAACTTGAATTGATTTGCATTAAAAACGTAAATTTTATTCAAGGTAAAAATAATGTGAATATGAGTATTTCAAATAAAATTATTGAGAAATATGAAAAGGTTTTTAATGCATTAGGATATCTACGGAGCATAAAAATGTTGTCCCAGTAGTAGAGCCACCATGAAAAATTCCATTTCCATTCCCTTTTTTTATTTATTTTTTTTTTGGGAAGGTGAGAAATCTTCATAGACACTATAGGCTCGGAGCCTATAGTAGTGTGAGATTCCTACTCAGTAAAAAAACACCTCCCTTCTGCAAACCACGACTGAGTTCACACTCAACAAGCAGTTCTTCTATTGCATTTTATTTTGTTTTTATAAGATGTCCTGCAGGCGATTTTCCATTGAAAATTCCTGTGTACTTTAGAAAAATTACGCACTGCTAATCACCGCGTTAGATCGAGAGGCTTAGTCCTTTTCAGACGGCGCAGTAAATTTGTCTCGTCGAGGATTTGTTGAACAGAAATATTTGCATGTCCTTGTAGTCGATTTTTGTGTTTTCGCGCAAACATTTTAATTATGTTCTCAACGTTTTCGACTCCTGGATATCATCAGAGACTTGTGGATATCATCGTTTCTAATGTATCATGGCGCATTAACAATACCTCGAAGAACTTTGTTTTGGAATGTCTGTAATATATTAATGTTACTATTTTTAGTACAACCCCAAAGTTGTACACCATTTGTCCAGATTGGTTTTAGCACTTGCTTGTATAACAGCAGTTTGTTCTCTAAGCTAAGCCTGGAATACTTTCCAATAAGCCAGTAAATATCTCTATATTTGATTTCAAGCTCTTCACGTTTTTTCTTGACGTGTGCTCTCCATTTTAGTTTAGCGTCGAGTGTCATACCGAGATATTTGGCTTCGTTTGCGTAAGGAATTCGTACTGCGTTGATAAACACCGGTGGATTCTCAATTTTCTTGAGAGTTAATCCGTGTAAGGGCACGTTGCAACTTAGCAGTTGCTTCTTCGACTGTTTTAGCCGTTGCTAGTGACATGGCAGCGCGTCATCAGCAAATGTGGCTAGGACAGTGTCGTCCGTTTGCGGTATATCGCGGGTAAATATAGCAGAGCGCCAAGTACACTTCCTTGAGGCACCCCCGCCTTTCTTGTCTTAAAAGTGGAATATTCCTTTCCGTGTCTCACACGGAAGAGTCGGTCTTCCAGGTATGAACCTAAAATATAAGACAATTGCTGGGGTAGAGCTTGTCGAAGTTTATATTTTAGGCCTTCGTGCCATACCTTATCAAAGGCTTGCGAAACGTCAAGGAATGCGTTTGAACAGACTAACTTACACTCAATTGCTCGTTCAATTACATCGGTTATTCGATGCACTTGTCTATAACTTGTCTAAGTTCCCTAAGTGTAGCCTTTTCTACTGGAAAGTTTGTCGTCACGTCTAGTGTATTGACATTCTCTGGAAGCACTTCCCCGTCGAATGGTTTAAACGTTTCTGCAAGATGGTCGGCGAAAACATTAGCGTTTTCCTTATCTTCTTTCGCCCAGTCATCCTGGTTTCTTCTTATTGGCGCCACGTGTATTTGGGGCTTTCGAACACTTTTAACGGCTCTCTATATGGAGTAGTTGGTATCCTTTGTCGCTGTGAGTCTTTCAAGGTAGTTATTAATACCTTGAGTATTGAAGTCCTTGATCGATTTTTTCAGCAAGTTGCAGAGCCTATTGAAGGACGTTTTATCTTGTGGTGCCCGGGTTTCATGCCACTTTTTCCGCGATCTTCGTTTCTTCCTTATCATTTCTCTGATTTCCGGTGGGTATCTTATGCTGACTTTGGGAACTTTGTTCGATTAGCGGGGAGTGTTCTTCCAGGCCGCTTGCTGTATGTCTTCAACGAAACGTTCAACTTATTTTTCAAGTTGATACGGCGTTCTAAGTTCTACTTTCAACTCAGTATTGTCTATTTCGAAAACTTCCCAGTGAGTTTTGCTGTTAGTTAATCTGGGTGGTCTTTGTTTCTCAACCAAGGATTCGCACAGTGAGAGGATAACTGTAGAATGATCGGAGGAAAGATCGAAGCCCTTTTCAACTTTGACGTAACTAGCGTTTACTCCTTTTCCGATAAAGAAGTCTATTAGATCGGGTGTTTTGGCGACATCCGAGGGCCAGTATGTCGTCTTGCCTGTTGAGTAAAAATAGCAACCACATTCCATACCAGCCCTGTGAAGAGTTTTGCCTTTTTGAGAGATACATCTTGAGCCCCAAAAGGTGTGCTTCGCGTTAAAGTCGCCACCAATAATGAAGATTGGTCCAAGAGAGTTGAATAGGTCACTAAATTCGTATTTTTCTATTTTGCTGCGCGATTGGCAGTAGATTGAGGATATATTAAAAGAGTAATTTTATTTTTATTTTTAGCGCGCAATACGGTCATTTGAAATTTTTCAAGTTCAATTATTGCTTCCAGAGTATGTTCAATGCAGTCTTTTATGAATAGGGATGACCCGCCTCTTGCGTTTCCCGATGGATGAGGAGTAACCTTTTAGTTCCACGAGCGATTCTGCCGCCAGGTGAATTTCAGAAAATAAACAGATGCCAATTACTTTTTCCTGCATGAAAATATTTAGTTCATCAAGCCTTTTCTGTAGCCCGTTAGCATTCCACGCAAGTATATTAAGCTTCTTTGCCATAATTAGTTGCAGAAATTGGCTTCGAACTTAAGAAGCCGTTCGACTATTATCTTATTTATTTTAGTTTGTTCTTCTAGTCTCTCGAGAATTACTGAGAACACATTTGAGGCAGGATCCGGTGATGTACAGTTAGTCATATTTACTCGCGCCGCTATTTGCGCGTAAGTTTTTCCACTTTCCACTTGCGCATTGTTATTTTTGACGTTGTTGTTATTGGTGATTTTAGCGTTTGTCACCATTACCTTCTTTAAAGGTTTTGGAGTAGGACCGCTGTTGTTATTTGTTATTCTAGCTGTCCCTGCGTTTTTCAAAGGCTTCGTTTTTGATTGATCTCGTAGCTTTTGCAACTCCTTCGCGACTTCGCAGCCTCGATAATTAGCTGGGTGTTTTCCCTTGCAGTTAATGCATATCGCTGGGGACTCTTTCGCGGCATTGTACTCTCGAGTCAGCCAGCGCATTTTACACATCGAGGTTCCTTCTGGCAAAAGGCCTGAGTATGGCTGAGTCCCTGGCAACGTGCACATTGGCGAATCAGCCTAGAGTTTTTCCGCGGAGGTTCAATTTTGACAACAAGTCCCAAAATTGAATTTATGACATAAATTCTTTCTAGGCTCTCGGTTTTGTCGAAAGTTAGCCTAAAGAGGGGAAGACCGCGTCTTGGGGTCGTCCTCTCGCTTTCGACATTGCGCTGTTTTTGCGCAAGTATATTAACTGCGTCGATTATCTTAAAGTCTTTATTTTTAAGGTCATTTACGATGTTTTCTTTAAGGCAAGAGGGATGCAATCCTCTAGCTACGACGCGTATGGGTCTTTCCGTTTTATTATCGTACGTATGCCATTGAATCTTCCCGGCATTTAATTTTTGCGAAAGCGAACGGTAGTTGTCTGGATTAAGGACATTAATAGTCCATGTATCATTATTACGAGATCTTACTTTATAATCGGTTGAGCACAGTGATTTCAGGATTATGTGCAACTTGTTGTAGTCCGGGATTCCAAAAACGTTTATTTCCGGCGGCGGTCTTTGTTTGGGTTGCTTTGTTGCCTTATCGACCTCAGCAGTGTTAAAGCTGGCTTGCTTCTTTGTTTGTTCGATATCAGGCGGGGAAGTAGCTTCGCGCTTCTTACCTGGCTTTTTTTTAAGTATCCAGTCCGTTTCGCGGACTAGCTCTTCTTCGTCCGTGTGAACACTCGAGTTTTCGGGGCGGTCAAGTAGCGAAACAGACTCAGACTCAGATTTAGATTGCGGCTTAATGGCATCTAGTTGCTTTTTTAGTTCGGCACAGACCAATTCCATATGGCGCGGAGATCAGAACTTTCGCGCTCGAGATTTTGTAGCTTATTCGGTGTAATGCTATTGTCCTGAGCTACCGACTGTGCTTGGTCTTTGCTTTCGCATGATTTTCCTAGCGGTTATAAAACCGCACCATATCAAAATGATTGAAAAATTGTTAATAACTACGATAATAATTTTTATAATGAAATGAAATTTTTGTTGAATTTCCATCTGTTTATTGAATGTTTGAAAAAAGATATTAACAAAGAAAGAAAAACCAGGTAATTTTCTTATTTTTTTTAAATATTTTAATTCAGTCATTGGTTATCAAAACCAAACGATACATTTTTTATGGATGTGTATATAAGATGTTTAGATATGCCACTTTTACCAAAAAATTATCAATACCGAGTTGCTCCTCCTTTGGCGGTTATAACCGCTTTTATTCTATAAGGCATCGAGTTTGCTAGAAGTTCAGTAATATCCCTTGAAATTTCAGTATTCCATACAAGTTCCAGAACTTAATTTAGCTTTTTTTACTCTCTGGTTTATGTTCAGCCACGTTACGTTTCATTACATGCCACAAGTGTTCTATTGGGTTTAAATCGCTGGGCAGTCTAGTCTGGTAATTCCGAGGTCATCAAACGTTGTCTTGAGCTGAAAATTATTGAAAGACTCAAGTTACTTGTCTGTTTATTATTTATAAAGTAGACATCTAGAAGTTGATTTATAACGCTTTACTTACAGATTTGGCGCGGTGGCAAGGTGCAGAATCATCTTGAAAGATGCACTTGTCAGTATACGAATGATGCTGTTCAATTGCTGGTACCAAAAAACTAACTTACTACTTCTCCATATTTTTGAGCGTTCATAGTTCCATTAACAAAGTGCAAAGGGCCCAAAAAGTAAAAAGAAAAACATCCCCAAACCATCTGGCTTTGAGGAAACTTCACTGTTTTGACTATGCACTCGTCCTTGAACCTTTCGCCTGCTGACCGTCGTACGTATGGCAAATTGTCGGCACACAACAAATTAAATTTACTTTCATCGGACCATGTCACACATCGCGAATCATCCTACGTCCAATCTTCGCACTTTTTTCATTTTTGTGGTTAGGAGAGGTTTTTTCGCTGGTCGTCTTCCATATAAACCTATCTCCCGTAGCCGTCGGCGTATGGTTTCGGCGCTTAGATCAACGTGATGAAATTCACTCAGCTCTGCTCTTATACGGACAGCACTTTTAAAGCGATCTTTTATGCTAATTCGTTGTAATACATTGTCCGTCTTCTGGGTTGTTTTACGTTTTCGTCCCGAGCCTTTTTTCCTTTCCAGTGGATCCAAATTTTCTTTTTTCTTCATCAGTCGTACGATAGTTGAATGACAGCATCCTATTTTAACCGCAATCTCACGATAGCTAAGCCCTTCTTCGACTAAAGTCAATATTTGAACTTTTTCGTCCCGAGTCAGTTGATGATGATATTTACCAGACATTTTACTTTTTTTTACTTGTCACTATCACAACTCAATTCAAACTGATTTTTTTTGCACTGAATACGAGGCCGAACTCCGCTATGGGGAATACCCTTCATTAGTATGGGAAAAACCCTTACGATCTGAAGTAATTAAGCATTTTGTGAGAACTCATTAGGTGGTGCGGTTTTTATGACCGCAAGTGTATTTGTATGGTTTTGAATATTATTGGAACTCATTTTATTTCCCACGAGTAGCGGAGAAAAGGTAGTCCGTCTGTCCAAAGATCTGCATTAGACAGATAAGGCTGGCTGATCCAGAGGTCGCCAAGTATCCGGATGCTCCATTAGAGATTGAGTTATTTTTATACTGGGCCCCCAACCTGGTCGATTCTGGCACGGGTCGCTTAACACCTTAATCCGGCCCAGTGGATTTTAGTCGCCTCTTACGACAGGCATGCCTTAGAGCGGGTATATTCTAACCCCTAACCCGAAGGAGAAGGTAAGTTGAAAACTTCAAAAATTGAAATGTTTTATAAAATAAAAGAAAATATAATTTTATTTATTACAACTGAAGAAATAAAATTTAAATGCAATTGTAGTAAAGAAAAAGAAGAAGGTACTTTAACCAATGTGGGAATTCTAATTTTAAGCGAAAATTGTAAATTTTAGACAGTGGAAACAAGTATAAGAACATTTGTAAAACCAAAAGAAATAAACAATAAAAGATAGATACACATTAAACGATTTAGAAGAATTTTGTATTAACGTAAAATTAAACAAAGTTCAGTTGGATGTAAAACCTATTAATAAGATTAAGACACAGGATATCAAAGAGCTTAATGATTTATCAATCGACATCCAAAACCAAAAACACTTCTGGGAGAATATTTTGGACCCAATTCCACAAAAATCAAGAAGCTTAATTGCAAGTGTTGGAGGTGTTATAATGATCATCATAGGATTCATCCTAGCCTATAAGTGTGGATGTAATTCAGGAGGACGAATCAAACTTTCGATCTTAAATAGATGCTTTAATAAGAAAAATAAAAAATACGTCAAGAAGTTTCCGGAGATCGAGAGAGCATCATCGATTTCATCCGAAGATATTATAATGCGGAGTACTGAGCCCAGTTTAAGGGTTAGATACCCATAAACGTGTCTTAAGGAAGGAGGTGTTACGCAGAGCCAGCATACAGAGTCAGCATTTTGAGTCAACATTGCAACAAAAAATGGGAGTTGTTGCTGATACCATTTCCCACGGGCAAAAAACTTACAGTAGAATGACTCTGTGAGTTCATTCGATAGCAACTCACTCGGAGGGTCAAGGTTCGAATCCTAGCCACGTTTTCATTTGTGTAATTGGAACTCAGTCAGAAAAATCTGCGTGTGAAGGCATAACACTGACATGTAGATTGGGCTGTTGTAGAGTTTTCAAGCACAAAACAACCGTTAAAATTCACAACCTGAATCATTCCGAGTGAAGAAAATCTCTCCGTCCCATTCGGACTCCCACCCCAGGGGAGTTAATACCGAAACCAAACACACCTGAGTTTCAAACCACTACATCACAACAATGCTTTCCTTTCTCCTCCTTCTATCTTTCTGCCCGCGCCCTGGCAACAGTAAAAGGGTATCATAACCCCTTAGGCGCGCGTAAATTATATAAAAAAAAAAACAAAAAAAAATCTTACATGAGATAAAAATAAAACCTTGAATACACCTAAAATTTGTTGTGCGTTTAAATTAGTTTATTTTTGTGAATCGTCGTCACTTGTTCGTTCGTTTTGGTTGATCTCGTCACTTGGTCGTTCGTTTTGGTTTCGCTTCTGAGCTCTCTTTCGTCGTTTGTGCTAGTGCTCAACTGCACTATCATTTTTCCAATTCCAAATACACAAAGATAAAGCTGATGGGAAAAACCCTTCCCATACAATCAGCCCGCGTGTGAGTTAAGGTACAATTTAAAAGAACTATGCCAGATCAGGAGTAACAATATATTTTCGTTGATGTAAAGACTTTGGATGTATATAGATATTTCCAAATTGAAATCCACTGGGCTCGAGAAAAATACAGCAAGCCGTGTTTCGCTTTTTCCTTTTTCTCTTCATCAAACGTTTTAATTTTTATAATATCTAACTGCTTAATGAATTTCACTTTAAAGAATGAAACTTTCCAAAATGAAATCATAAAGTTTTGTAGAACATCTATGCACTAGGAAAGCGTTGTAAGCAATCCTTATGAAGATCTATTTGCTGTTGATTTAATGTTACCAGATTAGAAATTAAACGCGAAATGTTCCTGATATGTACATACAAAATGTATTATCTAATTAAACCTCACACAAAAGAGTATGCTTGATATTTTCTTCACCATTGTACGAGTACCTATAGTAAAATACCTCAATAAGACCACATTTAGGATTTGTTTGCATAGTTAAATACTTATGGAGCGATTATTTTATTCAATTATTTTAATATATTTTCTCATAAGCGGAACAAAAATTTCGCTCAAGTCATAAGTTTATGTCTCTTTAGGGAATATAAAATGGAATTTTATTTAACTTCTCATCTTACAATTTAAAAGATATGTGTCTAATTAATTAAACCCCGGACAAAAAAATAAAACAATTTGATTCAAAGGTAGAGGCAAGACAATTTTTTTATTTTCTTCGCTGCAATCATTCTCGACTGCAAAAACTTAAATTGCTGTTATAGTATATCTTATTTAATAAATTTTAAATTTAATTTTAAATTTAATATTTCTGGCCGACAGGAGACAGCATCCTGTTATAAGCAATTTGGGAAAATCTCCCCTTCCTTAACTCAGGATTCTCCTGAATTCTGTTTACAAATTTAATATGGTATATAATTTCTTCTGTTTGCAATAAATTAAATTATAATTATTGCTGTAATAATTAATTCTAATACTCCCTATACCGTGACTTATAATATTATGTTTTTTTCAAAATATGGACTTTGTAAATTCTACTATTTAGAATTTTTATGTTTTTAATTCAATCGCTTAATGCAGCCTAACATTAGGTAGTGAAAGGGCTTGGTTCGATTAAATAACAAGACTGAGCAGAGTAACTTTATTTCAACTTAATTTATAGAAAAATTTTGCTAGCCTAAGCACGACAAAGTGCAAGTATAAAAAATACCAAACAAAATTTTGACACATGAAAATACAAATATTGGTAACCTAAGCAATAAAAACGAAGCGACAAAGTGCAAAATAAAAGAATACCAAAACAAATGTTGACACAAAAGAACACAAATATTGTTAGCCTAAACAATAAATGCGAATAATGAAGGAAAATAACTATGTTATGTTGATATCATCAACATTTTGCCTCCTCCAACGTTGTCGCCCAATTGATCTCAAAACGATGACTGGGTCTTTTCTCGGCTCTCAATTCAATGTTGGCAGAGTTCTTAGTTGGACGATTGCGATATTTGAGGATCACAGCCAATAGACAAATGACAAAATACCGGCTGCGGAAATTGAACACAACCCAATTATCCAATACTGATGTTTTTTGATGGTCTTCCAGTTGTGGTCATGTAGCCGGCTGAGCTCCTCAACTGCTTCGTAATGGTTGAAATTTAAAACTTCCATTACTAGATGGAACGAAGAGTAACCTCCTTGGGAATGAAAAAAAATTTTTTTTTAAATGTCTTTTTTATTTTATTCAATATAGTCCCCTTTTAGTTTTATACACTTATTCCAGCGATTTTCCAACTTCTTGATCCCGTCCGCAAAGTAATTTTCCGGAAGGTCTGCAAAATACTCCTCCGTGGCGTCGATAATTTCCTCGCGTGAGCTGAATTTTTTATGGATGAGCCATCTTTTGAGGTTTGGGAAGAGATAATAGTCCGAGGGATCCAAATCCAGTTACCAAAAGTCCGCCCGTTTCCGCATCCGCAAGTCCAAACACTCTTTCGAAGTGATCTCGCGTTCGTGTTTTTGGTCAGGAGTGAGCATTCGCTGCACCCAGCGGCAGGATAACTTTTTCATATGCAGAATATTGCCCAAAATATGGCGTGTGCGCTCAGTACTAATCTTTGTGGTATCTACTAGCTCACGCACCTTCACTTTCCGGTCAGCCAACACCATTTCATGTATTTTTTTGACATTGTCCTCTGTAACCGCATCGGAGGGCCTGCCGCTGCGGACTTGATCGGTAGGGGAGTTGCGGCCACCACGAAACTCTCCAAACCAATATTTGACGATGTAATCTGACGGAGCATTAGCCCCATAAAATTTCCCCAACTTTTATTTTGTTTTCTTCGCCGTTGTGCCTCTCAAAAAATAATGTTTTATGAGAGAACGAAAATCGTTTTTGTCCATACTCAACATGGTGCCAAACACGTCAACAACAAACAGCTGTCAAAACAAAACAAAAGACAGTATCGCAGTGAAATTTGGCAGGTTTGCCTAAATATGAACGGACTTCAAGGCACCATAACCTTTTTTGCAGTAGCAGCACATTCTGGTGTTCAAGGAGGTTACTTTTCACTCTCCTTATTCAGAGGGATGACGGTTTCATTTGTAAAATAAACTGGAACCTGCGTTGATAGTAAAATGTTTACAGTGGCAATTGATTTGATGAAGTGCATCACTATCCTAGTGTCCTTGATTAATTTTGATTCCAATCGTATGAATTTGGATTGGATTACGCAGTCGAGTGACATAAATAATATCCGTGTCATTTAAAATTACTTCTTCTCGAGTTGGTCCACAATTCACAAATACAGTAGTTTCTTCGGGTGTAATGAACATCCATGTATTATGCGTCCATAATTCCTTCCACATAGTATGTGTGAGTCTTAGCGTCCTGGTTGGACATCGCTTAAAAGATATCTTCTTATACAGCTGCTGGTTAATGCAATCCTCAATATTGTGAAATATTGAAGACCAGAGGAGTTAAGAGCTGATGCCTTTTTTTATATCTTCCAGTGGTAATTCGAAATACCTCTGAAGATTATAGTTGACTCCAAGCACCGACTGCTGTAATTGCATCCCTCGAAATGTCTGCTCATCGATCTTTTCAGGCACAGTGTTAGCCTTAATCAGGTCATACTCATCGGCATCGCTGATCATGAAGTATCCTGTTACTAAAATCTCCAATGAAGTTGAAGTCAACTCTAGTTTATCCATCGAATATGGTAGTACTTTCATCTCTGGGCCAAGTTTCTCCGCACACTTGTTAATGATTTCTTCCATGCTCTAGTGTGAAAAAATGACTACATTTCAGATATGCATTTAGCAACTTATTGTATTTTATTTCGATTTCTCGCATGTAGCTAAGTGCAATCAGATATGCGTTCGTCACATGTACTCGTATATTTATTTTATTCTCGTCAACAATCCTGTACCAAGATTCCATCTTGTTAATCTCTTCCAGACCTGCATTCAGCTTTTTCGCAAAGTTGTTGATTTTAATGTTGATTCTAGTTTCTGTCTCATTTACACTCGATATTGTAGACAGCATAATCTTGATATTTGTTGTTGTTTTATCAGGGCTTTCTGGTTACTGTTTAGGTCTTCGATGTCATGGTATACTCCATTATTGACTCCGAATATTGACGTGAGAATAGTTCCTCGTAGTCCTCGTTTTTGTCTTCGCAAAGGTGTTACCTCCAGCCTATTGAAAATTTAGAGTACGTTCTTCCATTCTTCTTCCATGTGATGATGCAATTCATCACATTGACTCTCCTTTGTTACTGATTTTGCTTTGTTGCACAACTCAATTATTTGATCTCTCATCTTGTTCATGTTGACTTGATCACGTAAAATGTCTGCGATTGGGAATTGAATGCTCGTACGTAGTACTCCTCGTTGCATTTTGGCTGTTCCAATTTATTCTACAAATAATCCAACTTCAGGGTGGGTGATTGTATACCTTGTTGATCCCGACGTAATGGATGCAAATAATGATAGAATCACAAGTGCAATGGAGAAACTGGTTGATTGTTTTCTATCCCTCAGCTTCCTTCTGGGTCTGCTTGATGGATGATTTGACGGTTGAACCATGTTATCACCGGGCTTCATGATGTTTTCTTCGCTTGGCAGCAAGCACACTTTTGCTATTGGTTGCTTGAATTTTCTCTTTGCGTTTTCACTGTTACTACTCTGATAAGATTATCAACTCCGCTGTGCACTTCAATTATTTTGCCTAGAAGCCATTTCGATGGTCTCAGCAGCTCGTTTTTTAACAGCACCAATTGCCCAGGTTCCAAATTCTTTACAGGCTGCTTCCACTTATATCGCTGTTGCATTTTGTTTATGTAGTCCTTGCAAATATCTTGTTTGAGTTTTTGAATTAACTTCCACCTTTTTAAACTACTGTGGTGCTATCAGTGGCGACCCAATAGTGAAGTGACCTGGTGTTAATGCATCTAGATCTTCAATGTTGTCTGCTAACGGACAGAGGGGTCTCCAGTTTAAGCATCCTTCTATTTGCACCAGGATGGTATTCATCTCTTCGTATGTTAATTTTTGCTCTCCTATGATGCGATTCAAATGGTATTTGACTGCCTTAACACCGACTTCCCAGAGTCCTCCAAAGTGTGGAGGTCCAGGTGGGATGAAATTCCACCGGATTGCGTTTTCGGCTAGCATGGATTGTAATGCATCAATAATATTTTTTGCGCCAACAAAATTTGTTCCATTATCGCTGCAGAGATGGTGCATAGATCCTCTCCTGCTGATCATACTTCGCAATGCTGCCATGAATTCATCCGTTGTTGAATCAGAAGTCAGTTCAATGTGCACTGCTTTTGTTGCCATGCAAAAACAGCGCTATGTAAGCTTTATGTGATTTCACGCCTCGAGTTTGTGAGCATCGCTTGTTGCTTGGGCCTGCATAATCTACCCCACAATGTATAAATAGCCGTAAGAACTTTACTCGAGCCTCCGAAAATTGTCCCATAAGTTGATTCGATTTCTTGGCCTTAAAACGGAAACACCTGATGCATTGATTTATTATGGCCTTGACAGTGTTGGTTCCTCGGATGATCCAAAATTTTCTTCGAATGTGATTCAGAGTTAGTTTCAATCCACCGTGAAGTGTATCGCTATGGGTCTTATTTATGATTAATTTTGTCAGTAGATGCGATGATGACAGAATCATAGGATGTTTCTGATCAGTTGATAAATGAACATGTTTCAACCGACCTCCCACCCGCAATATTCCATTGGCGTCGATGTATGGCTCCAGTGTTGATATCTTGCTGTTTGATTTCAGTGATTTATTTGCATTTAGACTCTTCATATCCTCAGAAAAACTTCGTTGAGCCTTACCAACACTCTTTCTGTTTCCAGTAGCTCCTTTACCGTTAGCCTGCCATATTGTAACGGTACATGCCTCTTGCTCCGTTAGAAATTGGCTTTAAACAGTAGACACTATGCACTTACGCGATGAAGTTTTGAAAGCGATGAAAAATTGAGATAAATGTCGTCTTTGTGTGAAGGATTGCTCGGATGCATTGCCAGGCAAGCGTGAGATTTTCGAATCTTAGGCATATCTTGCATTTCCATCATAGATTTGTCAGCTGGACAATATTTTTGATCTTCCTTTAACCACTCTTGACCATGCCACCAGGTTGAGTTCTCAGCTAGGGCATCTCCAAATGATCCCCTAGACGGAATGTCACCAGGACAACTTCCATTGTGCTTTAAAGTGTTGTTGCACATAGGATATCCGGTTGGCGACAAATGTGTTCCATTTCATTGGATGTTGTTTCAACCAGTTCAATACTATGGTAGAATCTGACCATGCTAAAACCTTGGTATAATTTGTGTCTTTTTGCTTTCTGATGTAGTTCATTAGCTTCGTAAGTAGTGCTGCTGCGCATAGTTCCAAATTTGCCAATGAAACTTGCTTCACAGGCACCACCTTAGTCTTGGACCCGATTAGGCTTATTGTAGTAGAGTCGCAATTAATGACTTTCTAATACACCACCGCTGCATGCGCTGATTCTGATGCATCTGCGAATCCACATAACTCTATTTGAGACCCTTCCGTTTGCTGTGTCCATCGTGGAATTCTTACTTTTTCAACCGTTGATAGTCTTGTCTTGAATTCGTTCCAATAGTTTTGAATTTTCATTGGAACATTTTCGTCCCATCCGATGCCCAAAAGCCAAAGCTTTTGAATAATGATCTTTGCCTTGATAGTAATTGGCGACAACCAACCAAAACGATCGAAAATTTTGCCAGCGTCACTTATTATTGCTCGTTTGGCACCCTTTGTGCTTAATGACGAAAAATGAACTTTAAATTGGAAGTCGTCTGTTCCTGGCCACCATTTATTTCCCAAAATTTTAAATGTTGTGTCACTATTAATATCATGTTCTGGCTCCATGTTCCACCATTCCGAAGTAGCTGCATCAATTCCCTTTGAAGATCTTGGCATTCCCTTAGTGAATTTGCACCTCCTAGACAATCGTCTACATAGAATCCGTCAGGCAATGTTTGGCTTGCCCGTGGATACTTTTGTTTTTCGTCATCGGCTAGCTGGCATAGAGTTTTAATTGCTAAATATGGTGCGGATGATGTGCCGTATGTGACGGTTTTAAGAACGTATTCTTTCATCGGGTCCCTGGAGTTTTCTCTCCATAAGATACGTTGTAAGTCTCGATCGTCCTGATCGACTAAAATCTGCTGACACATTTTTTCGACGTCAGCGAAGAGGATTCCTCCATCGAAGTAGCAAGGTACCCGGTACCGCGAGACCGGTCATCATAATGCTGTTTAGCGATTCCCCAGATTTTGTTTTTGTCGAAGCGTCGAATACCACTTTCAGTTTGGTAGTAGTGTTGTGTTCTTTTATTCCTGAGTGATGTGGAAGATAATATCTTTTTCCAGTATAACCGTCGGATACTTCCTCCATATGTCCAGTATTAATGTAATCTCGAATAAAATTTTAATATTCATCCCGAAGACTCTCATTTTTTGCGAATCTTTTTTCCTACACAAAGAATCGCTTTGATGCCATTTTGCGTGAATCTCCCAAAACCATGAGATCCTTCAGCAGTGTCAATTTGACGATGTAACGCCCTGTTTTATCCCGGTTGTCCGTCATTTGGTAGTAATTCTCGCACATTTCGTCTTCTGTAGACTTGATTTTTGCACTTGGAACTTCTTCAAATTCCCAAAATTGCTTTAAGCCTTCATCTTTACTGCACGCACTGATGAATGATGTGAGTATATTAACTTGTGCTTTCTTCCTTGAAGTTAAGATGGTGCTGACTGATCCCGATAGTATCCAGCCAAACCTTGTGTTGCGGCAAAATGTCTCATGGATCAGCCAACCTCAACCCAGGGGTTGGGTGTAACTTGTTGTAATAACTGGCATTACTAGAGCATCTACCTCCATCTACTTTTCATCGTGAATTGATTGAATGTTAAAGCGGCATGCTGCGATGATTTCTGTAGCATGACCGTTGATTCCATTGATCTTTTAATTGACGGGCTAATTTCGCTATCACGAAGCATGATTGAGACCCTTGATCAGTCAGAGCCCGTGCGAGTCTAACTTCTCCTCCAGCGCATATGTTCACCATGGCTGTGGCTAGTAATACCGTCCTATTACTATGACCATCGCTACCGCAATTCGTGTTCATGTTGAAGCTTCTTCACTGGACATTCTTCCTTTTACCGAAACTGCTGTACTCTCACCTCGAGGGAAATGAAGTAAGGAATTATGCTATTGTGCGCATATTTTGCAACCCCTCTTCATCACACATTCCCTTGCGGTATGCCATCTCGCAAACAGTTGAAACACAGCTTCGACCTTTGGACTAAGTCAATTGATGACACTCGCTGCATACAACGCATTTCGACTCTGTGACTGTAGTCAAATGGTTTTTTGTGGCTGTTACTCGTACTTGCTGGTGTTCACGGTTGAATTCACGACTGTTTTCCAACCATCTGAATCTAGCCTCTATGAAGTCAAAAAATTCGTTTAGTTTAGGAATTTCTGTTGAAATTCCTCCGGATTGTTGATATAATTTCCTTGATTTAGAATCAAGTTTCGGACGTAAACAAATGAATCACTAATGGATCCCAGGAGCTTACGTCGAACCCTAAATTTTTGATACCGTACAAGATTTCCCTTGACATACCCATGATCGTTTTCAAATCGAACGCATTTTCATGTCGAACTGATTTTAAAGTAAGCAATTTTTGGATGTAGTTGTTGACCAATGCTGCTGAATTTTGAAACCGGTTCGTTAGCAGTTCTATAGCTGTTGCATAATTGCTTGATGTCGGTGCCAAATGATTAACAATCCTTGCTGCTTCTCCTTTCAAATTTCCTTTTAAATATTGAATTCGTTCAACATCGCTTAAGGTTCCGTTCTGGTGAACTAATCGATCAAACAGTTCCCAAAATGATGTCCACTCTTCATACTTGCCGCTGAATGATGGAATGCTTATTGGTGGAAGTTTGATTTCCCGATGTGTTCCAGCTTGTGGAGTTACTGCCTCTGGTTGGTGTTGTCGTTGTTCTGCTTCCTTAATTTGGATGTAAGCATCTTGATATATTTGCTCCAGCTCAACGAATTCGTTGTTGGACACGTACTTCTGCTCGTTATCGGCTTCTTCCAATGAGGACATGATCTCGTCATTCATTGTCACCAGCTTTGTTCAGTATTCTCTAATCTGATCCAATTTGAATGCTAGGTAGACTGCATTCTGGGTTAACTCCAAGTTGTCAATAATACGTGTAAAGTTGTTCTTAATGACATTCAACTTTTTAAATTTTGCTGGGCACTTCTTGATGTTAGTTCTTTCTGTGTCGGATGTTGATTCTTGACTTACTTCACATCGATTTGGACTTCGATTTACAGGAAATAACCGTGAAGCCTGTATGTCTGCACCGCTTGGTAATTGCACTGGCGCTGGTTGCGTGTTTTTCCTGATTACCTCCAATTTTGTCTTGAAAGTACCCTTAATATCGAGATACCTCGTTCCAAATTGGTTAAAATATTTATTTGGAAGTTGGACCAGTGCTGTTCTAACTGCTCGAGTCTCCTTACGAAATACTCCACCGAGTATGGGGATTCTCCATCTTTCTTAAAATTAGTCCATAATCGATGCACTTCTTCCGTGCTTCTCGTCTGATTCCACGCAATGTCTTCGATTTCACTCATTTGGTCTAGTACCAATATTTACAAATCAATTTTCTCTGTCCCGGCTAATCCGGCTCGAAGGACCATGTAAATTCTACTATTTAGAATTTTTATATTTTTAACTCAATCGCCTAATGCAGCCTCACATTAGGTAGTGAAAGGGCTTGGTTCGATTAAATAACAAGGCTGAGCCGAGTAACTTTATTTCAACTTAATTTATAGAAAAATTTTGCTAGCCTAAGCACGACAAAGTGCAAGTATAAAAAATACCAAAAAAAATTTTGACACACGAAAATACATATATTGGTAACCTAAGCAATAAAAACGAAGCGACAAAGTGCAAGTTAAAAGAATACCAAAACAAATGTCGACATATAAAAACACAAATATTTTAACCTAAGCAATAAATGCGAATAATGAAGGAAAATAACTATTTTATGTTGATATCATCAACAGACTTCTCTTAAATTTCTTTCTTGATGGATAGCGAACTCTTCAAATATTGAAATATGATTATTTATTATTATTATTTCATCGTTTGGGATATAAAATCTTTCAATAAATTCAGAGATTTTGTTGTTAAATTATTGGTTACCACTTCCTGTTGAACTGTTAGCAAAGTTTATGAGATAATTTCCATTTAAAACAAATTTTCTCTCATCACGGTTGCTCTTAAAAGTTCTGTTTTTCATATTACTAGATGGAGTCAAAAGTAACCTCCTTGGAAATGAAAAAAATTTTTTTTTAAATGTCTTCTTTATTTTATTGAATATAGTCCCTTTTAGTTTTATACACTTATTCCAGCGATTTTCCAACTTCTTGATCCCGTCCGAAAAGTAATTTTCTGGAAGGTCTGCAAAATACTCCTCCGTGCCGTCGATAATTTCCTCGCGTGAGCTGAATTTTTTATGGATGAGCCATCTTTTGAGGTTTGGGAAGAGATAATAGTCCGAGGGATCCAAATCCAGTTACCAATCGACGCCAAAAGTCCGCCCGATTGCGCATCAGCAAGTCCAAACACGCTTTCGAAGTGCTCTCACGTTAGTGTTTTTGGTCAGGAGTGAGCATTCGCGGCAGCTAGCAGCAGGATAACGTTTTCATATGCAGAATATTGCCCACAATATGGCGTATGCGCTCAGTACTAATCTTTGTGGTATCTGCTAGCACGCGCAGCTTCACTTTCCGGTCAGTCAACACCATTTCATATATTTTTTTGACATTGTCCTCTGTAACCGCATCGGAGGGCCTGCCGCTGCGCACTTGATCGGTAGTGGAGTTGCGGCCACCACGAAACTCTCGAAACCAATATTTGACGATGTAATCCGACGGAGGTGGGTAAATATTATGGGTTTAAATATTTACCCAACTTTTCTTTTGTTTCCTTCGCCGTTTTGCCTCTCAAAAAATAACTTTTTATGAGAGTACGAAAATCGTTTTTGTCCATACTCAACATGATGCCAAACACGTCAACAACAAACAGTTGTCAAAACAAAACTAAACACAGTATCGCACTGAAATTTGGCAGGTTTGCCTAAATATGAACGGACTTCAAGGCACCATAACCTTTTTTGCAGTAGCAGCACATTCTGGTGGTCAAGGAGGTTACTTTTCATTCCACCACCAAGTATTTATGACCAAAAGATCATAGTGCAATACCGTTATTTCTACATCTAATTTACTTACTAACTTACAGTTTTTCTTAAGAATACAATTTCAATTTAATTTTAATTTCTGAAGACTTAAATTATTTACAAAAACGTTCGTTTTATTTTTGGTTTTAACTACATATTAAAATTCTTCGTTTAATTGCTTGTTGTTATAATTTGCAATTGGTATTAATATTTTTTTTATCAGCTTTCATTATTGGTGTTAGATCTTTGTTATCACACTTGGCTATTCATTTTTTCACGTCATTGAATCTTTTAATGTCAATTTGATATTTAATGATTTCATTGTTGCTCAAAATCTTTGGGTATATAACCCCTAAACTTGGCAATATTGTATTTTCTTGCATCAAATTTATTTTTTCTCTTAGAAAGTTAATTGGCATTTGTTGTTCCAAAAATATTTCCCGTAACATTTGTTTATTGAGATTCGTTCGTATTCATTGTATCTAAAATTTTATATCTGTCTGATTGTAAAACTTTTTTTTAGTAAAGTAAATGAGTCATTACAATTGTAATTTATTGTTACCTGCTGATTGATTGCTTCAATTAGTTTGACATTTTTATTGCCCTTAGTTTTTAATTGGTTTTCTTTTCGTCCAATGTCCAACTTAATCCCTTTTCTACAGCAATAATGAAACCACTCTTAGATCTATGGGGTAGTAGAGTTAGTACCTTATTCCCATTGAATATAATTCTGTTCTTAAAAAGTACTTTCCTTCTGCTGGTAAATTTTCAATATGTTTCTCCAAAGTATTATACTAATAATTTCGTTTGGCTTGGTAATACTATATGTATTTGTTGCGCAACTGTTTTTTTTTTGTGATGGAAATGCACCTTTATTGTGGAAAAAGTTGTTGCAAAAAAATTATTCAAAGTATTGTCCATCGCTAGCTACAATTGTTCCCATATTTCTGGCAGAGCTCGAATACCGTTATAGTAAAGCGTTCATCTTTTGAGGCTATCCACGAATCAAGCCAATTTTTGATGTTTGCATTTGAGCGGAAATGCTGGTCAGCCAGCCCATGTGCCACCGAACGGAACAAGTAATAATTTGACGGCGCAATATCTGTGGTATATAGCGGGTGGGGTAGGACTTCTTATTTGAGCGTTTCCAGGTAGGTTCTAACGGGTTTGGCAACGTTAGGCTGAGCGTTGTCATACCGTGGAATTACTTTTTCGTGCCTCTGCTCGTATTGTGGCCGTTTTTCGCGCAGTGCACGCCTCAGTCACACCAATTGAAGTCGATACCATTCCCCAGTGATGGTTTAGTTGGGTTTCAATAGTTCATAATAAATAACACCGACCTAATCCCACCAAATATACAGCATAACCGCTGCAGCGTGAATATGCGGTCCCCATGACTTTCTTCTTTTCAGTTGCTGTAATGATTCCATTTTTCATCACCCATCATAAGGAACCCAAGTTTCTTGCTTGTTTTTGAATCATTTCCAACGCATGCAATCGCCAGGAAACGGCTTGGCGGGTAATTCCTTATGCTGAAGGAAGCTCTTCTTGCATTTGGCACGGATGCTTATCGAGCAATATCTCCAATCCAGCGTAGGATTTTGGCCTTCCGTCACGTGGACGGTCGTCAACATTGAAATCACCGTCTTTGAAGCGACGGAACTAATGACGGCACGTTGTTTCACTCCGAAAACCATGTGGAGCTTTCGATGCGCTTCAGCCGCCGTTTTCTTCGAAAGAAAGAAGAAAATAAATACTTCCCTCAAATGAGGATTATTTGGCACAAAATCAGATATTTTCACACAACCAAAAGTACAGGGTGCTGCAGAACCAATTGAGCAGCTGCACTAGTCTCTTTTGTTCTGTCGGTATCCCCATTTACTAGCAAACATGGTTTGAACCGGAGTACATCGTAGCTTTGCCGTACGTGCATTTTATGAAAACAACCGATCTGTGATTGAGACGCAAAGAGCTTTTCGGCGACGTTTTAACATTCCGCGCAATAATGCTGTTCCTACTGCGAACACAATTCGGTCCTGGATTCGACAGTTGGAGGAAACTGGTAGCGCACTAAGAAAGGATATCCATGGCCGACGAAGATCCAACAGAACACCAGAAAATGTGGAGCTAGTGAGAGCAGCACTCGAGCAATCGCCAAGACGTTCTGCTCGAAAGCACGCTATCCCCAATGCGGTTTCAGACCGCAGTTTGGGGCTGCATTTAAATTTGAATTTCCTTCCCTTAAAAATTATGATGGTTAAAGAATTGAACCCAGCAGACCCCGCCAACTGCCAAAATCTGTGTGAGGAAATGCTTGCAGCGATCCCTCCTGAGGCAGCATTCTTCAGTAGCGACGAGACACATTTTCACGTAAGCGAGATTGTGAATAAACAAAATTTTCGCTAGTGGGCTGAAAACAACCCCCAAATTGCTCACGAAAGACCGCTACATCCGCCTAAACTAACGATGTAGTGTGCCGTATCACAATTTGGCATTATTGGCCCGTACTTCTTTGAAGAGGGAGGCGTGACCGTAATCCTGAATTCCAGGCGTTATGTTTCAATATTACAAAATTTTTCGCAGCCCCGATTGGATATGGTTGTTGAAGAAGAGCGATGAAGGGATGTTTGTTTCCAACAGGATGGGGCTACAACCCACACAGCCCAAAATTCTCTAAATGCTTTAAGTAAAATATTTCCCGGACGTCTAGTGTCTTTGAGAGGTGACGTGAGGAGGCTTGCGCGGTCGCCGGGCTTAAGCATATGCGACTTCTTTCTTTGAGGATATCTTAAGGAAAAAGTGTTTAAACGTCGCCCCCAAAACCTGATAAAGCTAAGGGAGCGAATTGTTGAAGAAGTGAACGCGATACCCTTCGAAATGGCTGTTAAAAATTTTAGAAATCGGCTCCAGTAATGTATTGCAGCTATCGGCCGCCATCTTAAAGACATTATTTTTAAAAATTAGTGCGTATAAAATGGTATGTTCTACGGGTTTCAAAAATAAAAACACTTGTTTCATTTAAGCCCTGTTTTTTTTTATAACTCTTCAAAACTGCTCAACTAGTTCTGCCGCACCCTGTATATGACGCCAAAACAAAATCACTAATGTGTTACAACCGTTTGTTTACCATGTGTCTAAGCTTGGTTCATGACGTTGTGGATATATCAAAATCGACCAGCACGTAATGCAATGGAGCAATCTATTAACAAACAGCGAGAACTTCGTTGCGCATCTAATAATATTATGTCAAATTTATTAACTGTCTCTACTTCATCAATCCTTATCTCTGCATAATCGAATTTTTAAGTGTTTTTTTTTTATCAATTGCTAGGGCCGTATGGGATTTAGGGATGACAATAATTAGTATTAGTAGTGTTGCAACGCAACATGGAGCCAGAAGATCCAAATCGATGGATTGCATTTTTCATCCTCAATTTGCCGACGGCAAAATGACTTTCGCTAACATAGCCCAATTCCAGCGAGCAAATTGGGCGATCAGGAAATTAGAAACGAAGCCATGGCATATAAACAGCACATAAAGTTTTATAGGCAACAGCAAAAATGCATTGTTTCAATCAGGAAACTCCGCCCACTCACCCATGCACAAAGCATCGGAGAGCGATGCGCCTTTTTGTATAGGTTACTGCAAGTGTTGAAGGCAAGAGCAATGCAAAACTACGCACGGGCGGAAACAAAGGAGCGGTATAGACAGCTGTTCTTTTAATTGGGAGGTTCGCAATCAATGGGGTCAATGACCAGACGAATCATGTCAACCGCAATCAGCTAGAAGCAAGAAGGTTTCGTCGAAGCAGCAGTAGCAGAAAAATTCAATGTAGGTTTGTGACCACAAGTGAACGCAATAAAATATAAAAAAAGGGTCGACAGCAGGGTAAATATCATCCCAAAATTCAAAATGTAACCTTGATCTTAAAGTGGCAAAATCAATTTTTTTATTTCAATGGCATCCAGTTTTTTTGTTCGAGAAACTCTGCAATTGAGTTGAATACCAGTTAGACTGTGATCGGTTATTTTTAAGTCAAATGCAATTGTTTTAAAATCAACACAAATTTTTCTGTGAGGCCTTACAAAAATGTGATCTAAACAAGAGCTAAATCGAGTAAGCTGATTCATAACAGACACAAAGCCAAACGACGAAAACGTTGTTAAAAAATTATCGGCAACAGGTGTATCACACAGGATGTTAATATTAAAAATTAAAAATATAAAAGAAAAATTAAATTTCTACATTTCTAATTATCCAAAAATCTCAAAAACTCATCCAAAAAGGTTCCCACTGTACACTTACTCGTATGCAATCTGTAAATACAGATAAAACAGTAGTGAACACCAGAGGCATCGCAAGTAATACTGGCTATATCAGCACTATCCAGTTTATACAATACTTATTAATTTTACATCCCATTATGTTACTTCTATAATACTATATACCGCGACACCGCGAGCAGCATAAGTTTCGTTACAAGCCGCGTCGAAAGAAAAATTAGGAATTATATCATATTCAGACTTCAAGGATGTTATTTCTGCTGCTGCTGCCATTGTTGTTGGTGTGACAAACACCAAAAACATTGGAAGAAATTTTGTTTTTGTTCTCCCGCATTTTCTTCATTACAGCTTTCTTCCGTGAGACAGTTGAGAACTTCACACACACGATGTTAGAAGCAAATTTTGTGTTCTTTTCTTTTACACTCTTAACAAACCATGAGTCAATGTCGTTGGAGTTCACCTCTTCACCAAGGACAGTACCCAGCAATTTGTTGACTCTCTCTTTTACGTTAGAGTTGCTAACGTCGGGAATGCCAATAATGTCAACTGCACAATGTTTCTCCCTCTGCTCCAGTAGATTCAGCTTCAACTCCAAATAATCAACCCTCTTATTAAGAGAAGCTTACAATTTTCAAGAGCTTTGATTTTAGTAAGCGCCTCGGTGTTAACTTGCTTAAGCTGAATACAGCCAGCTAAGTACAGCCAGCATTTGCAATGTTATAGTTTATTGCACCGTGTTGTTATCATCATGGGAAGCAATATTTGGCATTACAGCTGATGGACTTTAGATTCCTGTAGACGGACTCTCAGTTTTTTTGTTTTTAGAGATACTAAAACTAGTAGAGGTAAAACAAGTAACATAGTACTTAAAGATGAGATGATGTTTGCAGATGAGTTAATGGGAGCATCTCCCAATATTGACTTTCTCCGCTGAGTGACACAACTATCACACTTGTACCCTTGACTACCTTTGTCATAAAACTCTATTTCTCTTTTCTCAATTTTGGCGCACTTTCCATGATAGTATTCATGACAAATAACACACTGAATCTTAAGTTCATGTTTGTCGATTTTTAAATAGCACAAACCGCACTTCATTTTCGCATCATCAGTTGTTACAGCAGGCCAATCAGAATTACAGAGTTAAGTGAAAAGATAAAAATTATTATTATTATTATTATTATCTTTTATTAGCAAATAATTTAAATTACATGTTAATCATAAAATTAATGAGCTTAGCTGCGAGGACTATTAGCTCTATGATAAAGAAATTCTTATATAAAAATGTTAGTAGATAAAATAAATTGGTTGTTGAAGTGTTAGGGTTTTTTAATATGTCATAGATATTAGTATAATGAAATAGTTTAAGTATAATTGGTTTGAAGACGGTACAATTTTCCAGTATGTGCGTTAAATCCAGAGTAACATTGCAAATAAGGCAATTTGGTGGAGGGTTTTTAGTCAATAGGTGTTGGTGTAGTATGTCCTAGCCGAAGACGAACGAAGTTGTTTATTTTTGATTTGGTAATGTTGGTGGGATATTGTGGATGGGATTTGTTTGAGTTGATTTTAGAGTAATGGTAGTAGGTTAGCTTTTATGGATTTTTGTATTTTGTTTTTTAAATCTGATTTTGTGAAAATGTTTAAATTGAACACTGGTGCATATTTGACCCGTTGAGCAGCACGATCTGCATTATAATTACCTTGTATATTAGTGTGGCCGGGAATCCACATTAATTTCGGTTTGTTAGGGGATTTTATGAGTTTATTTTGGATATTGACGATGAGTTCGGTGTTGTTGTTAGGGTTGTTTATGGCTTTGAGTACAGAATGACTGTCAGTACATATTATGTGTTTACCGCGGCAGTTAAGAGCTTCCTTTGAGGCTTCCAAGATTGCAAACGCTTCGGCTGTGAAGATAGATGCAAAATCGGGCATGATTCCAATACTAAGGATGGTGCCATTATCCAGTGTGACAGCGAATGAAGTACTTTCAGTTAACTTAGATCCGTCGGTAAACAGAAATTTCCATCCCTCCGTTTTAAGGTCAGAGGAAATACTGACAATCAAGGCCTGATAGACTGCATTGCTGGTATTGCATTTTTTGTAATCCTCAAGTGTCGTTATTATTGAATCCGGTCTTATGAACCATGGTGGAAATGTTGGGATAACGTTTCGTGGCCGCTTAGTAGGGATTTCAAATTGTGAAACTTTGTCAAGGATGATACTAATTGCAGATGGAACTTTTTTCTTAATTTTGTGGCCTTTCTTGTTGATCACAGAATTTTGCGAGAAGACCAGCTTTTGTACTAATTTCAAGGTAATAGCGTCTTTTCTTTCTTCTATTGTGGGAAGTCCGGCTTCTGCCAAGATATTTTTGATGTGGGTTGTAGGGAAGGCGTTTGTGGGTCTTCTGGCTGCTTGGTGATAAATTAGTTTGATGATTTTTAAAGTTGACTTTGAGCAGTTGCCGTAAACCGATAAACCATAGTCAATTTTACTGATAAGGAGTTAAAATATCTTTAATAAATGATCTAAAAATTTATATTTCGATATTATTGTGGATATATGGTCGAAGGCTATTATAAAAAGGATAACCAATAAAGGGGAACCTTGTGGGGTTCCGTTATGTAAAGGCGATTGCTTTGAAAAGCGATTATTTATATTTGTATAAAATTTTCTGTTTGTAAGGAAAGATCTTACATACCCGTAAATTTTTTTTCCAACACCCCGTTCCTTTAGTTTTTCTAAAATAATGTGTAATCCGATCTTGTCGAAGGTTTTTTCATAGCCTAAGGTAAGAACAGATACATGGTTTTTTGCGGATATTGCTTTCGAGATAAAATAGTCAATATGCAAGTGAGCGTCGACGCATCCTCTATTCGCTTTGAATTCAACTTGGTGTGGGGAAATTAGTTTTTTTGATTCAGCGAACCATAAAAGGCGCTTAGCTACAATTTTTTCTAAAGTTTAAGATGTGCAGGGGATCAGCGAGATTAGTCGATAATTTTCCACCACATCGATATCTTTTTTTGGCTTAGGGATGGGGATTAATGACATCGTTTTCCAACTTTGTGGAATACTTGCTGAATCAAGCACATTTTGTATAATGTAATTAACCGCTGTTTAACTTCAATTGGCAAATATTTTAGCATTGGATAGGAAATCCGATCTCTTCCAGGTATTTTACCTTTGATTTTGTTGAGGCACGCTTCGAATCCGATGAGGGAAATTGGTTCTTCAATTCGTCTGGCAGCAGGATTATTTGCATGTAGGGGAAAGGGATAACTAAGACTCAAAATTTTGGAGTTATTGAAGTTAGAAGAAAAGTTGGTGTCATCTGAGAATCTGGACCAGGTTTCGGCAAAAATGTTGCATATTTTGTCTGGGTCTGTTATTATTTGGTTCTGAGACCTTATACTTTTAATAAATAATGTTGAACGATTTCCTGTCAACTGTTGAATGTTACGCCGTATTTTGGCAGGACAAGAGCTGGGGTTGATGGTGGCTGTAAATTCTGCAAAGCTTTGTGCTTTGTTGTCTTTAAGCATTCTGCGAAATTTTGCGTTTGTTTTCTTATAAAGAATTTTAATTGTGTTGAGTCGGCCTCTTTTGGAATTTCTGAGAGCTAGCATCTTATCCTTGCGTAGTGTGGAAAGTTCGGGGCTCCACCAAGGGACAAGTCTATTGTTTTTTTGTCCTGAAGAGGGATGAGTTTGCGGAATTAAAGCGTTAGCTGCCGTTCATATGGCTTTATGCAACAACGCTGCTTCTTTATTTGTATTTTTGGTGGGCATCTTTTATTTTACTCTTAAACAAGGGCCAATTGGCATTATCAGTTTTGGATTTTGCTGTAAACACTTTGTTAACAGTTGAATGCGCAATGGTGACCGATGCTATGATGGGGAAGTGGTCGCTATTGTGAAGATCATTAATGGTTTTCCAGGAAGTGGATGGAAGTAGTTGGGGTGAGCAGCAGGTTATATCTATGTGAGTGAGAGTATTGTGCGTGGAGAGGTGAGTTGGCGAGCCATCGTTTAAAAGAATAAGGCTTGTGCTATGAAGAAAGTCTTCAAAAATTGCACCCCTTGAATTTGTAGAGGGAGATCCCTAAAGTATGCTCCAAGAGTTGACATCCCCACCAATAATTAGTGGTGAATTGGTTTGATTAACGATGTTGTGTAATTCGCTTGTTTGGAAGTTTTCATTCGAAAGGATGTAAAGGCAAATGTAGGTAAATTTTGATGGAAGTTCGAATTCATAAGCAATTGCTTGTAAATTAGTGTTAATATGTTATGGGTTGTGTGGAACATTTTTTTTACCAGAAGGTCTATGCCCTGTTTAGATGTTGTATTTGTAGCACGATTTTGAAAGTATCCAATGTAATTTACTTGAGCTATTGGATTGGAATTGAATGGACAGTGGGTTTCTTGGAGGGAAATTAAATCAGGATTGTGATCTTGTCATAATTATTTTGCAGACCTTTCACATTCTGGAGAAGTATGGAGAAGTATGAGCCAATGCTTTATTTGGATGTTCGATGTTGTCAGGTGTATGTGGTTTGATTGAGTTTGGTTTGGGTTTTGTGAATGTAATAGACTTTTGCTTGGATATATTTGGCTTTGATGTAGAAGAGGAGGGAATGCATTGAGACTCTTTTAGTCCAGATGTAATGTGATCAATTAGTTGTGTTTGGTTGTTTTGTTTGTCTTTTTCTGCAAACGAGTGAAGGGAGGATGTTGTTTGAGAGCAATTTTGGTCTCTATATATATACGTTTTGCTTGCCTAACTGAGCATTTATTTATTGTTTTGATGGATAGAAACTCTTTGGCTTGTTTGTTACTTGACCATGTTTTAGATGATGAAGGGTGTTGGAGCGAACAGTTTGCGCACATTATACGTGAGCAGACTTCTGGTGAACGGGGTGGAAAGCTGCATGAATCGCATGTGGTGTTGCCGGCACAGCGTTTAGCGGTGTGGTCCAGCAGTTGGCAGTTGCGACATCGCATGGGGTTCGGAATGTATTCCGAAACCTTTGCGTTTTAAAATCCAATTTATATAGTTTTGGGAGGGTGGAACACGTCAAACGTGAACAGAATCAAGCCAGTTGGCTTTGGTTTATTGTTGGCATCGGGTTTTGTATACTTGTAGACACTAGTAACGCCTTGTGACTTCATTTCCGCGACGATCTCTGTTTCGAGAACATTAATGAGGCATGGGGCATATGCGATTCCTTTGCACTCTTCAAACGATGGTGTAATCTCACTTCTACTGGACACACATTTGCTATATTGTGAACTTTAATAAATTTATCGGCAATTTTTTGCGATTTAGTTTTGATTAGCAGGTTTCCATCGCGAAGCTGGGAAATTTGATCATCCTCAGTGCTTATATTGTCTATTGCTTTTTTAAGTAAGAAGGGGCTGACACTAATGGGGGTTTCTTTATTTTTAGGAATTGTAATTATATATTTAGGATTATTGAGATTGCTTCTAAAGGGCAAGGGAGGAAAATTTAACAAAGCGGTGGAATTTGTTTTTTGTTTTTTAGTAGGTTGGAAGTCAGTAACAGGATCTATGTCAAGATCTCTGTATCGGTTAATTCTATTGGGCCCGAAGGACATGACTGTACTTGGGTAAGACACTAGCTATAAAAAAAGGAAATGCACAGTTTGTAAAGAAATGAGAATTGGTATGAACGATTGGTATAACGGGGAAAACCGGTTTGCTATAGAGCAAAATTAGAACACATAATACTCCGAGAACAATGTGATCTATTCAAAGGCTAGTCGGTGACTGAGATAAAAACTACTTTTTACTTAGATTTTAAGTTATAAAAAATACTTTTAAGTGGAGCAATTCCCAATGCGTGTATCCCCATCAACACGAAGTGGGCCGATTATTTTTGCAATTGCCGTACCGTCCATAACCAGAAAGACTATATTCGGATAATTCATATTTTAATGTACAAACAAAGTATGCATATCTTTAGTAGTCAAGTTATTTTTGCGTAAATTGAAGATTGTGAATTCATATACATATACAACAAAGAAAATAAAAATCTTTTACAAATTACTAAGATCTTCAAAGCTCCTAACTTTGACAGCATCGTCTCCTTCTTTCTTATACAAAAAAATTTATTATTCCTAAGCCAAATATAATTATACTGCTTTGTCACCTTGATGTTCCTTGCTGCACTGAATAGTTGACATGTTTGAGCAGTCAGGCTGTCGTTGATGTAGATGTTCATACCATCGTGATGACCACCAAAAAGCCTCGTAGTAATTTTCGGTTTCTTTTTGTGCTTGATTTTCATGATCTCTTCTTTCATACATCGGCCACTCAGTTTGACAACAACAACATTGCTGAAGAGATCAGATGATGAAGCGCGCTCACTAGTGTTTTTTTCTTTTTTTTTATAGCAACAGTCTATATCGTTTTCCTCTATTTGTACACCAACACCCTCGCGAACAACTTTTAAAGTCCTTTATGTATTCATATTGTCAAACTTGGCATATTCAATATTTCTAATGTATTAGACAGATTCGGTTGTTCCAATGAATTTGTTTTTATTTGCAATGCGTTTACTTTACTTTGAAGCTCGAAGTTTTCAGATTGGAGGGCACTTATGAGGGAGATAAAGTCTTTTTTGATTTTCTTTAGTTCTAGGAATTCATCATATATTTTTTCTAGTGTTACTTTTCCACTAGTGTTACTTACTTTACACAGCACTCAAAGCACTCAACTTTAACATCACTTCTTTCAACTTTCGTATTACATGATTAATAAGGAAATGAAAATTAAAGCAAAACGAAAGTATTGTAGGAAAAATTATGAACTTTAGTGGCACCAACTTTCTTCGTTCCATGTGCACCCCACACTCGCCATAACGCAACAAATCTAAACCAATCATGGATCATGATTGTAAGACGACTAGCATCACCCATGTAGCTCGATGGAATCTGGAAACATCAATACACCAGGAGTTCTGGCGTACATGGAAAACCGAGTACAAACAAGAGATATAGCAATGACATAAAGAGAAGCATACTCAAGAAAACATGCTATCATGAACACTTGTATTTATAAATAAATTTACCTTCGCTAAAAGGGATAATGGGCAGATTTATCAAAACAATTCCAGAACAGAACAAAATGGCTCCAGTAATCGATATAAAGGCACCAACTGAAGAAATAAGAACATCTGCCTGTAAGATAAGTCCCCTGCCTTATGAAATCCATCCAGATATGCTAAAGCCTCTGATATTCCTACCCTCAAACGAAAAAAATCAGAAGCCTCTCCGAAAAAAAAGGTAAAAGTAAAACCACTAAAAATACTCAACTATCAGTTCTTAAAGCTATTACGGACACCAATCAAGGCAGAATGAGCTTATTAATCTTATAACCAAATAGCTTTTGAATGAGGTCAACAAAATTCGGAAAGATATTCCAACTAGCTTAGCACTTCCTTGCTATGATGAATACAATCTACCTAATTTATACGAGTTATTAAGAGTAAAGGCCTGTGTAACTTCATCTGGCATTCTGCTCCTCATCAAGCTTCCCCTATTAGGCAGTGATGTGTTTCAGCTTTTCAAAATGATACCATTACCAGTTCAACAGAACAACTCTTTTGTATTCATAAAACCATCCACATCGTTTCTTGACATAACTCCATATAGAGACCAATATTTTCCAGTACCACATGTTGAATATCAAAGATGTCAACAAAACGATGAGAGGAAATATCTATGCAGGTAATGACATGCAAAATCTACTCAACCACAGAAAACAACTATCGCCTTATTGTTCTCTCAAGACTACCAATCAGAGAAAAATTCGTCTTTTAACAAGAAGAAACCCTTTCAATAGTATGTGGATCCAAATAACTTAGCACTCCATTACCCGGAGTTGGACTCATAGCGATCAAAATTCAAATAGCATGAATACAAATCTGTTTGAACATAGATGCCGCTAATAGGTGGAAGGAAAGGAAAAGATTAGGTAGCAACCAAAGACAAAAAAAAGGGAGAGAAGGAAAAAGAATGTGTGGCCGGAAGCATCTTGTGTGGAAAGTTGTACAGTAATTAAGAAGTAATTAAGCTAATAAAATTGTTACTTTACTAAATTAAAAAAAAATAAGAAAAAAATGTTGTCTTATTTGGCGTGGATATTTACACGCTCCCAGTCAACGAACTACTAAAATTAGCTCAAAATTGTGTCATCAAACAACCAACTATGATTATTAATTCCCACAACTGCGTCATTTTTCGCAGCTTCCAATGTAAGTCAACTATTATGGCTACCACATGTAGAAGTGCACCAAGGCATGCTTCCAGAAATAAAAACGATAATGAATTCATCATTCACCACAATGATGGTTTAGCATTCCTAATGAAGGAACCAAAAAGCTCATCAATTATTGCCGCATTCAATAACGCATCATGACATACATCAATACTCCATTGGCTACTTATCACTATTTACAGTCCTGCAGCTAATACGCCTTATTTTTCCCCAAAGAAGGAAGACGAGGAAGTGCGTAAATCCCAGAAGCAAAATATTTTAACTCCAAGATCTCAACACCGCGCCGGGAAGAATGTTGTTACTTAAATTTATTCACTCATATATTCTTCATGATACGTTTTCCCACGTTATTTACTGCCTAACACGTCCACTCAAATATCCAAAATTTATCACCTAAGAGTGGACATACTACATCTGACACCTGCTGTACCCCAAACGTAGCGTCGCATTTTGTTTGGCCACGAGCATCCATTTTTTATTTCCCACATTCAAATAAGTTATTTTATTTTTATTTTAATTGTAAAATAGTACTTAGGTAGATAGGTAAAAGTGGCTGTTAGAAAGACCAAGCCACTTAGGCGTATTGACCCATTGTGATGTCATGAGGATCTGTGATCATTCTACTGATGGAACCAATTTGAGCTTATGATGAAGCGTATGGGACTGTTTACGTCTATATTCTTAAGATCGCTTAAGTCATTGTAGAAGAAAGCTCCAAAGTGTAGTTTTCTTTTTTGGGAGAGAGCTGAACATGTACAGAGTAGGTGGAGGACTGTCTCCTCTTCCCTTTCGTCCATACAGCTTCTACGGAAATCGCTTGTAAAGGCGCCAAGCCTACTTGCCTATAAGTCAGCGTCCAGTAATGGCACCTATGATGGCACTGAGATGTTTCTTATTCAGAAGGTTCAAACTCTTAGAGCGATTCAGATCCAGTTTTGGCCAGATCTGTTTGGTCGGTAGACATGCTGGTCCAACAGTCTACCTAAGGTCTATTCTTTTATTAACTTCAAGCTTTAATATTGATTTGCATGGGTATACCTATGCTACCCTTTTCCAGTAGATTGGGTAGAGTGGCTCCAATTTTGATTAGTTCGTCAGCCCTGCAATCCCCTGGAATGTTTATGTGGCCCGGAACCCAAGAAGAGTCAGGGTTGAACTACTCTACCATCTCCGCAAGAAATGGCGGTTTTAGAATTTAATGAGACTGAGTCCATGGACTTGATAGCGGCCTGACTATCCGAAAAGATGCGGATATCCACTGCAGATATCACATTTTTCTTCAGCTAGGATAGAGCTTTTTTAATCACTAACATTTCTGCCTTGGAGAAAACACCGCCACCAACCTCGCGATCAATTATAGATCCATCTGTGTACAAGTGGATTGTCTTATCCGCCATGAAAGCATCTTCCTCCCAGAAGAAGGATTTAGAGGGGAAGCTTACTTGAAAGTCTTTGTCAAACCAAAGATGATTCCTTATATATAAAGAATATTAGCAAGGCCGAATAAATTGATTGTCCGCTGTGAAGTCGTTTTAAGGCGAAAAGCTGCAGTCGTAGCTACTTGCCTGCTGAAAATATCTAGGGCTGTGAAGTGAAACAAAATATCCAATGCCTCGGAGGGAGTAGAACGTAGGGCTCAGCTTATGCATAGACATGCTGTTCTTTGGACTCGGCATAGTTTGCTGCAGGTGACCACATTGCCTAAGGCCGTCCACCAGACAACAACCCCGTAGGTGAGTATAGGTCTTATGACCGAGATATATAGCCAGAGGGTTATGCGAGGTTGAAGATCCCATTTGTTCCCAAAAACTGAAGGAGCTCTTTAGTTTTTATTTTGTATTTTTTTTTTACACAACTTAGCACTCAAGTGAGTACGAATACACTTAAAAATGCCTCAGCATGTGTGATGTTTTTTTCGGAAAATGGAATAGGGAGAGAAATAAAGATGTTTGGGCTCAGTGGTTATTTCGCGCCATGGGTGACATCCAACATTTAATGGGGAAACTAAATTCTTAGTGGAAGTTGGCTTGTTCTAGTCAACTACTGACCTTATTTGATTTTTTTTCACTGAAAAATTTAATGGTTTTCGAGCGCGGTTGGGATTCGAATAACGAGTCTTCATATTTGGAAGTCAGTCCACTACCACTTGAGCCACGGCCAACCGCGATGGTATTAAGATGCTTACCTGAGATGGCTATAGTAACTTCATCCGTATAGGCAATAACCCTGCTACTACGCTCTTCTAGATACTAGGTGGGGTGAAAAGCAACCTCCTTGAACATTATTTTTTGAGAGGTAAAACAACGAAGGAAACAAAAGAAAGGTTAGATAAATATTATGGGGGTGATGCTCCGTTAGATTACACCGTCAAATATTGGTTTCCAGAGTTTCTTGGTGGCCGCAACTCCACTACCGATTAAGTCCGCAGTGGCAGGCCCTCCGATCCGGTTACAGAGGACAATGCCAACAAAATACATGAAATGGTGTTGGCGGACCGGAAAGTGAAGGTGCGCGAGCTAGCAGACACCACAAAGATTAATACTGAGCGCACACGTCACATTTTGGGCAATATTCTGCATACGAAAAAGTTATCCTGCCGCTGGGTGCCGCGCATGCTCACTCATGACGAAAAACACGAACGCGAGAGCACTTGCTGGACTTGCTGATGCGGAATCGGCCGGACTTTTGGCGTCGATTGGTAACTGGATTTGGATCCCTAGGACTACTATCTCTTCCCAAACCTCAAAATATGGCTCATCAGTAAAAAATTCAGCTCACGCGAGGTAATTATCAACGCCACGGAGGAGTATTCTGCAGACCTTCCGGAAAATTACTTTTCGGACGGGATCAAGAAGTTGGAAAATCGCTGGAATAAGTGTATCAAACTAAAAGGGGACTATATTGAATAAAATAAAAAACATTTAAAAAAAAAATTTTTTTCATTCCCAAGGAGGTTACTTTTCACCCCACCTAGTATATCTGCAGTTCATTAACCACTAAGTTCTAGAGAAGCGACCGAGAAGGACACAGGCTTGCGGCGTACCTCTGCTGACATATTTGTTAGAAACCCAACCCAGTTTGGAGTTGATAATCCTGCTATTTATCATAAGACAGCAACTCCCCAAGTGAGCCGCGTACCTGCAGAGTTGACAGAGCAGTCGTGATTGTGGATGTGTTGAGGCTCTTAAAGGCACCTTCTGTGTTCAGGAAAGCGACCACTGTGTAAGAATTCTTCGATGAGGATAGTCAGCGAATGCTGAGCCGTTTCCAACAACTTTCATGTACAGTAGGCATGTTGAGCCGTTGAACAAAGTCTTAGATCAATTTTAGTTCGTATATATGTAGATATCAATCAGTCGTTCTAGAGTTTTCAGATGGAAAGATGATAGACGTATAGGTCTGAGGTCCTTTGGGACAATACGAGAGCGTCTTCCGGCCTTGGGAATGAAAACTAAATAACATAATATATGAATATTAAATAGTATTTAAGCTGATGCGTTTTTGCAAATAAAGTCACTTGTCACAAATCATGCAAAGTCTTTTAAGCAGTTCGAGAGCGATTTCTTCAGGTTCTTTTAGGAATCTTTTCTCTGTGTGTTTGGTATACAAGAAATTACGTGGTGTGATACAGTGGTCTGACGAGCCTAGATGGGATAGAACATGGACTTATCAGGATGAGAAGTTGGAAACAACTTCAGAGTTTTGGTGTTACAACTATCAACGTCTGCTGCTGGTATGCACGTGAGTTCATTGACAAGCTGAATCAAATGGTTTTCCTCAGCGAAGATCTCAACACACCATCCTTCAGGTGTTGTCTGAAAACGCCAGTAATAACGATTTCAGTATGAGAAAACAGGGATACAACTCTTTGAATGGGGTCAGACAGCGCATCAAACTAATGGTCGAATTATTATCCAGTTTGGGGCTTCTGTGATTTAAGCAACAGTAGATAATTTCTTAAGGAGACGGAACTTCAAGCACATAGAATTGAATTCCGGATTGGAATAGGGAATACACTGTGGTTGAAGTAAGCTACATCACTACGCAAGTAAATAGAGAGACCGCGGTGAGAAAAGAATAATGGCACTAGGTCGTAGCCAAGCAACTTCAGATCAGAGTCATCTGAGAGTTGTGGGCGGGGATCTGCCTGTATTGCACTAAGTGGCATGAATGAAATGAAAAAAAAGAGAGAAGATAACAATTACAGAGGGTAAGTGAACAAAACTTCAATCTCGTTGTGATCGAAACCAAGAAGCCATGCTTTGATTTTATTTGAAAATTTACTAGAAGTTGACATGACTCTTATATCGGCTGGAATAACCGTCTTCCGTCATTAAATAAGAGAACTCAAAAGGACAGTTAAATTACATTAAAGATGAGTCTCTCACAGTATTTATAAATGGATTACACGAAAAATTAGGTGCGTATGTAGTAACGCAAAGGCCCAAAACATTAACGGAGGCAAGTCGATGTGCTCAAGAAGAGTAGCAGAGACTCAATTTATTTAAAACTAACATAAATAAAGATTACTCGAATAGTAACGCAAAGGCCCAAAACATTAACGGAGGCAAGTCGATGTGCTCAAGAAGAGTAGCAGAGACTCAATTTATTTAAAACTAACATAAATAAAGATTACTCGAATAGAAATTTAGTCAAGGTGAACTACACAGAAATTAAATGTTTTAATTGCGGAAATAAAGGCCATATCTCAAGGATGGCCTTTATCTCAAGGAATTGCCGGCTTCCAAGAGAATCATAGTTCTAGGGATCATAATACAAGTACTGACTCAGCTTTTAGTTTAAATGCAAACCAGAAGGCAGGCAAAAAAGATTTCAAAAACGAACCAAATGTGAGGCAATAAAAGAGTATGTAGTATTAAATGACTTAGGTAACTCAGAAAGTCCACACATAAATGCGTTAATAAGCGGGGATATAGAAAAATTAATCATCTATACAGGGGCGGAAATATCCATGATTTGTGCGAATAGTGTTTTTAAGTGTGAAGTTGACACAAGTAGAATAATAAAATTTAAAGGTCTAGGAGGTAAACCCAAGGAAACTTTAGGTGAAATTGTTAAAGATATTAAACTATTCACAAATAAAAAAGGTAAATTAAAACCAACTAGAGTTGTTATGCAAGTAATAGAGAACGATTTACTTGGCAACTATGATGGAATTTTAGGCAGCCATTTTCTTAAGGAAGGAGGTTACTCCATTCATTACAAGGAAGGTATCTTGAGAAATAGAAACGAAGAAATAAATCTCAGGTATTTGAGTGAGGAAAAATTCGTTCAGTCCAGAAGTGAAAATTTTAGGATTATCAAACTAAAAGATAATATCGATCTAAATGAAAAAATAGTTATTCCAAAACAAGAAATAAAAGAGGGAATTATTATCCCAGAATGTATAACAAGGAATAATAATGGTGAATGTCTAGCAACAATATTAAATACCACAGAAGAAAGTTTAGATATCAGCAAAAAATACAAAAAGGGTAGTGAAAATTTTGTTGCAGATGAATTATCAAGAAATGTGAGAATACTAGAACAGGAAAAAGACAATGCTATTTCGGATAATAGAATAGAATCACTAGACGAGGTAGATGACATTATAGAGGACATGTTACGAGACATAACTAATGAAGATAGACATACAAACGTCAACAATGACGTAGAAGTTGAAGATTCTTCAAACGAGACTAGTAAACAATGTGATCAAAGAGAGGTTAATGATTTAGACGAAAGACGAAACATTTTAGCAGAAAACCATAATGGTCTATTGGGAGGTCACATAAGACAAAAAGCGTTATATAAGAAACTAAAGAAAATGTTTTATTGGAAAGGTATGAAAAAAGACGTAGGAAAATTTATCAGAAATTGCGAACATTGTCAAATGGAGAAGGTGATTAGAAAACCAACCTGGAATCCTATAAAAATAGTTACAACGTCTGAAAAAGCTTTAGAAAAAATATCGATGGATTTAATTGGTCCACTCAAAGTAACTAGCAATGGATTTAAATTTGGTCTTACAATCCAGGACGATTTATCAAAATTTACAAAATTCATACCACTTAAGACAAAGGAAATGGGAGTAGTAGCGAAATCATTTATTAACGAATGGGTTTTGAATTTTGGTCTACCAAAAATTATTTTAACCGATAATGGTAATGAATTTTGCAATGAATTATTTAAAAATATGTGTGAGCTATTAAACCTAAAACATATAATGACGAGCATTGCCTATCCTCAAGCAAACAGTGCTGTTGGCCCTTTCAACATTGTTGATTAACTAAATATTTAAAAACCACGGGAAGAGAATTAAATAACATGGAAGATTGGGATGATAGAATGCCTTACGCTAGTTTCTGTTATAATACAACCAGACATAATACCACAGGGTATACACCATATGAATTAGTTTTTGGGAATATAAGCAACCAACCATTTGGCTAGGTTGGCCTAGGCGAAAAAACCATGTTTGATTATCTGGACGAATTACAAGCAAAGTTAATGCAAGCTAGTTCTAAAGTAATAGAGAATACATTGCAATCAAAAGAAAAATCTAAGGTAAGATATGACCATCATATTGGCAAACAAGTAGAATACATAGTAGGTTAAAAGATACTAGTTAAAAATATAGTTAAAGGAAAATTAGAAAGTGCATTCAAAGGTCCCTTTAAAATTTTAGAAGTTCACGATGATTTTATTATTGCTAAAATAGAAAACAAAAAGCAAAAATACAATAAATCTAACATTAGATCCTACTTTACAGAGTCACCTATTGCTTCAAGTTCACGGCAGGAAGCATAGAAGTAAGAAAATTAAACGATAATAGCGGACTTTATTTTAATGATGAAGGTCAAGCTAGAGAAATAGGAAGTAAGTTAACCTTATTAAACAAGATTGATATAGGAGAGTTAAACGACTACGTAAAAAATATTAGAAATATCATAAATACAGTAAACGAAGCATGTTTAAGTCATATAACCAATTGCAGAAAATACCAAGAAGTAGTACGTAATAATTTAATTAAGATCGAACACAAAGTTCATATAGTATACAATATAGTAGTTAAAAAGATTAGATCACGAAGGGGATTGATTAATATAGTAGGTAGAGGTTTTAAAACATTGTTTGGTATAATGGACAACGAAGATGCCGAATACTATTCGGAAACCATTAGCACAATTAAGGGTAACGAAATCAGAATTAAAAATGGTATTGAAGAAAATATTAAGTTAATGTTAAAATTAGAAAAACAAGTTATTGATTTCGGCATAATACAAATACAACCACAAGTAAAATGAATGAAATTATCCATTCAATAAACTTAATAAAAGCCGAGGAAAAAGATATTGAAAGTAGCAATTCCGTTCAATCATATTTTAATGAAGTAATGAATAAGGTCAATTTTAAAATTGTTCAGCTAGAATTAGAAATAAAACAAATAATTGGTAGTTTATTGTTTATTGTTTATTCAAAACGGGGTTCTACATCCAAGAATCATTGAACCAAGACAACTACTAGAAGAATTAAATAATTTACATCTTAAAAATTCTCTTGTTTTGGAATCAAGTGTAGAAAACTATGCTTTAATAATGAAAGAATTAGAAATACTCGTACAAGCTTATGCGAAAGATAATTACATTATTGTATTACTAAAAATACCCCTTGTAACAGAATAACAGTTTGATATATATGAAATAATTTTTGTGCCAAAGGTTATAACAAATGGCATTGTTTTAATTGATATTAGTAATAAGTTTATAATGATAAATAAAGATAAAGAATTGTATAACCTTAAGAAAACTATTGAAGATTGTAATGAAACAAACTTTCGTTTGTCAATCTCAAATATTTAAGAGTACGTTAGATTACAATAATTGTGAAATTAATGTATTTATGCGGAATAGGGTTTTTTTTTTTCGTGGGAAGGTGAGAAATCTTCATAGACACTATAGGCCCGGAGCCTATAGTAGTGTGAGATTCTTACTCACTAAAAAATACCTCCCTTCTGCAAACCACGACTGAGTTCACACTCAACAAGCAGTTCTTCTATCGCATTTTATTTTGTTTTTTTTAAGATATCCTGCAGGCGATTTTCCATTGAAAATTCCTGTGTACTTTAGAAAAAATTACGCGCTGCTAATCACCGCGCTAGATCGAGAGGCTTAGTTCTTTTCAGACGGCACAGTAAATTTGTCTCGTCAAGGATCTGTTGAACAGAAATATTCGTATGTCCTTGTAGTCGATTTTTGTGTTTTCGCGCAAACATTTTAATTTCGTTCTGAACGTTTTCGACTCCTAAGTCTCTGTGGATATCGTCGTTTCTAATGTACCACGGCGCATTAACAATACCTCGAAGAACTTTGCTTTGGAATGTCTGTATTACATTAATGTTAATATTTTTAGTATAACTCCAAAGTTGTACACCATATGTCCAGATCGGTTTTAGCACTTGCTTGTATAACAGCAGTTTGTTCTCTAAGCTAAGCTTGGAATACTTTCCAATAAGCCAGTAAATATCTCTATATTTGATTTCAAGCTCTTCACGTCTTTTCTTAACGTGTGCTCTCCATTTTAGTTTAGCGTCGAGTGTCATACCGAGATATTTGGCCTCGTTCGCGTAAGGAATTCGTACTGCGTTGATAAACACCGGTGGATTCGCAATTTTCTTGAGAGTGAAGTTCACGTGGACAGACTTGTTTTCATTAAGCGCGATTCGCCAAGTGTTTGTCCAATTGTTAATCAGTGTAAGGGCACGTTGCAGCTTGGCAGTTGCTTCTTCGACTGTTTTAGCCGTTGCCAAAATGGCAGTGTCATCAGCAAATGTGGCTAGGACAGTGTCGTCCGTTTGCCGTATATCGCGGGTAAAAAGTAAATATAGCACAGGGCCAAGTACACTTCCTTGCGGCACCCCCGCCTTTATTGTCTTAAAAGTAGAATATTCGTTTCCGTGTCTCACGCGGAAGAGTCGGTCTTCCAGTTATGAACCTAAAATACAAAACAATTGCTGGGGTAGGGCTTGTCGAAGTTTATATTTTAGGCCTTCGTGCCATACCTTATCAAAGGCTTGCGAAACGTCAAGGAATGCTTGAGCAGACTAACTCGATTGCTCGTTCAATTATATCGGTTATTCGATGCACTTGGTCAACTGTAGAGTGTTGACTTCTAAAGCCAAATTGATGATCAGGCAAGAGGGAATTTGTGTCAGTAATTGGTTTTAGGCGATTAAGAAGGATTCGCTCGAAGACCTTCGATGTAATCGCGAGAAGCGATATTGGTCTATATGACTTGACTTCAGTCAGCGGTTTACCGGGTTTCGGAATCATAATAACTTCGGCTACTTTCCACTGGTGCGGTACATGCTCTAATCTACGAGTAATGCTGGCATTTAAAAGATAGAGCAGTTTTAGCAAACCTTTTTTCGGCAACGCTTTGAGTATTTCTCCCGTTATTAAGTCATATCCCGGGGCTTGATTGGGCTTAAGCGTGTCTATAACTTGTCTAAGTTCCCTAAGTGAAGCCTCTTTTACTGGAAAGTTTGTCGTCACGTCTAGCGTATTGACATTCTCTGGAAGCACTTCCCCGTCGAATGGTTTAAACGTTTCTGCAAGATGTTCGGCAAAAACATTAGCTTTTTCCTTATCTTCTTTCGCTCAGCCATCCTGGTTTCTTATTATAGGCGCCACGTGTATTTGGTGCTTTTGAACACTTTTAACGGCTCTCCATACGGAGTAGTTGGTATCCTTTGTCGCTGTGAGTCTTTCAAGATAGTTATTAATACCTTGATTATTGAAGTCCTTGATCGATTTTTTCAAAAAGTTGCAGAGCCTATTGAAGGACGTTTTATCTTGTGGTGCCCGGGTTTCATGCCACTTTTTCGTTTCTTCCTTATCATTTCTCTGATTTCCGGTGGGTATCTTATGCCGACTTTGGGAACTATTAGATCGGGTATTTTGGCGACATCCGAGGGCCAGTATGTCGGCTTGCCTGTTGAGTAAAAATAGCAACCACATTCCATACCAGCCCTGTAAAGAGTTTTGCCTTTTTGAGAGATACATCTTGAGCCCCAAAAGGTGTGCTTCGCGTTAAAGTCGCCACCAATAATGAAGATTGGTCCAAGAGAGTTGAATAGGTCACTAAATTCGTATTTTTCTATTTTGCTGCGCGAATGGCAGTAGATTGAGGATATATTAAAAGAGTAGTTTTTATTTTTAGCGCGCACCACGGTCATTTGAAATTTGTCAAGTTCAATTATTGCTTCCAGAGTATGTTCAATGCAGTCTTTTATGAATAGGGATGACCCGCCTCTTGCGTTTCCCGATGGATGATGAGCGTGGTAGTCGCGGTAACCTTTTAGTTCCACTCGCGATTCTGTCGCCAGGTGAGTTTCAGAAATTAAATATATGCCAATTACTTTTTCCTGCATGAAAATATTTAGTTCATCAAGCCTTTTCTGTAGCCCGTTAGCATTCCACGCAAGTATATTGAGCTTCTTTGCCATAATTAGTTGCAGAAATTGGCTTCGAACTTAAGAAGCCGTTCGACTATTATCTTATTTATTTTAGTCTGTTCTTCTAGTCTCTCAAGAATTACTGAGAACACATTTGAGGCAGGATCCGGTGATGTACAGTTAGTCATATTTACTCGCGCCGCTATTTGCGCGTAAGTTTTTCCACTTTCCACTTGCGCATTGTTATTTTTGACCTTCTTTAAAGGTATTGGAGTAGGACCCTGCGTTTTTCAAAGGCTTCGTTTTTGATTGATCTCGTAGCTTTTGCAACTCCTTCGCGACTTCGCAGCCTCGATAATTAGCTGGATGTTTTCCCTTGCAGTTAATGCATATCGCTGGGGACTCTTTCGCGGCATTGCACTCTCGAGTCAGATGTTTGCCAGCGCATTTTACACAGCGAGGTTCCTTCTGGCAAAAGGCCTGAGTATGGCTGAGTCCCTGGCAACGTGTACATTGGGGAATCAGCCTAGAGTTTTTCCGCGGAGGTTCAATTTTGACAACAAGTCCCAAAATTGAATTTATGACATAAATTCTTTCTAGGCTTTCGGTTTTGTCGAAAGTTAACCCCAAGAGGGGAAGACCGCGTCTTGGGGTCGTCCTCTCGCTTTCGACATTGCGCTGTTTTTGCGCAAGTATATTAACTGCGTCGATTATCTTAAAGTCTTTATTTTTAAGGTCATTTACGATGTTTTTTTTAAGGCAAGAGGGATGCAATCCTCTAGCTACGACGCGTATGGGTATTTCCGTTTTATTTTCGTACGTATGCCATTGAATCTTCCCGGCATTTAATTTTTGCGAAACCGAACGGTAGTTGTCTGGATTAAGGACATTAATAGTCCATGTATCATTATTACGAGATCTTACTTTATAATCGGTTGAGCACAGTGATTTCAGGATTATGTGCAACTTGTTGTAGTCCGAGATTCCAAAAACGTTTATTGGCGGCGGCGGTCTTTGTTTGGATTGCTTTGGTGCCTTATCGACTTCAGCAGTGTTAAAGCTGGCTTGCTTCTTTGTTTGTTCGATATCAGGCGGGGAAGTAGCTTTGCGCTTCTTACCTGGCTTTTTTTTCAGTATCCAGTCCGTTTCGCGGACTAGCTCTTCTTCGTCCGTGTGAACACTCGAGTTTTTGGGGCGGTCAAGTAGCGAAACAGACTCAGACTCAGATTTAGATTGCGGCTTAATGGTATTTAGTTGCTTTTTTAGTTCGGCACAGAGCAATTCTATATTTTGGAGTCTGGCGCGGAGATCAGAATTTTCGCGCTCGAGATTTTGTAGCTTATTCGGTGTAATGCTATTGCCCTGAGCTACTGACTGTGCTTGGTCTTTGCTTTCGCATGATCCTAGCGATCCGCGTGCTGGAGATCTCGTGACCCTTGAGCATTTTTTAAAGGGGTCCTGGTTTATATTTGTATTATTCCATTCCATGGAAATGTTAGGGGTGATTGAGCCCGAGAATGAGCCAACGCCGTGGGTAAATTCGATCTTCTCGGTAAGGAAATCAAACGGTTAACTAACACTGTGTCTTGATCCCAGGCATTTAAATAAAGCAACTACACGTCCCCATTTTCCACTCCCACGACGTGTCTAAAATACATTTTACACTCGTTGCTGAGTCGTTGCTCATAACCGCCTGATCAAAAAATAGCTTTAATTGAGTGTTTACAAGTACTCTTTTGTGGTCATACCGATCTGTCAGAATCTCCCAAGTACGCTTATAATTGCCCTTGTCAATGGCCAAGTGTTGGAGTAGTAATGCAATTTCTGGGCTTCTGACAGAGCTGCATTGGTATGAATCAGAGAAACAAACATGTTGTGAAAAGATCTTCACTTTTCGTATCCACCGGAAAATGCTGGAAGTGTGACAACGGGTAACCTGAGCCTGCTATCACTGTTCTCTACCGATGCCGTTGCTTTTGTACTGCTGCATTTTGAGGTTTCTTCGGATCTTAACTTGTCCATATTATCCAAACTTCCATTTTGTATTCCATTGTATTCCTTCAGTTCAGCTTCGATTTTACCTGTTCCTAGAATCTATTGATGGTAGTGCTCTGCTGATGTCATCTGTTTTCCCATCATCTCTAATCTCAATTTAAGGTAATTAATTTTCCCTAGTCTAATTTTATCAGTTTTATTTAAATTTGACCCATCTTTTTGATGGTAGCAAGGATATTAAGCTGGGACTTTCCGTAGGACATTTTATTTACTTATGGAATATATGTAATCGATAGAGAAAAATTTGTGCAGCACTCACTTGTGGATAGTTGTTGGCGACAAAATCCTTTGTGTGTTGCAGCTCCTGTATGGACAGCTAAATTCTTTGGATTAATTTTTCTTGATGTGCACAATTAATCGACATCCTTCACAATTTACACTCAGGTAATCATTATAAATTAAAATGTTTTTCGTATGTATTAATGTAAAGTTTCCACCTACAAGCCTAGTCAACCGATCCAATCATATCCCACTGTCAAGTGTTTAACCCCAAACAACCACACGTTCTCAATCTACCCCAAAGTCAACAACAAGCGGAGACTAATATGCCCTCAACTAGTCAAAACTATCGCGTGCACCACATTTCTACCAGTTCGCAGATTCTTCTGTCAACAGCCTTGGTCAAGGTAAAAGCAGCCAACGGAGGTTACCTAACGTTAAGGGCATTAATCGACACTGGTTCCAAGACATTCTTTATCACCGAAGCAGCGGTTCAAGCACTGAATTTAAGGTCTCGGTGAACATTTAGCCAAATAAGGGGGTTGGGGGAGGTCAGCAGTGGTCAATCAAACAGAATCGTCGACCTAACCATCGAGTCACTAGTCTCCGAGGTTGCAGGTCGAGTACAGGCCCTTGTGCTTAAATCACTGACTGGGCTCCTTCCGGCCCAGCATATTTGTATGGACAAATGGGCATACCTGAATGGATTGCCGTTGGCAGATCCAACGTTAATGTTCCAGCAAAGGTGGAAATGTTACTTGGCAGTGACATCTACGCTGAAATTATCCATGGAGAAGTCAAGAAAACCGGCGAGTGCATAGCTCCAATTGTACAAAGGACACATTTGCGATGGATCTTGTTGGGCAAGGTGTCATCAATGAAAACAAAGGTCATCCGTACCTTCTTCCATTATGTTGATCTCAACACAACTTTGAAAAGATTCTGGGAAATTGAAGAGGAGCCCTTTGAGACCTACGAATCAGAAGAAGATACAAGATGTGAAGAGCATTTTAAAAAATTTACAAAACCTGGTGGTCGTTATGTCATGTAAAAACATCTTCCATTTGAACTGAATCCAGCGGATATAGCGTCTTGCGGAATTTTTCCATCAGTGATTATAAAATACAAGTTGTGGTGGGAAGGACCAGAATTTCTGCTGCAATAATGGAATGGAAGTCATCCAGAACAGCCACCTTGTCTGGGTGTGCACCACTGTCAGTTCTCTCTGGATTGTCGTGGGGTGCGCATCTTAGAATCCTAGAACTTAAATATAATTTTTTTTTGTTTCCTCAATATGAATTGCTCCGTTTCTTCGCATAGAATCGATTGTAATTGCTTAACAAAAATCAAATGTGACGATTGCTCGCATTTCTTTCATTTTTCGTGCGTTAACATCACTGAACAAGACGCAGACTTTTTAAAGACAAGTGGTAGCGAATTTGCCGCTGTCGGCTTCGCGAATGTCAAAAAATAACCAAGTAGCATTGGCTGCTACTAAAAACAAGAAAATTCAAGCGGAAAGTAGAATCGCACAAAGACCAGCGGCTCGGACTACACAGTTCGATAACATCGAGGGAGAATGCACTCTTCAAATGATCTATAACTAAACTTAGAAGAAGCTAACCACCGCTTTCTACAACAACTCTCATTGATACAATCAGAGAATACAGAGCTTAAGAAGATAGTGGACTTCTTGGAGAGTAAACTAAATTGGCAGCAACAACATCTTTTCAGAGATTGTTGGAGTGTCGGATGTGAATGACAATAACGTTATGTCCAAAACTAAACAACCCTTTAAGAATGCTCTATCCATCGTTGTTCCTGACAACAAGAAAGTTAAATCTACATCAAGAAAGTTAAATCTAAAACCAACAGCGATGCGGACTCTTCTGTCGCTAAACCGATCATCTGTGTAAGATTTTCTGATCAACACACGAAGCAAGGAATAATGACCGCAAAGAAGACGAACAAAGACAAAATAAACAGCAGCAGTACTAAGAGCAGCAGTAGGGGGACCGGTATTTATATTAATGATTCTCTTTAATTTCGATAATGTCTTAACAGATAGTTTCTTTTGCTATAATAAGTTCTTCATTGTCCATCAAAATATCAGAAGTCTAAGAGAAAATTTCGCAGCTCTTGTCACTTATGTTGCTTCCTTTCTGTGCATACCAGATATTATTTTTGTGTCAGAAATATGGATTTATGAGTTTGAAAACAACGATTATTTTTTGTTCGGCTTTAATTTTTTTGCTAACGCTAAAGAAAATTACACTGCGGGTGGTCTTGGTTGTTTTATAAGAGAGAAAGTGGAATATGTAACTCACGAGGTCCTTTGTGTTGATTGTTTGAGTGCTGATATGTTAAAGGTTTCTATTGGAATTAACCATGAGATCTATGTCTTTTTATGTGTTTATAGATTACATACGTTTAATCTTTCAACATTTATTGAAGAATTTTCTTGTGTACCTGAAAATGAATAATCAAATAATGTCATTGTAATGGGTGACTTCAATATTAACATCTTGGAAAAAAATGAATTTCTCTCTTGCTATACGGAATTGTTAGCATCGCATGGCCTAGCAAGTTTCATCAATGAACCTACTACACTCGTCTCAGGTAGATGTTTAGACCATATATATTGACGGTTCAGGAATGGTTTGTTCAATAACTGTGAGAAATGCCTTATTGATTTAATGAACACTGATCACTCTATGACTGGCTTCTTGTTCAATATTTCCTATAGAATGTGCAATTTGAATTCTGAATCCTGAGAATCCTCTGTTGCAAAAAAACCGACTGTTATTCGTGTCAAAGACTGTATTGTATCTGATAAATTAGTCATTGCAGATACATTTAACTGCTATTTTACGAACATAGCCACCAGCATGCAACAATGCCCTGTTCAACCCACTTGTCGTTTCTGTTCGACTACTGATTGCTTTGCTGAACCGATGTGTTGTAATAGTTTTGCATTTGAGCCCATTACTCCTCTTGAAGTTTTAAAAGTTATCGGCACTTTAAGGAATACTTATTCAAGTGGTGGTGACGGTATCTCTAATATCTTTTTTAAACAAGGTGTTTGTCATATAATGGATGTCCTAGCTTACATTTTTAATCGCTGCATATTTGAGGGAGTTTTTTCTGACAACCTCAAGTGTGCTGATGTTATCCCATTATTCAAAAAGGGTTCTATTGTTGTTATGTGTAATTATAGGCCCATCTCACTCCTCCCAGTTATAAGTAAAATAATCTTTGAAAAGCTTGTGAAAAATAGGATAGTGATTTATCTTATAAGTTCTAAGACTAAGATTATGATTTTTAATTTGTCGTTTAATCTTGATCTGGATCTGAAAGTTTACTTTCACGCACCAACGCACCAGAGTGTCAAAGATTCCTGTTTGCAAATTTTAACTGTGGGTCCGGCTTATCTTCTCCTTCTTTTACGGCAGCCTGAATTGCAGTGATAAATGTTTCCCTATCGAGATCGATAGTGGATTGAAATATCTGGGACTTACCATAGACTCAAGAATGAGCTTTTCTAATCATGTAGATGCTTTGAGGAACTATTTCCGCTGCACGCTTAGGCACTTCTTTTATTTGCGAAATATCTGTTCCACTAAATTGTTAAAAATTATTTATTATGGTATTTTTCATTCAGAATTACAATATGGTATTACTTGCTGGGGACGTGCTTTTACAAATAAAATACAACCTCTTTTGATAATCCAAAAATATATCCTACGAAAATTATGCCGCAAACCTAGGAAATATCCTACTTACCCTTTGTTCTGTGACTTAAAAATTCTTCCCGTCCGACATTTGTACTGCTTTAAGGAGATGAGGACCTTCTTTATGAAGTCTGGTAATCGGAACTTCCGATTGATTTCTAACTTTAACCTGCGTGGAAACTTTTCATATTCTGTATCTATTCCACCCTTTCATACCACTGCTTATCGTAATTTTTATTATATTTTGTCTCTTCGTTTATTTAATAGATTTCCTCCATCGTTCAGATCCTGACTGACTTCTCAATTTAAATTTCGCTACCTTAGAATCTGTTCCCTTTGACTACCTCGTATAAACAATGAAGCAAGTTATATACTAGTCAACTATTTGATGCTCTATAGCAAATTTATTCTCTTTGTGTTTGTTGAAGCTTGCTTATATAATATTTGAGTAATATTTTTATCAGTTTTTTTTTATTTGCGGATCACCCCATCCATACATACATAGTTTATTTCATTTGTAATATTTGCTCAGTGTAATGGCATTCAACACAATTTTCATCACTAAAGTATAGAAAATATTAAATGTGAAATAAGTCAAAATTTTCGTCACTTCAAAAGGCATTACGTGTTGTTGCCTACTGTTTACGGTTCCGGCACGTGAAACAACAACATCTCTATGCAAGCGTACTATCACCGCAGAAGTTGGAAGAAGCGCTAATAAGGTCACAAAAGGATATTGTTGCTGTGCAAGAAGAAAAGGACAACACCTGAGGATACAAATCACTCAATCCATTTAGAGACAGGGAAGGAATCCTATGAGCTGGTGGGAAACTCTCTAACTCTATTCTGCACGTTGATTGTTGTCATTCATTAAGTTCAGATGTGCTTAAATTTCGCTCCGCTTATTTATTTTCAATTGATTTGTTCCTGCCTAATTTGCAATAATTCGCACAAGCACAAATGATCCAAATGCTGTTATGGTGATTTGTAGTGGTCTTTGTTGCAAGTCGTTCCACGCCCTATGCATTGACTTGAGTAAGAGATCCATCACGTACTTAAGAGATATTAGAAACAACTTTTTGTTCTATTGTGATGAGTGCAAGGACATCACTCCGTCCCACATCTTACTTGCTATTAAGTGTCTCAGTGATTCAGTCAATAACTTTGCGGCGGAAAACAACCATGCATAGAAACCGATTCAAAATCAATTCACCAAATATGATGACAGTGACAAAATCAGTTGAAGGCTTATCAATCTCCCTCGAATAATCTGCAAGCTATAATAAGAGTCAACTTAGAAACTTATCTATGCAGTTTGCTCAAAATAGTGATTAAACGAAACGATAAACACGAAATTAGTGAAGATTTAAAAAATTTTATATCCCATAGTATTAATTCCATAATTAAATCGTACATCCTCACAATAACAGACTCTTTAAGTTCTCTACGGTCGTCCCTCGATTTTCATCTCCAAAGTACGTCCGGAAGCAGCGTTCCCTCTGCGCCAAATAATGATCAGTTGCTTATAAATATCATGTGTCAAATGAGTGATTTAAGCAACGAGATAACCGAATCACGCGAGCTTTTAAACGAAATTGCTGAACACATCCGGATAGCTTCCAGTAAAATCGACGATATACCGGTGCAATCCCAGGCTCTACCGACTGCATCATACAACACCTCAATTCATACTAAGATGCTTGAATCTGCAATAATAGAACCACCAATAACTCCTGGGTCATCATCTCCTCCATCACAACCCGCTCCGGAAATTGATCCAAATACATCAACTCCTGAAACCACAATCTCACGACTTGGCACCTTATGGACACTTTCGGAGTGGAACAAGAGAATCAAAAAGTTGAACAATTCCAACAAAGCCGAATCGGTTGCCTTTTTAATAAGAGGTACACATCTCGATCGAGCCAGGCTAACTAGTCTCTTCAAATCTAAATTTAAAATTGATGTCATCAACTGCCGTAAGATCTCCACCAACACCCTCAAGGTAAGCATCCCATTAAAATATGAATGGATGTTCATCAACCCTGCTTCCGACGTCATCAATCTGGGTGGAATAACCATGGAAAGATTAAAACCAAATAGAGGAAACAACAAACATCGCAAGGATACTACCTTTAATTCAAATCCCACTAAACCTAGAAAACAGCAATCTAACCCTTTACCAAAGCCCAACTCTCACAAAAAAAATCCAAAGCCTAACAAACAAGCTCCTGATCCAAACTGGAGTTTTAAAGTTGGGGCATTCCCTTTCTTCACTCCTTCTTCACTTCATACTGCTAATCGCGTATACACAAAACGTTCTTCCACACCGTCCAACCCAATTCCCAAACGTGTATCTTTTAATCTTGATCCTCCTCTCAGTCATTTAAAAAACCCAACAACTTCTCCTCATCCCAGTCAAACAAAAACGACATACCCTAACTTTATTCGCTCCCATATTTTAAATCCCTCCCCATCTTCTAAGCTAGAGTCCCACCCTAATACCACACCACCTTCTTTTTTAGACCCCATACTTCCTCCAAAGGAAAAGTTAACCAAGCACCTTATCGATTCAGGGGAAGATGGCCGGTATGTTCTCTCTCGACTACGAGACCGCAGACTATACGATAATGTTCGTTTATATCTCGCATATCTACATGATAAGCCAGACTATGTCTGTATAGACGGTATAACGAAAACCAATGCAATGGTTTCCATTCTGCAAGAAGGCCTTCCCACTAATCACAATGCAGATCATTGCGACTTTTTATACGTTTTCATGAGAAATTAGATATGACCCCTGATGATGTGGCTAATGATCTCCCTTCTTTTGCGTCTCACGTAAATTCCAAACGCATACTACACCTCCAGCGAACACGGTCTAGTTTCAAAAACTACCATCGCTTCCAACCCACCACTCAATTCTTTGCCGAAGCCTCCCAAATATCTGTCCCTGTATTATCAAAATGTAAGAGGATTACGAACTAAGATTTCTGCTATATATCTATTCTGCCCTACGACATTTTTGTACTCACAGAAACCAATCTCACCCCTAATATTAAGAATAATGAATTATTTTCCCAAGACTTTGATTTACACCGTGACGACGGTCACGGAGATAAGGACGAAAATTTATATGGCCGTGGGGTACTTCTAGCTATACACTCTCGTCTCGAGTCTTAACCCTTTAAAAAATCGTCCACTGCATTCTTTGGATTTTTTTTGCGCTAGAATTCCTATTTGCAAGCGCAACCTATATATTTGCTGCTACTATATTCGCCTCTCTCAACCAATTCAAGGTTACCAGCTAGCTGTTGATGCAATCGACAGCATTTTTAATGCTGCTGATTCCAATGACGTAGTTATTTTTTTAGGTGATTTCAATCTACCTAAGCTTGCATGGACTCAAACTGACCAGTCCTACTTTACTGCAACAAATCCCACCTCTGATAAAGAAAACCTTTTCATCGACTGCCTTACTGATTCTGGTCTGTATCAATTAAGTGGTGTCATCAATAACATTGGCAGACAACTCAACCTAGTCTTCGCCACTGATACAGATAACTGCATCGTTTTAGAAAGCAGACATCTTCTTTCTAAGTTGGATAACTACGACCCACCCCTTTCTCTTACGTTGGCGTATGACAATGGTCTTAATCGCATTTCTTATGAGTTTTAATTTTCATAGGGCTAACTACGCCAAACTGAATAACCTCCTCAGTATGGCCAATTTCGACTTTCTTTACGATAATCCCAACCTCACGGTTAACGATGCTCTCGCATCCTTTTATACCGAAATTTTCCGTACTTTTTCTACCCAAAAAGAATAACTCATCATCACCACCCTGGTATAATAAAGAGCTGATTCAATCATATTTAAATGAAAGACAGTACTATGTTTTATTTAGGTCCATGATTTCTGACCCAATTAAAGCCTCCTCTGGTGTCCCTCAAGGCAGCCACCTTGGCCATTAATGATGTTGATTGCATCATTAAAAATTCATACATATCTGTTTACGCAGACGATATGAAAATCTTTAGATATATATCTTCTTCCTCAGACAGCTTACCACTGCAGGACGATCTTGACAGATTTTGTACTTAGTGTCAGAAGAATTTTCTTGAGCTTAACGTCAATAAGTGTCAGGCTATAACGTATTCCCGTAAGCGGCCCCCTACTTCACCACGCTGCTATCTAATCTTTAATCTCCCTGTTCCCTTAGTGAATGAGTTACGTGATTTAGGTGTTATCTGTGATAAGGAACTCAATTTCCGTTCTCACATTGATAATATAATGAAGAAAGCCAACTCTGCCCTTGGCTTCATCAAGCGCTGGTCTAAGGAGTTTTCCAATCCTTATGTTACCAAATCTCTTTACATAACCTTTGTTAGGCCTCTTCTTGAATATGCAAGCCAAGTTTGGTCACTCTACTACAGGACACACATCCTCCGGATAGAAGCTGTTCAACGCAGGTTTTTACGATTCGCTTTACGTGGTCTTCCCTGGGATGATAGCCAAAACTTACCACCTTATACTGACCGGCTGAAACTTATAAATTTACCACCCCTTTCTATACGTCGAAAAGTTGCCGACATTCTCTTAATTCATCAAATTTTAGTTGGTAATATCGATTGTCCTTCTTTACTTCGACTTATTTCTTTTAATACCAACCCACGCAATCTTAGGTCTATGCCACTTTTCCGGCTCAATCTTCACCGAACGAATTACGGATACTTGGAGCAAATGTCTAGAATGCTTCATGAAGTTAACAATATTCTACCTCTCTTCGACTACCATTTCACCAAACTCACTCTTAAGAAAATTTTTTTTTCCACCTATGCCTCACATCCTAACTTTTTTAACCGCTCCCACCCTTTAGTTTTAAGTGAAAACTGTAAGTTCTAAGAATAAGCTTGCAATAAGCATTAATAAATCTGTCCGGGGTTGACCCGGGCCGCAAATCAAATAAAAAAACATCCAATCCTTCTGAAGAATCAACGCTCACTTGAGAAACTCATCATCAGCGATGCCCACGACAAAACTGTTCACGGCGGTAATCAAAAGATGATTGCATACATATGCCAGTGTTTTTGAATCTTCAATTTGAAGAATGCAGTCAAAAGGGAAATCTACAATTGCAACATTTGCTTCAAGTTTACGGCCAAACCGCTGGTACAATTAATGGGCAGTCTTCCAGCATCACGAACAGCAATAGCAAGACATTTCACATGCACTGGAGTGGATTATGCGGGACCCATCGAGGTAAAAGCTGGAAAGGGAGAAATGCGAAAACCTTGATGGGATATTTCGTGATATTTGTATGCATGGCAACGAAGGCCGTTCACATCGAGCTTGTTAGCGACATGACCACCCATGCATTTTTAGGAGCCTTCAGGAGATTTGTTCCTCGAAGGGGTCTTTACAAGGAACTCTTCAGCGACTGCGGCAGTAATTTCGTCGGAAGCAATGGCGAACTACATAGGCAACTTAAGGAGGCCAAGTTGGAGTGGAGAAATGTGGCAGAGGTACTAGGAACCAGGTGGAAATTCATTCCCCCTGCTTCCTCACACTTTGGAGGCTTATGGGAAGCAGAAGTGAAGTCCGCTAAATTTTACATCAAACGTGTGGCTGGAAACCAGACTCTGACATTCGATGAGCTCAACACGCTTCTCACAGAAGTAGAAGCCTGTCTGAACTCAAGACCTTTGTGTACACTGTCAGAAGACACCGACGACATGAACGTTTTGACACCAGACTACTTTCTTATTGGCGAACCACTTCTCAGTCCTCCGCAACCCGAGTATCAGCTGGACAAAATCTCGCACTTAGAGCGTTGGAAACCAGTACAAACACTAACACAGTCCTTTTGGAAGCGATGGAACAATGAATACCGATTACAACAACGCCCAAAATGGAATCGAATCGCGAACGATACAGTAAAGGAAGGAGATTTAGTCTTAATTAAGGACGAAAGTCTGCCGCCCCTCAAATGGAATTTAGATTGTATAATAAAAACTGATCCCGGACCGGACAATTTAGTAAGAATAGTAACGCTTAAAACTCAAACTAATTTAATTTTGGTGGGGGCGAAAGCCCCCATTTATTCGGCTTAATACAAGCTATAACTTAAAATTAAACTTAAACTAAAACTTAAAACTAAGGCTGGTTATTCTGGTGAAGGAGAACCGATTTGAGGCAGGAAGTGGTGCGGTGGAAGTCAAAGACGCTAGGGTTTGAATTAATTTTTCGTAGCATGCGGGAGATTGGTTCGTTCGCGCCGTAGGTGGTGTGGTGGGTTGGGAGATAGAAGAGACGAGGGGTACGTAGATTACGAGGGTTAGTGTTGAGGAAAATAGAATTGTGAAGGGACGTGCATTCAACCTGACCTGAAAGAAGTCGATGAATGAAGAGAAAGTCGGCTGCATCCCGGCGTTCCTCAAGGGTGTTTAGGTTAATAAGGTTGAGACGGTTTTGATAGGGGGGCAGAGTAAAAGAATCATCCCAGGGCAAACCTCGAAGAGCGAATCGAAGAAAACGGCGCTGGATGCTTTCGATTCTCGAGATATGAACGCGCTGATATGGGGACCATACTTGACTGGCGTACTCTAGGAGGGGACGAACAAAGGTAATATAGAGGGACCTGGTCACGTATGGGTTGGTGAATTCTTTGGACCATCGTTTTACAAAACCTAGTGCAGAATTGGCTTTAAGGATTATCCCATCCATATGCAAACGGAAGTTGAGCTCCCTATCACACAAAATACCGAGGTCGCGAAGAGATTCAACGGAGGAGATAGGTTGGTTGTGGAGAAGGTAGAGTCGGGGAGGAGATTTGAGCCGCTTATGTGAAAAGGTGATGGATTGGCATTTGGTGATATTAAGTTCCAAACAATTTTTGAGGCACCAGATCGAAAAACTATCAAGGTCTTGTTGAAGAAGGAAGGAGTCATGGGTAGAGGAAATGGTTTTGAAAAATTTGGTATCGTCGGCGTAAATGGAGACGGACGAGTATTTGATGATCCTATCGAGATCATTTATGGTTAATATAAAGAGAAGGGGACCGAGATGGCTACCTTGAGGAACTCCAGAGGTGGCCAAAAATGGAGCGGAGTGGGCTGACCTAAAACGAACACTGTAAAAACGGTTTTCGAGGTAAGAGGATATCCATTTTAACAGTATGGGTTCAAAGCCGAGGGCAGACAATTTGAAGAGTATTAATCGATGAGAGATTTTATCGAAGGCTTTGCTAAAATCGGTTGCAACTACATCGACTTCGTTGCCGTTCTCTATGGCAGAGATGGTAAAGGATACGAATTCAACGAGATTTGTGGTGGTTGACCTACCCTTTAGGAAGCCGTGTTGTCTAGGAGAAATAAGTGATTTGCATTGGAAACTTAGAGCTTCATACAAAATACTTTCGAGGAGTTTGGGTATATGGGAGAGTTTAGCGATTGGACGATAGTTTGTTATTTCGTTCTTTGATCCCTTTTTGTGGATTGGGGTTATAAAGGAGGTTTTCCAAACCTGAGGAAATTCTCCTTGTGAAAGGGATAGACGAAAGAGATCAGAAAGGGCAAGGGAAAGAGACGAAGAACATTTTTTAAGAAATATGGCAGGGATGCCATCTGGACCGGGTGTAAATTCGTCATTGAGTTGGTGTAATTTATTTTCGATATAGGAGGGGTCCAAGATATGAGAGAGAAGTGGGCCGTTGGAGAAGTTCAGTAGGTAACGAAAATAGGATGGATCTGGTACCAAGGAGTCGTTGGTAAAGGATTGTTTAAAGAAGCTGGCAAATAAGTTGGCAATCGTGAGTGGATCGGTTGATGACTTGTTGTTGAAAGAGAGGGAAGGAGGTAACCATCGGACTTTATTTTGTAGTTAACAAATTGGTAAAAGGACTTAGGGTCATTTATAAGGTTGACTTGCGCATTGTTAAGGTAACGCTGGTAAAGGGAATCGTAAAGTTCGGTGAAATGAAGATAAGCACCAAGATAGTTGGAATAGTCGGACAAGGATCTGGTACGCAGGAAAACAGCCCATAACTTATTTCTCTTGTTTCGTAAGGAACGAAGTTTGCGATTATACCAGGGAGGACTAGTAGATGATGTTTTAAGTCGGGAAAACGGAACGTAAAGGCTGAAAGAATTAAATATTTCTTTATAAAAAATGGATAAGGCATCATTTACGCTTAGGTTGTGAAAGTTAAAGGGGGATCTGCTAAGATAGTCACTGATTTTGTGAAAGTTTGCTTTGTGAAAGTCGTAGGATGAGAGAGTTGTGGGAGGAGTGGACTGGAGAGAAGAGTTATGAAAAAATGAAAGTAGAAGGGGGGGGTGGTAGTTGTCGATTGTAGAGAGAGATAGGGGACAAAGTGAGACTGAGGAGTTGATTGAATCTGTTGTGAAAATAAGGTCCAATTGCCTGCCCATATAGTTGGATACACCACTGACTTGGCATAGACTTGAGTCTGTTAAGCGATCTAAGAAGAGACATTCCTTAGCTGAGTTGGCATTTGAAGCGATGAAGAACGATTGATCGTCTGATGGAATCCACTGTAGCTGAGGAAGATTAAAGTCGCCGAGAACAAAGATATCGTCAGTAGAGTCAGACAGGTCAATTAAATAGTCGATCGCATCGACAACAAGTTGGTAAGATTCGGTAGGTTGAGCTGGCAGGATGTAGCAACATAAAACGTAAAGGGACTTGAAGGGGAGTGATATTTTTATAGCGACAAAGTCGACTTTAGAGGATGAAGAGATGGTAATGGGAGAAGAGTTAAGGCTGTTGTGGATCGCCAGTAGGACGCCTCGACAGGGGGAATCATCATGTGGGCGGGTAGGATCGTCGTCGCGAAAAACATTAAAAGTAGGGGGGAACAATTCCTGGTTCTTTATGTCGGGAATCAAATTGGTTTCAGTCAAGGCGTAAATATCAAAGGGAAGAGAATGCGATTGACGTAGGACAGCATTGGTTTTAGAGCGAAGACCTCTTACATTCTGGTAGTAAAATGTAAGAGGGATGTTGTGGGGTGGAGATGTATGGCGGGATGGTTTAAGTGCTGACGAGGAAGGCACGTTATGGACGAAAAAATTTATCGTGGTCAGCTCGGCTTCGCTGTAGGTGTGAGACTCGTTTAGAGTGAACGTAGTGGCCGAAAGCAGCAAGGTCGTCTGCTACTTTCTGAGGGGACATGCTAAAAATCTCGTGGTACCTGACATAAAGGTTCCTGAGACTGATAGGGTCGGTAGGGAGGCCTTCCTGCTGGATGGATACCATGACGCTGGTTTTGGTCTTCCCTTCGTAGCAGACCGAGTCCGATTTGTCGTGTAGATAGGCGAGAAAGAGACGAATGTTTTCATATATCTTTCTCTCTCTAAGCCTAGAGAGTGCATAGCGACTTTCTGTAGTTCCATTGGTTTGCTGGGTTAGTTTAACTGTGGGGGGAAAAAGAGGTACAAGAATAGGGGCAGTGGAGGAAGGAGATGGAGATTCGTGGTTGGATATGGAGTTGGGCGCCGGATGAGATGTTGGGTTTAGGGTATGGGAGTTAATAAAATTAGGGTACTTAGCTCCAGTTTGTAGGTCGAAGTTAGAAAATGAGTTGTTTGCTGGGATCGGTGGCGTAGAAGATTGAGAAGGGATAATATGGGTGGTTGGGGTTAAGTTGAAAGAGACGCGTTGGCGCGGGGGCTTGGGTGGAACATTGGAAATTAGCGGATTAGAGGATTGGTGTGTAAGGGCTTTGTGTCGGATAAGTGAAGAGGGGGGACTAAAATCGGGGAACAAATTCGTTTTGAAGCTCCAGTTGGGATCGGGATTAGAGCTTCGTTTTTTATTAGCGTGCTTTTTAGTTGGAAGGGGGTTTGGGAGCGGTCTTTTTTTAAGCTTATCGTTACGTTTATTTTTAAAATTTTGGTTGTCGTCGACACGTGGGTTTTCTCGTTCCTCAGAGCATTTGGTGATACTTATCTTCCCAGGTTTAGTGGCCTTACCAGGGGAAGTGGGGAATAACCATGAATATTTGGTTGGGATGCTGATTTTGAAGCTGCAGGAACTATTGGAGTCAGCAGGGGAAATCATCTCGTACACGCTGATCTTGATGGCATAATTTCGGTGAAAGAAATTCCGCACCCAACTAACATCAGCGTGTTGAGGAGCCCCTTCAACGTAGAATGCTGTATGGTTTCCCTCTTTCAACTTTTCGAGTCGGCTTTTCCATTCGGAGGGGGTCCATGAAGTTCCGAATTGTTTGAGCAGTTTGCGTGGGGCGGGGGCGGGAGGGATAGGCAGCGCGGTTTCAGTTTCCGTTGTTAGGGCGGCGGGAGGAGTATTTGAAAATGACTCCGTGTCTACTAATTCATTATGAATTGAGACATTGTACGGGGAACTAGCTTGGAGTTGAATTTGATCGGGGATTCCATCGATTTTGTGGGAAGCCAATCTCACTTCTTTACCGATGTCGGCAACGGTCAACCGAGTTGCTATGAGTTCCTCGCTGACGTCTATTATTTTTAGGGTTAAGTCATCGAGCGTAGAGTCTGATGGATGCGGGGTGGGATGTATTGTTTTGGAGGAGGATTGAAAAAGCAAGTCGAGATCAGTACGGAGAAGATTGATAGAGTCGTTTATGTGTGTGAGTACGTTGGATTTAAGGAGGTTGGCAAAATTTGTTTTGAGGAATGCCTTCAATCCATCCAAGTGATATTTGATCACTTCGCTCTCGTTGTCGTGATGAGATTGATTTTTGGACAGATTGTGGATCGCTGTCAGTTGCTTTTCTATCATTCTTCCTGTGGACTTGTAAGCTTCCACATTACTGTCAATGCAGTTTACTGAGTCTTCAATCTTCCCTATTCTGTCGAGAATAGTTCTGCTAATATGATTGTTCTCGGTTAGCATCGCATTGATATACTCGTTATTGCATTTAATTGCCAGCATAACGTGAGCCAAGGTGATCTCTTTGCACTCGTCGCAGTAAAAAGTGAAGAGACTGCAATACTCCTTGAGGTAGGTAATGGATCTCCGGGTAAGTCCGATGCATATGGCATGGAATGATTTTCCGCAGAGACCATTGCAGGCTACCCATTCCGCGTTGGGGTCAACAATTGAGCACAAAACACTAGCACAGCACTTTTCCATTGTTTTTTTTATTTGGGCTACGAACACTTATTGACACAAATAATTTTTGTTAGGGTTTTTTTTTTTTTTTTTTTTTTTGGGGGGTACGAAACTGGCACAGGTGAAATTAGGTCGACGAACAGAGACGGGAAATATGAAATTTACTGATTCGGCAGTTTACGGGGCTTTGGAGGAAAGCGGAAAAGTAACAGAATTCGGTATACAAGAGAAAACACGTCCGCACAGGTTGACAGTCAAACTGAACTGAACTACCGAATTGAAACGCCCGATATCGAAGATTTGTCCACTGCCCAACAACACTAGCGACAAAATCAATGCGGAACAACAAAACTTGCGGAATAACGATTGAGATGCCAAATGGCCCACTCATGCCACAGGCATTGCGGGAGCTCGAGAAGGAAATCGCTGACTCAACGAGTCCAAACAGAATAAACAACACAAAGTCAAGCCAAATCGGAATAAGAACATTTGCCAACACAATCAATCAGCATTACATAAAAATATGAAATAAATTTAATTCAACACAATAAAATATAATACGTTTTAATAATCAAAGTTGAATATTATCATCATTCAAGCAAAATGTTTCTAGGAACAAACTGTAGCAACATCTCTCATAAAACAAACATACCGTCCATAATTCAAAACAATATCCCCAAACATATAGAACTTATAACAGAAAACACAAGAAATAACTCAGGCAAATGAAAATAAAATTATAAATTTACCCAGTCAACACACATTGCACACCCAAAATAATATTAAAGCCTAACCGAATTACCTACATTTAACCTAAAATTCTCCAAAGAATATAATATAAACACTCAGCTTTTTCGCTCTCACTCGCTGTTTAATGAGATGTTAATAATTTATTTACGTATGTAAGTATGTACATACGTAAACAATAAGAAAAGTGAGATTGAATGTATGTATTGTACATACATATATACATATGTTTAAACAAAGGTATTTTTTGTGCCTGGTACTTTTTCGTTGTTCGATGTGTGGTTTTGTTAAGTGAGCCTCAAACACACGTATTTCTCCCAGCGCAATCGCAAAATAAATGAATCCAACCAACTAATTACGCGAAATTAAGAAGTAAATAATCATTTAATTAATCATTTACTCACCTGAAAATGTAAAAATTAACGAAACCGATTAAAAAATTAACAAATATAATTTTCGGCAAAAAACAAAAAAAAAAAACACCAAAACAATGCGGAAACCCGAAGCCGATACGCGTTCGCACTTCATTGTCTTCGAGGGAATTTCATCTTTCGACGTTTGCAGTACGATCTCCATACACAACGCAACAAAAGGAGACACCTATCTTGCATGTTATTACTTCTATGAGGGTGACAAGTACAGAAGGTAACATAGCATTTATGAATGTTATAGCTTGTTGAATTTTGTATTGCTGTCACTGTCTTACATGATTTTTGGTATAATTATTACTAAAATCGTTTGTCTTTTCATGTCTGAGATGACATTACATCAAAGTCAAGATCAGGGTTGTCAACGGGATATCCAAACAGAAGATAAGGCAAGGCCACAATAACCAAAAGGAAGAGGAGCAGAGTATTTATGGTGAACAGGGTTCACCGTGGGGGAGAATGTTTGTTTTTTTTTTTTTTTTTTTTTATAATTTACGCGCGCCAAAGGGGTTATGAATACCCTTACACTGTTGCCAGGGCGCGGGCGGAAAGGTAGAAGGAGGAGAAAGGAAAGTTTGTGATGTAGTGGTTTGAAACTCAGATGTGTTTGGTTTCGATATTGACTCTCCAGGGGTGGGAGTCCGAATAGGACGGAGAGATTTTTCTTCTCTCGGAATGTGAGGTTGTGAATTTTAACGGTTGTTTTTGTGTTTGAAAACCCTACAACAGCCAAATCTACATGTCAGTGTTATGCCTTCACACGCAGATTTTTCTGACTGAGTTCCAATTACACAAATGAAAACTTGCTGTGGCTAGGATTCGAACCTTGACCTTCCGAGTGAGAAGCGATAGCTAGTACCACTACACCACGGCCACCCCTCATGTGAATCTATTAATTGTTAAAAGAATTGTAATATAAAATCAAAGAAAGAATTATTATAGCATCGTTAACTTTATTGAATAATCGAACAATACTTAAACAAATATCAAATATAAGTTTAGAGAATGCTTAGCAACATCAATAAAAATCTAGCAACATTAAAACAGATATACAAACTGTTATCCAAAAACTGAAAATAAAACTGAATTTTATAACGTATTACAACACAGAACATTACAGTCGTTTTATTTCTTACAATTTATCAGTAAAAGATTTTACAGTCGTTAATGCAACCCAACACATCCATTAACAGATGTTGATGAAGTAAAAGGGCGACTGTCCAACGATTCATTTTTCACTAGCTTGGATGCTAATAGTGCCTTCTGGACAATACCTTTAGATTAGCAATCATCAAAACTTTGCACTTTTAACACTTGTTCTGGAAGATATAGATTTTTAAGGTTTCCGTACGGAATGAACGCGGCTCCCGAATTTTTTCATTCCGAAATGGTATGTACCAAATGTAATGGTTTATGTATTGTACAATGGATGATTTTTTGATACATAGTATGAGATATGAAAGAAAAACATGACGCGTATCTGGAGATGATTTTACGGAAAGCTCTGGAATTAGATCTTAGGTTTAACAAAAATAAGTCCATTATCGGTGTTAGAGAGATTAAGTATATGGGTCACATATTCAACAGTTCGGGAATCCGCCCTGATGGTAGGCCGCGTCCAAGTTGAGTAAAAGATGTTCAGAGGTTTTTAGGTATGGCTAATTACCTAGGCTGTTTGGTTTGGCTATTTTAAATGAAAATTTTTAAGAAAAGGAATTGAGTAGCATTGGGAGGAAAGGCATGAAAATTTATTTTAAAATCAAAAATTCTTGATTTCAAAGGCTCCTATTTTAACCCACTTTGATAGCAACAAGCCAATAAAATTGTCAGTCGATGCTTCGTAATCAGCTGTTGGAGCTGTTTAAAAGCATGATAGTAATCCAGTTGCTAATGGTTCAGCTACCTTAACACTATACCAAAAGAACTATGAGAGAATTGAAAAAGAACTATTTGCCATTCTCTTTGGTTGTTCTTGTTTCCATAAATTTGTTTTTGGAAAGGAAGTTTTTGTTGAAATCGACCATAAGCCCTTAATACAATTATTTGATAAGCCTTTATATCAAGTACCAATGCAACTTTAAAAGCTTTTGTTGAAGCTACAAACTTCTACTCAATTAGCACATACTCTAGAGTAGACCACCTTATCGTAAACTTCGTACTAAGATACCGAGTTATTTTGAGAAAATGAGAAAATATTATAATCGAACTACAAAACCGTTGAAAGATCTAAAAAACGGAGAAAAAATTTACTTTCACAAATTTCCCAAATCAACATCAACCATGGTTTTGTGGTGAACCAAGGCCGTATTTAATCCAAGGGGACAATAACCAAGTTTACAGACGTAACAGGCAGCATGTTTTGAAAATACCAAGGGCACAAAAAGATACCGGTCTTGACTCATTGCCAGGACAAGATAACAATTCATTAAGCGATAGCTCACCCTGGAGTCCTCAAAGCGAAAGTAAAAGCGATGACAACATAGTTCCGTCAAAACCAAACAATTTTTGACGAGAGCTGGTAGAGAGATTAGACCACCTAAAAGATATTTATACGAGAATTAAATGGAATTTTCTTCTAAGATATTTAAATAATCATAATGTATAATGTAATCCTTGATTTTGAAATGGGAAGAGTGCATTTAGTATACTTTTGTTTTACAATAATTTTGTAAAAAAAAGATAATTTATTGTCTTACAAGAGTAACAAACAAATATATACTGTTGAATATGTGTATTAAAAAGGAAGATGTCACGATGATTGTTATACATATACAAACACCAATATGCAAGTGCATACTTATATGCATTAGTTATTTAGTAAAACCGTAAGCCAAATAAAGTCAGTCGTTAAGAGTCACTCAAGTATTTCACTTACGCTCTTAAGGATACACCTAGTGTAAAATTTGAAGAATTCTTTTTTTGAATATTTCGATTGTCTACCATATACCTTTAAAAATAGCATACTGAAATTTCAAATGAATATCTCGAATAGATTTTGAGCTACAGCATTCTAAAGAATAGCCGCTCAGCGGTCAGAAAGTGACGTTTGCTACGGGGTCTACCAGAGTTATTGTTCGGGCTCTGTCGTCCTCGTACACCATTATAATACAATTCTGGTTTCTATTGTTGAAGTTCAGGTATACAGAAATGCATGAATAGGTCTACACTTTATTGATTTTTCGTTTACAACTACATCACATGTTTTCGGATCCTGACACATTTAGTTTTACTGTGACCGTTATACTGAGCACTCCGTAAGTTATTTTGGTAACAATCAGTGATCAACTTCTGAACTCACGACATTCCCAGCATAGTTCAATTTCAAGAAAATTAAAGTTTACGGGAACTAAACATATATTCGAGCAGTCTACCGCGAATACCAGTACGTTCGCTGAAAAACTATAATAAAATAATGATAATAATTTTATGATTGATCCAACTCATGGATATTGCATTACTGAGTTTGTTTTGGTTTTTTAGCAATTAGGAATTGTAAAAGAAATGCGGATTTTAATCAAGAAAGTCCGCGAGGTTTAGGATTCAAAATTGTTGTCATGTGTGAATGCGGTGTTTCGTACATCACTTCCGGGCCTACGATTGAAAATGCATTTGAAATAGACATTTAGTGGCTGCGTCTTTTGGGTATCGGAATAAATCTTTTGCGGTTTCATGGTTTCAGCAAGTAAATTTTATCACCAAACTTTCGCTGGATGTTTCACGAATTTATGGATAGCAGCAAAATGAGTTTTTAAATTTAGTATGGAAAGAGCTGTTGAAGAAGAGGAGAAACAGACATTGGAGAAAGGAAATTCAGAGACAAATTTTACAGTTTCGGGAGATGGCGTGTGGAAAAACGTGGCCATACTTCACGTTTTAGTGTAGTAATTCTTGCAAGAAAATATTGTAAAAAAATCATCGATTTGTGTGTAAAGTCTACTTACTGTCAGAGTTGTGTCTTTTTGGAAAACAAAAACGACAGCGAACCTAAAGTTTACGAAGAATGGCTCATCAAACATGGAAATCGACAGTGTAAAAGACATGTTTTATTGCCCGATTAGGGGAGAGTACGATAACTTTGGCGCCAAGAATTGTAGAGGGGTTAAAAACTAGCATTTTTTTATTATGGGAGGGGGGGGGGTCTATTTCGCCCCGTTTAGGAGTTAGGGGCAATTTTAGAAAAAAAATACTTAAAATGGGAAAGAAATTATTAAAAACCAACGGCAACACTCACAATGAAGTACTATACAGGATTTGAAAGCCTAAAATTTCCTCTTTGACACAAAATTTACATAAAAAGATATGTAAGTTTCGTCAATGAAGTCATCGTCCGTACTGGTGTCAATGTCGAGTTCGTTGAGTTCGTCGATGATGGTGAAGAGCCGAAGTTGTTTTGGTGGTAAAATATCTTCTAAGTGATCATTGTGAAGGGTCGGAGGGTCGAAGTCCTTCAGTTGCAAGCCCACACTTTCTTTACCTTTGACAAAACCTGGGAACACTTTTTTTACGTCAATTAAAAATTCCGTGATTTGGGAGCCCATGTCGTCCTTATAATTTTTTTCAAGGCAGTATTTCCAAATCAATTCAATTTATATGCATTTTTATTTTATATCTTAATTTACTCTTACATGCTAAACAAAAAACGCTTAAAAATTAGCTTAAATAACTTACAAGTAATCTTATAGTAGCTTAATGGCCCCATGCGGGCACTCTAAGTTAAACCTAACACTAAAACTAAGTCTTTCGATACATTACATTCTATATTTAATTTTATATTTATATTACAACTTAAACTAAGAAAATAGATTTTAAGAAAAACTTAGTATATGGACATATTAATTAATTATAAAAACCTAAAACTAAAAACTTAAAGACTACTTAAAAATAAATCTTAACTTACTTACATCTAATACGTACACACACACACACACACACACATATATATATACATACATAATAGGTATATACTTAATATATACATATATGTACATATATATATATATAAATTTATTTTTTTTTTGTCATTTTTTATTTTTATTAATTTATTTTTTTTTTTCTTTTTATATATATATATTTTTTAAAATCTAACTTAAACCTACTTAAAACTATGTAAGCCGGCCATGGCTAAAAACAAAATTAGGCTGGCCCACTTTGCTTCACATGAAGCTACCTATTACTTGAGGAATTCGACGACGAACTCTCCCTACCTTCAACTAGCCACCAAAATTGTTGGTGCTGCCGAGCAACATCCCTTATGTCGCGACTCCCTACCGCCCTACTGAACCGGAGACGCTCCGCACTGCCGTGTGCGACGTCTCTGTCGTAGTTGAGTCGCCTGTCCGCAGCTGTCCGAGCGACGTGGAAGATTAGCGGCACCGCCAATCTGTCCTGGATCAGACCTTTACTATCTGGGTAGAGGAACGCTTCTGGAGGAATAAAGCCGTCAAAGCGAACTCTCTCGTGATACATATAATTGGGGTAGTAAGCCCCCGAGATCTGGTTGTTCGATGATGTCATTGCTCTTGCAATGTGCCTACGAGTCAACTTAATAACAAAATTGTCCACTCTTATTAGGTTCGCCCTATTGTACAAGACCTCATTGCGATAGAATTTTATGTACTCAGACTCTGGTGTTCTGTATAAGCGAAGACAAGCCCTAAGGCAAGCCCTCTCAAACACCCGAATCTTTTCCAATAAACTTGCTCTCACGTTGAACCACATGGGGCATTCAAATACAAGCATAGGCCGGATAAGGGCCATGTAGCAGATCACCTTCACCCTCGCATCGAGTTGGCTGTTATAAAACAGTCTCCTTGTAAGGGCAAAAGCACCTCTGGCTCTGGCCAGAGCAACATCTATATGTTTGTTAAAATACAGATATTGATCTAGCCAAATCCCAAGGTATCTGACTACATTTCGACAAGCAAGTGGCTGTCCATGCTGTCCGACGATAGAGAACTTTCGCCAATTCTTTCTGGTATCCCTAGAGGCCCCAGACAAAGGCGTCCTAAACAGAATGGTTTCCGACTTCTGAAAGTTGATTTTCAACTTCCAGTCATCGCAATATCGGTTAATTTTGTCGAAGTCACGGTGCAAAAGTGTATTAATGACCTCAATCTTTGGACCTGATCTGTACGCGATTAAGTGGTCTGCGTACGCTATGGTGTGGGGAAGTGAACCTATCAGATCACTTGTGTAAAGGTTGAATAGGATCGGCGAATTTACCGCACCTTGTTGCAGACCGTTTTTAATGTTAAATATTCCAGCGGAAGTCACATCGCCATTCTTCACGATGAACGGTCTACTGGAGAGCATATCAAAAAGAATATACAGAAGTGGTTTACTAATGCCCAACCTGTCCAGCTTGAAAAAGAGTCCCTCTAACCATACGGTATCGAAGGCTTTTTCCAAGTCAATCAGGCAGGCACCAGTGCACTGTTTCTTGCCTTTGTTCCATTGGATATCAGAAACCAGTTTAGACGCAGCATGAATGATATCATGCCCCGCCTTGAAACCGAATTGATTATCCGGAACAATATGTTTGTTCGCAACCCACTTAGTCAGGACTCTATTGATCACTTTCTCGAAAACCTTACTGATGCTTGGAAGAAGACTGATCGAGCGGAGATTCGCCGGATTGGAAGTATCTTTATTCCTTTTGGGAATGGGATGTATCACCGCAGCTTTCCAATGCACTGGATAATGTGCATTATTCATTGCATTATTAAACAGGGTGGTATAAATGTTCACCGCTTCTAGTAGGAGATGTCGAAGCACAATGTTCGGTATTTCATCGGTTCCCACTGATTTCTTACTTCTAAGTGATTCGAAGATCGTTTGGAGCTCTTAATTCGAAATGAACGGTGGTAATACCCTTTCGTTGGTGATGACACTATTTGCCATATTCTCGTCACTGAACTGGGTGAAACCCGAGCTCTCGAATCGCCAATTCGCAATTTCATTTCGAAGGCAGGAATTGTGCACAAGGACTCGACTCTCCAGGTCGTGGTTAGGGCCAATGATGTCATTCGCCATGTACACATCCTGGAACGTCGCTCCTATAGCCTCTACCTTCTCCTGCGGATCCTCGATCACAAAGAAGTTGTCATCATCAACTGCCTCATTTGGATCAATGCCTGCTGCTACAAGTATTTGTTCGTTGTTCGTCGTTCGGGCGATTCTAAGACATGGAAGGTTGTTCTGATTATTTCTCCGAAATATTTTATTTATTTGCGGGAACATATTCGGGTTGCTGGTGTTTACAGCCCGAATTTTGTTGTTCCAATACAAACTTACAGAATTTCTGTAATTTTCCTTTATTAATGTTTGGAGGTTTTTAATCGACGACTTCAATGTCATGATCTCCGGGTTATGTCTGTCAGTGAACTGTCTGTACAAGGTTTTTAGTCTTGACAGCAGTCTACTTTTGTGTCGGTGCAGTGCGTCAATAGTTGCGTTGCGGAATAAGTCTTCGTTATCAGTATGTTGATACCGAGGTATCGTTTTGTCCATTGTTCGTTTAATTGTCTCGTCCATTAGTTTTAGATACCTGTCAATCTCCTTGTTTGACAGATTTCTATTGGACGGTGGCTAGAGCGAATTCGAGGAGAGTGCTCTCGTCAGTATTCTTGAGAAGTGTGTCCAACGCACTCTACTATAATTGTAGGAATACCTTTGAACAAACTCTTCCAATTCCGCAGTTTCGTTGGGAACAGTTATTTCGGTGCTGAGACCGCAATGGTCACATACACAAACGTGCATAGACAGTTTGTAGTTTGTTGGTTAGTGCACGTCAGTTGTATTCGTGAGTCGAACAGCAGGAGATCCAAATAGGACCCGTGTCTGGGAAACGACGGACTATCCGTCGCTTTGAGGCCGAGTCGATACATCACACTGTGCTGACCCCACCAATTGAATAGTAGGTTCCCTCTAGTATTTGGTATATTATTTCCCCAATCACTGTGTTTGGCGTTGAAATCTCCGCCGATAATAAAATAGTTGTCTTCCAATTCCAGCCTCAGAAATCGAAAAAGTGTCTCGAGCTCTGAGATGAATAAGGTGGATTGAGTAGCCTTAGGTGCATAGACAGACACCATGTACAACCGCTTTCCACTACGGAGAGGGATGTACATGACGCATGCTTCCAGCACCCGAAATCGACGTACTACACGACTGTATATTCTTTTGAAACGCAGTCCCTTTCTTACAAAGATTGCAACACCTCCTCCTTGAATGGTGTTGGGTCGGTTTCTTCGTAATATTTCATTACTTCTGTGCCTCATTTTATGTCTTTTGGTAAGCTTAGTTTCGCTAACCAAAAGCACATCAGGGGCTTGGTCTTTAAGCAACTTAAACAGTGTGGCTCTTCGTTCGAACCTAATCAGTGAATCAACATTCACTGCAAGGACCTTCAAGGTTTGCTCCGCCATGTACGTACCCATTACGACTGGAGGTCCGCTAGGCCCGGCAGCAGCGTGTATATTTGATTTACCCGCGTAGCCTGTTCCTGTATTTGACGCTGAAGCTGAGCCATCTGCCACTGAATAGAGAGCAATATAGCCAGCATGTCAGGTACAGGTTCCGGTGCTCTAGGCGCTGGGGCCTGAGACGCTACCTTTACTTGTTGTACCGTAGTTCCCCTACCTGCCGCCATTTGGGCGTAGGTAACTTGGGGAGTAACGGCTGGTGTTTGTGTTTGCACGGGTGGACGTTTAACTTCCACCATCTGCTGCCGAGCCAGATTTACTCTTTTTATGTATTGGAATTTAGGACAACCCCGATAATTTACGGTATGTCCCGTGTTCCTACATAAGGCACAAGAGAGTTGGCTTTTTTCTGACGCTCCATCCATACCTAGAGCGCATTTCTCTGACTTGTGGTTCTTTCCACATTTCACGCATCGAGGCTGCATTTCGCAGTTCGACGCGGCGTGCCCGAACCTTTGGCAGCGAACACATTGTAAAATGTTTTC